>ML677027.1:7234572-7571236 GCA_007922155.1 Mesoclemmys tuberculata
CACACACACACACACACACACACACACACACACACACACACACACACCATCTCTCCCCCCACACTCCAGGCTGACTCATTCACACAGGAACTGCTGATATAGGCTTGGCAGACTGCAAGTTGGTACATGCCACATGCATTCACGCATGTCCCAACTCAGGCAATTCTAAATTGTCCATGAGTGTTCACAGATATTTTCATGGCCTTCACACTCGCACAAGAAATTGGGACTCACGTCATGCTTGCCTGTGGCATTTATTCATTAACAGAGATGGGGAGATTTCACTTGCTTCCAAGTGCCAAGTAGCACAAAAATATTTGCTTTCTGCATGCAAACACCAGTTTTTGTGGTGTTAGAAGTAGTATTTCCTCATATGCTCTCTCCCTGCAATCAAAGCCTTTACAGGGCTACTTGGTGCTCTGGCTAGAGCACATGCCTGATAACTGGATGCCAACAGGAGCCTGAAACTTCCTTCTCTGAACTAATATCCACCAACAGTTTGACAAGGTATCCCCCCTCCATTCCTGGTTAGTATCCAGGATGTACCTGTTGTCCCCTACTCCTGCTTGGAAAAAATCCTGTCTACAGAGATATTTGCATGGCCTCATCACCATATTGTCAGAACCCCTGGTGCTCCTCTGCATAAATGAATTCTCAAACTTTCGCCCTCGGAAGCAGCCCAGGAACTTCGTGCATCAGATCCTGCAAGAATTCAAGCAACAGACCTAGAAGACGGCCGATATTTTCGGGAAGTCTATCCCTGTGGGCACTGACCTGTGCAGCAGGCCAATGAGGTTAGACAGAGATGGAGACCCAAGGCAAACAGACCTTTACCCAAGGCTCAATATAGTCTATGATTTAAGTTACCTGAAATTGATGCTCTGCAACGTCTGATGCTTAGGATCCATCTCCTGGCTTTTCGGGTCCCTCTAAGTCTCTTAGCACCACAGTAATAAAAACAATTCAATATTATTAAGTTAAGGAACATCACTTAGATTCTGTCTGCATTACAAATTGTAACTATGCTGCAACTGGGTTTCCTGACTCTAGTGTTTTGGACTGTAGACAGGCCCTAGGAAAGAGGACACGTAGCACCTACGTCTTGACGTTCGTATCTTGTAATAAAACACTTCCTCCCCCATCCACCCCAATTGCCTGTTTAACTTTCTTTTAATATTTGGGTATCAGCCTCTAATGCTGTCTCTGGGAGTCATGCTCCATAAAGTTGTTTCCTCCGAGTCTCCTTAGTGGCATCGGTTCTTAACTGTGGAGATCTCCAGTAACTTAAGAAGATATAACTGCAAGGATTATTGCTGTTACTGACCATCAGATGCAAGATGAACCTTCATGCCAAACTCTTCGAGAACAAGTTGTTTAGCCTAAGCATTTTGATCCAAGTTTATCCCTTGTGCAACTCCAATGAAGTAAATGGAATTGCAGCAAGAAGGAAATTGGCCTTTTATGTTTGCGTTGAACCTGAGAATGACAAGCTCAAGCCATCATTTCCAACAGTCAAGACACATGCAATTAGATACCTTCAAAATTACAACTGAGATACAAGGTGGGTGAGATAATGTCTTTTTTACCTTTTTTATATCAATAAAGTATATTACCTCACCTACCTTTTCTCTCTAATATTCTGAGACTAATACAGCTACAACATCATTGCATAAAATATTGTGGATGATAGGAGTCTGCTTAAATTTCTGTAGTCATTATATCACTTCAGGTCTAATCCCCACGTGATTTTTATGGCAATTAACCCATGAATGGCCTGGCAAACCAGAATCAGAAGAAAGTATTTAAAACACCCTACTCAAAAATCTCACTCCAATTAGTGATATGGTCTCACCAATAATAGTGTTTTTATATCTACCACACAGAAGCTTTGTTCATTTTTGTGTGTCATTAAGAAAACGGTTTGGGGTCGCCACTAGACAGCAGTTGCTTGCTGCTTGTGACACAACACTACAAACATGTGGGGTGCAGCAGATGTAAATGCTTTACAAATAATGACCCAGAAATGACATAGGAAGGTCAACGCTATTTCCACACATGGCAAGGCCCCAAAGATTAACTCTTAAAGCAAAGTGGCATTGTGCTGAAAGGTAATTTTAAACTGGCACTCATTTGAGGTGCAATTTGAAATTCATGACAGCCTCTGTAAATGTACTTGTGACACTGAACAGACACACAGTATAGATGATGTGTGACATCTTAAGAGCATGTAGATTTTTTTATACAGTATTTTCCTTTTTGATACTGTGGACATAGTCTGCTCTCAGGTTACACCCATGAAATTCAGAGTAACTCAGATGATTACAGAGATGTTACTCTGGATTACATCAATGTAACTGAGTGTACTTTGGCCTCTGATTCTATCTGTGGATTTAATAATGTTCCCAATGTAAATGTAACAGAGGAAGGAAGTTTTAAGAGCCAAGGGTGCTGATCATTCAGTTTCAAAGTGAGTGTTAGACAGCTTCATCACTTTTACTTATCGGGGGTGGGAAATATGAAAGACAGAAAATGGAATGAAAGGAGCAGAGGAGATGGAAAAACACAGGAAAAAGAAAAAAAAGGGAAGGGACATTAATGCCTGTTCATTTGCCTTATGACCACTTTCCTAATCCTCTTCCTTACCTCTTCCCACTCAGTTGTGTAAGATAAGAACTATCAGACACAAAGAGGGACATGATAATAATTTTGCTGCTCCTTTTTCAATGCACATTTATTCTTTAACTCCATAGAACCTTCCAAATATCAAGGGAAAATAGGAGAGTCAACATTAACAAGTTAGGTTCGGATACTGCCATCCTCCTAAAAAAGACACTTTTAAAAAAACCCCACAAGAGTTAATATGAGGTTAGTTATAGGAAGAGGCTCTCTCCAGAGTGGGATAAATATGACTAATGTGCATTTACCAGAGACAGTTAAAAAAAACAAAAGTAGAAAACCATGTATCCTTTTTACACAATAGATCCGCTATTATTTCTACATATTTTAGTATCATTTGCAAATTGCGAAAATTGTGATGCTTATGTCTTTTCAGTCATAGTTACAAACTAATTCTACTGTATTGAGTCATCATAAACCGTCCCGTTGGCTCAACTATATTATGTTCAGTAGATAAATCTGGTGGGGAGCGTTTCCCCCACTGCCACCACCTCATTTAGCAATGGGTATATCTTTTGGATGAATTAGAGCAGTCCTTTCATTCAGTAAAAGTCAATTGTTTTCTGTTTGCCTGTTATGTATAATTCTTGTCTTTGATCCATACAGATGCTGGCTATGTTTCATGCTTAATTAATTGCACCACTGTATTTAAATGTATTTAGCTCAGTTTTAACAACCAGTGTTTTATAAGTTGCCTACTGTACATTTGTACTGTGTAATAAGCTTGCCCACATGAATACCCATCTTGTCTTTTTTGAATATAGTGCATAATTCAGCAATTCCAGCAGAGGGCAGTCAAGCAAGAATAATCACCTCTGCTTGAGTTTAGGAACTATGATGTTGTTTCCCGATATTTTTCAAATCAAATGAATGGTCCTAATGCTCTTTTTTTTTATAAATATATCTTTGGCAGGCTAGCTCACTACACACTTAGCTTACTATCTAAACCTGAATAGGAATCACTGTATTTCCAAGATAACAGAAAAAATATTCACAAAACACCTCTATATTAAGAACCAGAGCCACAGACTTAGTGTTAACAACTGATAACTTTCCTGTCCTCTTGATTCCCCAGCATAATTCAAATAAAATGTTGAAACAAATTGGCCCTTCTAGCGGGTTATTTCCAGATTTAAAAAAAAATCTCACAATCAAATTTTTGCAACCAGAAAGGAATTACCATTTGAATATGCTTTCTCGTGTTTGAATTGAAGTCGCCAGCCCTGGAAACACAACTGTAGAGGAGTACCTTTACTCATGTGAATTGTCCTAGTAGCATTACTCACATGTGTAAGTGTCTGCAGGGATTGGGTCCCAGATAATTTTTAAAAATGCAAATGCAAATAAAAGTGGATTTTAAAAAATGCAAATAAAAGTGGATTTTAAAAAACAACTACATTTTACCCATTGGTATGGGAAATCTGCATAATATTGTATAATATTTAGATGATCTGCTATTTTAATTTTCTCTTTGGGCAGAACTAATTCAACCAATTTAGCCAAAAATCAGAAAATTATAGTGCTAAGACTGGAAGGGTCTCTTTACTGAAGCTAATGTGAATTTTAAGATTATGTGGGATAGACGTTACACCGGCCATTCTGCAATAGCTCCCCACCTCCCAATCTATTTTACATTAAACCGATGTTTGTTGACATGGGTTTCTTTGTAGGAAACAATTAAGGGGCCTGTTCTTTATAAAATGTTGAGCATCCACGCTCTGAATATCAGGCCTCTTTTGGAATGTCTCAACGAGCAACCAAAATCCTTAGTTACCTTTGAAAATCATGACCAACATGACTTCTACAAGCCACGTGCTTGACTCTATTATCACCATGATCTACAATTGTTCCCAAATATAACAGACCAGGTGAGGGCAGCTGGGCTGCCAGTTTTGTGAGCTGTGGCAGAACATTTTTTCATGTCTCTGAGGACATGGATGTGATTGTGATGTCTCTCACCAGCTGATTTGATGGGATTTATATCAGAAGCCAGAGTCAGACCTGTGCTAGCACCCTCATATTTAACTTCATACAGTCTGGCCCCTGCCCACCCAGGCTCACAGTATTTCCACCCGTTTTGTGCGTACTCTTCATTTCACTGGAATGCAGGCATTGAATTTGTTCCCAGCTCCCAAAGGGCTTGGTTTTTTTGTTTTTGGTTTGTTTTGGTGTCTGGGTTTATGGCTATCTTAGACTTTAGCAAACTGCTTTCTCCTTTTTTACACTACCAAGCAAGTTTCCCGGCTCCAAGTGAATTCTGCTTCATGGCACAAATGAGTGCCTCCTCGTTATTCCAGGAAGACCTAACCTTAAATTCTGCTTTAGAGATCACACTTTGTAGAATAACTACATCTACTTACAGAGTTAGAAAGCTATTCTAAACAATGGGGGGACTCCCTCTAAGCCAAGGGTCTTCGGTGGTGATGAGATCCACTAGCATGAAGGGGCCATAAGGCCCATGGTTTTGATTCCTGCTCATTTCCCTCTATATTAATTTTTTATAGAAACCTGTAAACAACATACAGAAATACTGTACAAAGCATGTTTTTATAGCAGTGGTAATTATCAATCCAAGGCTGGTTTTAAAATCCTACTCTTGAAGTACTTGGAACATTAAACAATTATTTATGAACACATGAAACATTAGTTGTTCCACTTGAAATCACTGGCAGGACTTTAATAACTGCCCTCAGCAACCCTGTGGAAGTAACACCAAGGATTCTCCCTCTTTTGTTTCATTTTTTAAACTGCCATGGCTGTGCCTCAAAATTAAAAGGTTTCTAGCTACGATTAAAAGAAAACCCCAGCACCTGCCTGTGCGTGTTTTTCTTTTTAACCATCTGCTGGGGCTTTCTATTCACTTCTTGACTGTTCCGCTTGGCTTGGCTTTCCCGGGGCTCCTTTCTAAACTGAGCAGCTCTAGCAGAAAGCTTGGCTGAGGTGCTGTCTCCCCTCCCTGGAAGCATGCAGAGAGATTTGCACATCAAGGCGGCTAATTGACACCAGGTTAAATGGATTTCCTAATCAGGACTGCAAAACTTTTTGATAAACCAACTCCTCCTGCTCCCCACACACACTTGTTTTATGTATTTTTAAAAAATAATTTTCCTGTATGGAGAGGGAAAGGGGAGTTCAATGACAAAGACCATAATGATGCCAGATGAGGGGACAGGTGGTGTTCACTCACTTTTAGTAGGTGGATTTTTTTGTTCCAGAGGACTGGCGATTTTGAGGTTTATGATGATTGTTGGTTTTTTTTTTTATTACCTTAACTAGAAGGCCCCAACTGAGATCAGGAAGCCACTGCACTGAGCACTGTACAAATGCATAGCTGAGTGTTGCAACATCCAGCTTCTAGGCACCCTGCCACCTCATGGAATTCACAACCCAAGTTAGGTGCCCAAGCTCCTCATACAATGCAGGGGGCGAATTAAATGCCTGAAAATGGGATTTACTGAAGCCAATATGCTGAATGGGGAGCTGCCTCAGCTAACCAGTTGGAAATGACAAGGAAAGGGCTGTGGTTTAGACCCCAAGCCTCCAAGGAAGGTAGGGCTTAACTCTGGACTGGAGAGAATGTCGATTTGGGGATTCACAGGTGAGAGCCTCTCCGGCAATCAGGTGCTTAAGCCTGGTCAGCTGATTCTCAAGAGGCAGAGGCAATTTCCTTCTTCCCCTTCGCCCAGCAGTTAGAGCATTCACCCAGGATGTAGGACACCCAGCTTCAAATCCCTCTTCGGCCTGCTTCAGAGCAGGAACTTGAAACCCCAAGTGTCTCACTTCCCAGATTGCACTGTCATTGGCCCAATGACCACGGAAGTATTTCATGGAAAGTGGAACAGCTTCAACAGGAAAGACTGAGAGAGACCCATCCCCAACTACACCCTCCTATACTGCAGGGGTGAGGGAACTCATCTGGGAAGCAGGACAGCAGGTTTCAGTTCCATGCTCTGAATCAAGCAGAGTGGGGATTTGAACCAAGGTTGCCCACCTCCTAGATGAGTGCTTTAACTCCTGGGCTATTTGACATAAGGGGAGCAGGAGCACCACTATGGCTGTGTTTTGTGCAGGGCCCAATCCAGGAGGTGGCTTTGAGCAAGAAATTGGCAGGAAAACGCTTAGTTTGTGAATCCTACTGAGGGTTAGGTGCCGACCTGCTTGACGTTATTAGGACTTGGGCAGCTTTGTACGTGCACACCTGGCAGAAAATTAAGTGGCTAAGGAACTTTTGCCAGTGGAAAAGTAGTTGTCTAGGGAGTTTAGGCACCTATAGGGCAGGCAGCAGTGTTTTTGTGAATGCCAATGGCACCTAGTGGTGCCTAAAGTGGCAGTTAAGTGCCTACATCCTGCTTGCGAATCCAGCCCTAAGTGATTTGCATAAGTCTGTGGCAGAACTCGAAACTGAACTCAGATCTCAGTCCAGTGCCTTAACTACAAAACCCATCCCTTCTCTCCTCATTAGTTATTACAATAATATATTTATGGGACTGAGGGAAGATATAGATAATGTATATATAGTAGTAGCCGGCTGGTCAAGGATGGCTTTAATAAAGAAAGGATGCTGGTAAGGACCGATGGCTTTAATAAAGGGGAATTAGTACTGCAGGGGAAATGAGCTGCGTTAGAATGTAAGAGTAGCCAATAGAGCTGGTTGAGAATTTTTTTCAATGCAGCATTTTTCTTCAGAAAAGGGTCATGTGTCAAAACCGAAACTTCTCGTGGAAAAAGGTCTGTTTCCGTGAATTGCCCGTGTTGAAAGAATTTTGGAAAAAAATTCTAAATTGTTAAAAACCTCCTATCATCCTGTTCATCTTGGAACAACTTTTCATTTAGAAATGTAGGTTAATTGATAGTAATAAATAAATAAATAAATAAATGAGGAGATCAGAATCAAACCAAAATGTTTCAAAATTACTGAAAGAAAATGTTTCAATTGACCTGATGCATGGCTTCCCCCCAACCCTTCAATTCACAGAATTTTTAGAGATTATGACTTTTGGGACAGGAAAATATTTCAACAGCTTAAAAATTCTCCTGGGATGGGAAAACCATTTCTTACCTCTCTTATAGGCACTTTCTGGGGAGAATGATATCTTGTTGTTTATGTCAGAAATGCTCCTGATGATGGAGGGAAGACAGCCAAGCAACGGACCCTTGGGGAGAAAATACTAGTAAGGAATCAAGACCAATGAAAGGTAATATTCATCCAGTTTTGTAAAGAAAAGCAGACAGGATGGTGTTTAAAAAATTAGACAGAAAAAGCACTGAGAATCTGAAAGACATGAATGCTTGAGAAAATACACACTGGAGGAATCTGTGAGTAAATAGACCTGAGAGAATGTACACATCGAATTTCGCAATATTCAAATCATGCATCTTTGTGTTCTTAAAACAATTAGAAAGATTCCACGATTGACACATAGGGAAAGATCTGCTATTTGTTCAGACAATGGCCTCGCTCCTACAAGCTCACTTACACAAATGGACCTATGTGCCTGCGCCGAACTCCATGGAAATCTGACCACTCATTTCAGTGGGAACAAAGGGAAGCCAATTGCAAACGCTTTTGAAAATCCCATCCTCAAAGTCCCATTCAGGAAACTGATAAGGCCTGCTGTTGTTTGAGACTTATACAAAGATACACACATTAATTATCATGTACCCTGCAGCCTGTTTTAAGATGGCTGTTAACTTCCAAGAGTTACAATGGCAAAACAGTGTAAAACATTTTATTATATTCAGTGATATTGCTAAGAGCAAGAGAGAAGGACGCATTTGAAATTGGCTCGCAGTCATTTATATACCTCCTGCCACCAGGCTAGCCATTTCTACTTGCAATAACCATGCATCAGTGGCCTTGTTGCATTACCTTATAACTCCTTTTCTCTTTTATGGTCCTTTGTGGACACATTTTAACCTGCTTAAATCTCTACATACCTACAAGGAAAAAATATGTAACAGATACACATGAGTACTTTGCACTGTAATAAATATATCAGAGACACACAAATGTCATCATGGCCCTCAAACACAGCTTCACTAGTGCCTTCTGCAAAGATGTGTGTGGCTTGTTGGAAATTCAGTAGGCAGCCTCAGAAAGCTTCTAGATCCAAAGCTTGTCTTTTAGCTGGATTGTTACTCAGATCTGATGACCTTATTCAAAGGATTGTCCCTCCCTTCTTATGGCTCTTTTGGTGTTATGATGGTTATTTCCTAAGGAGATGTAAAACCCACTTTGCTCCTTTCGAAAATGTGAGCGAGCTTAATTTTCTCACTGCAACTCTGGAGATGAACCCTTGTTTTTAGAAAGCTGCGAACAACTGAGTTAAGTGCGTATTTGAGACTTTACTAAATTAACAAATGTGTCTCCCCAAAAGATTGTCCATTCGTCTAGCATTTGAACTGCTTGCAAAGTTACCCACAAGCAGCTTCACCAGCAGAATGAAGGGCCCTAAGGCCACTGTGAAATTTAAGAACATAAGAATGGCCATAAGTCAGACCAATGGTCCATCTAGCCCAGTATCCTGTCTTCTGACAGTGGCCAATGCCAGATGCTTGGATGGAATTAATAGGATAGGTAATCATCAAGTAATCCATCCTGTCGTCCATTCCCAGCCTTAGGCAAAAAGCAATCCCTGCCTATCCTGGTTAATAGCTATTGATGGACCTATCCTCCATGAATTTAGCTAGTTCTTTTTTTAATCCCATTATAGTCTTGGCTTTCACAACATCCTCTGGCAAGGAGTTCCACAAGTTGACTGTGTATTGCGTGAAGAAATACTTCTTTTTGTCCGTTTTACACCTGCTGCCTATTAATTTCATTTGATGACCCCTAGTTTTTGTATTAAGAGTAGTAAATAACACTTCCTTTCTTACTTTCTCTACACCAGTCATGATTTTATAGACTTCTATCATGTCCCCCCTTAATTGTCTCTTTTCCAAACTGAAAAGTCCCAGACTTATTATTCCCCTCTCCTCATATGGAAGCTTTTCCATATCCCCGAATCATTTTAGTTGCCCTTTTTTGAACCTTTTCCAATTCCTATATATCTCTTTTCCCCCCAATTCCTTTATATCTTTTTTGAAATGGGGAGACCAGATCTGAATCCAGTATTCAAAATATGCGTGTACCATGGGTCTATAAAGAGGCAATATGATATTTTCTGTGTTATTATCTATCCCTTTCCTAATGATTCCCAACATTCCATTAGTGTTTTTGACTGCTGTTTCACATTGAGTGTTTATTCTCAGAGAACGATCCACAGCTACTTAGTTGGTACTCATTGACAACAGACTGATGGAGGTCCTATTGGCAAAGTGGGTCGTCATGCAGACCCCACTTGTAGAGGCTGGCTGCACATATTCCTTGGCCAGTTGGGAACCTTTTCAGCAGAGTCCAAAGGTGATGTAACAGGCAAATTCCGGCAGTCGAATGGATGGATCACTGCCAAGGAAATCATTCCAAACGTCTGTAGCCAACCACACACTGCACCATTGGGTTGCCACTGACAGACCACAGTTGAGACCACATGTTGAGACCACAGTTGAGACCACAATGGATGCCTCAATGTAAGTTGTGATCTGGGGTGACTGAAAATAACTGTGTACAGTGGAAGACCTGGATGGGTGCACAGCTTTTCCACCAGTCTGGCTGTAGACCCTTGGCAACGAACGTGCGGAGGGGCTATGTTTCTCAAAACTGGTAGGCATGTGCTAGGAGTGGGGTGCCAGGTGCCTGTGATGATATGCATGGTTGAGTTCAATTCAATGTCGACCAACTTAGAGTGAGGCACACAGGGGCACAGTATTCTGCTGAAGAATAGCACAGCACCAGCTATGCAAAGGCATCAAAGAGTTGTCCCTGAATCATGACTGCGGATGACAGATATCACAAGTCTCATGCCATTCACAACACCTGCACTGGTAAGCAAAATATATTAGAGAAAGGTCGAAACTCACTCCTAGAATGCATGTCAAATTTGGCTGGGTAGGAGGTACGTTGCTTGTTACTGAATCACTTTAGCTGGTTTTAGTCTTGCTTCAAACCAGAATGAACTCTTTTGGTTGAATTACAATGGATCTCTCTCTTCTCCTGGTACACTGTATTCAGCTGGTGGAAATACTGTGAAAATGGACGTAGTTCATCAACAGGAAGTGCAGATGCCTGAGCTAATGTATGTGTCGCAAATGTGCCAGGGAAGCCCATCAATATTCATTTCTCTCTGAAACAAAATAGTTAAATGTTGATGTTTACATTATTAATCTTCAGAGTAAATGCTCTACTGAGATGGACGGGGGATGCTCCTGAAGTTGTTTCAATCAGTTCCAGGGTAACAATTACTGCAGTGGAAGTATGCAGTTTCTCTACCATTGCAATCCTCTCTGGCTCAGGTGTCCAGGTTCCAGCTGGCCACCTGCAGGGGTAAGGAAGAGATTTGCCTCCCCAGCCTCAACGTATCCTGGAATTTTATTTATTTTTTATCTTCTTCCTCTGAAGCATCAGGGTTGGCCATGGCTGGAGATGGGATATAGAATGGAAAGACCAGGGATCTGGGGTAGCACTGAGCATTCTCTCAGGGGCTTGGCTGGCTGGTTCTTGCTCACTTACTCAGGGTCTAACTGATTGTCACATATGGGGTTTGGAAGGAATTTTCTCTTGGGTCAGGTTGCCATCGGTCTTGGGGTGGGTGGCTTTTGCCTTCCTCTGCAGTGTGTAGGTGTGGGTCACTTGCCAGGATTATCTGGGTATAACTCACAATCACTTTCCTGCCATTGCATGTGCCTCGGGCACTGGTGCACCTTCGCCTCTCCTGTTTTTTCCCAGTTGTACATAATAGTCTTGGCTCTTATGGCCTGTGACAGGTTGGCCTAATTTCAGTTTCTGAGTTTATTGTGAGGGTTGTTGAGTGGTTCTGCTGGCCTGTGATATAAAGGCAGTCAGACTAGATGATCCGGTGGTCCCATCTGGCCTTAAATTCTACGACTGTCTTTGTCCCTGATCCTCCAATCAGATCCTTGCAGGCGGACCCTTGTATCCATGTCAGTCCAGTGAAGGCAATGGGGATCCACATGGGTGGAAGGAGCTGCCTAAATGAATCTGACAGTAGGATTAAGGCAGTTGTATGACCACCAGTAGTTCCTTGTGGTCTGCTGGTTTAGTGTATCCTTAAGAGCACGCTTCAAGACCTAGCTATTATTTTGGGCTTTCCCCAAGTGGATAGGTTCAAGGTTGCGTGAAGGACTGTAAGGGAAATAATGCCTTGGGTGGATATTATTTATTATTTGTATTACAATAATGGCAAAGGGCTCCAATCATTGTTAAAAGCTCAGTTGTTGTAGGCACTGTATAAACACTTATTACACAGATGGTCCCTACCTCAAAGAGCTTACAATATAGAAAAGAAGGTACAACAGAAGATGGAAAATAGGCGAATGAAATAAACCTGTAGGGTAAAGAGGTGGAGGACTATTTAACAAAGTAATTTCAGATTATTTTACGATAAGGAATTGTACTCATTGCTCACCTCCTGCCCGATCACTGATCCTACTGTTATGTTGTATGTTTGTTTTTAGCAAAGAAAAGAGTAAAACACCTAGATTATTTTCTAGGTGCCTTGGAGAAATCAAAATATCTACAATGGGTGTAGTAGTTTGATTTCCAGTTAGGAAGTGTGTATCTGAGAGCTTTGGAGTCTGAGTAAAGGTTAAAAATTCCTAAATAATATTATTCCTGCAACTTTTGCAAAAAACATCTTTGAAAGATGAATTTAGCAATATGTGGCTTTTGCTGGTGTTACATTAAACAGCAGGATTTCCATATGGCGTGAATCTGCTGGATTGTCTTGAAAATGGGGACTTGGTTCCAAATTTCTATGCCATTCTGTCCATATGTCAGGAGCTACCCACAAACCTTTGCTACAAATGAAGAATACAGAACGTGCCAAATAAAATAATCTTGAGTTTGCCTTCCAAAGGGAACATACTGGTAGTGAGGCTTGAAATTTCCTAGCCCCGGACTCCTTGAAACATAAGGATTTGCAGCAAGTTCTGTTATCGACAAAGGGTTAAATGAAAATGTGTCATTCTCATACTAATAACATGTTTTATATTGAAATTTGTTCTTCACGTCTTTTCTTTTTAGTGTAAGTGTTGGTGTGTATCAGTGAGATGAGGATAAGTTTGCTAGGGCAATTACCCATTATTGTTGAGTACCTGAGTAGTCCCCTGAGCAAACTCATGCATAATTTGTTTGTGCATAAGATACAGCAGAGCTGAGGCTGCAATATCTGACAGCCCCCGGCTTATGGGAAAATGTAAGTTTTTGCTCACTATTATACATTTCTACTCCGACTATTTGAACTCAGGCCATTCTTCTTGCCCCCTTCAGTCTGCACCCCATCATGGAGCAGGATTTTCCCAACAAGCAGGTGAAGGTCAAAAATACATTATACGAGGGAAGGAGGGGGGGAATGAATTTCGCCAGCAAAATACATCATAATAATTATGTCCAAAAGCATCCATAGAGCCCTTAAAAGGAATCCTACTCTAATTTATTCATGGTGTCTTAGCCCATCTGCATATCCTTGTTATCTAAGGAAAACACTGTTGTCTGCAAAGTTGAGGTTATGTTTCTCAACACAGGTGTGGAATGGTCTTGGATTAGATAGGATTGGTTTCATGTATAATCAGTATGTAAAATAATTACTAGCTTTTTTTTAAAAAAAACTCTGACCTTTTGCGCTTTTTGACATTGCTACCCGCCCCTTACAACTTTCACTCTTATCTAAAAGTCAGCACTTGTCCTTTTTCTCAGAGAGCATTCCTTTCCTCACATTCTGTAGCAGTGGTTTCTTTCTTCAGCTATAAATTCTTCTATAGATTCACCTTGAAGAAGGCCCCACAATTTAAACATTGCTTTATAAGGCCTTGACACTGCACAGACTCGTAGGCATGCTTAACTTAAATGACTGCTTCTTGGTGCAGCTAGTCCAGAAATCTACAATAGGAGAGGCAATTCTTTATTTAGTCCTAAATGGAGCACAGGATCTGGTCCAAGAGGTGAAGATAGCTGAAACACTTGGTAATCATAACCATAACATAATAAAATGTAACATCCCTGTGGGGGTGGAGGAACACCAAAGCAGCCCGCCACAGTAGCATTGAATGTCAGAAAAGGGAACTACAGAAATAGAGGGAAGTTAGTTAAACAGAAATTAAAAGGTCCAGTGCCAAAAGTGAAATCCTTGCAAGCTGCATGGAAACATTTTAAAGCCATCATAATAGAGGCTCAATTTAAATGTATACCTCAAATTAAAAAACATAGTAAGAGGACCAAAATAGTGTCACTGTCACTAAACAACAAATTAAAAGAAGCAGTAAGAGGCAAAAATGCTTCATTTAAAAAGGGAAAGTTAAACCCTTTTAAGGAAAATAGAAAGGAGTAAAAACTCTGGCAAGTGAAGTGTAAAAATATAATTAGGAAGGCCAAAAAAGAATTTGAAGAACAGCTAGCCAAAAACTCAAAAAGTAACAGCAAAAATTTTTTAAAGTACAACAGAAGCAGGAAGCCTGCTAAACAACCAGAGGAGTCACTGGACAATGGAGATGCTAATGGAGCACTTAAGGAAGAAAAGGCTATTGCAGAGAAACTCAATGAATTCTTCAGTCTTCATGGCTGAGGATGTGAGGGAGATTCCCAAACTTCAGTCATTCTTTTTAGGTGACAAATCTGAGGAACTGTCCGATTAAGGTGGCATTAGAGGAGGTTTTGGAACAAACTGATAAATTAAACAATAATAAATCACCAGGACTAGATGGTATTCACCCAAGAGTTCTGAAGGAACTCAAACATTAAATTGCAAAATTACTAATTGTGATATCATTTAAATCAGCTTCTGTACCAGATGACTGGAGGATAGCTAACGTGACGCCAATTTTTTTAAAAAAGGCTCCAGAGGTGATCCTGGCAATTATAGACTGGTAAGCCTAACGTCAGTACCAGAAAATTGGTTGAAACCACAGTAAAGAACAGAATTAACAGAACAGAGACAAACATGATTTGTTGGGAAAGAGTCAACATGGCTTTGTAAAGGCAAATCATGCCTCACCAATCTACTATATTTCTTTGAGGCGGTAAACAAGCATGTGCACAGGGTGATCCAGTGGATATAGTGTACTTAAATTTTCAGAAAGCCTTTGACAAAGTCACTCACCAAAAGCTCTCGAGAAAGTAAACTGTCATGGGATAAGAGGAAAGGTCCTCTCCTGATTCAGTAACTGGTTAAAAGATTGGAAACAAAGGGGAGGAATAAATTATCAGTTTTCAGAATAGAGAGAGATAAATAGTGGTGTCCCCCAGGGGTCTGTCCTGGGACCAGTACTATTCAACATATTCATAAATGATCTGGAAAATGGGGGAAAAAGTCAGGCAGCAAAATCTGCAGATGGATACAAAGGTATGCAAAATAGATAAGCCCAAAGCAGACTGCGAAGAGTTACAAAGGGATCTTACAAAACTGGGTGACTGGGCAACAAAATGGCAGATGTGGACAAATGCAAAGCCATGCACATATAAATATAAAATGATGGGTCTAAATTAGCTGTTACCACTCGAGAAAGATTTTTGAGGCTCTAGAGATTTATGACTGGTAAAGGAGACCTAGTTATCTCTCCTCTGGTGACTCAGTGCTCTTTCTTCCCCCTGCTCCACAGATTTTATTAGGCAAGTGGGATGGTCTTTAGGATCAGGAACTTCAACTCCATGCTCAGAGGAGTCAGCAGTAGCACTTTTAGATGACAGGTGCTCAGACATTTCTACCTCAAGTATCCCAGAGTCTAGTGAGAGATGCATTGATCTCTCCAGAAGGGACATTTTCAATCCAGGCCTTTGGGTTCTCTCATATAAAGATTTACAGATGGCACATCTCTCAATAATGTGCCCCTCGCCCAGACAAAGCACGCATCAGGTATGCCCATCATTGAGAAGCATTAAAGCCTCGCACGAAGGGCAATTTTAAAGTCTGTAGACTTACGTTCACTCAATGACTGATCCTGATTCTGGGGTTAAATCTCAGGGAAAATAAAAAGTGTGTTTCCTTGTACATAAAGAAAGGAAATGCAATAAAAAATCTCTAATGCTAAACTGAATGACTAACTGCTAACTCCCTAACCATCAACAAGTGCACCGAGAACATGCATAACAACAGTGGCATATATATACACATGGAGAAGTCCTTGAAGAACCACCAAGTTGTTATACAATACGAGGAGACAATTTGGTTACAATTAGTAGTAAAAGGTTGATCTTGCACCATTGAAGTCAATGGAAGTATTACAGCTGATGACAATGGGAGCTGGGTTAGGCCCTTAGAGCTTGTTAGACACATGCTAGGAACATACTCATTTAAAATACTGTATACTAGTATTTCTTTGCTAGTTGTCTTCACTAGAATATAAGAAAGCATTTGAGCATACACTTAGAAGGACGGATACCTTTAGTTTACCAGATAATTATAGAATAGAGGTTATTGTGCATTGCAAAAAGATAAGACTATTTAAAAATACAATAAAACTGAGATATAGTTAAAACAACGAGAGTCCTGTAGCACTTTAAAGACTGGTTGCAGTCCACGAAAGCTTATGCCTGCAGAAATTTGTTAATCTCTAAAGAACTACAGGATTCTTCTTGTTTTTGCTGTATACAGACTAACACGGCTGCCCCTCTCAGATATAGTTGTTACTCCTTGGCTCAAAATCCTTTACAGTAATTTATATTAACATTTAAGCTTTAACACCAGGTTTCTGTAACCACAAGAAGTAAAAGGAGTAATGATCTTAAACCACTTGCAACAAGCAACAACTATTGGACAAAACAGAATTTTGGGCAAGGTGGAAGTGTTTGGGTAATGACGATTGAGCCTATTTTTCTCTATTATTCCTGAAAAGATCACAGGCTAAGCCATATAATGGCACATTTGAACATGGAAAACTCCTCTTCTAAAAATATCTTGTGTAAACTCATAGGTGGCTGTAAATGCAAATTAACATCTGGATTTTTCAGCCACTAGGTCTGAAAAGCATAGAAGGAGTTATTCTTCAACTGGCCAGTTTTGTTTCTGTGTTTAGTTTGTTTTTTTTTAAAGCAAAGAACTCATAAAAACACATAGGACATTTGAGATTCACTTGGAAAATATGGCTTGCAGCTAAGTCCTTGATCAATCAGCCCAGTGAAAAGAGTAGTATTCATTCTTTGGAAGTTAATTAGACACTAAAAGTGCTGCTCTGGAAAACTCTGAGAATGGATTGTGGAAATCATCAATATGCCTTAACTCTGAATTTCCATCAATTATTAAAGATTTCTAGGCAAGCTAAAATGATATTCTTGGATGCATACCTAAAAATTGTCCACCTATTAAAAAAATAAGCATTATGAGATGGGTTAGGAGGCCCAATGAGTGCCTTTAAAGATCTGAACCATATCCCACTGATGTCAATGGAAAAATTCCATAGTCTTCAATGGGGTTCAGAGCAGATACAAAAAGAAAAAAGGAAGGGGAGAGAGAGGAATGAAGGAGAAGGAAACATTCTGCAGGGATTGGTTGGTTTGTTTGTTTGTGGGGGATTGGGAAGGCAAGAGTGAAGTTTTTTCCAGCGTGGATTTTTATGTTAAAAATTTTGGACTTCTCTAGCCTGCTTTTTCCTGATTCTTTGGACAAGTGAAGAACTGAATGGATTCTGACAGAAGAGATGCCA
Organism: Mesoclemmys tuberculata; assembly: GCA_007922155.1. Taxonomy (NCBI): domain Eukaryota; kingdom Metazoa; phylum Chordata; order Testudines; family Chelidae; genus Mesoclemmys; species Mesoclemmys tuberculata. The sequence continues at coordinate 7,252,000 of ML677027.1, forward strand.
TACAAATGAGACTTGCTTGAGAACCTGATCCATTGTCCATGAAAGTCAATAGGAATCTTTCCACTGACTTTGATGTTTTTCAGATTGGGTCCAAAGTAATAGACGTCGCTATTTCGTCAGACAGTTTAAAAGCCTTTGGCTTTGGACTGATTGTTTTAACACCGGTGTAATTCCAGTTCCCCAATAAACAATAGGGAGAAGAGCTGGTTTGTTTGTTTGTTTTTGTTAGATTCAACATTGCCTGCCCTTCCAATTAAGGCTGAGAAAAGTTCCACAACCCATGAGATTTCAAAAGAGTGTTACAGCAAAACCAGGCAACACCAAATTAGACATTCCCAATTTTTCTAAGATAAATTACAAGCAGCAAATTACAACCCCTTCCCCCCAACAGACCTTGTATATTATAAAAAGGGGTGGGAGAGACTATAACCCCTTTTTTGTTTCCTTTACAGGCCACCTTTTAACCTAGTCCATGGAGTGACCTTCTTTGGTTTTAAATAACTCTTAAGCTTGCTCTTTTGGTAGAACGGAAGAAGACCATAAAGATCAGCTGTCTAAATGTTTGAAGAAAAGAGGAGAAAATGACAGACTATGGATTTGTATACAAACCTTTAGATGTGATGAAATGTATCCAAATAAAACTTCTCAATTTTCTATTATTCAAAGCAAGATATTGCAATATCTTGGACACTCAAGACTTTGAGATGTTTATTCATTTTCTTTCTTTACTGCTTTTGTCCCCTGAGAAACTTAACCATTGAAATATAGCAACAGTGTCTTTATCAGGTAAAGTAAGCACTTAACAGAATTGCAACATTCCCGCTTCCCACATTCTCAGAGAGAAAGAGCAATAGACAATGAATCAACAAGTTGCTGATATTGTATGTATGCCTTAGAATCCTGGGATGCAAGAGAAATTATTTGCTTTTAAAAGGAAATTTAACTATATAAGAATAAAAATGGTAAATCCGAGTTTTTCTTTCGAACTACACTCCTGAAGGGGCTCTATGCTCAGATCTACAAACCTTCATGTTCTCCCACTTCGATAGTATTTGAAACTAAGGTCAATATTGAGATCTATTTAAGAAATTAACTAGTTAAATTGAGAGTCTCGAGTGTTCCCAAATAGGAAGGGTATCCTGAAGCCCATATATAGCACCTATATGTCATCTTTCCACCACTAATTAGGGCTGTGCAAATTGAAATGGCACTGTCCAGGATCACGGACAGAATGGACATGGCGCTGACAGCAAACTAACCAGACAGTCCACTTCCTGCCTTTTTTGGGTGCGTATTAACCCTTTCTGTGCTTTAATGGTGCACCTCCACAACAATCTCTAATGTATTTTTATATCCAGTCTTCTGCCCCTTAGAGATTTAATTCACAGTGATTTACACACCATGTCACCCATGCCAACTTGCTAGTATGTAACTTGTATCTTTTACCTGACATATGAGTTTTGATCCATGAAGTGCTATATAAGCATGTCGTATAGTCTGTCACAACACAAAGTAATTGCGAAGCCTCTGCTGTGGATTTCATGAGGTTTACTCTAAAATCGTGAGCAACTGATCGATTGTTCTTTTAAATTCCGTAATTTACCAGCACTTGATCGATACAGATTTGTGCTGTTATCTATACAAGAGACCGTCTTCTGCAAATTTAGACCATTGGGAGTTTTTTACTACAATAAGCATAAGAAAAGAAAGCAGATGGTTCATTTATTTGACAGCACTGAAGGAACCAAAAATTTGCTACATTTCATCCATTCCGTGAAATTACTAATTCTAGCCAAGAGCTGGGAGAGAGTTGTTTTCAATTGGGACTAGTCATGGTAGTAAATTTAAGTGTGTACATAAGTGTTTGCAGGATAGAGGCCATAAGATGTAAACTTAAACTAAGTGCATATTTGCAGACTCCAGAACCGACTGGGGTTTTCCTCTGTTGTTGAGTTTGTCAGTATATGCACTCACAATAACTGACTGTGTGGGGGAGTAGAATGTTATTATTTAGGCCCCCAAACCTGCCATGAAGCCTACCTGCATGGAGGTCATTTAAGGATCAGGGCCTAAGAATGCCTAAGTGCCAATGAAGATTTAGGCCCGGTCTACACTTACCTTTGCAATTCGGCGGCAGTCGACAGGAGATACGCAAGTGACGTAAATCACTTGCATATCTTCCGTCAACTTTGCAGAGTCTCCTCCGTGTGCCGTCCGCACTGCGCTGCATCGAAGGGAACAGCGCTCCCTTCCACGCAGCGCTACGCCACTTACCGGGATGGTTTTCCTGCGTCAATTGCTGGATCAACTGAGCGGGTCTACACAGACCACTCAGTCGATCCAGAGCAATCGATCTGACGGCGGCGAATTTGCTGCCGTCAGTGTAGACCCAGCCTCAGTGAATGAGATTTTTTGGGAAGGTGAAGTTGCTTGGTGAGGGCTAACCTGGGAGACTGATTAAGTCTGCTAATAGGGGTATAGTAAACACTAGCTCCCTTACCTGGCTCCCACAATGTGCTCAGTTCAATGTAAGCTTTAGCAGAACGCGTGCAAAATACAATAATCTTGAAGCTTCATTTAATTTACAGTGAAATCAGATTTGACCATGTGGCAGCAAAGGTTAAACAAGAACCACAACAACCTGGAATCACACAGTGGGTAAGAGAAAGAGGCTGGAAATAACTAGCGTGTAGAAGGTAAAGGAGAATAACAGTGACCTTGCCGGTAATATGCTGAATGTCATCAAGGCCAGCAATAATGTTAATAATTTCTGGGAAGCAGGCTGGGTAGCTACTTCGCTGAGCAAAATTAAGGAACCTGCAAACCTGTAACTCTCCCACTGACATTCAGTGGGATCAGAGTTGAGCTAATTGAACTCACCTATGAAGTGGCTTTATTTATTTATTTAAAAAGCTCACTGTGCTGGGTTGTAATAGTTTGCATTAATAACTCAATATATATTTTGGCCTATATGGACATCATATGTTCTCTCTGTCTATATGTTAATGGGCCCAAGCCTACTCCTTTTGAAGTCAACGGGTGTTTTACTATTGACTTCAACTGAGTAAAATTGAACTCAGAATTTTATGTATTTATACATTGTTAGATACTTACTTTTCAATGTTCTTGCTCTGCAGAGTTCTCGGTAAGTAAACATGACTTCTACCAGAATCAGTTAAGTAAATTCCCCTGTATCAGACAAAATGAAGCAGTGTTAGCCTACAGCAGAGAATCTTATGAATATAAGGTTAAAGAACACAGTTGCTCTCAGAAATGCATTTTTGTTTATTGCCTAAAATTTCCATTGCCGTATTTTGCCTTTGTCCTAGCCCTTCCTCAGTGAGGAAGGTCCACATAAAACAGATTTAGGGCCAGTGAAAGTGAAGGCAGTTTTCAGATGTGGGATTAAGGGTATGTCTTGGCTGCAGAGTTAACTTGAGTTTATATGGCTGGATTTCTCCACTCAAGCGAGGCTAGCTTGAGTGAGAGCATCCACACTGCAAACGATAACTCAAGCATATTCTAGTTACTGCATCCTCACAAAGTGAGGAGGTAGGCCTTTTGGGGGGATCCTTTGCCTTTTAGCACTTAAGATAGTCTTTGAAATCTTTCCGAGGATACTGCAGGAAATGTTGTCTGTCTTATTTGGGAACAGGGGTGAAGCGGTGTTAGACTGGTAGCTCAGTACAGTACACCACTTCTGATTTTGTGTTTGAAGCCTGCATTCTGGTGTGACGGCATGACTCTCACTCAGAATGTTGGCATTAATGGAATTCTCATTTTGGGGACAGGAGGCAGATAGAGGGCAGGAGATGCAGAGGAGATCCTTTATATGCTTTATCTAAGACAGTAATATTTGGACCTCAGTGGTTCAGGAGCCAAATTAGCAATCAACATTACCCAACAAAGCCACAGTAGTGTGAATTCATTATTTCAATCACTCTTCATACATATTAGTCTCACAGCAAAACGACTGACCAAATATTATTATTTTGTCAACTGTTATTGGTTAATAACATAATCAAAGCATCTTTGATTGATTAATATCTTTGACTGGTTAATAATTAAATCACGTGGTATTTTAATATCATGGGCTGCAAAGAGCCACGTTAAAGAGCCACTAGAAGCTTCCAAACGTCAGTCTGAGTATCACTGCTCTAGGAGATCTCACAGGTGACACTGAGACATGATGGGAGGGGAGGCAGCCCAGACAGACTTTCATAGCTGAGAAATCTCCCTGTGATGACTGGTGGTTTTGAATCAGACCACAAGCACAGACTGGTGGGACTACATTGTCATGCCAACCTGAGTTGAGCAACAGTCGCTGAGAATTTTTGTAGGAGGAAGGCTTTGCGAGGGGCTTATCCTGGCCCTTTAGCACTGGGATACACAGTTGAGACAGCACATACTAGTCCAACAGTGAGTTCTTATTGCCATCTGACAGCTGACTTCCCCCAGACTGCTACAGGTCAATGGCTAATCAGTTGGGCATAAGGAAGCCAATTGCCACTGGTGTGATGTTGGAGCTTTGCAAGGGAATTATAGCTTTTGCTATATGCAAGATTCATATTGAAAATGTCTCGGAAATCATAGTGGTTTTCAAGCAAATGGACTTCCTGAATTGTGCGACCACCACTGCTCGCACACGTGTGCCCATTATCTGCCATCCCCAAGGTGCACGTGATTGTGTAAACCAGATGATATAGACTCATAGACTTTAAGGTCAGAAGGGACCAGTATGATCATCTAGTCCCACCTGCACAATGCAGGCCATACAATCTCACCTACCCGCTCCTGTAATAGACTCCGTAACCTATGACTGACTTATTGAAGTCCTCATATCATGGTTTAAAGACTTCAAGGTACAGAGAATTCACTAGCAAGTGACCCGTGCCCCATGCTACAGAGAAAGTCTCATCATGTGGTGATAACACTCTTTCCATTCCTCTAGTCTCCCTGGAGGATGTTAAACATAAGCTAAGGTGGATTTACACAGTGCCAGGAGAAGGAAGCTGGACAAGGAGGTGCTCTGCGATTGTGGGGCCTATTTCCGCTCCTCCCTGAAGTCACGTCTCTGGGCAGAATTCCTCCGGGCCATATCCACTGGCTCCCTGGATGCCTTTGAGGAGCAGTGGGCACTGTCTGGGTTTTCTCTGCTTGGTGTCCCCCCTCTGGATCCCTGATTTTAATCCTCTGATTCACTTCTGTCCCTGTTTATCATTTGCTACCCCACATATTTTACTTAAGACCTGTCCCCGCTATCTCTCCCTTTTAAGATGGGGGGAGGGGCTCTTAGAGCTCCAAAGCCGCAAGAGGTGCCCTTCCAACAATGAGTCAACACTCAGGCATGCGGCAACAACATAGGGACCCTGGCTTACCTCTCCCACTCATCCTCCAGGCATGCAAGAGCAGCCTGTCCCTGAGCAGAGCTTGGGTCAGGTTACTCGTTATTATGAAATAGAAGCGACCTATTCCAGCACAGCCTCCACAAGGGAGCCACTCTGGTTGATTTCTGCTTGTAGACAAGCCCTTAAGTGGAGTTTATGCTACAGAACTACAAGAGCCATGAAATCAGGGGACCTGACTGGTAAAGGGGCAGAACACAAGTCAATGGAGTGGCACCTTGGAAGCCAGATCTCTCCCCAGCACAAAATTCCAGGAGCTGTCTTTAAAGAGGTTCAGTTCAAAAGATGCATTTTTACCCCCAAAACACCCCACAATTCTTAGGCCAGGCTGCCTTTGTGTGACCCATCCCAGCCACCCCAAATATAACCAGAGAGTTGCTCGCCTGCTCTTGAACCCCTTCCTGTTTCTTCTCCTGCCTTGCCTTGCCCAACTCAGATCTTGTGCCTGTCTTGTTACTCATCCGCTCCAGTCTTGTCTCTGCTTCCTGATCTCAGTCCCTGACTCCATGGCTTTGATCTTTGACCTGTATCTGGACTGTGGTTACAATACGGACTTGCTTGTTCCTGGATTCTGATCAGCCAGCTTTGATCCCTGGCTTGCACCTGGGCTATGGCTACGCTGTTGATTCTAGCTTGACTAGGAACTCTAATCTCAGTTCTGACCCTGGCCTGTCTCTGAAGCTCAATTCAAACACTTTCCCTTCCAGCATCCTTCTCCTGGTATGGTGGGATGGCCACCTTGGCCAGTGCCAAGAGGAGGTTGACGAAGAGGTCTTGTGACTTTGTGGGGCCACAGATGGGGCATGTGTAGATCAGGGGGTGTGGGGGGAGAAGTGCAGCCAGAACGTAAGGAGAAGGGTCTGGAGGAGCCGGAAAAGGGGCTGCAATCTGACGCACTCAAGGTAAATGTCAGACTGGCTGTGCCGAGAAACAGCGAGTATCTTCTCAGCCTCATCTGAGACCGCTGTGCCCAGCACCAGCCCCCCAGCTCCACCTCCTCTTCCAATTCCTCGGCGCTCAGTGACCCAAGCCCATGCCCCTTGAGGTGATATGGATGTACAAGGGCTCCTGGCTTGGGATGCTGCTGAGCATTTAGTTCAGCTTCTCATAGAACAGACAAGCTTGTCGTCCTTTGCCCTCAGGACAGGTTCTTCACGGATTTAATCTTCTCCTGGCACTGAGGTCCAGCCTAGTGGAACTCTTCCTCAGGTAGCTTCATAGACATAGCATCATAAGACTTTGGATTTCTCGTGCTAAACTCAACATTGCAGATTGGGTGGACCAGAACTTCAGTGTCAGTCTCAGTCTTGCTAGCTGCCATTCTCCTAGGTGCCATTTGATCTGACAAGTGCAATACAATTGCCATAAAAATGCCCTGGGTAGAGAGAGCCACAGGCCAAATCAGGCTTTTTATACTGGATGGAGGTAATTTCTGGTCCCGAATTAGGGAGTAGGGAGCTAGACACTACAAAGGCTTCAGGGGGAGTTTAAGGAAGGCACTGAGGGATTATCAGTGTACAAATGGACTCTAGCTGCATCTACGCAGCTCACAGTAGTTTGAGCATTAGCAACACTCCAGCTTCAACCTAGATCCACTGACAGCTCAACCAGCACAAATTTAAAACATCACCACACTCAAACTAGAGGTTTTAGTACGTGAATGAGAGTCAGGTGAGAAGCAACACTCGAGTTATAGCTTCTTAAAGCCTAATAAACCATATGTACCATTTAAACAAAATCTCAGAACCAAGGAGAGAGGCAAAAACACTTAAAAATATACTGAGTATATTGATAATATAGCACAGTGTTCAATGGGTGCAAACTGATATGGTGTGTGTGTGTGTGAGAGAGAGAGAGAGAGAGAGAGAGAAACTTTGTAGTGTGGAGCCAGCAACCTTGTAATAGGAGTTCTAACATCTCCATTGTTTGCAATTGACCTTTGAAATTTGTCAGAGAGAGAACTTTGGGCCAGAGGAATGCCTTTCTTTGTTCCATTAGTTGCCATGCAGGTTTGACAGAGATATAAACTTTGGAGAATTCCCTTCTGTCACTTTCATGGTCAGCAAAATATTGGCGGCAAAATAACAACTCGACATGAACCCTCAAATGAGCTGGCCCAATGCCTTCATCAGTGCATCAACAGCACACACTGAGCTAGAAGCAAAAAGCCTTTCTGGAAGTGGGGTGAATAGGGAATCAGACCAGGCCCTCGACTTGGACCCCGCATATGGGAGGGGTCCTATGGAAAAAACTACAAGTGCTCATATAATTTAAAGACTGTAGTATAAATCATACGCACAAGGGAACAGAAATAAGGTTGCCTGGGCAACCTCATTTTGGCATTTCATACTTTTGAGTGCTTGACTTTGCAATCTAAATGTTATTTTAACACAAGTGGGGTTTTTTTTGTTTTGTTTTATATAATGTAGTCTATATTAGAGAGAAAGCAAGGGGAAAGAGTTGATGTTTACAAGTATCTATAAATGACACTTTATAAATGATAAAGGAAGAAAGCAGTTCTTTGGAGTTAGGCATGTGGACATTGGTCACCCCTCTTTGTGAGCACACAAACATTCATAGAAATGACAGAGGGCTGACACAGCCCCTAATGTAAGTTAGAGCACTGACAGGGTTGCTCCAATTTGAACCAAGCATAATGGCTCCCTGGAACTAGTAGAATGTGTCATGTTCTGGCTCCAGCCCCTCCTGACCCTGATACGTCTGCTCCCTGCCCCTGGAACTCCTCTCATAGCAGGGGGACCAGAAGTGGCCTGTACCATGGGAGTTTTAAGCTGGGGCCACAAGGCAGAGTTTAATCTCCTTTATGTCACTGAGACATTCTGAGGACTGATGATGTGGTCCATTCTCTAACTATAGGAAGTCAAAGATCTAGAGTTGCTAACAAATATATTCTGCATCTTTTTCATCTTTGGTGCATGCTTTTTCCATACAGCTCTTTTGTTGAATTTTGTTTTTTGCACTGACTTTGGGCAATTGCGATTCATATTCATAGAAGAAATCCTTTCCCAAAATCACCATAAAACCAAGCCACTTTTAAGAAATGAACAAAGATATAAATATTGGTACTGTTTCTACTTTTGCCATGCATTTTTCTCTCATACAGCTGGTTGGTTTTTTTTTTTTGAGACAGAGGCTGATAGTTATGTAAAGTTATTTTGGTTTGTATTAATTGTATTTTTATGTCTCATGGCTGTTTTTGAAGTATGTAGCATCATATGCTGAATCAGAAAATTCTGGTCTTTCATCTACATTCCAAAAAATGAACTGAACTGTTTTTCTGAAATTCTATAGCATCTGAGAATAAATGGTCCTAGTTTAAAGCTACAGATCCCCACACGGGTCTTGTGTTTTCCATTAATTTGGATTGTGTTGGTATTCTATTCCAATTAGTGTCTGTTAGTGCTTCAAAGCTTTATCGTATCTGCAGATAACATCAAAGATGAGAGCTTCCAGTTTTAAATTTGGTTTGTCGTTATTTTAAATATACAAAGTCATCATTTGTGAATAGCTGATCAAATGTTTGAATAAATACCTATTCTTGGATCCAAAAGGACCAGAAAACTCTTTTCCTTTTTGAAGTTCAGTTTCATTTAAACACTGGGCCTGATTTTCAGAAGTGCTGAATTCCCACAGCTCCTATTGACTTCAGCTGGAGTTGTAGGCACTTGGTACTTCTGAAATCAAGCTATGTTTCTTTAAGGATGGCTGGTGGGATGTAGTTTACACAAAAGTGCAATAAGGTCAGAGGATAGGGAACATGCTAGGGTCTGGTTTTCTTCTAATTTGAAATCATAGTGCTTTCCCTGGAATTAAGACATAGGGTATGTCTTCACTTCAGAATTAGCTAACATTATCCACACTTGAGTTAATTCCTCTTGAGTTAGGCTGCTCAAGTGAGAGCAGCTACTCTGCAAAATAACACTCAAACTTCACAAAGTGATTGGATTAGCATCACTGCTAGTAGACAGCTGCGTCCCATTGCAATTGCTAACTTGAACAACAGCCATGTTCCAGCTTCAACCCATACCCCTAGACCGGCCACTTAGCTTGGGTTTAAAGTGTTGCCTAACGCAAGCTGGAGATTTTTGCAGGTGGACAAAAGTTGAGTTGGGGCAACGCTAATCTTACACCTCTAGCTAAACTTGTGGTAAAGAGAAGCCCATGGAGGATAACTAGCCAGGAGGAAGATGGCTGGAAAGTGTAGCTGAAATAGACCAAGTTAGGAGAGAGGAATAGTGAGGTGGCCAGATAACAGAGAGATCAAGAAAGAAGAACTAACACATGATTGGGAAGCAGTGTTTGCTAGTGGGTAGGGTAATGAACTGTGCGTCAGGACATCTAAATTCTATATCTATCTTAGCTACTGATCTGCTGTGTGACTTTGGGCAAATCGCTTCACCTTTCTAAGCCTCTGTTTTCCCTCCTACCTTTTGTTTGTCATCTATATAGGTTGCATGCTGGTTGGGACAGGGAGCTCTCTCTGTGTGTAATGAAAATACCCAGCAGAGCTGGGCCTTGATCTCGGTTGGTGTCTCTAGGCTCTACTGTGATTCAAATGATAAATGATAAAGGAGAAAAGGACTCGGCAGCAAAGAATACAAGACTTAGCACTTGAAAAAAAAAACCGCTTTCCTAATTGCTTAGTTTACATCAAGGTGGGGTGTGAATCTACCACATACTAGCCTACTGGACACTAACCGTCCATGTGGACCCTACTGACATGCACTGACAGCTCCCTGGTGCACCGTTCACATTACAAACACATACCCCACCTTCAAATGGGTGCAGATCAAAGGGCACTAAGGAATTGTTAGTGCATGTCACCCGGACACTCAGTGCGTGGCTGGCAAATGTGGGGTAGATTTACATTCCAGCTGGCTTGTAAATTAAATGTTCATGTGGCCAAGCCATTGATATTTCCCTTTTTAAGTTTACAGTGGGAATAAGGAAGCATTTGGAGTATCTTTACTCCTCTTACTTCCTCTATGTCATTAGTAAGCTCTGGCTAAGCATCTATGCAACCACCCCTACAAACTTCTATTCCCCTTTTCCCCCTCTCTAAACACAGTGCCAACCATATCACCAGTCTGGTGTGGCAGAGAGTTACAAGGTGAAACAAAGCTCCACAGCTCTCAGTGTGGTGCATAGACTTTCTGTAAAACTCGGCTGTACAGAAGATTTCTGAAGTTCTACAAAGTCCTTACTGTCTTTGTACTGATCAGAACCACTGCAGCATACAGAATATTTGTTTGATATCTCCCATTTGAGATGTTCCACATAAACAAGCTGTTTTGCATTTGAAACCTACGCAAGACTGGATGGTGTGGTTGAAAAGATCATATACATGGTGCACAAAGTCACCAGAATAATTTGGCTGTACATTTTTAGATTCCCAAAATTAAACAATCTACTGACAGAAGTGTGATCAAGAAGAGATTCCTGAATGCCAACAGGGCACATCACATTATACATAGATTATTATTGGAAATGATCATCTTCCTGTGGAAAGAAAAGAGCACTGGGGTGGTCTCATCATGAAGCCTCTCATGCAATTTTACTGTTGCATGGGATTTTCCAAAGCTACAGAGCACCACTTGTCAGTACCCATTAAGCTGGCTGCATTTTGTCAGTATAATGTAAAAGAGAAATGGAACTGCTTGACCAAATGCTGTACTATGGAAATTTCATGTGGTTGTTGATGCAGCTGTCGACAGTTACATGACCTCTCCTGGAAAGGAAACCACGAGGGATATATTTCATATATTTAGATAAAAGTCACTTAACACACAGAAATATAACATTGACCTTTCTGCCGTTTGTATATATACCTAAGGACTCTCTTAGATAGATCTTCGTTCCTCACTTAGATTCAGAGATTGAACATGATCCTGGACTCTGGACTAAATTTGTGAAGAAATCCCAAGTTTGGAGATTTGCTAGGACTAGGATTGAGACTTGATTTTATTTCCTCTGGATTTGATAGATATTACAATCTATGAAAGGATCCTTTTCTATGAAGTCCTTCAGTGCATTCCTGGTTGAATAGACCAGAAGAATAAACTCTTTTATACTCCAAAATTCCAACAAGCATTTGATGCAGTACATTTATCTGGCAACAGATTGATATCACATCTATTTTGGCATGATGATTATTTTTTTATCCTCCATATAAATGCCCTATTTCACAATCTGGAAGAAAAGGAACAAGTGATGGCCCATAGCCATTTAATAGCTATAAAATAAAACCTATAAAATAAAAAATGAAATGAATTATCAACCCATAAACTAAAGTTCGGTTGCTTAAAATGGGCCATGGCTTTAAAAATTCAATTACCGTTTTAATAGAAACAAGTTTACTCAATATATGAACTACGCTCTTGCATAATGTTATTTTTTTTTCTCCTCTGCAGATCCTGACACTGCTGAGAATGCATGACAGCCTGGCCTTTCCTCTAACTATTTTAAGATCGATTAGGAAATAGAAATACTGATGTATTTATCCAAAATAATTAAATGATGCCGAAAATAGCACACAGGAACATGTCTCATTGAAAACTAGAGTTGACCGAGCTAATAAAAGCTTTCAGTTAATGTTCTTGGATAGAAAACATACCAGGACCATTCATTGGAAGTCAGCAATGGAGACCACTTTGACCAGGAAATTCCTTTGATATTCTTCTGAACCAGTTTGGTGGTTTCTTTGTTTCTATAACAGAAGGTTTGTGTCCAACATATATTGCTCTATTCTTTTGAAAGGGCTGCTATGGCACATCTTTGTTTAGAAGATCAGAGGAGAATCTTTTCTTTCTTCTGTTATACATAACATGCCACTATGTCTTTACTCTTTTTTTGACTATCAGAACCCTTGCCCATTTTGGGGGAGACATTTACCAGTGGAATGTTGCTGGCTGGCATCAAAATGTATTTTTGTGGATTCCAGAAGATAACGCCTTCCTGGGAACACTTTTGAGTGTGGTAGTTTGGGGGTTTGTTTTGGCTTAGGGACCTTAAGAAAATCCCTGGAAAAAAACAGAGCCTGAATGGATACATCTAAATTGGTCTATTTCTAATATGTTTTAAATCAACCAATATCTTCATTTGACATGGTACTTCCTGATAGAATACTCGCATTGGCCCTGATCGTACAATCAGATCTGTGTAGGCAGACCAATGAGAGTCCAGCTGACTTCAGTGGAAGTCTACACAGGCACAGGAGTCCGTCTGTGACAAAGTGGATCCTCTTTTGCCCACCCACAGGCACAGGTATAATCACATGAAAAAGATACGTTTGTGTGCTGGAGGGGGAAATCAGGTGGTGAGAACACATAACTCCTGAAGGGACACCCAGGAGGAGAGCATCAAACTATTAAAATGTTGGTGTGGCCATACCCCTTTATACCTCCCTGCTACCCAACCAGTGGTTGCAGTTATTTCCAAATTACTCTATTTAAAATATGTTTTTTAAACTTATGCAAGTCCTTTAATTGTGCTGATGTATAACAAGCCCCTAATATGCATTTCACAATTAGTCAAGGATGATAGAAGATGCTCAGTCATGTTGGCACAGAATATTTAAAAAGAGAAGGAAACAATCTTTTTTTCCCTGTGAGAAAGAATGACATGTGATGGGAGAGTAGAGGAAGATATTGTCATAACAAAGGGAATGTGTTGTTATTTATTGGCCACACTTAAGCACTGGGATCTTGGATTACAGTATCTAGTTACAAATGCTGCTTGAAATTTTGTAAATATTGCAAAAAGGTAAGACAAATGGATAACTCTGAATTAGTGCTTTCAAGATTCAGCCCTGGATGAGTGGCTTTTTCTTTCTTGCCGCATATTACACATCTTTTTGGAAACACTGCCTTATGAGCTTCTGGGCACCCTCAAATCCCACTAGCATTGGGCTTGAACCTGCTTCCTGTAATGTCAATGGGAGTTTTGCCAATGACTCTGATATGAGCATTATACAGCCCATTAATGAAGGCACTCAGCACCTCACAAGATCAGGCCAGAGAGAAATGATAATTCCGAACCTATGAGGCACTAACTATAAGCTTTTCGGACACGGACTGTCCCTGACTGAGGTCCCTATGCACTACTGCGATGCAATTAATGATGATAAATAAATCTGACTTAATCCAGGCCTGCTGTCTTTGGCACCCTTGAGTACAATGGCCCACTAAACTCACAGGGAGTTTGAAAGAGCACAGAATCAGGGTATTTCTTTCCTAAAGGGGCACTTCTGGGCTAGTTTGCACATCCATTATTATTTTAACTTGCATTTAGGCAAAACATTCTGACGCATTTATCTGATTTGTCGCTATCAATTTCCTGGCTCTCCCCGCCTTCTTTTATAGATGCATTGAATGATGAAGCGCAGCACTATCCTGTTTCAAAACACTCCTTGATTTGTAAAGATGACCTTTTCATACAACTCTCGTTGTGTTGTGATGTTGTCCCCTGCTCCCTGCCCCTGCGATGCACACACACTCTCCTCGGGTTTGACAGTGCATCGGGGCGGGGGCAGACCAAAAAAACCAACCCAGCAGTAAGTTGGCTGATGCTGGCATCAAGACAAATCTAGCACCACACGTCAGGGAGGAAGAGAGTGCACCGCTCATCCTTTTAGTTTTGTCAGTGTAAGGGAATGCTGGACATCAACAGACAACAAAGGAGGCTGCAGGAAAAACTGCTGAACTGCTTCCAAACCCCACGACTTTCCCCTCTTCTGATTGGAATATACAGGTAAAAGGATTAAAATGCTTTAGTTAAGTGGACTCAGTGAATAAAAAGCAGTTAGAACTGCAGTTAGACTAGTCTAGACAGCAGTTAGACTGGAAAGCCTAATTTTATTCTTAGCAAACAATGGAAGTAAACTACCGTGTACTGTCTAATATTTGCTGTATATCGAATACTCTCAAGTACTGTAACTTTGCATACTTTGGGTTGGATGATTCTCATTAGAGTAAATAAATTGCTGAAAGGGGTAGTAAAGGTTTTTTGGTTACGCTTTGCTAAATTTCCCTTTATAAATACTTTATTGTTATTTATTTAATTATAGCTCATGTTGATAGCATACTTTATAACAACTTGGAACTGCATTAAATAGGCAGACTGGATATTTTTAGCTGTATTGTCTGCTATGTGTTCTAATGTACTTGTATTACCACCACGTTAAGAATTTATTATTAATGCAGTTCGTAATATAATTTATAATAATGTTACTGAAGACTGCATCTACAATCAGCAATCATTTAATATTGATAAAGCGTTTAGAAACACTGTATTAGTTTATTGTGTGAGAGATTATACAGTATTAGATCAGAAAAAAAATAATATATGTATTCACAATTCATTATGTGATATCAGCAATCTAAGAAAAGAATACACTTTTTTGTTTGGAACCTTGGTTTAAAGAGGAACTTTTGACATCCCAGAATTCTTTTCTCCCAAATAGATGTCAGACGACGAGACAGACAAGGTAAAAATCAGAGCAACTGAAAGCTTTGAAAATGACAAGCAAAATATTCCTTGGTTGAATGAAGGTAGGTTGCATTGTTATTTATTAAATGTCTATTTATAGTCAGATATATTTATTTTGGTTTATTCAAACTTATTGCAGCAGAAAGACAAAAGAATATGGATGAAATGCCCATTAACTTCAGTTGGGCCAGGATTTCACTCCATGAGTCCTCTTGCTGGAAGTCTACAGTACATGCAAATGATTTCGTTTAGTATTCCAGATGGCCGAAGTTATTAGAATTTAGAGCTACTCGATGGTTTGATTTCTTTATATTAATGATCTTGCAGTCGTAGGGGATGCTTTTTTATTTATTATTATTGTTGTTATTATTACTATTATAAATCTGCTACAGTCACAAAGGTTTATGGATCAGACCCCAGGCCCCTTCCAAGGTTTTACCAAGTCAAACTGAAAGTGCAATTAATCAAAGTGTGTATGGGTTACCCAGAGTTGGGCAAAAATTAAGTAAGTGCCTTGGAATTTGGCCCTATATTATCTATCTTATGGGAAAGCAATATTATGATCTACTTCCAATAGCCATCTGGTGGCACCATTTTCTTTTCATGTATAAGGAAGATGACCAGATGTTAAGAAAAGTGAAGAGAGGTGCCACAGTAAGACACAGAGAAACTTTTCTTTCTGTAGGAAAGAAATTGCTAAGAATTGTTAAAAGCATTCATGTTTTATCAAGCATAATATTGGTTTAAAAGCATTTAAGAGGAAAAATACATATAGGATTATGTTATTTCCTTCATAATTGCACATAACTATAATCATAATGATGGAACGTTCTTAAATATTTTACACTCTAAAATTGATCTTCCAGGTTAATGCATAAAAAATTACAAGACATGAACAAACACAAAGAGTATCTTTGACTCAGTGAAGTCACGGTATGATATTTCACAATACTTTGCTTCACATATTATATATAGCGTATATATGACAACTGTATGCACCAAGAGAATGGAAATTCTGAAGGCAAAATGTGACAAGATTTATGAAATGCATTTATCATAAATCCCATGTTCAAGTGTGTGTTATAGCTTGTATTACATACAATTGCTCTTTAATTCTAACAATTTTTATGAGGGGCAAAAAGAGGTGATCTGATATTTTGAAATATTAGATGCATGGATTTGCAAGAAAGATGAGCTCATTTGTATTAATGATTATATTATAATCTGTAAAATGCATTTTATTATATTTATTTTATTCCCACTGCACATTAACTGAGAGGTAAGGTCTAGCCATTGGGAGTACTTGACTCTGTAATAAAAGAGAACAAGGTCTGAGTTTTGCCTTGTCTCTCACTCCCTGTGTTCACAAGATCATTGTAGAGATGGCACTTCTAAAGAATGAAAATCATAGCACCAGACAAAATTGATTGGGTAACATAGATGCTCTTTTTGGTTGTAGAGTAACAATTTAATTCCTTCTGCACACAAATCTAACAGGAGGAACTCTGTGCATGCAAGGTTTGCAGGATGAGAGTCACAGAGGGCAATAGTTACAAAGATAAAGACAAAATAAGGTTTCTGATGCAACTAGACAATGTTGCATTAGTCCTTGTAACATCAAAACCATAACTGAATGAGACCTAATCTACGCAGCATAAAACGCAGTTTGACATGATACATCATTATCTCCATTTTATTCATGAGGAAATTAAGGCACAGGGAAGTTAAGGGACTAGTTTAACATTATACACAGAGTACGGATGGTGGGAGCGGGGGTGGGGATCTTGGCTCTCCTGACCCTAGTCATATCCATTTGTTGGCACTGTCTCAAACAGCATTCAGTTTTATTGTAGCTCTTATATCTGCAGGTCATCAACTTCATTATGGTTTGATGACTCTCATCAACAACATTTATCAGGCTAACACAAAATGCTTTTTTGAAGCTACTATAAATTTAGCTGATGAACATGTTGAAGTAAAATACTTAGACTTCCTTTTAAAGCATTTGACTTGGTTGGTACCACACAACATTTTGATCAAAAAACTACAGTGATATAAAATTAACATGGCACACGGTAAATGGATTAAAAACTAGCTAACTAAAAGTTCTCCAATTGTAAATGGGGAATCATCATCAAGTGCTTATTTTTCTAGTCAGGTCCCACGTGGAATGGTTCTTGGCCCTAGGCTATTTAACATTTGTTTCAATGACCTGGGAGAAAACAAAGTCCTCATTGATAAAGTTTTCAGATGAAATTTCACAAAAATTGGGGGAGTGGTAAATAATGAAGAGGATAGGTCAAAAAGATACAGCACCATATGGATCACTTGGTAAGCTGAATGCAAGCAAACAACGTGCATTTAATATGCAAAATGTGAATCTATGTATCTAGGAACAAAGAATATAGATCATACTTACAGGATGAGGGATTCTATCCTGGGAAGACTTACTCTGATGGATAGTCAGTTGACTATGAGCTCCCATTGCAACGCTGTGGCCAAAAGGGCTAATGTGATATTTGGATGCATAAACGTCTCAAATTTCAGTAGAGAGGTTATTTTACTTCTATATTTGGAACTAGTATGACCACTGTTGGAATACTGTATCCAGTTCTGCGGTCCCACAATTCAAGAAGGATATTGATAAATTAGAGAGGGTTCAGAGAAGAGCCATGAGAATGATTAAAGGATTAGAAAACATGCCTTATAATGACAGACTCAAAGTGCTCTATCTTCTTATCTTAACAAAGGTTAAGAGATAATTGATTACAGTCTATAAGTACCTATGTAGGAAATCCATAATTGACAATGGACTCTCTAGTTAGCGGAGAAAATTGTAACAAGATCCAATGGCTGGAAGTTGAAGCTAGGCAAATTCAGACTGGAAATAATACCTAAATTTTTGACAGTGAGGGTAGTTAACCACTGGACCAATTTTCCATGGGTAGCGGTAGATTATCCATTACTGGCAACTTTAAAATCAAGATTGGATCTCTTTCTAACAGATATACTCTAGGAATTATTTTTGGGAAGTTCTGTGTTATAGAGCTCAACTGGATGATTACCATGGTCCCTTCTGGCCTGGGAATCTATTAATCTGTTTCAATATGTATCTCCTTCATTCTCTAGAGGAGTGTGTCTCAGGGATTCCTGCCTGATGAAATGATAGGAAGATCCGGGGTCCTATGTTTCTGTGGCACTAATAACATTTTTCTCATGTTGTCTTAGGAATCAGTCTCTTCTAGAGGCTGAGAGCCAAATTCTTCTCACTGATGACAATTAGTCTGGAGTGTGAGAGAGTTGAGCCCTGAAATTTTTTCACAGTGGCTGAGTTAATAAATGGTTGTGATGTTTCTTGGAAGAGAAGGACATTCTCCTTTAAAAGTGCATATGACATTTTATTTTTTCTGTTATTTCTATTAATTTTATATGTTTTATTAAAAGATTTCTACATATTTTGTTATGTATTACATCATTTTAAATACTTGTGTATTGCTTCAGATTTTCAAACTGAGAGCAAACCAAACACTCTGCAGCAGCAGCTTGACTTTTGTGTTTAAACATAATGACATAGCTTTCAGCTAGTTTTCTTCAGGCAGAGTAGAAAGCTGTATGTTCTTTTAGCATTCAGTTTTAAAGACAAGTTATTTTTATTTATGGTTTTGTATTGATTATTTGTTCCTTCTAAAAAAAACAATCATGAACCACACAGTAGCAGAAATATGCACAAGAAATATAGGATATAATTTGGTTTTATATAGTATCTGTCATTCTTTAGGTTTCCCAAAGTGCTTTATAAAGTAATAACTTATGTAGTGTAGTGCAGTGGCTTTGTATGCAAATGAGATACCCATTATGTGCTCATGGGCCTTGAATATTAGAACCTATTTAATTGACAGAGGAAAATGTTGACCTGAATATCAGCTTTATTTAATCTCTACTCTTTTGGAAGGGATATTTCACTTCCACCTTGTCAGCCACTAGCTGAAAAGACCTTGGTGTTAAATTACCTTCAAAGAATGGCACTTCTAACAGGAATTTTTAAACTATGCTTTATAAGGTCAGCACTGGGTAAGAGTCAAAGCCCTATACTGAGTGTGAAATTTCTGGTCACAAAAACTAGACAGCCACCAAATGGATCGTAATGGCATTATAAAAATGTATTATGTTCATTTGACAAACACAGTCAGTAGACCTGACAGGGTCTAACGAAAAATATCAGTGACAAGCCTACACTGAGATATCATGATGTGACGTATTTGGAACTGATATGTACTGCTGTCTTGTATTATTCCAGGTGGTCATAATTTGGTATGGTCTCAGAATGAGCATGAAAATTCTTGACATTATAGGCTTTGGGGCAGATCCTTGGGTCTGACCATGCTGCGGGACCTGAGTGGGGTGTTGGGAAAAGGTGGTTCTAAGCCATCTTTTAGCTTCTCTGATCTCAGAGCTGGATGACACCAATTTGGTCCCCAGAATATCTTAGAGCAGCCTAAGGGCTACTCTAAATTAAGTCAGCAGTAATGGCCTCATTCCACCAGCGAGGGATCACTGGAGGACAAAAGACTCCAGCCATAGCTCTTCCAGCCAGCAGCCCATCCCCCACATATCCCCTTCACGGCAGAGCTGGAAGTGGATGTTCTAGAGTTTGGTATGCAGGCTTTAAGCCACGATTACACTCTCTCCTGTTAGGGTTGTTTGTGTTCCCAATGCAGGGCCAAACAGCTGGAATGGGATGCCAAGGATCTGGCCCCAGATAGTCCCGCTGTTCTGATTGCTTTCCCCATCACCTTAGGCTGACAACTGGTCTCAGAACAGGTGTAACTGGAACAACTCCCTCCTCTTCCATTCTTGCCTCCCTCATTCCAATGTGATTGGGACCAGGGATATAAAAGGTTAACCATCTAAACGGTCATCAGCTGTTTAAAACATTTAAACAGCTGGTGACCGTTTAAACTGGGGATAGGGGGAAGGGAGCGGTATCTGGGCTGGCCCCCTCCTAGCAAGAGCATCTGGGCAGGTCTTGCTGGGGGGGGGAAGCGCAGAGCACAGCATGGGGTAGCCACAGCTAGGCTCGGCTCCCTGCAAGCAGGGGAGCTGTGGAACCCGGGGATGGGGGCAAGCTCTTGCTTCTGGGAATGCATGGAGCCCAGCGTGGGGAGGGAGGGGAGCTGCAGCTGGGCTCGGCTCAGCTCCCCATGAGTGAAAGCTGCTCAGCTACCATTGTATCTAGGCAGCTCTCCCTTGGCAGTGAAGAGCCGAGCCCAGCATGGCTTGTCTGCCGCCCCCTCCCACCCAGTGTTTAACCGTTCCATTTTTAGAAAGTTTAAACGAATTCTTAATTAAACCAAGTTTTACATCCCTAATTGGGACTGCATAGATCGGTCAATGCACCCAGAGACAAATCGGATTCCCTGAAGACAGTGTCCCATTGAAGGTAATGGGACTCTCCACGGGTCCATCTGTGTGGATCTAATTGCTGAATCAGGGCCTGATAGAATCATAGAATATTAGAGTTGGAAGGGACCTCAGGAGGTAACTAGTCCAACCCCTGCCCAAAGCAAGACTAACCTCAGCTAAATAATCCCAGCGAGGGTTTTGTCAAGCCGCAGCTTAAAAACCTTTAAAGATGGAGATTCCACCACCTCCCTATGTAAATGATGTATATAAAACATTGGTAATTAAATGCAAAACTATTAAAAATTCAAGGAATTTTTGGCATTTCACTCTATACTCAAAAATGGGCCTATTTGCAAGGAACATTTTGCTAAGGTACACAGACAGTTTTATGAAGCAAACACTGGCTCATTTTCTACTTAAACAGGCCTGATAATAAGGAGAAATGGACCTATTTCCTAAGCACAAACATATTTCACTCTGAAAACATGTGTTTGTTCTATTGTAAAACTGGAGGTCTATGAAATTGCACAAGGTGAAACAGCGAAAACATTTATGTAAAATCCCAACTTCAGTGACCATTACTGTGTAGGATCTTTTTACTACTTCTCTCTAAAAAAAATATAATGGGCTAAATTTTCTCCTAGCATAAATGGATACATCTTCTCTAATTTAAGTGGAGTTTTGCCCAGTTACACCAACACAGAGTTTGGATCAGTAACACCATCATTTCATATGTTTAATTAGTGTACTAAATATGAATGCACATATGAAGACTGATACATCAATGAGTAAAGAGACACTGATGTAACTTGCAGGTAGTGTTAACGAAATGTCCTTTGAGCAGTCATAACCCATTGTTCCCATCGGTTTCACACTCCAGCCAGAAGTGCAACCACCAGAACATCACACCCCAGGTAAGAAACAACACTCAGGGTTATTGAACACTCTGTAGGTGTTTAAAATGGATCAACACAATATTAGAGAAGCACAGAGATGCTTCTGTAAATGAGATGCAAGGGGAAAACTAACAGTGATCTATGGCCCCCAGATGCTCACTTACATCAGTGAAGTGGTCTAGTGTTACAACAGTATGGGTCAGAGCCTCGGCTGGGTTAAAGGGAAGTTAACAGACCTCTTCCAATTGACACCAGCTGAAGACATGGTTCAAAGTTCCAACTGGAAAGAAGCCCTCGGAGTTCTTTACAAACATTAAATTTAGTCTCACAGCTTGAGTTAATTATATCCCTATGGGTAAACTAAGGCAGCGAGCAGTTGTGAGACTTGCCTAAAGTAGTAAAGGGTGGAACTGATCCTTGTGTCAGAGCCAGGACAGGTCTGTACATCACTTATGTGCCTGTTGTAAAGGCTATAGTGGGACATATTGGACATAAGAGGTGTGTAGGCCTCCTGCTGGCCTGGAGGTTGGTTTCACTCAAAGTAATCAGAGCAAGGAACGCTATCCCAGGAACACTAGAACAACTTTTTTGTGTGTAAAATTCACATTTGGTTTTGTGAAATTTTCACACAAAGCTCTTCGGTTTCAATCTGCTCAGGGCACCACCCTCCAAATATAAATGATGTGTAACTTTAACGAACTGGCTTCCTCGCGCCTCTGCCAAAAATGTGGAAAAAAATTCCAGCCTCCAGAATTTGCCCCAAAAGAGTCCTTTCCACTCTACAATTCTTATATACTAGTAACGTTTTGGCAAAAATTAGCTTCCCCCACCTTACATATAGTGTATACGTCTCTAGCCTTGACCTTCAATCCCCTGCTCTATCCAATAGATCTCCACCCTAGAGTGAAATTTAGCCCGGTGCAGTGGGCCAGAACAGCGTCAGCACCAGAGTAAGCGGGGTTTACATGGTAGATGAAGACTTCTGCACAGGAGTACATTTAATCCCCCTAACGAACGCAGTTCATATTAAAAGTAAATTTCGCTCAAATTATGGACCTGACTGGAGTGGTGATAGTCACGCCAAGTAGTACCTCACTCCAGAAATAGTCCCGGGGGTGAGGTTCTGTGCGGCATCTCTTAATATCACAGAAAACCAGATTTATCAGCCTGGAACAAGGTTAACATGGTTTCTGGGCTGCTCCTGGAGGTGTAAGCAACCCTCACCATAACTTAGAGGGCCTAAAGCATATGTCTACATTGCGAACTGAGTTCACTGACTTCGGATTCTTTGAAAGAGCCCAAACCTATTTAATTTACCTCCTGATGAGAGGATAAATTACAGGGCAAATTAAGGTGTGATTATGGTGTGGGTAGGCATACCCATACTGGTTACAATCTAGCTGACATTGGTGACTATATTAATCAAGAGGTAGTGACATGAACTTCACTGCAGATAGCAATCATGGTGCACCCTCAAAGGGTTTATACTGGGTCACTACGTCTCCTCCACAGTTGTTACCTGTGCTAGCTACATTAAAGCTAGCACAGGTATGCCTACCCATGCTACAATCACATCTTAGTTTGAAGAGTAGACATACCCTAAATTCAGGCGCTTAATTAAACAGATTAGGACTCAAAGATTCAGAAATCAGTGGACACAATTCTGCTCAAACACCCAGAAATTGGCTTCCCAAATTAAACTGAAGGCAGGGATGCAGTTTAAAAGGGCCTTTCCCATCTCAGTTTTCACCTTTTCAGTTTGAATTATAGTCATGGATTTGGTGAGTTTTATAAAAGACTGCTGGCAAAGTAGGATCTTTCAGGCCTATTTATTCAGTAACAAATAAAATACCAAAAGGCTTACCAAATGAATGCTGTACTCCGAGCAGATTCTTTCCAGCTAAGAATGACAAGAAAAAGAATACATGCCAATACTGATGATGCTGATCTCAGAGGGTTGGAATTCCTGCAAGGTGCCATGTCAGCTTCAGACCTATGACCAAATGAATTAATTAAGACAACCCTGCCTTCAAGTTGTAAAACAGTAGATTTAAAGACTCACCTCCAATGAAATTGGAGTATATGAAATATAGAATGATTCCAGCTTGCTGCTACTGATGGCAGTTTTATAAACTGCACATTCCCTGATCTCTCCACTCTGAGATTCCTTGGAAATGGGAGGGGGGAGAAAGTGACCAAAGTCACACAGCAGGATCTGAACAAGAAGGCAGACTTTTCTCTAGCAATAGGAGGATATTTAAAAATATACTTCCACTCTGAAAGTTAACTGTAAAATGGTCCCGTATCGGTTAAGTCTCATTGGCTTTCAGTTCAAGCTCAGTTGCCAGGGAAAGCTAGTTTTTCGAGCTGAGATCTGAAAATAGGCTATGTTCTTTCTGTCTCATGCATCAGTAAAGATTCTGCAGGACAAATTCTGCTCTCAGCTGTGCCTGTGCAACTTTATTGTCTTTAAATTTTGCCCTTGGTTGCACAAGTATATCCAGGGGCGGAATTATGCGCGATAGCTACAATGAAGTCGACAATTTTCTTGGGGTTGTGCTAGCCAGAATAGACTCCAACTCACATTTCCTCAGTCATCTTGGGTGTCAACAACTAAAAACTGCAGAATTTGGCTCAGACATATTCAAAATGCACTTACAAGCTGCTGGACCGAGGTCTAACTGAAGCAGACAAATTTCACTGAAGCAGTGGAGTTGTTCTGGCTTACAGCAGATCTAAATTTGCCCCAGTATGTTTAAAGTAGCCATTGATAACCATCTACATTGCAGACAGACAGACAGACAGGCATTCAGGAGGTAGCAAGAGCCAAACATTCTACTCACAAATTGTCTCAATATAAGCATTTTTACCTTTTTGCCTTCTTTAGGGATCTATTAAATGCCAAAGAGGTCTGTTGTACTCCAATAGAAGCTAGAAAGATATACGTATGTGAATAGGCACAATAACAACACTGAGTTATAAAGAACATTCACTACCAATAAAAATGGTGCGTATTTCAGAAGACTCATAATAGAATTGTTAAAGACCCTGAATATAAATCCTCTCTCTAACAAGAATTTGTTGGTATTTGGCTCTAGTGCATCTATCATTTCCAGTAAGCTGTCTGCTTTTCTTCTAAGGTAAAGGGAAGCATATAGTTTCTTTAACCAATAGAAACATTTTTGAAGGCTCAAAAAACAAATAATAATTGACACCAGTTGTATTCTGGGGGTACCTGTAATGACTTCAGGGGGTAGCTTTTGAAGACTCGGTGAAGACAAACATATCGTGTGTGTATCTGAAGGCTTGCTACTGTGAAAAAGCAGTCACTGCACTCCTGTTAGTCCGAATTGTCACTGTCTCACTGCGGTTTTCCTGGAATTCACTTAGAAATCTTTTTTCTTACTTGAGATATCACCCATCATAAACAACCTGCTGTATAGACCAGATTCTCAGCCGCACCCAGTCTGAAGGGGATTTTTAAATAAATTGGTAGCAACTCTGTTTGATTCTCATGCCAGCAATATGCCAACTACAGCATGGGTTAAAACAGGCTGGGACCTGCTCTAAACTCCTTTACCTGGTGATGGCCCCCGTTTCACGAGTTTAGAGACATCAGCCCTTCTGCAAACAAAGAGGTTTCAGATGGATACATTCCAAAGTAACCTGGGTAACGTTGCAAATGGAAGTACACTTTCATCCATTGGCAGGAAGTTATTTCAGTGCTACACCTGTACATTTTTACCATTTGGGATTTTTTCCCATAGTTCAAAAGTTTCGTTTTGCACAGCTACGATTTTCGGAGACCTCTTTCCAGCTTTTCCAGGCTCAGTGCTGATATGAAGCATCGGGCAGTGTCAGTCACTCCGAGGAGTGCCCCCATCCTGACATTTACAGAAACAAGACCTGATTGAATTCCTGAAACTGAAAACAAATTGGAGCAGAGGCACTGATCAGCTTTTATGGAGGTTCAAAAGTCTCCCGGTTTTCTTTTAATAAAGTGAGGGCTTATTCACTACAGGTGGAATTCATCCCTGTGCAAAAGACCAACATAAGACCTATGCATGAATTAAATACTACTTACGTGGTGGCTGAGCATTGGCTGGCCCTTTACAGAAGGTGATTTTCACCCTATTTAAGGTGGCAGCCTCTTCAGGTTTCCTTGATTTAGAGAGGGCTCACCTCTGGTTTCTGGGTTTAATCCCAATGAAGACATTCAAACAACACACAAAGTTAGCTAAATGAAAATTCAGAAAGATTGTTCATTATCATCTAAATGAACCCAGGGCTGCAGTATCTAGGAAGATAATGTTTTATATTCCTTATCCACACATTCTATATATACACACACTCCCGAAACCTCTGTGTGAACATGTTGACAAGCCCCAGAGATAGAAAAGTAGATGAACGCTTCTCTGTTGAGTTCCTCCCGCCAAATAAAAAGGTTTCCGTGCTGACGATGCATCTTTGAACTGATTACTAACACAAATCAAGCTTCCCCACATCTTTGTTGAAATATGCCCATAAGCAATTTGAAAGGAAAGGAAGTATTGTTCCATCACTCACAGAAGATGCAGGTGCCAAATTCTCTAAAGTTTTTAGAGATTAAATAGATGTGATAGGAACACAATTTAGCAGTATCGTTGCATCCATAATGAAAAGGTAAATATGTACTCTGCTTCAATATGATCATGTAAGTAGGGTCTAGAGAGTAAAATAATACAGGGCATATTAATCTCTTCCCTCTGAAGCAAACCAATCAGGAATAAAATTTAAAGAGAGAAAGGGCCTATCTATTTTGTAATTTATATAAGGCAATTTTCTAAATAAAAAATAGTGGCTCAAACAAAACACACAGAAAAGCAGTTACAGAGGAAAATCAAAAATAAAATAGCTTTATGCAAATGGAAAACAGACAATGTGTGTGGGCAAAAAAGAGATCACATAACCTACAGGAACCACAGACATTTGGATGCCAAAACCAAAGTTTGAATCTGCAAATCTCCTTCCTGTCCCGTAGCATATGCAAAAGTAGTAAATTATATTACACACAATACTGCTTTAGCTGCATGCATATTTCTCAATTAATTGCTATTCAGTCTTTAGAACTAACAAGTGGGTTTTTAACAAATGAATTTTCAGTGCAATGTGGGGAAGATTTTGGACCTGCATACTTTCATTTAATTTAAAACAGATTATCCCTTTGGTCCAAACCAGAATAATTTGTTTTCCAACCTTTGATTATTCAGATACAGAACCCCACCTCCTTCTTGTGCAAACTAAAAAATGCTCAATGAGGCTTTCCAAAGCCAAATGCAAACTCATACTGGTATTTCCCATCTCTGTTTTTCCTAGTGTTATTCCAGTGAGTGAACTTTACCTCTGTGTGCTGAAAGCAAGCAGAACGGCAATACATCAATTACCCTCCACTTAAGCCTCACGAAGGCCCCGGGCATGGAAGTGAATTTCGGTTGCATAGGGCTTAAAGACAAAACTGATAGGTGTTGCATATAAACCTAGGATACATTCTCATGTTATTCCAATTATGCAAAGGCAAGCCTTCTTTATCTATTTGACATTTTGTATTTTATCTAACACACCTATTAGGTGCTTTTCCTGAGACCACCTTCAGCCTTCCACCTTGTAAGATTACACTCATTGTGCATACCCACTGAATGCCAGACTTGTACAATTTACACTACTTTATTCTTAACAGGCCAATCGACCTTGAATGGTCCCAAAAAATAGTGCTAACTACCGATGCTAAACAATCCGTCCCGTCTTGTATTTAGTTCTGAATCTGAGTATCTACTCCAGACCTGAAAAAGAGCATTGTGTAGCTCAATAGTCTCTCAATGTGTCAATGTGTCTCTCTCATCATCAGAAGTTGGTCCAATAAAAGATATTACCTCACCCACCTGGTCTCTCTAATTTCCTGGGACCACCACTGCTTCAACAACTGCAAGTCGAATCTTTTTTCTTCAAATTCTAACTAGCACTTGCTGCGTTGCAATCACCTCCAATACTTTCTCATTGTTTATGCAGTTCAAGCTCATATTTTGAGAATTCTTCTATAACACCATAATTAAATGAATTGTATCTGATTTTAGGAGTGGTGTATTGCTAACCATTATCATGGTATCTGAGCATCTTCAGCGTTAAACAGATTAGCAATAGTGAAGTCCTCAGTGGACTTCAGAGAGTCTCTTTCTTTCTATTTCAGGCTATAGAAAGATCTGCTGGGGGTAGGGATGTTTTTTAAGTGGCTACTGTGAGTTGGTGGTGGTGGAGAATGTCCCTCTCTCTTTATGGTGGTAAAGATTTATCAAATAGGAATGTTTTGTATGTAGCATTTCCTAAAGGAGCTCAAACTCTGGATTTGCCTAATCTCCTCTGGCAGTTCATTACACAGCTGGATCCCTTCACATGAGAATGCTTTGTCCCTGGCTCACATGCACTTTGCCCTGAGCAATGTGATCTACACTCACCCAGAGGCGACTTTATCCACGAAAAAGATATAACATAAGCATCAGTGCAAGCTTCCCCACATTGCTCCAGCCCTGACTGGCAAGGAAATACCAGTCGTCATGAAAGGGTAGTACAATCTCTATGCCTTAAAATGTTTTCATGTAAAATAAATAAAATATAAGACAAAGCAGCGGGTTTACAGTATGACACAGCAGTATTACTCGCGTTAGGCCAATTTACCACTTACGGTAGCAGTAATAGCACTAAAAGCCAATAAAAATGGTCTGTTCGTTCAGAGACTGGCTTTTATGGCTTATTCTAAATATTATCAAGTGAATCAAAAGGTGTCATTATAGTGTCTAAAAAGCCTCTGCCGCTTGTAAGCAAACAGTGTGACTTTGACAAATAATCATTAATATGCCTGTGTGAGGCCAGGGCGAAAAAAAAGCAAGAAAAAGGAAGCGCCAGTATTTCACCTTACATAACTCATGAAGGTAATTTCAGTTAGATTTTTAAATAAGACAGTTTTATACATAAAACGCCATAATTTGCCCAAGTTTTTAACTGTTTATAATTTTCAGGCAACCAAAAACACTTCGATAGTGCACGAATGAGATGTTTACCTGGATGTAGCTATATGTTTTCATCAGCTCTGGAAAATGCTTAGAGCTCGATTGTGCTTTTAGGCCCAACCCTGAGCAAGGCGTAGCGCACAACCCCAGGAGGCATTTTAGCTCACAAGCACTACACTGAGGTACAACTCTTCCCCCTGCTCTCTTCTTGCTCCAGGAGCGAAAGTATGTTACTGCACCCTTGAAAGTGTTGTTTATTTTCCTCCCTCACACCTGGCCAGTTAAGCTGCCCTGCAAGAAGACAGGGCAGAGTCAAGTGTCTGATAACTACCAACTGCTCTCCATCTGCTTTCTGCCAATTTGCTTGTATTTAGGAATATCCTGACTGCAGGGCTGAGTAGGCTGAGCAAGGAGATGGGAGATTTACTCTCCGACATCGCCCTATGCAGCCGAATAAGACAAGCCGTTACATATGCGATTGACATTCCACGATGCCCAGCCTCAGCCATCTACATTTGTCATTTCTAGCCTTCCAAGCCCTGACCACGCTGCAGCTCAAAGGGCAGTACTCATCTTGAAAACACGCACCACAAATAAGTGTACTTTCTGGACTTGCAAATGACTGTAGTTAGCATGGTACTGCAATGACTCTACCACGGCTTCCCTAACCAGTTTTGACAAGGAAAATGGGCCCATACTACTGTACTTCTATAGACCACCACACAATGGGACCATAGCATAGTTTCTTAACCCGATTGTACCACTGTGTAACCAGGTGAGGTGAGCATACCTGTTAAACCTGAACATTCAGAACTGTGGAGATTTTACTCAAACGACAATTTGCTGAGTGGATTATTGTGCGTCACCTTGTTTACACAGATGGCAGCTAAAGTCCTGCTTCCCACAATGTAAAACAGAGGAGCTTTAAGGACACAGAATTTTTGTTCTTGTGGCAGGAAAGACAGTTAGCAGAAGAGATTCAGCTGTGCATTGTACATGACAAGGCAGTGGTCCATGGTGACCAGATGCAGGCGTGTTGAGAGAGGCATTGTGGAAGAACCGTATGAATATGAAGTATGATTTTAAGCAGAGCTTTATGACTCAGGCCCTGAAGCAAGATACTTAATTTAGTGGGATTTGTGCGCTTAAAATTAGGCACAGTCTCAAGTATTTTGCTGAATCTGGGTCTAATAGAATAGGAAGATGTGACATTAGTCCTGCCAGCAGACTTTAATAGAGGCTGTGCCCGAGATGTAATGTTATTTAGGGCAATCGGATGTCCCGATTTTATAGGACAAGCCTGATAATCGGGGCTTTGTCTTATAGGCACCTATTGTCTCTTGCCTTCTGTCCTAATTTTTCACACTTGCTATCTGGTCACCCTACCTCCCTCTGACATTCTGATGGGGATAAGTATGAATCTATGTCCTCCCTCATTCCACTTAGTAGATCATCTGCATAAATCCATTGTGGCTTTGCCCAGGACCCCAGTCTTGGCCTTAATATAATACATTTTTTCCATTTTTTCTCTTTAATGAGACACATTGATATTTTTACCTATGTGTATTTTGTTTTGTTAATGGGAACTTTTTCAAACACTGTGTGATAATGGACTGTGGGATATGGGATTACACATTCATTATTCTCAAGAGCACTGTGTAGACTATACCATTAAGACATGAGCAAAGCTGCAGATCTGGGGCTTGAATTCTAGCAAATAAGGCCTTCCGAGCTCCCTGCTATGTGCCCATTAGGCTTGGTTTGGTTCCCCTTTAAAACTTTTTGCTGACTGAGTTCCAATTGCAGCAGCCAAATGTGTTACAAAGAGGCTAGATCACTGAGCACTCTATTCTGGGTCAGTCAGATCAAATCAGGGTGAAGCCATAGTCATTAGCTTAAAAAATAAAGAAGCACTAGAAGCAACTGGACATTTGGTGTATGAGTTTAATAGATAAACTGTTAATGGGGTTCTGTAGAACTAGGAAAGTTTCCAAATTAGGATGGGGTTCTACTCCTACAAGAAGAGCACTTACTGTTTTAAGTCTGCTGCTTTCAACTATACCTTTATCTTCCTTTCATTCCACTGTAGATTTGTCTCAGGGTTGGTTTTTTCTTTTTTTCTTTTTCCTGGTTTTTACAAAAATGAAAGGCAATTTTACAAAAGTAAAAGACCACCATTTTACCATGAAAAAAGCTGCTTTAAACCCTGAGGAAAAATTGGGTTGGAGCGGGGATGATGATTTTGCCTTTTGCAATATTTCACTTTATCTACATCAAAAAAAAAAAAAAAAAAGACAGAAGTTTTGCTAATGGAAATAGACGCATTTCAGCTTCAATCAAATTCATGAGTAATTGTGAAAAAGAAAACCTCAAGTTGCATCCATGAATACTCAGTGAGAGGGGACACCTAATAATTTTGCCTAGCTCTACTGACTGAGCAATTTACAGTTCTGCATGGAGAACTTAAAATACTTGGCTTTTCCACTAAGAAAAGGCATAAATAATGCTTTACATTACACCTTCTACTTGAGGATCCCAATGCACTTTGCTGACTTTAACAAGCTAAGCCTCACAACACCTGTGGAAGGAGGTTTGGTCTGAACCAAATCTTTGCAAACTTGAGTGAAGGTCTGGCTCCAGCTCTGAACTTTGTGGTTGGATCCTATTTCTATCATGGATCGAACCAAACCCTAGAGCTGAACCATCTCGAACTTTGGGGAAATTCAGATCAAAACTTTGCCCCATCCAGCTCCCTATCTCATAGGTTGAGAGACCAAAGGCCGGAAATGCAAACACTGAAAAGTGGCCACTGATCTTGTTTACCTCATTTTTAGAATGCCCAGTTTACACCTGGTTTTTCAGGGATATTGAGCATTGCAACTCTCATTAACTTCATTTGGAGCTGTAGATGCTCAGCATTTCTGACAGTCAGGCCTATGTGTTTTAGATTAGTCAACCAAAAACTTGTGCCACCCAAAATCACTGGCCCTGGCAAAACTGCCACTGGCTGTAATGGGAGCAGGATCAAGTTCAAAGTGACCTACTGTCAGTCCTGAATTATTAGAATCTAGGTTTCCTGATCTCAGGCTCATATTGTAATAGTCACTAGGCCACACCTCCAACTCTCTTAGAAAAAGAGACAGTAGCACCTTTCAGTTGGCCTTGAATACCCTACTTCATGCAGTTCCTGTTGAGTCAGGACTCCCATTTAGTTCAGTGGGCTTTGGATTAGGCCCTTAGTGCTTTCAGGAAGGAAAGTGTGGTTATTTTAACACAAACTGGATGAAAATGCGGCCCTCTCCGGGTAGGAGATGTAGACAGATTACGAAAGGTCCATTTCCAATATCCGCAGTAGCTACACATTCTCCTCCTTGCTAATACCTCTCAGTGTTTGTTTCTCTCTCTTTCTATTATTTATTTCTTAAATCTTTTGGTCTGCAGATTTCAGGAAAGACACGATATAAAATAAGAGCCTAATCCTGCAAGGAGCTTAGCACCAGTGCTTTGAATGCTGGGAAAACTGAGGGCACTCAACATCAGGCAGGATGAGCTGTTTGTAGAAAGGACATTTGCCCTGCACACACACATGGATTTGCCCCATTAAACATACTTAACCTGCTAATTTTCAGTTTCAGCATCTCTATACATCATCGATCCATAATGCTGTGCTGTAATAACAGTGTTTGCTCTGCAACTAAGACTGTCTTAGCTGCTGCTTTAGAGGAAGGCCATCTCCATCCTCAAGACAGTGTAAGCTTTCCTGTATCCAGTGTCAACTAGTGTTATTAACATGACTCTTTTAGCTATTTATTCCCATTAATTTGTAATAATATACAAACCCATTCAAATAAATAATTGCACAGACTGAATAAAAAAGCAATTTATACTGTTTTTTAACCAGAGACAATTTTTACAAATTGTTCTTTTAAGTAGTCTTAATAGTATCTCTTTAACATTGCCATTGCAATTCACCAGAGTTCAAGAGCACAGCAGCTTTACATCTGTTAAAATAATGGAATTGACACTGATATTACATCATGACTATTTTAAATAATGGTTCTTCATCATTCCAACCTACATGTCTCAAGTTGAAAATAAAGGACTTGATGCTGCTCCCATCAAAATCAATGGCAAAATTCCCATTAACTTCAAGGGAACAGGATCTAGCCCTAAATGTGGGGTCTACATTGACCTTACAGTTTCTATTCAGATTTGACAGCATTCACTTATGTAGTAAAGAAGAATTCCCTTCACTGAAAGAATTACTGGGGGAAATTCTATGGCTTGTGTTGTGCCATGATAGATGATCAAGTGGTCTGTTCTGGCCTTACAAATCTATGAAGCTAGTAGTTGAGTGAATTTCAAGGGAATAATAATCTTATTTTATCCTATTTAATTTTACAGGATATAGTAAATTGTGTAAAAATAGTATTTTGTAGCTGTATTTTGTTTTGATTTTTAGTGGAATTATGTGATTTTGCTTCCTGATGATTTTATCGGGATTTTAAGATGAGTATAATTTGAAATTTCACAAATTTGCCTTCACTCAGTAAAATTTCAGGAGTGTCACTGAAAGTAAGCAAATATTTACCTGAAAAATAAAAACTAAACTAAAAAGGGCATTACAGGTGCTGAAATGAAAGTTAAGGTGATTCATGAGAACTGTCGGTACGCCATGAATGCACAGTCATGATAGACTGTAGCTTACTGTAGAACGTAGCTTATAGGAGGCCAATGTTATTGCCCAAAGATAATGAAATAAGTTTCCACCATTTTCAACATAAATCACACACGCGGGGGACTAGCCACGAAAGGTAAAGCCCTTTCTCTGAATAGGGAATAAAGTGGAATAATAACTTGAGGAAACCCAGTGGATGATGATAATTTTCAAGACTATTTGAAATTGGAGAGGCATGGTCTTGTGGTTAAGGCATTGGCCTAAGGTACAGATGAGCAAAATTCAGTTCCTGGCTCTGCCACTGACTTCCTGTGAGCTTGCGCAAATGATTTGATCTCTCTGTCCTGTAGTTCCCAAGTATAAAAACCTCAACCTTCCACAGCTGATTTACATTGTAAACTCTTTGGGATTGCCTCCATCTATGTGATGTACAGCACCTGGCATGATGGAGTTCCAATCCTGAGCTCTCTCATCACTGTTGTTAATACTGCTATTAATAAAGTGCCTGGTCAGTGTTTTACTCGAAAACCAAACCAAGCAGTTGATTGCTGGAGGAATTTATGTGCCATAATATTGGGCATGTTAGATGGTTTTTGGTTGCCAGATGCTGCACACCCTCAAAAATAGTCATCTTAGAGCTTCTGTAATAACTAAAGTAATTTCAGTCTCTTATTTTATCATCACAGGCACTGCCTAATATAGATAAAGCAGTTAGCAGCTTAGCAACTTTGCGACAAATTCAGATCTTGCTTACATCAATGTGAAACTGGAGTAATTCCCTTTATGTCTTGATGTGTTACACCAGCTTTGTGAGAGAGAACAGAATTCAGCCCTTTAATATTTTAAAATAAATAAGTAAATCCAGGAACGGGCAGGCTTCACTTTATTCCTTCAACATTCCTTCTGCCTCCTCTATGCTTCCAAAAAGAAACTCAACGTTATTTACTAGATTATGTTTTTTTTCTCTTTCCACAGCAAGATACCTTCCCTACTGCTTATTTAGGAAAAGGAAAAATTTAGCTTGGATGGTAGGACAATGTCTTAACAGCAAAGATGATTAGAGAATGGAATGAATTGCCTAAGGAAACGGTTGAGGCAATGTCACTTAGAGGTGTTTAAGAGGAGGTTAGAGAAAACACCTAAGGTATTAGCCTACAGGAAAATTTCTTTCAGTAAGGAGTTAAGCTAGACCCAGGAGATCTTTTCCAACTCCATCCTCTGTGATTCTTGTTGACATTGTTCATTCTTTGGATTCAAAATACAGGCTCACCCAGTTCATGCCAATAGAGCTAAGTCAACATGATGTCTAGTAGAAGTCAGCCTAGGGGCTGATGCTGAGGCTGACTCAGTGAATCTGATTAGTGATGCACCCCTTAAATAAACAGAAACTACTACTATAAATGAACAATTTGCCTGTTTATTACTTCACAGTCACATGTGTTATACTTAAAAAAAAACAAAAAAAAACAAACAGCAGGATCTTATTCACGGGAGGCAAGACAATACGCCATGTTTATTGCGAATACTAAAATTCTCGACAATAAAACAAATTGAAATATATTTCTTTTAATACATTCACACACACACACACACACACACACACAGTTCTATGGAGATGGAGTATAGTTACCAGCCTCAGTTACTCGTGTTAGTTACTCGTGTTAGTCCACTGGCCAGGTAGCTAAGGCACGAGGGAGGAAGCAGGGGTCTGCCAGTGTGCATTGATGCTCCTGGAGGATGATTGTAGAACTAAACCCAAAGTCCTCATCTTTTCATAGAAATAAGCTCTCATGCCACTCTGTGGGTTCTGCTTCATCATGCTGCATCTGGGTGTGATTATCAATCACCCCTATTTTGCAAGCATGACCATTGTTATCTATTACAGTTCATCTTGTTTTCGTCCTTCGAGGTGGACCCCAGGGTTATCAGGGTGGGCATTCTTTGGCCAGCTGGGTCATAAAAGTTGTTATCTTCACTCCCTTAAACATTCGAGGCTGGCGCTTTTCTTTGTCACTCCCTAGTCTCACGCACACACATCACTCACTCATCCATTCACAAACTAATCTCTTAACAGTGGACTGAAACTTGTAACTGAAAGACTCAGATGTTCTTCAGAAACAATAATGTATTTTCTTATCTAAAACATTTTCTACTATTCCAAAAGTAAATTCATTTAACAATGGATCTTTCTGTTTCAGGACATTTGCTGATGTTACTTTAAACAGCAATCTTAGAACACATGTACTTCAGCATTAGCAACAGTTTCACAATCAGGATCTTTGGTAACTTTACAAACAGGATAATCAATGACCAGATGATAGTTTCAAGTGAAGTTACCAATAGTTGGCATATCTCTGTCACGTAAACCGGAAGGCCAGGTCAAAATGCAAAGCCTCAGAAAAACTGCTGTAGTGGTTTGTCACGTACCTAAAGGATAAGCATATTTTTATGTCCTTATAGAATCAATATAACAGAATCGAGCTTGGGCCTACACATGCACTGCATGCTAATAAGAGAAAAGGGTGGCATAACTGGTGGGAAGGGTGGATTACCCGCCATAAATCCTTATCATTCTGAACATAGGAGAATTAGCCATTGCTTCCTGCACCTCACTGGTGGGAGGTGGAACAAAACAAGTGTTTTAAATGATCTGAAAGAAAAATTCTTCCATCCTTGGCCCAAATTCTCCATTCAGTCTGGCTATTTTGGGCAGTCTTTAAGTCATCTTACATGAGG
This sequence comes from Mesoclemmys tuberculata, assembly GCA_007922155.1. Lineage (NCBI taxonomy): Eukaryota > Metazoa > Chordata > Testudines > Chelidae > Mesoclemmys > Mesoclemmys tuberculata. Next base: position 7,287,665 of record ML677027.1, read on the forward strand.
ATTCCTCTTTAAGGAGTTGTCTTCCAATGGCATAGAAAAACTTCTATGACATCTATACTCTCGGCTCCCAGCTAGGGAATAAAATATATAGTCCTATTACCCAGCAATCTCCAACTCTCAGAATGGCCCCTTGGTGCCCTGGACAGCCAGGCATAAATTAGTAAGATAAACCCTAGGTTTGGAGGAGCATAAAAATAGCTTAAAGTTTATTTTTGTTCTACTGAACACAACTTGCCCTCCCATTTTGGATGCACAACATATGCAAGATTGGGCCTCACATCTGTAGGAAACAAAAGTGTCAAAAAAGTAAACTGGTATGAAATTAAATTAAATCAACTTCTTATGAACACTGAAGGGCCTCAGAGAATGTACACAACAAAGCTGTTAGTTTAAAGGCAGTTTTAAAATGAATGAGGGGAACATCATGGAAAATGCTCACTTATCGAAGATGTACATTGCTGTTACTGACAACTGTGTTAAGAAAAATAGCATGCACTTAAAACATCCTCTTTTTTCTTACTTGCTGATTTTTTGGAGAGAGATGGTTTTTTAAGAGAGCATCTGTTAAGAGAGAAATGACTTGAGATACGATTTTAAGAGCCTGGTTTTCCTCTCAAACATATACCTGTAATTCAGGAGTAAATCCATTGAAATCAATGGGGTGATTTTGGTGTGAAACCAATTTAAATGTGACCGTAATCAAACCACAAGACTTTTATGGATCAAAAAAAATCATTCTTGTTCTATGGGATGATGACATCAATGGAGAATCAGTCAATCAGTATGTAGGGCCTGATTCTCTTCTTGCTTACTCCAGAGTAGATCACAAATAACTGTATGAGATCGGGGAGTTACACTAGTATAAAATCAATTAAATGAAAGGAGAATCAAGCGTATAGGGCCAGATCCTAAGCAGGTGTAAATGGGTTCACCTCCACTGAAGTCAATAGGGGCTGCACCCATTTACACCAGCTGAAGCCCTGCACATAAGTAGTTTTAGGGCATTTCCCTCATTTAAAAATGTTTGATTTGACGGTAGTTATGCTATAGTCACAAAATACAGCATTCTGCTGACATCATAGCCAAGAAGATTTTTTTTCATTAGCATCCTGCGGCAGCTACACAGATGATGATATTAGCCATATAAGGTTGAAGAGTCATGTGATAGATTGCATAGATCGGGCAAATTTGACTGCTTCACCTGAACTGTGCCCACAAATCCATCTCCATGAAGAATCCTTAATATTCCAAACTCTGAACAGCGCCTAATAGCTTCCATTTCAGAAAAGAAAAACTTTCTATCATGTCACAACTCACTACCGTTATTATCTATATATGGACACATGCAATAGGCGGTGATGATATAGCCGCATATGAACTGCGGAACGGGATCAGATCAGCAGTCTATCCAGCCTCTGACAATAGCCAGTATCAGGTGCCTCAGAAGAAGGATCAAGAAACCCTGGGATAGGCAGCCATAATATCGCTGTCAGAAATCATGGGAGGAGAAAAAGTGTTTGGAAAAAAAAAAATCAATGAGGATTAACCTTTTGGAGTTCCTGAGAAATTCTTCTCTCATGGCAAAGAGGTCTGTGGCTATATATAGAGGGCACATGTAAAATGGCTACCTACCAGAATCTAAGGAATTGCAGGGGAATCTGCTCTCTGCTCTCTATGATTCTCACTGGCCTCTCCCTACCTTGGCACGAAGATGCTCTTAGAGGACATGTGCCCAAGGTTCCCAGTACAATTGTACATTCCTTACTTTCTTCCTGGGAATGGGAAGGGTTAAAACCACCTTTAAAAAGAGTAAATTGTGCGCAGCTGCTCCCCTGACGGCAGCCCAACACCCCGCAAACCTGCACTGCATCCACCAGCTGCATGGCATTTGTATAGAAGGGTTTTCACAGGCAGTGGGGAGGGCGGAGCATATGTCACTTCCCTTTCTGTTGATTTCAGGGCCATTCATTTTTCCGTCACGCCCATTCACAGCAAAGGACAGCATTTGACCTAAAGTGATTTTAATGTGAAGCCTCTTTTTTCTATGAGCAGTCCTTGTCGTCATCCAGTCATGATATTTACATTGATTTAATCCTCAAACACTGTGGGTTCCTCAGTTTTGTAGTCATTTTACACTATATTTGTTAATATCATCTATACTAGAATCTGTGCTGTATGTTGATATACATAAATGATCCTGTATATTGTACCCATTTCTGAGAAAAAGGGCACTTTGCTAATATATGTGTATCTGCAAGACATCTCTTTTCATATCTGTGCCCTGTGGGATCCATAAATAGACATTATATTTATTCAGAAACTAAATTAGATTAATAATATTTAAAGTAATTTACAAACAGCAACTAATCTCTGCAATGAAGGTCAAAAGAGAAAGGACATATTAACAATTGAGTATCTCCTCTCCCCTTTCACATTTTTAAGACCTCATACCTGTTAATAATCGGGAAAATATTCTTTTCAATAGTAGGATTTGCAGAAATGGGTAGGATCATTTTGCTAATTCTAATCTTCTTTTAATGAAATAATTTGTTTAAAAGGTTGTAAAAAAGCATGGAGGCTGAATGCCAATAGAAATATATTGCCGATACAATAAATTGTTAATGTATTTTCTAAATGAATGATTTAAAATAGCTATTAAAGTAAAGAGAATAAGCTTATGTTTCTAGTAATGACTTCTCTTCTTCAAAAAGAAATTTGTAAATCCCTGATTGCAATTTCACATCCCAAAAGGACCAGCAATCCTGGACCAGTGCTTATTGCCGTTATGTTTAATAGTACTATACTTGATTTTATGTCATGGTTTCAAATACTTATGTGTATAGTAGTGTATGCTTTCTTATTTTAAATCAAATCCTGTTATTCTCTCTGACACTCAAAAAAAAATGCTCTCACCCAGTGAGGTCTATTTTTGTACAGATACATACATACACACACACACTCAATATAAGTACAATTTTATTCATAAGAGTGCATAATGATTCAGGCTGCAATTGTTAATAAAATGCATTTCTAACCATCAAATTTGAGTCTATTATTCTAAGTTAATTGCATTTGCCCTAAAGAGACTTGCAACTGGCTGTCAGCCTATTTGTGTCAGTTTCATTTTATTCATCAGTCAATCTTGTCTTCCCTTTTTTTCATCCCATATATTGATCAAATAGATTTGTTAGCATGCCTCTGCAGCTTTGAAAAAAGTTTATGTTATCGATCAGTTGTATTTGATTACTATATTAGTTTGCATGTTATCTTAATTGATATTGCAATTGCAAATAAACGCCCTTTTGATGGTCCCACAAGATTTTCATTACTATAGTAACTAATGTATGGCTGTAATGATGGTAGTGAGAAAAAATACAAACATACATCCTATTTTTAAATGTACGATGTTAATCTGCAAGTGTCACTTTTATATGATAGGAATAGAAATAAGTACGGCATGAAACTTAATTTTTATAAACATCAGTGCTATGTCAATAGGCACTATGCTGCATGTAAAACAGATTAACAAAACACACACATTTGGCCATATAAATTAAGATGAAATCACATCTGGAACAGAGTGCTTTAAGGGCAGTGGGGAAAATGAAACAGTGGGGAAAATGAAACCTAAGGCACAACACCTTGAAAAAAAGATTGGGGAAGCTATAGATGAAACATGGGGGGCAGGAGGGAAACAGTGTGTTGCGTGAGCCATGTTGGGGAGACAAAAATAAAATCTCGTGAACAAGTAATTGCTAGAGCAAAAGGAAAGTGGCTAACGGGTGGCCCTTTCTTCTTCAGTTAACAAGGATATGATCCTGCTCCTATTGAAGTCAATGAGAGTTTTGCAGTAAGTTGTATTGAAAAAAATCTGAGTTGAAATCTTGAGCCCAATGAAGTTAATGGGAGTTTTGCCTTTGACTTAAACAGAGCCAGGGTTTTACCCCAGTTCTTTTGCAAGGCAGAAGTGGTGCAGACAATATGCACCACATTGATGAACACCAGAGAAACCCTGTATACATTTTCATTATTGACTAGAGTGTTCAACTCTGGCTCATGTTGGCGAGCACTTAATCTCTGATCCCGAATCTGGGTGAACCCCCGTGTCTGCATGGATTACACACAGCCTGCAGGCATGTAGCTGTAATCAATGCCCTGGGACCACTAGGACGAGTAAGTGCTCACCAGTGCAAACTGGGGCGTGAAGAGTCAGCACCTTATTGGCAAGATTTTCCAAACATCAGCTCCCACATTTGGATTCAGACTGTTCAGAAGGGCTCAGTTGTCATTTCAGAACAAACTAACTGGCCAGTTTTCAGGCAGATCTGGTTAAAAAAAAAAAAGTTACATTTTTCATGAACATTTTAGCAAAAAATGTGTTTCTATTGACATTTTTTGGCGTTCTTTGGGCCAGCTCTATAGCTAGTTAAAAAAAATCAGTTCAATTTTTCATGAAAATGTGTGAAAAACTGGTTTCTGGTTTCAACAGAAAAATGGCAAATTAGCCATTTTTCAACCAACTCTTTTGCTGAGGTCTTTTGATCATTTGGCCATAAGTATCACACTTACCATGGGAGCTATTGGATGCCGAGCAAATCTGGCCTACTTGTGGGTGGTGAGCACTTGAAAAAATGAGGCTCAGATCTCTTTTGGAAATCTGTCTAGTTTCTTTATATTTCTCCTTTTCAGTAGTCTTTTGTGGGAATCCTTTCATAACATTTCAGACTTTTCACTCAATCCTTTCTCAAAGTGACAACGGGGATTTTAAAAGTCAATTTGCTCTAAAACAAAAATCAGCTCCGCTAGAGTACTAGGACAGTTCGCAACATTTTTGAGATTCTGAACTGTGTTGTATTGTACAGTATTTCGAGCAAAAGTGTTACAACCAACCAGAACCAAATATAAACAGGAACAGATGAGAAACATACAACCTCAACATCTTGGGACAACAAAGAAATGGGGAAATGATTGCTACATAAAAGACATTTCAAAGACCTCCCAGAAAAGCAGGCATAAAAATCCCCAATAAAAGGCTCAGAAAGAAAACTGTCACACCCCCTAAGCCTCAACAGACTTTAACAAGATGTTCACATGAGCCAGAGATTGTCTCCTTCAACAGAAGACAAAAGGCACAGAAAACAATACCGTCTAGCGTAGGATTAGGAGGCAAGAGATAGATAAAAAGGATTCCTTAACCTTACAATTAGAAACTCCAGCTCTCCAGCCAAGGGAATAATCAGAAACATGCTGAAAACCTTTGTCACAATAACTGTTGTACCTTTCTTTACTCTTTGAAAACTGATATTTATATATACATATTGCATCCCCTGAGAAATGCTTTGATGACCACTCGATTACAGGCAATTCCTGCTACCAAACCACAATCCAGAACATATGGCAATAACATTTTGTTTCCCATAGTTCATATTTCCATCGCCATCCACCAGCCCAAAATTAGATTACCAAAGCTCATACTAACTTTCCAAATAGGAGATTCCAGTAAATGTACTGCTAAAAGCAAAATTAGATATAATGCACTATGCCTCTGTCAGACAATTGGCTTATCGTGGCCCAACCCAGAGACAAATACAGTTCCCTCATGCCAAATGTACTAAATTAAATAGATTTTTTCTGGTTAAAATGGAAACAACTTAGCTAATATACTGGGCACATTGAGTTTTATTGGCATTACTAATGCTCTGAAGCAAAAACGGGAGCATTGGCAAGCGTAGAAATGAGACAGAAAAAAAAACAACCCAGGAAACTTGCAGGCTGGAAAGACACTTGTGAGCTTGTCAAGTTTGTCCTAGCTATTAGAACTAACTAGTGGCCATAAACCGAATAGCTAGAGAGATTTAATTATGTGAAACATAATTCACCATAGACTAAACTTTCTGGAACTGAACAAATCAACCAGGACTAAGACTTTACAAGGTAGTAACAATTTTCCTTACAAAGCAACTGCCCTCGCCATTTTATGGAAGATAAATTGGGACACGCAGAAATTGAATGAATAGCCCAGGTTCGTTTCACCTTGGAGGAACTGTCAGAGTTGAAGACATCATTATTCTGCATTGTAATTTTAGGAAAACTCACAGTAGCCAGTTAGAGATGGACTTTGCTACGTAACTGTTTGCTAGAGGCACTCCTCTTTGCACCATCTTCAAGTCACTGAGGAAGGAAAGGAGACGCCACCTCTTCATGCTCATTCCTTACTTGCTGCACACTGATGGCTCCTCTCCGCAGGTCCCTGTGAGCCCAGTGTCCCCAAAGTATTAGAGGCAGCATCCTGGGCAAATATCATTTAATCCGCCTCTCTATTACACCACCTTGAAAGGTTCAACTGCGCATGATATTTCTCTGGACTACCTGGCCTAAATTTTGGTATGATGTTGTAGTGTGGGGGGTTAAACATGTCTGCAAAGCTCTTTGTTTTCCATTGGTGGGTTAAATGATCTCTCTGTAGGTAAAGTGCTTTGGGACCATTCAGGGTGAAAGTTCCTATAGATCTAGCCTCAAGAGTGCAACTGAGCACTTTATGATCAAAGGGAATTCTGTACATACGGTGTGCCAGTGGTACAAGAGAAGACTCTATCGCTTCAGTTAAAATAGTAGGGCTTTAGGGTGAGTGTTACTTATAGACTCAATGCTTTCTGTTTAATTCTTGTATTTCAGACTTGGCCAGTCCTATCTTACAGCCTCTTGGAGATTCAGGTAAGCTTCCCCACCCGTCTGAACTATCCCTTTCTGTGGAGGATATTAAACGATGTTACAGCATTTATAACCACTTATGTAGCACTGTCATGCAGAAGAAAGTTTAATTATATATCATTTACTATAATTTACTGGTCTACATATTGTTTGGCTTTATTTATTGATCTGTCATCTGATTCAAATTTCAGCCCATCTCTAGAATGTGTGTGCATTTTTTTTAGACCCAGCAAGAGTTTAAGATGTGTAAAAACACATATCCGACTCAGAGGGAAATGTATGTAGACCACCACACAGTGTATTTATGTCAGTTGTTTGCAATATTGTTGTAGCTGAGTTGGTCCCAGTATATGAGAGAGAGAAGGTGAGTACGGTAACATCTTTTATTAGACCAACAGAAGTTGGTCCAGTAAAAGATATTATCTCACCCACATTACCTTAGTTGGGCACTTGATTTGGATGCTACGTTAAACACTCTTTCCCTTGTGAACATTGCTATAACACCTTTTGATAAATAGCCTTGAAAGTCAGAATGTGAGGGGCATGAAACCAGCATGTTTTGGTCTGCAGAATTTTCAACTGCCCAAACAAAGTGGTTTACTTTGGGTTGGTGCAAAGTTGAAAACTCCAGGCAAATATCACTGGCTGCCTAATGAATCTTGCTGGTTTTTTGCTTAAACTAAAATCTAACCACTTCTTAACCCAAAAGATTTGCCCCCTCCCTACCTTTATCTATCTGCTGGAGTGGGAAGGATGGCAAAGACTTCCCCTCACAGCGGCCACTTCTTGTTGCTTTAGGGGACATGCTACCCCTTTAATCCAAAGTAAAGCCCCTTGAAGAGAGTGAGAAGTCTGCCTGGTTATCCTGTCCCCATTCAGCAACAGCAGGACTGGGAAATGTTCATCCAATCCCTCTATTTCTGGAATAGCCTCAGACAGAGCTGGCTACTGAGGCCTTTAAGATCTCTGCCATGACGCTCTCCACCCCACTCCCGACCTGACCTTCTCGGTGTATCTGAATTAGACTGTGAGCGTATAAGATTGTGCACATTTTCGGATGTTGTAATAATAATAAGCTGCTTGCAGCAAGGACTACATCATATAAAATGTTTGTAAAGCACCAGGCACACTTCTGGCACTCAGTAAACAAAACATAATAGTAATAATTTGAACTGGGCTCCGAAGGCTCTGATCTTGCATTGAACTGAGCTGAATAAATTAGTTCTACGCGGCATTTTTTTTATTGTCCCCTCCCCCCCACACTGATTGAGCTTTCTTTGATCAGAAACTAATTAGCAGGAAGCTCACTGAGGGTTAGTTAGGCAAGGTCAAGGCAACATTAATCTGTGCTGCTAACCACGATGAGGCAAATCATTCGGTGTAACTAAGAAGTCATTCAGAATGTACTTTTGGCATTTTTCCCCCCTCTTTTGTTCTGTCAGTCTGAAGAGAACAGCTCGTGTGATGTAATTTAGAATAGAGCTTTTTTAAAGCTTTCACTCAGGAAAAGCTTCTGGAGCTCTGGGGGTATAGCTTAGCTCAGAGAAATAGAAAGAAAGCAAGTTTGCATTGACAGCTTGATCCCAGAGAGAGGTGGCTGCCTGCTTGTCTAACAGGTCCTCTGGGTCTGGATGAGGCAGAGACAGAGGAGCAGTCATATTAAGTGAACGTGTGCTGCCAATGTTAAAGGAACAATTACCATTATTCTGCATAGTTCACTGTTTGCTTCTGCTATTTCCTTCAATAAAACCTCTTTTCACTTGCCAATTGGAGCTTGTCATGTAACAATATTTCTCATGCACAATACACATACTGAAATGCCCTTGTGTTTTTAATACATTTATAGTTGTTAACAATAGTGGTATAGTGACAGAAAAAACGTGCTTGCTTTGAATACAGAATAGATTCAAAGAGGAATAAACCGAGGGCCCTGTTCTGAAAGGATGAATGCCACACTTAGGGCTAGATGTTTGCTTGATTTTGGGGTAAAAGCGGGGGCACCTCTTTCACTTAGTTGATGTTTAAATATTCATCTCCAAGGTCTAGGCTGTGACTTTCTTACTCCCATTGGGAAAGAATTACTCATACGGTCTTCAGGGCTGACTTCAGTGGGACTACTCATGTGGTTCATGGATTGGATTATCCCTTTCGCGCACACAGATGCACACCCAGAGTCTTCTAATACACCCGATAAAATGGTGAACGAGTCCTAAGAGAGACAGAGGAAAAGTAGCATCAGCATAAGTGAACAATGTACAACAGATGCTGGGAAGCACTTTAACAAACTCGAGCGTGTGTTACATGTTCCTCAGCAGTGGCTGGTCCATACAGGATATTAGTCAACACCACCAATCTGCTAATGGGCATCAAAGTGGTTGTTGTAGTTTATGCTTTTAGCCATGGAGGTCTTGAGTTCAATCCCCAATGCTGACAGTAGTCGTTACAGAAACTCTTATATGTGGTAGCCAAGTTAGTCGTGTGCCGTTATTTACATGATCAAGCCCTTAATTTGCACGAACAGTAGTTATAGATGAGATTTGCAAAAGTGTCTTAGGGGAGTTAGGCACCAAAATTCCATTGAATGTCAATGAGATTATGGGAACCTTATGTCCTTTTAAGTTCTTTTCAAAGCCTATACAGCTAACAAATCAATCCAATAATAATTTTGGTGCTATTACTGTTTTAGCTCAAGGACAGGAACAGAGGCAGCAAAAGGTGTTATGGTGAGAGGAAGAATTGCTCTTATTTCAGTTGTAACCTCCTTGTGCCTGCGACTGTCTTCCTTTTTTTGTTTTTTGTAGCAACAAACACACTCTTGGCTCTTAAATATATGTATGCATCCACATGGAGGAGCTACAGTTAGAGAAAGCCTCCAAGGTAGTAATCAAACAAACTTTTATCCAATACCAGGGGATTCATGACTCCCTATTTCACTCTTTTATCCTGAACAAATTTTTTATCTGTAATGAAATTCCCCTTAAATGTGAATTCCTCTGTCCCTTTTACACTCCTCTCAAACAGTGATAAAATGGAGGTCTTTAAGCGCACACCCTTACACTGTAATATAGTATTTGAACCACATTAGCCAGAAGCTTGTTTAACCAGAGCTCTTGCAAGGTGTTAAAAAGCTTTCATTGGTCAGTGCAGACACAATAGACTATGCAATAAAGCATTTATTATTTTATTAATATTAATGTATGTATTATTATTATTTATAGATTAGTATTAAATGGATTTAGAATGCCCCAATGATAGAACTTTTGCTTGTAAGGGCATCCTAGTATACAGAAGAGTTTTGGGAAAAGTTTGATAAGATGGTTCCCTCCTGGTCTGTTGCATCCATAAAAAATTGTTAAGCCCTTTGATAACAAGAACTAAAACCAAATGAGAACATCAGCTGGAGAGAACACTGGAAAAAGCTGTTTTCGAGCCTGATCCATAACCCATTGAAGTTAATGGGAGTCTTTCCATTGACTTCAGTGGGCTTTGGTTCAGGTACTACTGTCATACTCTTCAGTATTCAAAATAAAGTAATTTCCTCCATCCATCTCCCAAATATAGTATGTATTCAAGTAGAGCATGCAGTTGAGAATGAGAATAGTGGTTAGGACTGGACAGTGCACAAGAAACAAAACATCACAGAATCTTCATCCATCTCTAGAAGCAAATGTAAACCAAACCTTTATAATTAAGAGATTTGGATCTTTTTTTCTTTTAAATCATTTATTTTTTCAATCTACAACTTGGAAGCTCAACAGCTAAATTCTTTTGAGAAAAGCTGATTCTCCTGTGATTTCCAGCTCAATTTTTGCACATTCAAAAGGTTTGGATATTTTGTCATTCTGAAAGTGAACCATTGCAAAAACAAGGGACACAAAAATGAAAGCTGGGCTACCTTTCTTCTGGAAAATTCAGAAATTCTGGCTGGCCTCTGACCCATGCAGGTGTTTCAATTTTTCAGTAGACAGCACTATGCAAAAATTATGACTTTTGTAAACATTTCACTCCTAAACAGTCAGCATTAGTGTTCCCCCACCTTTGTTCATTTTTTTAAATATTCTGGAAGACGAAAGAGCACAAACAACTTAAAACAGTTTTAAAACCATTAGCAATTATTTTTGAGAACTCTTGGAGGATGGGTGAGGTCCTGGAGGACTGGAGAAAGGCAAACACAGAACCTATCTTTAAAAAGGGGAAGAAAAAGGACCCAGGGAATTATAAACGAGCCAGCCTAACTTTGATACCTGGAAAAATACTGGAACAAATTATTAAGCAATCAGTTTGTAAGCACCTAACGTATGATATGGTTATAAACAATAGCCAGCATGGATCTGTCAAGAACAAAACAAATCTAATTTCCTTCTTTGACAGGTTACTGTCCTTATGGATGTTGTGGGGGGGGGTTGTGTGAGGGAAGCAGTAGATGTGACATTTCTTAATTTTAGTAAGGCTTTTGACACATTCATATAGATGAAATTACTATAAAGGTGGGTGCACAACTGGTTGAAAGACGTACTCAAAAAGTGGTTACCAATGGTTTGCTGTCAAATTGGGAAGGCATATCTAATGTGGTCTAACCCCTAGGGATCAGTCCTGGGTCTGGCACTGTTTAATATTTTCACTCGGATAATGGAGCAGAGAATACGCTTATGACATGGACAGATGACACCAAGTCGAGAGGGATTGTAAGCACTTTTGAGGACAGGACTAAAATTCAAAACTACCTTGACAAATCAGAGGATACTTACTAAACATTTTCAAATAAGGTATAAAAAGGACTGTGATCAATTGTTCTCCATGTCCACTGAAGGTAGGACAAGAAGTAATGGGCTTAATCTGCAGCTAAGGAGATTTAGGTTGGATATTAGGAAAAAAAATTCCAACTCTAAGGGTATCTAAGATGTGGAACAGGCTTCCAAGGGAGGTTGTGGAGTCCTCATCATTGGAGGTTTTTAACAACGGGTTGGACAAACACCTGTGCAGGATGGCCTAAGCTTACTGGGTCTTGTTGAAGCACAGGAGCTGGCCTTGATGACATCTCGAGAGCCCTTCCAACCCTACTTTTCTATGATTTTGTGTATATCAGGGAGACATTCCCTCAGTAACAGTGTCAATGTATTAATAAAAACAATGTCCATTTTTGGCTCCTCTGTTCTGGTCAGAAAGTTTATTTTGGAAACTTGGTCAGATTGGCTGATCCTCTAACTTGACTGATGGGGTGAGCAATGAACTCTGAGAGGAAGGCAGGGAGACTGAATTAATGTGGCAAAGCTGCAGAAGCAAAGGCTATAATTTCAAGGGTTTTTTTCTTTAATTTAAAAACAAGCTGAGCAGTTCTGATAGAAAGATGCATCATACTCTAAAGATTCCCAATCTGCCGTGAAGAATGCTGTGAATGTGACATTTCCAATTATTCTTTAACTGTAATAAATAATAAAGGGCTCACTGATGACTTTGCCACACGCCCCAGGTGTGGGACAGCGCATAGCTGCACCACGGCAGGGGTAGCCAGGGAAACGTACCGTGACTCAGAATCTACCTCTTGGTTTTCCCCGCTCCAAAAAGATGACCTGCCTAGCCTCAGTCCTATATTCGTGCAGTATATGTCCCCTGGCATGCTGCTGTAGCTGGGCTGTCCGGTGGATTTATGCAGCCTGCCAGCCCACTTATGTGCAGGAGTAATGGTTCTGACTGTGTCTCTTCCCAACATCACATGGTGCTCCCCACAATATAGGTAGCCCGTGCATGGGAATGAGGACGGCCTCATGCCCCCTTTCTCCCCTGCGCTGGTGCCCACGACAGTCCACAACCTGCCCCATTAATAAGAATAAATATCAATACCAAACCTCAGTTCTCTGTTCAGAAGAGGAAGGATGGTGTTGTGGTTTCAGGCAGAGGTTCAGGTTGATACTTATTTGATCTGCACTGGTTCAGAAAGCTCAGAAAAGCACAGTTAAAAACCAAAAACCACAACTAACAACAGGACAGCTTCTTTACCAAAGCCCTATGGGCCTGCCGCACAGAACAGAGCAGCGAGGCCACTCAGGAGATCCAAGATGGAGCGTAATTTCAGGCTCAGAAACTGAGACATACCTTCTAGGAGTCACCTAGAGGGGGACTACCACCTTTTCAAGTGCAGACGGAGTCATGGCTTGATGCCAGCATGCCTTGACCACAGACAGGAGGGAATTAATTAAAAACAGGGGGGGGAAATGATTCCCCTCCACAAAGGTGAAATGCCATAAAGACCTACTGCTCTCTGGACCAGCCCCAAATTAGAATTATTTGTTTATTTTGGAAAGTGAAAGAAACGTAGAGGTTGCTTAATAGACAAACTGAAGAACAAGATCCCTACCCAAAAGACAAAGCAACATAGTATTAACAATTATTATTAGCGTGCACTTTGTTAACACCTAGAGCCCCAGTCATGGACCAGGACTTCATTGTCCTAGGTCCTGTAAAAACACGGAATAGAAAGATGGTCCCTGCCCCAGAGAGCTTATCTGCTTCTCAAGACTTACCAAATAGAAAAGTTGCCATGAACTGAACCAAAGACAATTCAAAATAAAAATATAGGGGATGAGAAGGTGTCTTCAGGTGGCCAGATTCAGTGCCATGAGGAAGAGTTTATAGTCAGAAACCCCAAGCCACCACCACAACCACCAAAATGTACAGTGCAAACCAAAAAGAAGTCTGGTAGCAATTAGAGATGGGCCCTGAACCAGAATTCCAGACTAGAACCTCCTGTAGAGGTTCTGATCCAGAACAAAACTCTGTTACTGAGGCCCAGCTCCGCTATGAAGTACATGCGTTTGCATAATTTTGGAATCAAAGGACCAAATTTTCAAACATGATCACCACTGATGTACTTTCAACCTCCTCCCTTCAAATTTGCATACATAATTGAATTTTTGTCTGCGTCAGCCATTTCCTTGACTGCACAGTTTGGCCTGATCACCACAAGAATTCAGCATGAAATATATTGAGTTTTTATGGACACTTGGCCACTTATTTTGTTTTCTGAATGCTTTGAAAATCTAGCCTGAACTGTGAGCGCTGAATGCTTCAAAATGTGGCACTCTGAGGACACATGTGCATGTTTCCAGGTGCACCCACTGCAAATGCATCTGAACATTTTGCCCAGATCTTTATTCTGAGGACAAATTACACCTAAGAACTGAAGGGTATAAAATAAGTAATGTAACAGGGTTTTTGAATTAACACATCCAAAAATATTCTATAAAATGCTTGGTCTACCTTCTTTCAAGGTCCATTACAACTACAGTTATCTTTTGTATAACAAAACAAAATAGAAATACACCATTCCTTCCGAACAGTGTTTCCAAGCATCTTTAAATTCAGCTATTTTTTCAGGCTGCACAGCCTTACTTTTTATAGTTAAAAGTAATTTTAAAGCAAAAAAGAACATAAACAATATACACTGACTCTTGACACTCCATTGCTTTCTTAAACTAGAATAATAAAAATTTGCAAATGAACAAAAGAGTGGGAGGAAGATATCTAATTTACAATGTTTTTGAGATAAAGAACACTATAAAAAAAGATCAATGTGAATAATAAAGCATTGTTAACTGAGTCATGACATTTCTATTCTCAGTGAAGATTTGAACAGTAGAACCTGCAAATGAGCACCTTCTACCATTTTCAAAGTGGGAGGAAGACGTATAATTATAATTTTTAAAGTGAAGCGAATTAAAAAAACCTCTGTGAAAAAGTTTATTGAAAAACATATCGACATATCAATATGACATAAATTACTTTAATTTTATTGAACTAGGAAGGAGAAAAACTCTCTCTTTTCTTTTTTTAAGACTGGCTGCAGAATTTGCTTTCTGAAAAATCTCTTTTGCTAAGATGAAACAGCACTGAATGCTAGCACTACCATATATTTATTCTGTAACTCTTCCAACAGCTGAGATCTATAGAAGAAACATTTTCAAAACAGTTTTAACCTCCATTGTCTTGATCACTTGCGTTACCGTTTTTCATGTCACCCACTGAAATCCCTTAAAGGAACTTTTTCTTCAGTCAAAATTATCAAATCCATTTTTTAAAAACAGCCGCTGAAGAGTAAAAAAGACATACGGTTGCGTATTTTATTTGACATATATTTTCAGCTGTCTCTCTCATTTGTGGGATGAGAGCAACATTTTATACTGATGTTATCAACTCTTGGGAGGCGAGTGATTTTGAGAGTGAGGAAAACAAAGTCTGCTTCCACTGCATGCGTGCCTTAAATTAAGAATAAAAATACAGTGTTGATCAGATCATTCTGATAGAGCCTTTTACTGTCTTGGCACTCATGAAGCTGGGGGCCAGCTGTAAAATCATAGTTTGCACTTAACTTTATACTTGGATATATGCACATGGCTCCCATTTACTTCACAGAGGGTTGCACACATGACCAGAATTTGACCTTCACCTCGTCCATCCTTAAGCGTGCACAGAGCCAGAGTAAATAGGCTATGTGCAGGCAATTTAATTGAGTTAGGGACATAGGCCAAAAGTTTCGAAGTGACTAGTGGTTTTGGGTGCCCAACTTGAGACATCTAAGAGAAGGGTGCACAGCCCTTTCTGAAAATCAGACCCCTTCAATATCTCATTTTGGGCCCTCAAAATCACTAATCGCTTTGAAAATCATGGCCCAGGTCCTTAACTCCATTAAATTGCCAACACAAGAGTAGGGTGCAGGGAAGCCCCTTGAGGCCATTAGTTCCAATCTCTGGCCTGTCTTGGGAGCCTGGAGCCTTGCAAAATCCCTATTAATTGGCTCCTGGCCACTGGAGCTGTGTATGCTCCCACGCCAGCATATTCAGTGCTGCTGTGGAGTACAATGCAGAAGCCCTCTCTTGTATCACAGGTCTGATTGTGATTGTGTGCAGGCATGGTGTGGTGTGAATTTCACTATTTAGATCAGATTCTGCCACCTTCACTCACCTGTAGTTGTACTTTATTCCTTGACTAGTCCCATGGACTTCAATGTGGATTACTCCAGAGGAGAGGCGCCACTCGCTGTAAGGATGTCAGTATAACTGTTCATATAGTGTGAATGGTTATGATCCTCCACTCCAGAGAGTCTCAGTAATACTAATCATGCAGCCGTGTCAAGATCAGATTTAGAAGTGATGAGAAGGTGGGGTCAATTCACACTCACCTTAGCCCCCTCCCCCTTCATATTGATAGGCTGGTATAAGTAGGTCGCAGGGAATCTGAGGCAGTGCAAGGAGTCTAAATGTGCGTGAGGGGGCGCTAACTCGGTCTAGGTTCCTAATCACTTCTGAATCTGTGTCTTTGATTTTGACGTGACAAATTAACATGTAGCTATAAAGCTGCCAGGTGAGAGGAGAAAGAGAGCTGTATGAAGATAGAAGAAGAGCAGACAGAATAAAGACAGAAGAAAGGCCTCTGACGGGACAATCATGTGAGGGGTATGGTGGGGTACACTAAGAGGTGAGAAAGAGAAAAAAAGGAGAGCGGGAAGAGAGAAAACAGAGACAGGGACAGCCTATGAGTTAACATAGGGCCTGCTCCCGCAAAGACCTTAACATCACATCACACTGCATAAAGTTAAGCACATGTGTAATAAGTCTTTGCAAGATAAGAGGGGAAAAGGATATATTATAAACAGCAATCTATGTGATCCATGGTGCACAAGTATCTTCATGAAACTAGATGTGAAGTCTTTGGTACTAATCCTGTGGACTTTCTTTTTTATTATCCGCCTATATCCATCTATCCCTCACATCCTTTTTGCATTCTGTGTTTGCCTCTTCCTCCTCTTTCTGTGCCCAACTGTCCTCTCTCTTCCTGAATCTGGGTTGGTGATGGGAAATACATTAAACCAGTTATTGAACAGATTTCAGTATTTTACAAAAAATCCAAAACCTCAATTTCATTCATCACATTAAAATTCATAATAAATAGAAAAGTTTTGAAGGTGGAAAAATGTTGGGCGAGGTTGATGCTTTTCTTATTTCAAAACCAGTTAAAGTTATATACATATATTGGCTTCATTCATTTTTATAATATATGGTATCATTAATAAAAAATATGAATTGAACTGGATGGGATGTGGTCAATCAACACATTCCTTTCAGACTTTAGGATCTGGGCCAAATGTTTGGCCAGCCCTGTGATAGACTTATAATGAGTCTATAGAAAGCTTTACAGTCTATTGGGTCACTAATTCATGAACTAAGAATTTGTGCGTTGGGGTCAAAAATTCACTGTTGAGAAAATGCCCCCTCCTGAGACCACACTATTAGATTTGCCCTGCTATTGCAACAGCAAAACCCAGTAAACCCAAAGCTTCTGTAAATTACTAATCCATCATAATAAACCAGAAGAGAGGAGCTCACACAATTTCATGAGAAGCTCAACATGTATTTATAGCTTTGTTTACATGTTGCAAAAATAAGAAGTTTCTAAATCCCTTGTATCCTTAAGTCTGAGTCCAGTAAAATATGGTAGTCATGAGACAGTGAAAATAGCCATGAACATGCTATTCCTTAACAGATGGGTTTAGATCAGCTGTAGTGTGCGCTCTCACACTCTCATGCCTTTATTGAAAGTAATCAGAACAGTTCTATTAAAGCTTGTTCCCTCAACCAGTATTCACAATGGCAATCGGCAAACAAGGAGTGATCTTGGGCAAGATCTGGAATTTCAGAGTTCTTAACTCACCAGAGAAGTGTGAGATTTAAAGGACCATAAAACCAGGCCCACTTCACCCAAGGTCTTTTTGCTGGGGAACAATGCTCACCAATCTTTAGACAGCACTGGAGATGAGGATGCCCATCCAGCACAGAGGTGGAGCAGCTGCCCCGGTATTCAATGACCCCTGGAAGACATCAGAGCTAATAAGCCTTCTTCCCTAGACCCCCAGATGACCTGTCACAGCGGGTAAGATGTAGAGGCAGTGAGCTTGGAGGCAGAATTGCAGGACTTCCCCATCTCTCCTGAAAGGCTTCTTTGCTGAACATTTCAGAACATCAAGTGGAGTTCACCTGTTTGGTACTGGGGATGGAGGATGGTTAGGTCCTTGGTAAGACTCCATAGCCTCCCTCACTCCTCATTGCAATCCTGCTGACCCCCTTCCTTTCCCAGCTGCCAAATTTTCTGTACCTCCCTAAGGCAGTGGCTTGCCTGCTCCTTACAATCCTCTGTCCCCACTCTCATTTTGAGTTCTTTCCTTGTGCTTTTGCCATTGACTTTGCTTCCTTTCCAAACAAGAAAAGCAGAAAAAAGAGGATAAAATAGCACACACTTTCCTTGTAAAAATCCCCCAATAACCACACTGGCTTCCTCTCACCCTGACATGAAAACCTTTAGAATAAACTATTAGCATTAAGCAGCTTGCTGATTCAGGCACCAAACCACATTTTATTATGGTGTCTCTCCGTGTTATGTTGCTTCTTTTTCAACCAAGACAGTTGCACAAGTTCCCTCCCTCTCCTACATCTTCCCATTGTAATTCTGAATGCCGCTGACCATCCAGGTAAGATTCGGATCTGGAAAAGATGAGACACTGAGCAAAATTACTTCCTAAATTTCCACCTCCCACTTTCATCACAACACGAACCATACGTGCGAGGCCGATGGGAAAACAGACCAAACTGAAGTCGGTTAAAAAAGCTAGAAAGTTTCACATTTTCACATGGCAACACAAGACTTCCATTTTGGTTTTACTTTTTGCTCTGAATCTTTTCAGGCCAAGTAAGTTCAGTTCAAACTATTAAAGATACAAGAGTTCTCTTCCTTCAGCTCCAACACAGTCCTGACTACTTCACTGAAGGATTGAATGGACATGGCACATAGCTATTACAGTGATGGGTGCATGATAAATTAGACAGACAGACAGAGTGACAGAGGTATATGAAATAATGAATGGGATAAAGAATATCAGCCAGGCATTCCCTTTTTTACCTGTTCTCCTGAGACAAGAATATGGTGACTTGTGATAAAATTAAAACGCATTTAAAATTGATGGCCAGTTTTTCACATAACACAATATTAAGTAGTGGAATTCTTTGCCACATGGTATAAAGACAAAGATCTTAGCTGGATTCTAAAAAGGATTGGATGTTCATATGGCTATTAAGAATAACATCAGCTTTAATATTAAAAATGTATGAGATATCTCAACCGTCATGCTTCAGGACTTGGGCCAACCACTAACTTCCTGGGCTTAGAGAGTGCCCCGTGAGGATGCTATTGCAGAATTGTCCCTTGTGGGAGGTGAGTAACACCTTCCTCTGAATTTTCTGATAAAGTCTATGTCTGCATAGCCTGCTCTGAGGGAGTATATGAGTAGACAGAGATTTTTAATTGGGATGCATTCCCCCACCCTTTTGATTTGTTTCAGTAGGTAGTTCATTGAAGTCGATTTGACTACTAAAAACACAGGCTTATGTGGGTATACGGTAGCTATGCTACGCACATGGGTATTAGAAGGTGGTAATGAAGTCTGACCTGCTGCCCATTTCTAATTGTAATTTAATGTTTTACATTCACATTTCAAATTGATAATAAATATCAACTGTACATAATATATTTCAAAGCTTATGTGGCTTCATTTATTTTTCCAAACTCTAAACCTATTACTGACCTTTATAGTATTCAACTATTAAAAAAATGCTAACCGCTTTTTTATGTTGGTCTAGCATAATCTTTATTTCTTTAGACACTTTGTGCAAACATTAAATTGATAAAAGACATAATGAAGATAAACCCACAGCTGAACTTAAGGTAATGACATAAAAATGAAATGAAGCCCTGTAACTGTACACTGCATTCTTCCCTATTGTACTGTTTTCTGGAAGCAAGGATCCTGCTTGTCATAGCAAGTTGCTTGCTATGGTGAGTGCACCAAGACTCAATCTAGTGGTACAAGACAAATATAACATGACTTAGGGGGAGATTTTCAAACTAAGAGTCTGACACCAAGAATATACTGTATTTTCAAAGATGTAATATTCTTCAAAACACCAGGAAGTCCTTGAATGACATCTTTTGTTACTCTTTTGTTTGATGGTGTTGTACTGAGAAATTCAGGTTGCATCTATGCCTTTATATTTCTAGTTTTGATTTCTCTTCAACAGCACTTCAAGGATAAAACTTGACTTGAAGCATGAATACGAGCAGTCTGCGGATACAATGAATGTTAGACTGGCATTTAGTGATTATTTCCATCTGATTTTTCAGTCTAGTTCCATTGAATGCTTAAATGTATTGTGAGGGCAATTGCATTGTTATATAACAGGACAAAGTGAGCACTTGACATATTTGTTTAGTTATTAAAAGCAAACTCCTGCTCAAATTTTAGGGGCAAATTTTCAAAGGGTGCAGCTATCAACCTGGCCTCTAATTTTGCAGATAAACACTGTTTTGTGATCACCAAATAATGCTGGTGCAAATGACAGAAATCAAAATTCTAATTAGGCTGAGCCTTGCAAGCAGATCTGCCTCAGGGGGTCTGTCCACATGGATCTGTTTGCAGGATCGGGGTATGAGCGACCGGTGAGAGTGAATGTCTTTTGCACCCCCATATCAGATAGTTGTCTATATTCCATGCCGTGTGCCTGCAATTGCTCAAGCCCATCAACTGATGGGGGGAAACAGGTGGCATCTGATTACAGGCTTTTTATGAAAATCTGGCTTTCAAGTGAGAATTGTTTTAGAAGATGCCACAGAATCAAATGAAACAAAATATACTTTGATGTAAGAGAGACTTGTTCAATGGTAGCTGGGTGTAGTCGGGTGTCAGCTGTCCCTACCCATCTGGCTCGGAGGGAGTCCACACTGCTGCACTATGCCACCATCTCATGACAAGGGGGCTAATTAGCCAATAGGTCATTGAGGGAGCTCCAGCTTTCAGGCCTCAGCCGGGACAGGGTGAATGCGCTGTCTATAGCTCCTGGTCCTCCGGCAGGGCAGGGCAAATACATAGTTTGTAGGCTCTGGGCCCATAGGCAGGGGCAGAGACAAGCAGTGGTCTATTGTCCAGGCACCAAGCAGAGTAGGGCAAGTGGGCCGTCTATACCGCTGCCCTCAGGTGGGGTCTGGCAATAGAGCCGTCTATAGCCCTGATCCTCAGGCAGGGTCGGACAAGGGAGCAGTCTAACGCCCAGCGTCTTCACTCAAGTAGATAACGGGCAAACATAGGCCTCTTGGCCTATGGCGGGGTGCTGCCGCCCCCGGTGTGGCGTGACAGAGGGGAGGGGGCAACAGGCCCACCTGACCCCACTGCATCTCAGCCCAGGACCCTAAGAGTGGGGAATCCAACCATAATGTGCTGACTGGGACGCAGGCCCAACACAGCTGAAGTGCAGCCGGCCGCCCCCGAGCTACTTCCTACCCTCTCTTCGGGGTGTACCTGGGTCCACAGGGCATCTTCAGTTACGCCAGGGTAGGCGGCTAGCGGCAGTCCCAGCCATTTCCCTGCAGGCACAGGCTCCCCAGTGGGCTGGGCATCTCAGGGCTGATTGGCAAAGTCAGCAGCTTGGGACCATGAGGCATCCTCAGTTATCCTGGAGTCGGTGGCCAGAGGCAGTCCTGGTAGTTTCTCTGCAAGACCAGGCTCGCTGGGCTCATCTTCACAGGCAACAGCCTGGAGCGAGTCAGAGGCATCT
This sequence comes from Mesoclemmys tuberculata, assembly GCA_007922155.1. Taxonomy (NCBI): domain Eukaryota; kingdom Metazoa; phylum Chordata; order Testudines; family Chelidae; genus Mesoclemmys; species Mesoclemmys tuberculata. The sequence goes on from ML677027.1 coordinate 7,309,027, forward strand.
CGGCCCAACTGAGCTGGAGGTTCTGACTTTTATACTTCCTGTCCCGCCCACCCACTTCCAGCTGGAGAAGTGAGGTTGGTTTGGCTCCGCCCAGTTGGGTAGGGGCAATGGCTCCTTCCCCTCTGGCTCAGAGGGAGGCCACACCACCTCACTACAGTGGGTCTATCATCAGCCATTCAGAAATATAATTTAAAGATGTATATATATAAACACGCACACACGCGCACACACGTACCTACCTCCATGTCTTCATATCTGTATCTATATTTATATCTACACCTACACACACATACACACACACACACGTTTACGTTTGAACAAGATGTATATGGTAGTAAACCAACCTGCTTCTTGAAATCAGGTCAGTTTAAAAAAAAATATGACCTGACAGAAAAAAATTCATTCATTCTAGGTTCGAGTGAAATCAATGGGAGTCTCGTTTTTAACTTCCCTGGAAGCATAATTGGGCTGTTGGTGTAGCAACTACCATATACACCTCTAACACTTTCACTTTTCTGAACATGTTCTAGCACTTCAGAACATTTCTGTAACCCGCAGAAAGCTAAATTCTGCCCTCAGACACACCTGTGCAACTCCAGTTTAAGTCAACACACTGGATACCACACAGTTCACAATACTAGTTGTATTTGTTTTGTCAGATAACTATGGTGTGGACTATGCAATAAAACCCATATCAGAGAGAAGTTTACCAATACACTAGATACAAATTGCTTCCTCCAGAAATCTGATACTTCTATTTGTGCATCCTTTTTTATTTTTGAACCTATCCTACTTGGAGATATTACATAGCACAGTGTCATCAAATAACAATGGCAGAGAAATTTGTGGTTAGTCCCTCATCTATGTAAAGTGGAAAATGCCAGTTAGTGCACCTGTAAATACACCCCAGGACTGTCAATTTGACTGCATTCTGGACTGACCAAGCTGGGGAATGAGTCAATATATGTTAGATTTTATGCAACCGATGAGAAAGAAATTGTTACTATTAGGAAGGGGGGGGAAAGCAGATATATTATTAAACTAGCAAAATCCCACTTCCCATGATGGCAGCCTTCATTATCCATTTGTTAAATTTTCAGACATGCCCCCTCCTGGTGCTGCCCCACATGCTTCGGGAGGAGCTCCCCATAAACACATGCAAAGCTCTCTCAGTGTCCTTCCTCAAATCCTTCCTTAAAGCTTACTTTTGTCATGATGCCTTCAAGAAATTTGACAACAGCTAGGCAGCTGGTGTGTGGAGACCACTGCCTATTATGCTGATCAGCACTGCCTCGTTGTTTCCTTGTGCTCCTCTGTCAGTCTGTATTCACCGGTTGTGTCTTGTTATGCTTGAATTGTAAGCCCTTTGGAGCAGAGACCATCTTTTTGTTCAGAGCGTGTGGAGTGCCTAGCATGAAAGAGGGGAATGAGGCTTACCACGGAGTCATGGGGGAAAATAGGGGATCCTAGAATGGGTGGAGGAGGGAACGAGGGGAGCAGAGAACCCCTGGTGGGAGGGAGATTGGGAGAACATGATATGGGGAAAGGGGGACATGGAGCCCATAGCATAGGGGCACACATCCCCTGCCATGGAGGGAAGTGGGAATGGGGTGCACACATAGCAGCTGGTATGGTGAGGAAGAATAGATGATCCTCATATCTCTGGAGGGAGACAGTGGGGCGAACACAGAACCCCTGACAGATGGAAGCAGTTGGAGAGAGTTCCTGAAATGGAAAAGAATGGGAGGATGGCACACAGGAAACTTGGTGGGGGAATGAAGGGACGCAAAGAGCTACAGAAGCAATGGAGCGTGCATTCCCAAATAATAATATAAATGGTTTTACCAACAATAGCTCTGCTCCCTTAGAAGCCTAGGTGGATACAGGAGGGATTTTCACTCCAGAGTTCCTTTGCATTGAACCATGCTTTCTCTAAAAAAAAAATCTTAAAAATGGCTCAAAGTTAAAATGTAAAATGTATAGCCCTGTACTTCAACTTTATATTCTCCCCATGTTCTTATACTTCACTAACCCCTGCCAACATTTTTGTCTCTACGAATTACTTCATGTGAAGGAAATTTAAATTACCTGTAGTCTGACTCTGTGTGATAATTTAAACTGATTGTTAATTAATTCTGTAAGTAAATAGCTACTGCAATCTCGGTAATAATCAAGGTTTCTCTAGCTATCAACCTTTGTTCTCAGCTGCTCTTTAGTATATAGTATGGAGCAAAAGTGGCTGGGAAAAAAATGATATGCAGGATCTCTTTCTGGGTCCTTGAAGTAGAAGGCAGCCCAGCTTTTTGAAAACGATTACTGCTCTTCTTAGAATTAAATGTTTGCAAAACTGAGCTGTTTGTAAAGATTGATTTTCTGTATTAAGCTTAAGAGGAAGCATATCATGAGATTTAGGGTAGATAAAATGTAAGGCTCTGTCTGATGTGAGGTGCCAGTGTTAATTAATGGGAGATAAGAGTTGATGAGGTTTCATCATCCCAGAACCAGGAAGACTGGCTATTAGTTATATTTCCTGGCCTCTTGATCACGTGGAAGAACAATTAGAAAGTAGATATCAGAGCAAGTTTAGTAGTTCCTGAGAAGTTCCTCAAGATTAGACTGAACTCAAAATTCTCTTAAACCACTTGCTAATTGGTCCTTAAAATTAAGATTGATTTGAAAAATCCCCCCAGTTTTTAAGCTGCTTCTCTCACATCAATGCAGCATATGAATCAAACCATCTTTCGGTCACAATAACTAGGACTTCCAAGGCCAAGGGCACGACTGCAAATAAAGTACTGAAACATGACATAAGGTTTCTCATCAGAGACCCTCTGGCTCTCTTTGCAACAAAGTTATGAGCCACGGCAAAAGAACAGCCCAGGCTGGCCCATGTGTTCACAGGTACCACCTACAGATAGCCGGCTGCCAGTCTAAGGAAAATAGTGATGCAGTTGAAAAATATATTAAGATAACCCTTTTACCTCCTACTCCACTACCAAGAATTCTAATAGCAGCAGCAAGCGTGCAACTCCAGTTTGGTTCCGTTTGAATAAAAGTCTCTGCTGTATAGCCTATTATGATCATGCCCCATTGAAGTCAATGGTAGTTTCTCCACTGAATTCTCTGGATGTAGGAGAATACCTTAAACCAGCTGTCTGCAAACTTTTAGGTCATGCCTCCCATTAATTCTGTCTTCAGCCTCCCGCCCCTTCCTGCTGGGGCTAGGAGCAGGGCCACGGCTGGGCCCAGGGGGCTGCGGCTGGGAGTGGGGCTGCAGTAGCCAGGGGCTGAGCTGGGAACAGTGGCAGGGGGCTGAGGCCATGGCCCCACCTGGGCTGCAATGACCAGGGGCTGAATGCCAGGGCCACCGCTGGGTGCCATGGCCATGGCTAGGCGCTGGCAGCCAGGGCCGGGCGCTGGCAGCCAGGGCCAGGGAGTGGGACCGGGAGCTGAGTCTGGAGTAGTTGTGGTTGGGGCTGGAACAGATCATGGGGCACAGCAGGGTAGCACTCCCTCCCCACGGTGGCTGGCCATGTCACGCTCCCCCAGTGTTCCTCCGTGCCCCCCTAGGAAGGTATGCCCCACAAATTGAAGGCCTCTTGCTTAAATTGTAAGCCTTCAAATCCTTACTTTATGAATCAACTTTACTCAGGCATATAGTCTTACTGTTATCATTGGGACCACTATGATGGGTAAGGCCAACCCTGGAGAGAAACGGCTTAGATGATTGGGCCCAGAGACTGGGAAATTCTGAAAATGTCATTCCTTTGGTTCATTGGCTCAGCACTACATGTAGACCTTTTACTCCCTTCCCCCAGAGAACCAGCTTACCAGTGGAAAACATAAAGACAAGAAACCTATGAAAGGTATTATGAGCTCAGTACCGGAATTCAGCATTACAGACGTTCCGTCAAAGGACACCAAACATGAGAAGAAATTGTCAGACTCGAGTACATCATCATTATCTTCCCTTGAGAAATGCAGGACGCAATTCACCTACATTGAAAATGATGCATCCGTTCATCAGAGAGACAGTGATGGTAGGTTTTGTAAACCAGATTCAGTTTGAGCAGCTTCCTAAATAATATCTGTTTAAAGAGCGCCATATTTAATTAGGAACACACGCTTAAACGTTGGACAGGAAGCTCAAGGATCTAAACTAGGCAATCAGTGAGGTGGAGCCCTAGGGATACTTTACTCTAGAGGTGGGCATCTAACCAAGATGGTTTTAAAGTGGCCATGATATGAGGGTTCTTATTGCTGGGCCACAATAATTTATGATCAGTGGAGATCTGTCTGTGCCTGTGCATGCATCTTAGAAAACAGTCTTTGTGTAAGGATACTGAGTAGGCATTGGAGGAACAGAATCCTATTTCCCAGGCAGCAAAAAGACATTGTCGTTGCTGCTACTGCAGCAGCGCTTATGAGCACAGAACACCCCTTATGCACAGTTGCTTGCCTGCTGGATCTATGTAGTTGTGGGACCATTACCCACAACCCTACCCTTCCTCCACCCAGGCCCAATCCTGCCTCTCTGTGAGTTTGCTGAAAAGGCTCAGAGCGGATCACATGAAGAAGCTTTTTTGTATTCCACCCTATTTATGCAGAATCCAGCATCCTGCTTGTGCTGCTTTTAAGCCTTGATTTGACAAGGGTCTTAAACTTTTGTCTAACTTTAAGCATAATAGTAGCACCACTGACTTAAAGCTAGGCATGTGCTATTGAACCTAGATGAAGCATAGCCTTAGGGCTTTTGATTCTGACCTAACTTTGCTAGATAATTTGACCCCATATATGCAGAATACTGTTGTTTATATCAGTATGTCACCTGACTGGGTTTTTTAAAACTTATTGTCTACCAGCTTGAAAGCAAAATGCGGTAAAGGGATGTTAAAATACAAAACTTGCATGGCTTTTGCCTACTTTGTGAGTGCACCTGTAACCCAAAGAAATGTTTGCACTTTCTAAAAAGAAATGTTCTTGGCTGCTAGTCCAAAATGTGCATGTGGCTATTATTTGGGGCTGTTTTTCTTTTAGATAAACAAACATATTTTTCTCTCTTTCATTATTAGACAAGTCATTAATGTGCCAAACGCAATAATTCATTTTCATAAGAATTTCATACAGAATTTCACTATCCATAATTTATCCATGCATCAAAGCAGAGTACCCATGTTCTGCAGACTTAATACAGACTACATCTTATGTAAATCAGCATAAGTACACTGAAGCCAATGAAGTTATGCTGATTTACAGCAGCAGGGAATCTAGCCCTAAATATTCTCATTGACATGATACACCCCAATGAAATAACTACGATGCTCTTGTTCCACAGACTGAAGTTCCTTATGTGGACATTTTATAATAAAGCAGTGGAGTGGATTGTATTCAATATAGCTGAAACATGTCATCTATATCATGTTAATGATCCTTGAATTAAGAACTACTAAGTACAGATCAACACAATAAACCACAATGCTTGAAAGGAACCATTATGATATACTGTATCACTGATCCTGTAATAATTGTAGTGCTTCGTATACTTCTAGCGATATCAGAGTGCATTCAATCTTCTTTAAGAAGGTGAAGTAATTATTCCATTAAGGAACTGATCCAGCAGTTCCAGCACAAATGGGAGTTTTACCTGGGTAGTGATTACAGGATTGGTCTCATAAATTGTAACTGGTACACATGTGATGTAAATAACAGATTTCACACAGTTCAAAAGAAAATGATAAGCAAAGGAAATGTAACAAAAACAATCTGTGCTCAATTAATAATGCTAAGAACTGGATTTAAGCCAAGAAAACCAAGGAAACTCAGATTAGCGTTTGTCAGTGAACACTGCATTCAATCTAGTCTGACTACTTCTTGCAGCTGATTATTAGGCATACATATGGACAAATCTTATTCTCTGATATAGCTATGGAAAAACCCTAAAGCCAGTAAGCCCCAGTGAAGCCAGCCGTGTCACCTGGCTATAAGTGAGAAGAATTTGGCTCACTTTGCAGAAACTGCTCTAGAAGGTTCTGATCCAGAATTGACTGCTATCAATGGAGAAGACTCCCATGACTTCAGTGGGCTTGGGTCAGGCCCATATGAGACTCAGCAGTATGAATTAAGGACGAATTGACATCCACAAGCCACCAAGAACAAGAAAATGTAGAGCAAAGGCAAACCTGGCACACTATTAAAAATAGTTCTTTTGTGGTAATTAATCTAATAATGTAGAGATTGAGAGCTGAGGTCACTGTTCTCCCAGGGATAAATGCAATAATGCCTTTCACAAACAGCAGGGAAAACAGAAGAGAAAACAGGAGATTGCATCTTCTTTTATGCAGTTTGTGGCTAATTTATTTTCAAATATATAAATGAACGCATAGGAATGGATGCTTAATTGCTAATATCTATTATTTATATACATTACTCCACTTAAAACAGAACAAAAAAGCCTCACACACGCAGATTTTGCAAGATGTGTTACATCCATTAGCACAGTTCATGGTGTGTGCTCTGATGGGAATTTAAAAGCATCTGTATTGCACATCATAGACTTTGTGCTGAAACATTACTTTATTATTAAAGTCTTGTGCTTTTTGTGTGGTTCCTTTCCTGGGTAGAGCCATAAGAACTATATCTATTCTCTCAAGATTATCTGAACACCACCAAGGTTAATAAATTCAGAAAAATCTGTGTTATTAGAAAACAGATTTTTTTTAAAAAAAAAGACAAAAAAAAAGAAAAAGCTGAAAAGATCCATAATTACTGTATAATTTTGAATTTGATATATCTTATTGAGGTGTAAGGGGGAAATTTCATAAATATAAGATATCTAAAAAGAATAGTCTTAATTACACCATGGACTACTGGATAAAATGATTACATTTTCTACACTGTAAATTTCATACAATTAAATGCAGCAGTGTCACCTTATAAAATGTTTCAATTTTCTAATTATTTCAGTTCATTAACTCAGAAAAAAAATATAAGCATGAATTTACTAAGTATCACCAAGATCTAGTCAGTTTCATTCTACAGAACTGACTGGGAAGTTAGCTGTGCTTGTCTGAACTTAAATAGATCTTGACATATTTAAATAAGTATTAAAATTGATAACGTTGCTGATGATATGCTACTTACGGAAAGAATTTCAATCACATGCTATTTATTCTTACTACCTGCTGTAGTAGCTTTATTGGGTTTCAAAATAAAATTGGAGTGATTTTTTTTTTTTTTAAATCAAGGAAGCTTTTTAAAAAATTCTTCTGGAAACTTTTGGCTGTGAACTTCTCAGATAACTTCCTTGGTCATGTTGCATTCTGTTACATGATATATATCATGCCACAACAGAACGAATGCAGCTGAATAAGGTATCTGACAGTTTGTCATGCTAGAGCAAGAAATGTGATAATGTCCCATATTTTTTCCCCTTAAAGTACTCTTGAAAACAATTCTCAATATTGAAAAATATTTCCCTTCAAAAAATAAAGAAAAATATAGTTGAAAAGATTCAGGCCCCGATCCTTCAACCAGATTCGCAACCCTACACCTGCTCCAAACCTATTGATTTTGATGGGGTCTGGCACTGGTGCTAGAACTTGTGGTATGAAAACAGAGAATTGTCCTGACTCTTTGAAGACAATTGTGTTGATCCTTCAAGAAAAAAAAAAACAAGACAAAGACCTTTGTTGAGAGGCATTACAAGGTGCAGCCAAGTGAGGCTGCTGACTCGATATCAGCACAAGTGTAATTTAGGAACAACAACTAACAGAGAAAGAGAAACACAAAAGCTGAACAAGCAAGGGAAAAGCTCACATTATGGCTTCTGAAATAAGTGAATGCCCGGGAAGTGCAACTCATTGGCTGAATCCACCACATTTCTAACTGCATCTCCACCAATTTCCAAACAGTTCCGATTTGCCTCTGAACCCCTTTTCTTGCTTCAACACTCACGAACGGGAGCTGAGCTGTTTGGAAAATCTGGCTCCGCCGTTGGGTGCCGAGCCCGTTTGAAAAGCAAACCCTGGGTGGGCACATAAAGGCAGCCTTATGGGGCATGTTCTATATACTGTAAGTACGAAATGGTTGCCAAAGTACCTGTGACATTACAGGACAATTACTCTAGTCATGAGCTAGTCTTTCTGGGGCTGATGCTTGCCAGTATGTCAGTTACTCGGTGCTTAATTTGTGCCAGAGCTGGCCAGCGCTGAGCCCCGGCACTTCTAGGCTTGTCAGTTCAGAGCTCCCGCACCTCTGGGTTTGTCGCGTCAGTTACGAATGTAAAAAAATTGCTTGAGCCCTGACCCCTCTTTCATTACAAATGAAGCACTGGAGTTACCACCTTCAACAGTGCTGGAAAGAAAACGGCTTCTATTGAAAATGTACATTTCCTAGTTGATACTCTTTTTCCACATTTTTCTCCCTTTTAAAAATTAACGAGCGTGTGAATTAGGAGGTGAAAAGCCCATTTAAGAGAGAGGGTGACCTGTGAGTGTGGGGACCCTAGGCAAAGCATAGGATGCCAAGCTGCACTGCGTTAACTCTACCCCGCACGGTTCTTTTTCTGCCTCCTCGTCAGTCAGTGTTGCAAACTTGCATTTGCTACGCTTTGCTGGAAGTCGAAAACAGACAAATTCAGATTGGAAATCAGGAATAATTTTTTAACGGTGAGAGCAATTAACCACTGGAACAATTGACCCAGGGTTGACTAGAGTCTGTGTCAATGACAATTGTTAAATCAAAATGGGATGCTTTTCTAGAAGATTTGCTAAAGAAATTATTTTGGCCAAAGTCTATGGCCTGTGTGATACAGGAGGTCAGAGTAGATGATCACAGTGGTCCCTTCTGGTCCTGGAATCTGTGAAACTATTGAATCAGACCCTTATAAAAATCAAACAGGAAGCATGTGATTAATCTGTGCGGTTTTATTTCTTTCCACAAGTGAGCTCTGCTCTGACTCATAAATTCGTTTAAATCCTCATCCATATGCCATGTCTAACTCTGTGATTCACATATACAGCATCATATACATCCTACCTGACTTTCTCCATAGGAACAACTAATTACTAAGCTTTTAGCAGACTTTAAAGGCCTGATCCAACACTCACTGAAGTCAACAGGCTTTCTTTCTGTTGCCTTTAGCGAGCATTATATAAGGCCCTAAAGTGCTTTGATGGGCTGACAGCCCAGAAAAGTATTATTTAAACACCAAGGGCCGAATCCTGATATCTTTACGTTCAGGCAAAATTCCCACTGGAAGTTTTGCCTGCACAAGGGGTGTAAGGTTGGGTCTGAGGATTTCTACAATGAATTTCAAATTCCTATCTGAAAAATTAAAATCCTCTATTCTCTAAGCTACTGCAGATGCTGTGTTTGAGGGGAATCATTAGCGATATGCTTATACTTTTTTATAATAAGGCAGTACAGTGCAGAGTATCTTCATTGAGTGAAATTCACTCCTATGCAGAGGGCCAGCCCAGGGCGTCAGAACTATATAAATCCCTCTGATCCTCTGTGCAAAGGTGAGTTTCACTCATTCGAAACATGATGGGTTTTTCCCTATCCAAATAAAAAAACCACAGAACATCATTTTATTTAATATGTTTTTCTGATGTAATTTTTCCAGACGATATTTTAAGCTTATCTTGTAGTCTGTGGGGATCTCTGACTTCTGTGTCTCGTTTAAATGTAGTCACATCAGTGTACATTTGGATTCCTGCAGCAGCGATTCAAGCCCTCTCTCTTTCCTGTATCTCACTCTTTTTCTTTTTTCCTTAGATGAATGTGCATCACTTATCCTGGCCTGCTTGTTCTGCCAGTTTTGGGACTTTCTTATAATGCTGCCTAACACTTGTGAAAATTGGTTGACAAATATGTGCTGTCCATCCCATAGATATTATCAGGCCTCCAGCGAAAACCGTTCCAACAACGACTGCAGCTGTGACTGTGATATTGATTGCAGTATTTTTGAATCCTGTCACGAGACCAGTGAATGTCTGGAACTTGCCTTGGAGATTTCCGAAGTCTGTTATCGCTAATAGAAAACAATGGACAGAATTCCAACAAACTGTTCGAATGGAAATGGACGCAGTCAAAGGGATACATGATTTTTTTTTAAAGTAATAATTGGAGGGTTTGCTAACCAGGCCTGCGTGGATTCTGTGATGTCTCCGTGGAAGTACTGTATAGCATTGCCAAAGAAAATTCTATTTGTATGATTTCACAAACCACTGAAGCCAATAAAGAATGAAAACCTGTTTCCTACCTTGCAACAGATGAAAACAAAATTCCTAAATCCCAGCTGCACTAATTGCTTTGCCCAGGGTCAGTCTCATGTTTTTATAAATCTCTCTATTGCGTTCGTCGTGGACTTCCCCCATCCACAAAGAAAGGACAAATTAGGATAGTCTTTTAGTAATGATATATATTAACTCATCTTCCTAATGGAATCACACATAAACATATGTTACACATTGTTGGATATTATTAATAATGTATGCTATAACATCAGTTTGTAATTAAAAATGTATTAATACAATCTCTTAAAATAGACATATGCTCAGTTTAGGTAGAAAAGAAAAGTAAGTGAATTTGAAACCATGCTAGTTGTAATTACAATAAAGGTCTCTAAAAATCTCCAATGAATTTTGAAGAGGGTGCATTTTAACAGAGTACTGCAATTCAATAGTGTAATAATGTGCATGCCTATCATTATGTAATATCAGGTTACGCCTATTTTCATTAGTTATAGGAAAGAGCTCCTTAATTCAAATTAGCATTAATAGAAATTGAATGCACACTTCGAGAGCAGAATTTCCCTAAGGATAGCCAGTAATGCTTTTGCACAATTTTTGGTTGTGTGATTTCTTTTTGTAAAGAGCAGAATATTGTAAGCTATAACCAGGTTAGAAAACAGACATTTCCGTGAGTGCAAAAAAGATTAAAATGACAGTATCCAACTTGGAGGCACTTACTACGATCTGTAACACACTATATTTTTCTTTTCTGATAACCAATCTGACCAATAAAAATGAACTGCGTATTGTACATTACACGTGTGACAACAAAAAGATGGCGGGGTGGGAAATCTGCATATTAAGCAAAAAAGGAAAATACAAAACGTTGCTTCTTCATATGGAAGGTTAACACACCGAAGCTGGCCTGCTCTGTGGCAGTGTTTACCTTCTATCTGGACTAAAAGATTCCCAGGCAAGCCCACTGATGTCAATACAGAAGAATTAGAGTGCCTATAGGGTCCAAAACAGGAATCCTGGAAAGTGTACATGATCAGATTCTCAGCTGGTATAAATCAACATAGCTCCATTGAAAACAGTGCAGTTATAATGGAGGGAATGTCTGTGCTCCCATGAGGTGTGATTGCAGCTCAAACAGACATACCCTACCTAGCTTTAATTTAACTAGCTCAGATTCCAGAGCAGTGGAGTTCTGTTAGCACACACTTTGGCACAGGCTAGCTCCACAAATAATTACCCAGAGTTCCACTCCAACAAAAGCTAACTCAGGTGTGTCTACTCAAGCTGCAATCACACCTCCTGGTTGTACAGACACAACCTGTCTTTACAATATAGACATACCCTGATTTATACCATGTGAGCATCAATCCTGAAACATACAAGATATTAAAAGAGATGCAACAGCTCCTCATGTGCATCCCTTCTCTAAAAATAGGCGGTATAGTAAAAGGTAGGTTTTAATACTCGCCTTATAAATATTTTTAAGGCCATTTAGTCTCCCTTGCAAATTCAAAACCTTTTTATTATAATACAAAATAGATTGCATTTGGGAAAAGGAGCCTAAAACCCAACTATACCTGAGCAGTTCAACTGTATCTGATTTCTGTGCCTCTTGTTGAGCCGGAAGTGAAGTAAAATAGGTCTGTTTACATTTTCTTATTTTAGGTTCCATACAATGTCAAGCTCTTCTGAACTTTAACCAGTTTGAAATGGGTGTTTCCAAATTGTTTCGCCTGTGCCAGATGTCCTACTGTGGAGTAAATTTTCAGGGTGGAGAACTGGACACAGAGGGCTGCACCCTTCATATCCTCACTCACATTAGTAGCCCTTTCCTTATTCATGCAAAGAGTTTCGTTGATTTCTACGTGCATTGATGAATGGATGAGGAGGCTATTTATGACCCTGCCAGTGCAATGCGTTGGACCTCTGCACCAGGAGGACCTCTGCACCATTGGCCTCAGTAGGATTCATCACGGGCACACAGGTCTGTCCACATGTAACATCTAGCAAGATCAGGGTCTATTTGAGTAAGGCTTTGTAGAGTTGTGCACAAATTTGCCATTACCTTTCAAAACCAGCTTTTCTTCATATTGGAATCCATAGGTTCTCAATCTGAAGGTCATAACCATCGGGAAGGGGAGAGCGGGGGGCAGGGGGCGTAAAGAAATGGCAAAAACAGGACCAGGAAAGTCACAACTACAATTATGGTTAGATGGGGCAAGTCTCCCAATACTTTTCTCTGCTGTAACATGCGTTCACCACGTGGAAAAGGTTGAGAACCACTCCAGCAATCAATGATGGTCTTTTACATAGTACAGCAGTGTCTCCCCACCTAATAGATACAGTGACATGCTATTTGGTTTCTTGTTTTTTAATCCAGATTAATATTTTTGTGACCTGCAGCATGACCTAAGAATCCCTAGAAAATGTTCTTCATTCTTATGTTAACTTAATAACCAATAGGACTAACAGCTCACGATGCCTTTGTCTTCCCTCATCAAATTGTTAATTGTAAAATACAGCATACTGCATTTTCATGACACAGAGGAGCTATTATCACATTGAGATCAGACAGCAGAGCAAGTGGGCTAGAATAATTTTTTTCTGTGAAATATTCCAGAAATTAGCTTTTTCTATTTAGAGATCCATCTTATTCCCCCACATACCTGACTTTCAGAAGTCAGACAAAAACCATTCATCAGATTCAGACTTAGACAGACATCGCACAAGACCAGTTAAACAAAGACATTAGAAGCAATTCAGAACTGTATTTTTGTGTATCTTAGAAAAAGGCCTACTCACCCAAGTGGGAGGCATTTGGGTGGCATCATTGGTCTATGCTGTCAGAATCAGCTGTGCTGCCAAAGTGAATGTCAGCTCTGCAATGTGTGAAACCTCCATTCTGTAAGACACCGGATCAAATATCACCATTTTGTAAATGGGAATGTCTCCCTGATACTCTGCCTTTCTTCGGCATCTTTATTTTTAATCCATAAAACACTGACAGATTGGATGGAGGAGAGAGCCAATCACAAAGAGCCACTTGTTCCCCTTTTACAGTCCACTGCAAACTCTCTGAGAGTTTCCTCGTGAAGATTCCTCTGCATCCCCCGCTCCAGGAGGAGAGGCCCTTGCATCTCACAGAAGGCTCGCAGGGCAAAGCATGGATCAGTTTGTAATCTCTTTCAAAGCAGAGATTGTCATTTACTATATGTTTATACGGCATCTACACAGTGGGGCCCTGACATGATTGGCCTCTAAGTGCTGCCCCAATATACATGTGAAATAATAAAACAAACAACAACGGAAATCCAGCCGTTGCACTGAAGCTAAGTTTTGTTCCCACAGACTGTGGGCCTGATGTCTGCTTTTCCTGATCTGAATCCCTCAAGATGTGCAGAAGGGGAACCCAGACCAGTGCCCTCGACCTCAGCCCATGACGATGGCCAGGTCTAGAAAGGAGTGCCTTAACCCCCCTTCATTATCTTCCAGCTTCCTGGGATTTTACTTTCTGACACAATCTTAGCTCAGCCAGGATGACCAATGTCTTTCAAGCTGTAAGCGCTGGCATGACTCTGATGACGAACCTTGGGCACTGCTGTAAAATAAATGATGTGCTATGAATTATTATTATATCATTCCTGAGGCTTTTTAAAAAGAAAAGGTTTCTACTGAGAAACTACACGTTATTTTAAGGTACAGCATATAATAGCACAGCATAACAAGGACAGGCAAAATAACGAGCCCCACATAATGAGCAGGATTTTCTAAATGTTGCACATGACTTAGAATCATTGGCATCTGATCTGTGTTCCGTGGCCTGTGTAAAATGAGTTGGTGGACGTAGGCCAACTCCTGATGGACATATGCCGACATCATAAGCGCCACCAATATAATAGGCACCTTTAGCAATGATGCCAAGGATTGGGTGTATACAGAGCCCTTCCTGCTCCTTAAGGTAGCTCCTCTATGTCTGAGGTCAAGGCACAATGTAGAAAGCAATGCCTGTGCTGCATCAAGTCTCTTAATAAAGGGCTTTGCTCTCCAGAAATATCAGCTGGTGTCTTATATCCACTTTAAAATAAGGATAATAATTCCTAAATCCAGGAATTCGACCCCTCTAAAGTCAATGGGGCTGCTTGGGGGTAAATGGGGACATCATTTAGGATTTATGTAGCAGTGTTAATCTGTACAAGCTAGATCTTAAAATGCTTGCGCACCCATTATTAGCCCAATTTTACAGACGGGGAAACTGAGGCAGAGATGTCATGTAATTTGCACAGACACCAGGCCTGGAAATAGAACCCAGGTCTCTTGACTTTCAATCCAGTTCGCTACCCAGTGGATCATGTGGCCTCCTTATAAAACCAAAAGAAAAAGAAAAAAGACGTTGCACTGACATTCTGGGGAAGTCATGCCAGAACAGAATGTGTTAAATGACAAAATAATATTGAACAGCTATGCTTCTGTCTTAGACAATCTTGCCACTGAAATATAGTTATATTCATCCCCAGACAGCATTATACTAAAATGAACATGGCACAAAAGGAAAAAGAATCATATGAGTGCACAAGAAAATAATCATCAACGTCATTAAAACGTATACACAGCGTCTAGTGCCAGCTTTGCCATGTTTTTCTAAGAAATAAAAATAACAGCAGAGAAGATATTATTAGATCAACTGTATAAAAAGCATGAATGGCTTCCATTAGCACAGCACTGTTGAGAAAGGACAAGATTTAAATCTAATATAAATATGTCTAAAGTGACATGCCCTTTTTAGAAAAGACGGAGCACAGTGAAAGGAGTAGGAAGACAGCTGAGATTTTCGTTTTATAGTGTTAAAATATATGTTTCGCCTTGTACAGTATTTATAACTCTTTGGCTTAAACATCCTGTTAATGTTTCTATTTTATACTGTACCTGCTGTATGTACATACGTACACACGCACTAAATGGCATAGCCAACTGGAGAATGACAATTCCAGTTTGTGACTGCTTTCAAGGTTTTGAATTTTGTTTTCTTTCTGCACTGGAATGAAAAAAAAAGCTTTCCGAAGTTTTCACAAAATGGAATTGTGTCAAAATATCTGGTTTTTTCAGCTTTAAAAGGCCACGTTCTCACTCTTCAGGTCTCTCCCTTTCTCTGGAAGTGACTGGAAAGTCCCCCCTGAATGTCAGGAAACGTCCTATCAAAAACTTCAACAAAATCAATATGCCTCTGCACAATATTTCAGCTTTGCCAAAACACTACATTTTGACCCAAAAAAATTGTCAGAAATGTTTTGACCAGCTCTGCTAAAGAGATACACTCAAACACATTTAGATAGATGGACAGATAGATAGATATGTAACTGATATCAATTGTTATTAGCCAGTAACAGAAATGGCAAGTGATCTATAATTTTCCTTGTAACAGCAGTGCTGAATTCCCTTGTTGGTGTAACCTCCACCCTTTTCTTCTACACTGTAGGCAAATGTGCAATGCTAAGTGCTGGAGAAGAATTTTCAAAGCCACATCTTATTCTGCAGATATGTACTATTCATTAACCCCCATAGTTTCCAATTTTGTCTCGGTCATATTTTATGAACTGCTCAATCATTTCCTAGTTTACATCTAGGACTGTTTTTTAAAAGTTTTCTAAATATTTCATTACAATGGAGTTTAAAAGCAGGAACACAGAGACACACGCATCAATATTCATTTTTTCAAAGATATAATAACCAACAATTAATACATTTCCAAACCCTCACTTTTACTAAAAAATTCCGAGTTCTGTGTAGTCTATAACCCATATAATGGCTTAATAATTATTTGGAAGGGAAAACTGGAAAAATCCAGTTGGAAAGCACAAGGTATATATTTAGCTACATTAAGCCAAGTGTATGCAGCTCTGCACACTTGTGTAATTCCAACATAAAAAATAATCCATAATATTCCAGGGGAACAAATCCAATTCTTACTCATATAAATTTTCATATAAGTCCATCAAAACTCATTCCAAAAATGTCTCAGTCTCTTTGAGAGCTAGAGTTGGAACAAAAGACCGAGTCCTTTAAAATGTCTTTAGCGCTTCCAGAGATGTTAAATCTAATAGCCCATAGCATTGCACCGATCCACAAAGGCTTAAGTCATGGAAAATGTATTTTACCTTTATAAAAGTTATACTACACAAAGTTTATCATGGCACAGTAAAGTCAAATCTAACTTACTTCTTACACATTGCAGGTGGAAAGAAATTAACCTTTGATGCTTCACCTTGATTGCCTAGCCAGGCCAGAAAAATGTATTTTCTTACTAAAGAGCTACACATTTCTTCTTTTGAGTGGGACAGTCCAGCAAGCAATGATTGGAGACCCTGGCACCCATAAAGGTTATGCATCAGGAAACTGCTGAGATCAAGAAGAGCCAAGATCAGCGTCAGTTGATGATAATAATAGCGCTGCTTCCTAAGGTTGTTATTTATTTCTAGTGCAGGGGCACCTGGAGGCTTCAGCTGAAATCAGGGTTCCACTGTGCTAGATGCTGTACATTCACCTTGGAAGAGGCTGCCCTCGCCCTGAAGAGCGTAGTGACTAATGGACAAATGGAGTATTATTATCTCAGTTTACAGCTGGAAATCTGAGACAGATTGAGAACTCCTCTCTCAGTTTCTTGCCCAAAATTAGAGAAGAGTCTGGGATGAGCCAGGAACTGTGGCCTGCGTTGTGCAGGAGGTCAGACTAGATGATCATAATGGTCCCTTCTGACCTTAAAGTCTACGAGCTGAGCCGAAAGCCCTTGAGTCCCAGCCGAGGGCCTTAACTACTCCCCATGGTCCCAGGTCAGAGGAGACCTGCCCCCTGCTGCAGCCCCCAGACTGAAGGATCTCTAAGCCCCCCAACCACCGCAGGCAGGGTGGAGGTGGGATCCAGGGACCACGTTCACTATAGCCCAAGGTTGGCTAATGCGAAGGGCATCACTGCAAGGGTCTACTGTAGCTGAGAACATTTACAGCTCTCTGTGCCGCTGTACATTTCAGATTGACGTTAAGTTTATTTTTTAGGTTGAACTAGATCGTGCCGCATCTGTATCTTGGGCTCTCCTCACAAATTGCCTTGTGAAAGCAAGGTGATGAAGCCAAAAACTTTCTGACTTAATTTGCGTTTTGGAAAACAATAGACCAATAATTCCTTGGATTTCTTCCCCTCCCACAACCAAAACCTGTTCTAGTTCCATCAAGTGTCAAAGGATCATTCCGCCCCCCTTATGGAACCAGAGAGTTTCCCCCCTGTAAAGCAGAGTTTAAAGGTCAGTTGCACTCCTGTGGCTGCTGTTACAGTCTGTAGCCTCGCTTGCCAGACACCAGGATCTATATAGGTTCACAAAGACCATAAAACATTTGGTGCAGAATGAAAAAAAATAAAAATTAAAAACGGCGCTGGGGAAAATGCCTGAGAGCTCTGCCAGACATTTTGTGCTTATTTCCACCCAGGCCAAATTATTTGCAACCTCTTTCAGGGGCCAACAGAATATTACTCTGCATATACTCTGGGTCAAAAGTCAAAGTGTATTCCCAGATGACCAGCTATCACCTCCTCCAATGTCAGCTACCCTCTCCCTAAGACTTGGTTAATTCTGGGTTATTTGCCCAGAACGTGGGAGGATTGCCATTCAGTTAAAGTTTTAGTCTCTATGGCAATCTAAGGAACAGGGACCCCAGAGTTCTAATCCTGGCTCTGACACCCAATCCATCTGCGGCCTAGGACGTGTCACTTAACAGCTCTGCCTCAGTTTCCCCATCTGGCAAATAGCATGAATACCTACCTTGCCAAACTGTCCTGAGAATTAACTAAAAGGACATTGTCCATTTAAAAATTAAAAAAACAAAACAAAACCCACTTCTCTCTGAAACATTCATCTCTCCTGTTGTTACATGTAACAGCTACAGTGCCTGCAATGTGAAAGCAGGTAGCAGAGATTAAAAATGTCTGGTGTTTTAGTCGTTTACTCTGTGCTTTGGGGGAGCACTTTGATGAAGGGTCAGTGTTGCTGTTTTGATGTTGGCGATTGGCATTTCCTATATCTCTCAGTGGTGTGATGACGTCATCTTTATACATGCATCTGCAGGGAGTTCACATGCAAGCTCTCCCCAAAGCCTAGCATGTGGCTTCATACCAGCTACAGTTGTAGACCAACTACTTTTTCTCACTTTGGCCCTGAAGAGTGTCTTTTCCTGGGACCCCCTGCACAGAGCTGGAGAACAACAGAAGTCAGGTCATGGGAAGCACAAATGATGGCTTGGGGAAAACTCTTCTTTGCTCTCCAGACAAGCAGAGGGCTGATGAGAAACTAAGACCAGTGGGCCTAGAGAAGACCTTCCTGCCTCTCCAGATCTCTTCACAGTGGTAGGGAGCATCTGCAGCCTGGACCGTGGGAGCCAGGGCAGCCCCTGTCTTTACATGTAAAGTTGCCTGGAAGGAATGAGTTTTAAAGAGATTCAAAGGAGGCAAGTGAGACTCCTTGATGCAGGGGGAGAGGGAGGAAGCTTTAGGCACTGATGGCAGTATGATAAAAAGACTAGGGTCACAACCAGAAGACAACTAGGGAAGTGATGCACGTAGCACATAGGAAAGAGAAGGTAACAAGCCAAGATCAGTCCGGGGCAGAGCTGTGTAGAAAGGTGAGAGCAAGCAGCTTGAACATGGAAGAAACAAGAGGCTGAAGGTTTGAGTGGTCGCCTTTGCTGTAATCACAGCTATTATCAACGGTATAAACAAATATGCCTTGCTCTGACATGGAAATTTTGTAGGGGAAAGGGAATATTTTAACTCAGCAGCTCTTTGACCGTCAGTCTCCTTTTTTCACTTGGACGTGTGTGTTTTATTTGCAGTTTTCCTTTTCTGTGTTCTGTTCCTTTTCTCTGTTCTTGGCAATACAGTTTTCCTTTTCTCTGTTCATGTCTTCCTTTTCTCTTCCTTTTTTCTGTTCATCTCTTCCTTTTCCCTTTTCCTCTCTTCCTTTCCTGTTGTTTCCTTTTCTCTGGTTTTGGCAATACTCATTAAAGTAGTGTGTGCTTTTGTGACAGCGGCACTTTGTATTGCAGTGAGAGATGCTGACTTGCTGCTGCGAGTTGAGACAAAGAATATTTGAAACTGAAGAAAAATTATTTATCAGACTTGAGCACCCAAACTTTGCTAGGTGCCATACAGACATCTAGAGAGACATAGGGCCTGTCTGAAGCTTTCCCTGAAATCAGTGAACTATGCTGATATTCACCACTTGAGGACCTGGCCTTTGTGCTTACCCACATGCTGGGAAAGTTGGTGACTGCCTTGGCTCCAGACGCATTGTAGAACAACCTCCAGACTACACTAACGTATGCCACCATGTGAAAGCACTGTAGGCATGAAGCACTGTGCTGGGGTGAGAGGAACATTGACCAATAAGTATGTCCCCTTCCCCCTACCCAAAAGATAGATTTGCCAAGAGTCACAGGGGCCAAGTTCTATAATTTAGCTCAGTGGAGTCTCAAGGCAGGAAGAGTAACCAGTGCAGTTCACTCCCACCGGAAGTCATCCCTCAACGTCTGCCTGTGAAACAGTGGTGCTAATAGAGTAGGACAGGCAGAAATGAGAGCAGAATTTGCCCCAGTAGTGTGATCGGAGCTTGTTAGTGGATTGAATTTTGTCAAAAACCTGTCGATAGGCCTTTGGCTCCTCTTACTATTTTGAACCTTCTTACGTACAACACTTAAGCCTCAGATTTGTCAAAACATGATAGGTGCTGCCAGAGGATTAGTAACTCATTTTAAGTCCCTTTACCAAGCCATTTTAAGAAAAGAAATAACATGTCAATGCTATGCCAACAACTGACTGTACCAACAAGGAGGGGCTTGATGTTTTTTTCTATCCTACAGTGACTGTTATAATAAAAGACAGCAGCGCATTAGTGAAAGATTTATGCTAGTATTTCAACAATGGAAAACATGAGGGTTACTGTGTTCTCATTCTCCCTGTGACAGGCAGCCAAGGCATATCATGTAACAATATTTCCAGTAATGAAGTTACAGCTCAAGAAATGTTGATTTGTTGGTGTATTAAGGACCATTCCAGGATGCAGGACAAACCCTAGCTTTATTTGCCCTCTCAGATGGCGGATTTCGTAAGGGAACCTCCCATCCCAGCCTGTTTAGAAGATACTACTTTCCTGATCCTAGACCATGGTGAGAAAAAGTGACCCACCAACCTGCCTTGAGCCAGCCAACCTGCCTTAAAAGGCTCAAGGCCTTTCATGGCCCCTTCCTAAACGTAGCGTCCTTGGTGGCATCATAATCAAAGCCATCTGTGCCAGGAATCATAGCTACAAGCTGATTGAATTTACTAATGATACAGTCTCTAGAAACCCTTGGTTACTGAACCCAGAGTTTTGTGCCCACAAATACATTACAAACAAAAAGTGTGTTTGGTAACTTTTGACACGGAGCTGTCAAAGAAACTGGTTTACAGGCAAAATCAGTACATAAAGGCCCACTCCTTCCAAAGCCAAAGGGATATTTTACTACCAATATTGATAAGAACAGGATTGGGTCCTTATCTGTGGCATTGGAGTGCAGCAAGATTACAGTTAATGTTTTCATAGCACATTTGTATAAAAAAAAAAAACCAACACACACCCAGGGTCAGATCTAACCAAAATAAGAGAAAATTCTATTAAAAAGTGAGTGAGAACAGCCATGTCATCCCAAAGCAGAGAAGGGACTAGCTCCTTCCCCATCCTCCATGTGCAGATTGCTCTGGACTGCATAGAAGAGTGTGGACTGGAGGGTCAGCTGCCTTCAAAGCACGTACCGCAATCAAGATTAGAGTCTCTGCTCACCATATAAAAGGTTAAATAATAATTATTCCTCCATGACCCTTCCCCCCAAAAAACCAGTGGGGAGTTTACAAGGGCTTTACTGACTGTTCACTTCCACAGGGAGACCCTTGGTACAGAGAGAGAACCACCTCATTCCTTATACAAGAGGCCTCAGGGCAACTGCTGGAAGGACAAGCCCTTGAAACTGGCAGCATAGAGTACCAGTGTCTCGAAGCAGCCGCTTGGTGCCTCCATGAATCTGAAATGGCTCATAGCCAACCACACACCAAAATGAGTTTGCGTGTGTTTGTGCTCATACGTTTGCACATGCTGAGAGGCCAATCCTCCATGGGGGTCAACGTTAATTTCGGGTGTACAAATGACGCAGTACCAGGCTCCCAGGTTCCTCCCAGTGGTATAAAGAATGGGGAAGAGGGAAAAAAAAAGGGCAGAGAATTATTAGGCGAATTAAACCTTGTATCCCTTTTGGAGATGAATTGAACTCAACCCACTAAGTACAACAGGACAACTGTTGTCAGTAAGGAAAACAAGATTTGGCTGCTCGTTCCACTTATTGCTGACAGCTGTCTGATCTATAGAAAGGGAATGCTAACACTAAGGGCTCCTATAAAAAGCCCCTGATAAAAAGAAAAGAGCACTTATTTACAAACAAGCCAGGACCTTCAGTGAATGTTTTCCTCCTCTAGAGAAGTCTGGTCCAAAGCCCATTGAAGTCAATGGGCTTTGAAACAGGACCTCACAGAACAGGAGTATATAAACAGTGAGACCTGGCAGTGGTACTCATTTAATAGAATGGACTAGGTGTGTCCACGGAGTTAAAAATAAAACTTTGACGGGCTAGGTTTATGGGTTTTTTTTTTAAACTTCCCTAGTTGCAGGTGGGACTATAAAACCTCTCTCGCATGAGTCAGAGAACCAGACTTGGCAAAGCTGAGCCTGCCGCTTTAAAACCAGAGCACTAATTAAATAAAGTAACAACAAGGAGAAGAAAATAGCTTTTTTTCCAATAACTAATCCAGCCTGACCTAAATATAAAAATATTTTACCTGGACCCCATTCATATACAAAGAAAGTAAAAAACATGCTTGCAAAAATCCACTTGGCAAAAGTCTAGCCCTAGTATAAAGTGCAATATTAGTTTTTAAATAGAGTCTAGATAGATTGAATCACTTAAAGCTAAATCCTCTTCTTCTGAGGGAAGGTCAAATGAATCGACTTTTAACACAAAGAAATTCTCAGTGTATTTTAGTATAATTTAAGTTACAAAAGGGTATGTCTCCGGTGGAGATATTTTTTTTTAAAGAAATGAATTCTAAATACCTCTCCTCCACCTATATTTCTACACTTGTTTGCTTTTCCCACTAGCTCTGCTGTGCCTTTCAATGCGCTAAAAGGGCCTGTAAAAGTCCAGGAAATATGTATTATGAATAGCTTATGCCTATTATAGCCAGTGAAATACATACTGGTTCAACTTTTTAATCTCAGATACGTGGGAGTGAATCTAGGGTTACTTCACTGAAGTCTGTTACTCTGGATTTAGATTCTGATTCAACAAATTCCTGTGGCTTAGCATGGGACTTAAGCACATGCATAAAGTTAAGCATATGCTTAAGTGCTGAACTGGGAGTTAATTTTTTTTTATTCTACATAGGGCATAGAATCTAGTCAAATAAATTCTAATAGTTGCCTTGTAAGTCTGATTTGTACCAACATAACCAATTTCCCATTGTAGGAAGACAGTATCAAACACACAATACCCCTTATTCCTCAAAGTATATGCAAGTCAGAGAAACATAAGATACATCTGAATTAGCATCTCCTTCTGTCCTTACTGGTTTTGGCAATCAGACCAATGCCATTAATTGCACTGTATACACTGAAATAGAACATATTTTTCTATATAGTTAATGGATCTTTGATTCAGGAATAAAAATAATGAAGCAGGTATTTTCACGAACCTCAGACTCACAGAAAGACCCATATTCTTTCTTTCTACATTTGTCATTCTTTTCTAAGGTTAAATCCATTTGATTATCAAAACTAACTAACTGGTTCATTTTTCAAATGGTAAGTTAAAAAAAAAAAAAGAAGCACTTCTGCACAAAATATGTCCATCCTCATTAGATCAATTTTCTCAATTAAATTCAAGATTCTATGTCCAAAAGGCATAAATCTGGGTATCGATTTAGTCATAAAATAATGAAACTCCCAGAAGTCTCCTAAAACCATTTTACTTGGATGAGCATATAAGCTTTTAAAATATCAAGTTATTCCAGTATTTAATACACATAACTGCTTTCAGAGGTCTAAAGCAATAAGGCATATCTCCCCACTCCATTTGAAGTACCACAGCTACAACCAATGCCTCACTACTATTTTTCAAGCTTTGGATTGTATTTTATTCAGTGTGAGCATATTTTCTAACATGAAACTATATACCCTGGAGCCAGAATCAATAACCTATCGAATCAAAGCCCTGTAAAGTAACAACAGGCTCCTGGTGTTGTGCACCCATAAAATGCATTTCAGTCTAACTAAACTTCCAAAATAGTCAAAATCTCAATTTATTGCCCTGTTCTAAGAAGATGACTGGATAGTCAATGTGTACCTCCAAAAAAACCTTTTTTTTTTTAAGGACATAAATTGTCTTCCCTTCTTATCAAAGCCAAGAACCAAAATCAATCACACTACATTTTTTATTCAGGGCCCAATTCTACAGTCCTTATTCACACTGAGTAGTACCTGATTATGTAAGTAGTTCGATTAATTTGAATGGGGCTGCGTATACAGGGTGAAAGAGATTGCTGTGAAGAGAGCAAGTCCTAGTCCTGTGTACCACTTACACCCCACATAGCTTATTTTTGAGGGTTTAAATTGGATTTAATAGTCAGTATGTCTGATAAATGGACATAGGATTTAATGGCACAAAGGTCTCGAACCAGCCACCTGCATAGGAGTTAATTTTACCCATTGCATTTTATGGGTGTTCAGAAATGTTCTTTTCTAGCACGAAGAAAAATATACATAGAGATGTGTTACTATGAAAGGTAACCTATTTTGCTAAGTCAGCATATATACAGTATAAACATTTTTTTCTTCAGTCTACGAGTTTAACAAACAAACCTGCCTTGCATAATACATCACTTCCTCTTTTGATAGCTGGGAACAGCACTCTAAATTCAGTGCTTTTGCAACATTTTTGATGTGCTGATACATGCTCCAAGATCCTTCAAAGGCTATTTTCTCACATGCCTTTAATAATAGAGGGCTTGATTTAACACTGCACAACTCCAGCTTCACAGTGGTGTAGCTCCAAGAGTTACGCTGATGTAAAACTGGATTAACAGACCCTCTATTTGTACGTGTAAGTGAGAAAATAGCTTTTGAAGGAACATGAAGCAAATATCATTATCATGTTTCAGTGGAGTTATACCCACGTAAAACTGGGGCATTGTAGTGGTGAATCAAGCACAGAATAAGATTACTAATGAACATTCAGAAACATAAGGGCTTTAATTTATGAGAGATTCATTAAACTATGATGTTAGACCCATCAGATAGGGAATGTATGGTACATAGAGTAAGCCAAATTCTGCAGTCCATTACACAGACTTAAATCCAAAGTGAGACCAAAGGCTTTAACCAGAGCTAATATGCTTACTTTTGTTCTGACATATCCCTTCACCTTCCATTTCACTCCCATAAATACAGCAAGGGTCTCTAGTAGTCTTTTTCAGACAGCAGCCACATCTCCTCTCTGTACTAAGCACCACAGGACCTAGGAGACAGACTGCCTTTTCATGCTTGATTGGTCATGTGTTTCCCGATAAATTAGTACTTGGAATACGTTGATTCCCAAGCACCATCACTATTGTATGTTCATGATCCTGTTCTCCAGGCTCAATAGTTTCAGTGACTCTTATTAACTCTTAATGTGGTTCTTCAAACCCAAATATGATGATAGTATTAACAGCACCTAAAATGTGCTTCTTCCCCCATGAATTCCATCTCTGTAGCTATAAAAGGTAATGCCAGCTTTGAAAGACTGAATAGCTGCAGAGCGGGAATGCAGCCTTTTCTGACTTCTTTAGTCATATCTCTTGTTTTGGCTGGTGCTTTTGGTCACCAGAAAGATTGTCAGCCAAATGTGCCGGAAAAATCTATTTCTAGCAGAGTGGACCAGAACCTTGCATGACAAACTAACATCTGATTTTGTGCTGCACCACCTGGCCTGTAGTTTCCTTGGCCTCAAATCAGAGTCCTGATTATGAATGTTTAAGCTTGACACTATCATTTATCAAGCGTCTTGCGGTTAAAAGGATGCAAGCTGTGTAGAAGAGAAAAGGAGACATTGATGCAGAAGCGTCCACAGAAAGCATAGCTCCTGAGCTGTCTACAAACTCCAAGATTAAGTGTAAAAACTGACAGGAAGAATATGTATTAAAATATGTGTTGACAGAATGATTTAACTAATATTTTAAAGGCAAAACATCAACTGCATTTCCATATCATTTATCATCTTGGTGAACAAGGTACTAACAAAGCAGGCTATCCCCTTCTGTCATCATCTCCTTATTCTCTACTTCCTTTTTCAGATCAAGTCTGTTTTACTACAACGTAAGTTTGAGCTATAGGACTAGAGTCTCAGCCAGTGTAAATGGGGGTAGCCCCACTAATGCCACTGGGGCATTGATACCAATGGAGCTGCATTGATGTACAACAGCAGACGCTCTTGACCATAATTGTTATGCAAGCTCCCGTCGACACAAACAAAAAAACATCTCTGGAAACAAATATCAGTGACACAAATGTGTAAAACGAATCTGTCAGCACTCCATTGATGAGACTAGCCTACTATACAGCTTTCAGTGGGGGTGTTTCCATCATCTCATGAGGATAAAAGCACCCTGACTAATGTAAGCCCGCTGGCCACCTCCAGTGCTAGAAGAGTCTGTAAACTGATCATTTGCCAGGTGACACTCAGGTCTCATGCTCTTTTTTCCTCCATCTCAGATTCTACAGTCTCTCTCCTAAGGCCAGGTCCTCATCTGGTGTAAATTGGCAATGCTTTATTGAAGCCTATGGAGCTATGCTGATTTATGCCAGCTGTGGATCTGACCCCCACCCCCACGCCCCTGGCCCCCACCCATACGCCCCCAGCCCCACCCCAGTGTCTGAAGGAAGCAAGTATCTTAATGAAAGCAAACTACGTGCAATTCAGCACAGATTGGTTGGAACTGAAACAAGTTGGCTGGATCGCATCTCCACCATCTGCTAAAGCTACATGCCCACAGTCTCAGGGTCCCGTAGGATCCATTACTGCTCTTCCACTCTTCGGTGACACAGTATCCCTTCATATTTCTGGCCATACATGTTAGGGTACAGTACTCTGAGACTATCTCCTTAGGACTAGCCTTGAAATCCACTTGGAAATTCCAGCTGGAGCACATCACGACTGCCTACTTCAAACTGCTGAAAGAAGACAACATCTGAGTTCAAAATCCTAGGCTTCCAGATACAATCCAGGGTAATACACAACCTGGGAGGCAATGATCTGAGAGATCATCTTTAACCCTTTTGGGGAAGCTAAGGCTGGCTAAGATGTTTTCTTTCCTAGGATGGATCTACCCTGGGCTGAGGGGAGAACTTTCACATTAGGGCGCTCACCCTTTGGAGGTCCAACGAGGCCCAACAGTGGCAAGCTCCAGCATAGTTTGCCCTTTTTATTTATGTAGTTAGTTTAGTTTAGCATCAAGTTGACTGGTTTTGCTGTTTGTTTGTTCCTGGTTATGCTTTGAGTGACATTTTCTTCCTAACAGTTGTGCAGCCAGCCCTTCAGAGTAATCCTGCCATTGTCACGAGAAAGGGCACTATGGGATGAATAAAATAAATAGGCAACTACACCAGGACTAGGTGAGGGATATGAAGATGTGAAATCAGCTCTGAGAGGTGGTATATCTAATCATGTCACAGTATGAGACCATCCATAGTGGTAAGAGTTGAGACATCAATTGTAGAGATGATGGTAGTAGGAGATACTTAGAATAATAACCAGAATAGTATTGGCCACTCCAGTTTAGAGGTGAATGCTAGGAAGGCCTCTAGGTGATATACACACACACACACACACACACACACACCCCTGGAGGTAGCTACTGAGCTGAAATTGTTCAATCCATATAAAAATGTTAGCACTTAGTTTTGTGAATGGAATGATACTTTTACTGCATGCTCCATTAGCCCTTCATATTAGCAACTTCTTAGCAACTCAGTTTCTTAAAATAGGGAGTTGCTGTGCAAGCTTTTATCTCATATAATCCTTTCAAAAAAGAAAGCTCAGACACCTTTGGGGGGTTTAACATCAAACCTTCAGCCAGAGACCCGTCGTTATCAAAGAAACTAGCAGCTCTATCTAGGGTTTATGTTCTTTAGAGGAATTCCAAATTGCCTGTTTTTTATAGACTACCTCCATAACAACCTCCTACTGTATTTAAATTTTTGTAATTTTCTACCCCTAATGTGATCTTCATGTCTAAATGCACACAGAGTATTTTACATTTATCAGTTTAATACCTCAGTTATGTCTTTCTTTAAATGCCTGTTATTCAACAACTTATTAATACAGAATTGTTTTTTTGGAACAGAAGGTATTTAAGTGTAGTCAATTTGTGATGATTCCCTATATTTTTTCAGCCAGGAAAAACATCATTAATGGCACAAAAGGTTGCATTTATAAAATCTGTTTACCTGTTTAACATCTCATATATTATCGTTATGGGGGAATGAAAGCAATTACATGTCTTTTCTTTTTACAAATGGTTGATGTTTAGGCAATAACAAGTATTGCTCCTTTGAAAGAAAAGATTTATTATTAGTGGTTAAACAGTGTGGACATATAATAAATAGTAAATGAACTCCCCTCACCCTCACTGAACACTGTAAGTCTTTGAAGTACAATTCACTAAGATAAGGTGGTGTCCTGGTATTGCCAGGGTGTTCCTATGCATTGACAAATGAAGTGAGGGCACAAAGAGACAATGGGTTATAACCTAGTTGCCGCAGCTACTATGACAAACCGTTTAATGTTGAGTTACAGTTTGGTCTGCAGCTAGCACTTCCTCAAGAAAAATACTAACGCACAAACTTAACTTTAAGCACATGAATGTTCCCATTGAATTAAGTTAAGCATGTTCTTAAGTGTTTTGCTGAATGAAGGCCTTGGTCCCACTGTATTCGGGAAGTTGGGAGGTACTTAATTTGGGTAATGGTGACAGACTGTGGTGCATCACAGAAAGAGAGCGAAGAAGGTTGATGGAGAAAGATGATCAGTCAATGCAGGATTTTAAAATGGCATACATAGTGTCACACTGTCTGGAGTGGCTCACGACGGTGAGTGTCAACCTCAGGCCAGACTCTCAAAGGCACAAACCCCAAATTGATTGTGTATTCTATAACTAGATTTTACCAATCAAGTCTGAACTTCTCAAGCGTTATCACAGCCTTAACATGGAGTCACAGACAGTCCCCTTGGGTACTCCAGTCTATCTCATCACTTCGACAAGCTTGCTTCTTTTGATAAACAGTTCCTTATATCAAAAATCACAACAATATTCAGGTTACCTCCAGTCCCAAAGGACCAGTCAGAATCATAGAAGATGAGGGTTGAAAGGGACCTCAGGAGGTCATCTAGTCCAACGCCCTGCTCAAAGCAGGACCAACCCCAACTAAAACATCCCAGCCAGGGCTTTATCAAGCCAGTCTTTAAAAACCTCTAAGGATGGAGATTTCACCACCTCCCTAGGTAAGCCATTCCAGTGCTTCACCACCTTCCTAGTGAAAAATCTTTTCTTAATATCCAACCTAGACCCCCCCACTGCAACTTGAGACCATTGTTCCTAGTTCTGTCATCTGCCACCACTGAGAACAGCCTAGCTCCATCCTCCCTGAAGCCCCCTCTCAGGTAGTTAAAAGCTGTTATCAAATCCCCCCCTCATTCTTCTCTTCTGCAGACTTAACAAGCCTAGTTCTCTCAGCCTGTCCTCATAAGTCATGGGCACCAGCTGCCTAATGATTTTAGTTGCCCTCCACTGGACTCTCTCTAATTTGTCCACATCCTTTCCGTAGTGGGGGGCCCAAAACTGGGCACAGTACTCCAAATAGTACACCAATACACCAGTGCCAAATAGTACACCAGTACACCAGTGCCAAATAGAGGGGAATAATCGCCTTCTTTGAGCTCCGAGCAATGCTTCTACTAATGCAGCCCAGTATGCCATTAGCCTTCTTGGCAATAAGAGCACACTGTTGACTTGTGCTTCTTGTCCACTGTAACCCCCAGGTCTTTTTCTGCAGAACTGTTGCCTTGCCAGTAGGTCCCAAGTTTGTAGAAGTGCAGGAGAGTCTTCCTTCCTAAGTGCAGGATTCTGCACTTGTCCTTGTTGAACCTCATCAGATTTCTTTTGGCCCAATCCTCTAATTTGTCTAGGTCACTCTGTATCTTATCCCTGCCCTCCAGTGTATCTACCACTCCGCCCAACCTTAGTGTCATCTACAAACTTGCTGAGGGTGCAATCCACCCCATCTTCCAGATCATTAATGAAGATGTTGAACAAAACCAGTCTCAGCACCGACCCCTGGGGCCCTCCTCTTGTTACAGCTGCCAACTAGACATCGAGCTGTTGATCACAACAACAGTGTGCCCGATAAGCTAGCCAGCTTTCTATCCATTTTGTAGTCCATTCAGCTAATCCATACTTCTTTAACTTGCTGATAAGAATGCTATGGGAGACTGTGTCAAAAGTTTACTCCAGGTCAAGTGCACCCTGGCTCTCTCACCAAAGACAATGCTGGTAGAAAATCCTATAATAAACTAACTAAAGTTTTATTAACTAGGAAAAGGAAGAAAGTTATTTACAAGGTTAAAGTAGGTAAACATATATACACAAATGAGTTACAGTCTTAGGTTTCAAAAAGTAATAGAAGATGCTAATGTGCAAGCTCTATATTTCCTTTAGGTCTAATCAGTTGCGGATCCCTTATATATGCTTAGATATCGTGTTCTCGCCTTGAAGTCCAAGCAGCACAGGGATAACCATTTCTTCCTGACAGGGATTTTTATTCCAATCCCACAGATTCAAGATGATGGGATGAGTGTTTGTGTACATCTCCTCTTCATAGGTGTGTGTATGGGGGGGGGTGAGGGATCAACCAGCAAAGTCTCTGGTCCACTGATGTTTCACAATGGCTTGTCTGGCATCTGTGGGCCTTCTTTTCTTGGACAGGAGATGACACCTTTTGTTGTAAGCTTGGTTACAATTTCACACTTAGTAATGCTTCTCTCCCGACTGTGGCGATTTACAGGTTTAGAGCTAACACTTTCCTGGTTACAGAGCCAAACACTTAAATATTGCTTTATAACATGGGATACAGATGTTATCAGGGAGATTCATGCAGGCAACAACTCACAAGCATTTAATAAAGTCTGAACACATTTTTATACATCTAATCCCTATTTTTACAATACAAACACACAGCCAAGCCCGACCGGTTCCCCGCTATGCATTTGCCAGTGTTCAGTGAGGCCTACGCATGAGCTGTCACTGCGCTGCCAGCATCACAGATAGTATCAGATAAATACGAATAGTGGCTCCAAATTGTATGTTCTGGATTCAAGTGTCATGTTCCTCTTTGTTTTTAGTTACTCGCTCTCCTGCCCACAGACATTGGAACAGAAGGGGAGAACAAGTGCATAGCTTTTGAAAGGCCATTGGTCTGCCCAGAGTCTCCGGGAGACTGGCTGGTCACTCTGCTGAGTAGGAGGAAGACATGGACAGGTCTTCCAGAGTAGCCAAGATCACACAGGTGGGCTGACCCGGGACTTCTTCCACACCCAAAACTCCCATTGATGCCAGTGAAAATCTTGTGCATATAAAGGGTGCAGGTAGCGCCCAGCTCCACAAGGGCTTCCCTCATTGCTTCCGTGCTGTCCTTGGCTTCCCCTGTAACATACCTCCATGATTACAGGCTGTCTTCCTCTTACTTGGCTCATATCCATACCCCTTCATGGTGCAGGTAAGCGGCAAATGGGGAGTTAATGGTCTTCAAAGTAGAATGTGTTTACAAGGCAAATGCCAGGCAAGGTTAAGCGGAATAAACAAATTGCATCTACAATATTAGGTGAATCCTGTGGCTACTCCTCTAGTACAAACCATCTGCTATGCGGAGCTCAGCTCCAATGTAATAGCCATGGAGTTAACTACAAGCCACGGCAATAAATCCCGGGCACGTTCTCTCTTCAAGCTGCCTTCCCTGTGCACAGTTACTATTTCTTCTCCTCAACATGCTGTGCGAAAGGATGTGAGTATACATAGCCCTCCCTTTCCCAATGTAGTGTTACTTAACAACAGGAAAAGTTCAGGAAGGCACAGGCCTTCTTTCATTTACTTAACAGGCATGATTTCCAGGAACTAAACCCTATTTGAGCAGTAGTGCATACATAGATCTATGCAAGGCAACTCAGCTCCCAGAAAAGTTAATATGTGTTCTCCATTTACAGTGTGTAATTACAAGACAGGAAACGAAAGGGGGGAGGACAGACTGTCTCAGCTACCGCGCAAGCCAATTTGACTATTGCAAAGCTAATTAAATATGTCTGCTGTGTATAAAATATATCACCTCCAGATCACAGCATACTGTTAAATTCGTCATCTTATTAAAAGCTTGCATTAATGCTTTTCCAGCATAAATTTTTAAACAGTGGACAGGTACTATTTGAGAAGTTTGACAGTGGGAATGACCTAGATTAGGCTGACAGTGCCAAAAGATGCATCACCCAAGGCTGTTTTAAGGAGGAGGAGGAGGGATACATTCTCCATTATTGCCTGGTACTGACGTGCTGGCGTTATCTTCAGAAACCTGATCTGGCTTTGCCTCCTCTTTTGGTACAGTAGGCCGCTATACCAGGGAGAGGAATGATTTGCTGTGCTTGTCACATCTTATTCTCTGGATTATAATCATCTGTAGTGGGTGATGATGATGATGGTTTAAAATCTTTTGACAAGTCCTCCTGTAGTTTACAAAATTACAGGAGAAGTTGGGTAATTCCACATTCATTGGTGTATGCACTGGGTGCAGCAGAAGAGAGGAGTCTGTTGCTCAAAAACAGGGCAATATGAATTGCATCACCTAGGGTCTGATTATCAGTTATTCTTTCCCTGTGCTTGGGCCTGGAATACATTGCGGAACAAAGGTGGATCAAAGGTGACTTCAATCTAGCACCATTCAAATACCAGCAAGCAGGTTTATAAAAATCTCACACTGGCACACCACTTTTAAACAGGGAGATTATTGCCTCACAGCAGTACTATTTCCAACATGCATTACTGAATATTCAGAGAATGTGAAAATCACTTAAAGGATCTAAGAAAGGAGAAATTCCAAACGTTAACAGGAACCCTTCCATTGACTTTAGCACAATACGTCCCTTGACATTGTAAGGTGTCTTAG
The DNA here is from genome assembly GCA_007922155.1 of Mesoclemmys tuberculata. Taxonomy (NCBI): domain Eukaryota; kingdom Metazoa; phylum Chordata; order Testudines; family Chelidae; genus Mesoclemmys; species Mesoclemmys tuberculata. Next base: position 7,341,643 of record ML677027.1, read on the forward strand.
TATTAGACCCTTGATTGATATCGTGATGGCTCATTCAAGACATAGATGATGTCTGTGCAACTGTATTATGGTCTTCTCTTGACATAGTAACAGCTTCTTCAGATTTCTTTTAAAATCCTCCCATTGATATCCCAAGGGCAATTGTATTGACAGAGTAACACTCCAGTTACAGTGTGAATGTAGAAGATATTCTCCTTTTAGGGGACGTGATGGAAAAGGGTATCATCGCCATCATCTCATAGCAGCCCCTGGATAAAGATTTCAATATGTGGTCAGTGGAACCAGGTGATGGCACTGTAAGGGACATACATCCTGACATTCAGCCATTTCTGGGGATTTTCTGCACTGAAGACAATTTTGGGGCCTGATTTTCAGAGGAGATGAACACCCCAAATTTCAGTGAAGGCCAATGGGAGCTATCTATCAAAATCTGACACCTGTGAAAATTAGGCCACCTAAGCTTTCTGCTCTTGGGATGCTAAGGCCAAGAATCTGGAAGTCACATTTTTCTTTTGTAATTGATGATGGCGTTTCCATTAAAATGTCCCAGTGTAGAACAGCTCTCACAGACCTCTTCGTTTTCACTAAAAAAAGGCTACACATGAAGCATTCTAGTAGCAAGGTTAATTCCCTTCAGGCTATTTTATGTGGAAGGAAGGAGGGAAGGAAGGGAGAGTCACACAGATAGCATTTTTTCTTCCGAACTTATTGACTAGGGAAATGAAGAACATAGAAGCCTATTCCAATGATATCCGAGAGAGGAAAATACTCCATCGGCACCCTCTTTTACTGAGCGGTTGAGAGAGAGTGAGGCAGGGAATGAAAAAGGAAGACTTACCTAGGATAAAAGATAAATTATCCAGGCTCCCTGTTGCTCTAAGCAGATAAAGTGAAAACAAATGTCACCATATGTCACCTAGTGATTGTATCTGGTAAAAAGAAAATTCAGTGTGAATTCAAAACACAGGAATGAAAAAAACCACTGAGTGACAATGGAGGAGACTCTGGGCCCAGTTCTCAGAGAGTGTAAACAGCTGTAGCTGTGCTGAAGTCAATGGTTCTATGACCATTGGCAACAGCTGATGATTTGGCCTCAGGTCTTCTGAAGATGTCTTTAAAATAATGGTGTGGTCTTTAAACTGAAGCTATGGGCCAGAGTTGCATTTGGGCTAAGTCCCATTCACAGCACTCTGTAAAGTGAATGTAAATTACATTTACACTAACTTCAAGGCCCCTTTACAATGCCAGAGTGGCACATAGTGACCTTAGTGTAAATGAGACTGTGGCCCTGTATTTTTAGAAGGAAAAACATTATTTTCCAGGAAAATCTCAGACAAGCTGTTCCCCATCAGCTGAAGTGACAAATACATTCGGGGGCCCCCACAAAAATATTTGAAGCTCTCCCCCAAAAATGTCCTTAACCAAAGGCAAAAATAACAAAGAGGAACAATAAATCAGCATAATTTGTCTGGCAGACAGGAGCACAGAAATAAAAAATTCTGCCTCTTAAAATAGGAGCCTGAATTATCTAGATTTGTACAAAGAAATAAGTGACAAAAGCTTTGAGATAACACTGCTTCTTATCCGCATATTTAAACATAAAGTCAGAGTTGAGTGGAAAAATATTACTGCCTTGAAAAATAAATATATTACTTACATCAGCTCTAACAGCATGTTTGTGCCACATGCATAAATGTGCCACAGCATAAATATTTAAATAAAAATTTAGAAAGTGTATATTTTGAAATCCTCCAGGCCAGTAAGCTTTGTACTATAAATTTATATTAAGAATTTCATTTTTTTTAAACACATGAATGCTGCTTCACTGAGCAGCAATGGAAATAATTTGTCTGTGTTGTACAGATATTCATTTTGCACTCTGTACTCCACGCTAACATTTTCCCATTTCCTTCTAACCAGAAAAAGAGAACTATTGACCTTAAATATTTCCATTCAAATTCCTTCTATTCTACCATATTCTTTAGAAGACCCACACTGTGACCAAGATAGGTTTCCCTGTATGGAATTCCCACCCTTCGAGAGATTGCCAGTGATTCAATACATATAAAACAGAATAAAGTCACTAAAATTTGGTAATGGAAATTTGGAACTGATATACAGGTAATACTTCTTTCCCCCTCGTACCACTCAATTAGCCACAAAACATCATTGAAACCAGGCTCTCAGCAGGTTTTTAAAAAAAGGATTGGATGTTTATACATACAGCAAAACCATTGAAAGTTACAACAGTAAGGATTTTTTTTAAAAACACTCAAATGTTGTTGGAAAGGATATAACCCTCATGGCTCACCCTGGCTGGGAGCAGGATGTTGGACTAGATCAATTCCTGGTGATTCCTATGTAATCTGTTAATTCCTGAAATCCTGATTCTACATTCCTTAATCAGGCAAAAATGCCATTAGGCTCTGACTCTATAAAGCTTTGGTTAAAAGGCAACAGGTTGAAATATTAAAACAAGACAGTGAATAACAAATAAAAGATTGAAGTCAGCCTGGCAAGTGCCATGAAATTGAAAATTTAAGGTATGCCAAGAGTGTTATGATTAAGCTTGGGAAGGAAATAGGCTCTGGTCTCATAATTTATAAGAAACAAAACTGCTTAAGTGGGGCTAATAATAAAATGGCCAAGGAGAAAAATAAATTGGTCTGCTATGTGTCAACCCCATCCTGTAAAATTTAAAAGGCACTTACTCAGTTTATCCCTGTGCTTAATGCTCCCCAATAAGTGGTTCAAAAGAGTTTGTTTACCACTGCATGGAGGAAAGAAATTGAGGAGCACTACCTGTGTCAGCTGGGGGGTGGAAGCATGTGATCTGATTATGGTTTAATGTTCTTAACTGGAAAGGTGACTTCCACACCATACAACACTCAGCCTACGGGTTTCAGTAGGGGAACAATGAGGCTGCAAAATTTCTTCTTTTCTACTCAGTAGTTATGTTTATTCATTGACATTTTAACTGAAAAGCCAATTTGCTTCCCCTCATAGTGAGGATGGGCTTTTTAGATAAATAATGCACAGTGTGGACAATAAAGGACAAGGTTAAAATGTACAACATTTTAATAGGGTGTCTTGATGAAAGGTACATCCACTTTTTCGAAATACTGTATTAATCTCAGAGGGTTATTTGTTTAAGCTCATAAAGCACTATTAATATGCCTCTAATTGTTGAAGTAGTAGATTTCAGACGTGTTACTCCGATTACTGTACTCTCTGAGTAAGGGCAGATAAGCCCTGTGATAAATGCTTAAATGGGGATTAAGTGACGCACAGGCCTTGTGCAGGCCTTCTTCACTAGGGTGAATTTCAATCTCTGGGGAAAGAGGTGGAACCTGGTTTTTAAGTATGCAGTGGTGATCCTGATTGGGCCAAATTCTGGTCCCATTGAAGTCATTGGTTACTTGCCCAGCTTACAGTTAGACACTAATATTGCAGGCTAAAAACAGTAGTAAAAAAACTTCGATTTGGTGTTTTATTAGCTCCAGGAAAGTTCTGCTCTACTCTTTCATAATATTTGGTCCTCTTTGATGTCCTGATTTTTACTTAATTTTTAAAAAGGCTGCTCATGGCAAAAGGCGGTCAAGTGACAAAGGTAAGTTATGCAATAAATAGCTCAGCAAGAAACTAAATTAGAATTTCCCTGTAGTAACCTTGCTGCACGCAGTTACTCTTAAGGCAGCTGATTCACCTTTTTTTTTTTTTTTTTTTGGTAGCAAAGCTGAAGAACTACATAGATTTGGGGAGTGGTCATTTTAACATGCTAGCTTACACTAAATATTATCAACACATGGACTGCTAAGGACATCAACTGTATTTTGATATGTGCATAACATCATACTTCCTCCAGTGTAACAAACACAGCTTTTTGTAAGTTACATGATGGAACAGCTTCCAGAGGAAGCCAAAATTTCAAAATATTTGGATGCTCAAATCAACACTAAGGCATCTAAACGGAGCTTGTTGAGCAAAACTGGAGCCTGCTGCAAAAGCTATCAGCCCCTCAGCTGCAAAGCCTAAGGTTCAATGTTCAAACGTCTTCCTACCTCCAACCTGCCCCAATCTCTTACACCATATTAACTATGGAGGAATGGATATAGAAGGGAGGGGAAAAATGGGAATATATCCTGAACTTTTTTGGATGGAGGTTTCCACAGACGACAGGGAAAACTCCATGATGCTCCCCAGTCAGTGTCATCCACAATTCACCTACAACCCAATCTTAACATAGGCAAAGCTTCTACTTCTGGAAATCAGTGAATGTTTGCTGAAGTCAGACTGCAGAATAGGGAGCTAGGAGATCAAAACCCTGCCCCTTCCTCCAAAACTATTGCGTGCACTGGAGCCTAGCTGTATATGGGTCCGTGTGTCCAGCAGGAACATGAGGCACTAATACGATTCATCTGCCACGATAGAGATAAACTGGTTCTTTCCCCCGTGACTGAGGAGCATGGGGATGAAACATCAGGGAAAAACAAGATGAAACAGCTCTGAAGATAGAAAAGTTAACATGGAGTAGCTCTGCTGCCCTTTGAGGCAAAGCTTCTGTTCAACCAGCCCTGGAGCACCTCCCCAGAGATCAGCCAGGGTTTTCAGACTGTGTGCCATGGCCAGGATTCAGACCAAGATGCAGTGTGCCTGATAAATGCACATAACACATCTAGAGTTACTAGATGGCAAATGTGAAAAATCAGGACAGAGGTGGGGGGTTATAGGTGGCTATATGAGAAAAAGCTCCCGATAGCGGGACTGTCCCTATTAAATCGGAACATCTGGTCACCCTAAACACATCACCCTAGTTCACTAAGAGTTTTGGCTCAGGAAGGGTTGCAGGAGTAGGATCCTGGTGTGTTCTTCTCATTAAAGCATGGAGAGCCTTGTATTTAAACAGTTAAATTATTTCATTCATTCATTACATGACTGCCATCACAGAAACCGGAGTCTGCTTCAAGGAGCTGGAGTTTGCAGCTACCTTTTCTCTGTTCAGAGCTCTGCATTCCAGGATGGAGGGTGATAAACCTCTGAGTCACACCCACCTCCTCATACCACAGTAACATCTGCCATTTCTGGTACATAACCCTGAGAAACCACCTGAACTACAATCTAAGGGAAAAGGAGTGATTTCATATGGGTGTCTGCTAGTGACTAAGCCAAGAAATGTGAATTGCCCGTGTTACTTCTTGTCTCAAGCTAGCAAGGGATAGGGTTTCAACAGGCCTGTCTGGGATGTTTTAATTTCTTTAAGTAGAGTCAAAGCATAAACGCAGATGAACAATAAGAATATAAGAACGTCCATACTGGTTCACCAAGCCCAGTATCCTGTCTTCTGGAAGTGTCCAATGCCAGGTGCTTCAGAGGGAATAAACGGAACAGGGAATTGAGTGATCCATCCCCTGTTGTCCACTACCAGTTTCTGGCAATCAGATGCTAGGGACACAGAACAAGAGGTTGCATCCTGGACCATCTTGGCTAATAGCCATTGATAGCTATCCTCCATGAACTTATCTAATTATTTCTTGAACTCTGCTATAGATTTGGCCTTCACAACATCTCCTGACAAGTTCCAAAGGTTGTGCACTGTGTGAAGAAGTATTTCCTTTTGTTTGTTTTAAACCTGTTGCCTATTAATTTCATTGGGTGATCCCTGGTTCTTGTGCAGGGGAAGGGGTAAATACCACTTCTTAATTGAATTTCTCCACGCCATTTATGATTTTATAGACCTCAGTCATTATAGCCCCAGCTTTGTCATCTCTTTTCCAAGCTGAAAACTCCAAATCTTTTTAATCTCTCCTCATAGGGAAGCTGTTCTGTACCCCTAATCATTTTGATTGCCCTTCTCTGTACCTTTTCCAATTTTAATATATTTTTTTAAGAGGGGGCAACCAAAACTGCAGGCATTATTCAAGGTGTGGGTGTAGCATAGATTTTTATAGTAGCATTAGGATATTTTCTATTTTGTAATCTATCCCTTTTCCTAAGGGCTCCTAACATTTGTTAGCTTTTTTGACTGCTGTTGCACATTGAGTGGATGTTTTCAGAGAACTATCCACAGTGACGCCAAGATCTCTTTCTTGAGTGGCAACAGCTAATTTAGACCCCTTCCATGGTTGTATGCAGTGTTGTTGCTGCCATCTTGGTCCCAGGATATTAGAGAGACAAGGTGGATGAGTTATCTTTTATTGAACCAAGCTTGTCTCTCTCAGAACAGAAGCTGGTCCAATAAAAGATATTACCTCACCCACCTTATCTTTCTAATTTAGATCCCATCATTTTGTACAATATGTGAACTATGAACTAATTGGGGGAAGATGGAAATGAGAAGATAAATTTCATTTACATTATCTCCCTTTTTATGGTTGCTAAGGTCTAAGGTAAAGGTCTGGTCTCTTTCTGGTCCATAAAATATGGATTGCTATTTTCAAACTACATCAACACTCTTAATAGCCATTCCCATTAGTCAGTCCTATAATAGCATTGTGATGCTATGAAATATTGACATGATAAAACAACGTAGCCCAGGGGTTACTGATAGAGCCTCCTTTTTCAAAGACAAATAAATGCAGACTTTTAAATGTGTTCCTCTTGGCACCTTTCTACCTGGCTGAGAACATATAAAAATGTAGGGCTAAACTCTGGAACCCTTGACTCAACGTAGGGAGTGCTGCCTTACGTGAGTGCTCCCACTGATGTTAATGGGAGGAAGGGCCTAGGACTTTGTCCAATGAAGGGGGCTGAATGCAGGGAGCCTGCACAGAAGATGCAGCCATCTTGTAGAGTGCTCACAGGGCCCTCACATGGGTACACTTCACCGGGGCCAGGAGGCCCTGAACGGCTGCAACCCCCATTACCATGAGGAAAAAAAATTCATGGCTCATTCGATTGTATGTTGGGATGAGGGATTGTGGTATGTGTGTGGGAGGGGGCCTGTGTTACAAGTTGGTATTGGGCCTGAAAAAATTATGCTTGGGCCCTGAGTGCCCACAGAGGCGCTCTCTCTCTCTGGCTGCTGCCGCAATACCCACAGAGCCTTTGCCATTCCCACTGTCCTCTTCCCCATGGCTTGACTATTCGGTCTGCCTACTGAGAAGAGGATTTGGTCCTCAGAGAAGGCGTCTCTTCCATATGTTGTGTTATGATTTAAAAACACCCTTGCACTTGGGTGCTTAATGAACTGTCTGTCTTCCAGGTTCAAAACTGATAGCACAATTATATTTCAAATGGCAACATTCTGCCTCCTCCGTCAGCTATCCACAAAACGATCTTTCCACATTGAAAAAAAAAAGTACAAGTCTAAATACAAAAGCAAGGTAACAGGCAATTTACTGGGGCATTTTTAAATGTCAGATGTCTGTTTGATGGATGTTTCTCCACAATAGATTATACTTGCAGCGTGTTTTATATAAATTGATGGTAAGCAAATTTCATACAACACTGGACTCTGTTATAGAGCAGATACACCGTCCTAACAGGGCTCAAGGTGTGGTGCTTACAGATCAGTTAGTAGAATGCATTAAAACAACATTCCACTAGAAATTACCAACCAAGGCTCTTCATGTAGCTTCCAATTCAGACTAAAAAAATCTAACCAATGATTTCTGTTCCAACAGCTAAAACACCCAACCATGCTCCGATTATCCCCTGCCTTTATTGCTGTGATCTCCTGCTCTTAGATACCTACATTGGGTCTGCCATTCTATCCAAATTCTCCCACTGTCAGTCAGACCAGTCACTTCCACTCCTTGAATCCCTCCAACGACTCCTTATCGGTGGCTTCAAGTTTAAACTTCTTGTCCTCTTCTTCTAGGCCCTCCTACAGCTCTGCTTCCAGCCACATTTCTGACCAAGAATCTTATCTAATTCATAGATTCCAAGGCCTGAAGAGATCATTGTAATCATGTAGTTTGACTTCCTGTATAATACAGACCATAGAACTTCCCCAATATAATTCCTAGAGCAGATTGTTTAGCCTTTTCTTTGCTAAGATAAATAGATTGAGTTTCTTGAGTCAATAAAAGGAATGTTTTCTAATCCTTTCATCATTCTTGTAATTACCATCCGTTCTCCTCCTCTTACTCCTACCTCACTGCCTTTTTCCACATAGGATAGGATATTTTCTCCAATCTTGCTTGCCAAACTTACACCCTCTCTGCACTTAAGTGCATCCTAAACACCCACTTCTATTATGCTCACAAGAAATGAACAAAACACACACAGATTCACACACAGTGTATATTACCACTTCTTCGCCTTAGCTCATCAATTGGTAGCTCTTGTTCTTCATCTCTAGAGGTGGTTGTCCAGTTTGTCTTCCAAACTGACACCAACCTTCGTCAGCATCTCAAAACACCTTTTTCCAGGTCTTCTTCATGGTCTTTGTCCCATGACTGTGAACTTCAGTACTCGCTGGCTCACATCTCATTGCCTCACGTGACCCAGCCATCTCAGTCAATACTCCATTAACTTGTCCATGATGGGGACTACTTGTCAGGTCAGTAACCTGAGGTTTCTTCATCTTCTAAGGATAATCACTGAACAGCATTCCTTCTGTCACCTCTTCTTACATCCAGATCTGGGATGCCAACTTTGACTGTGTGATGACTGAACAGCGATATTTTAAGGACAATAGCTACTCAATCACTAATATAGGCAGTTTCTGTAGTCTAGAAGAAATTTTGCAGTGAAACGTAAATTTTCAGCCTCCTTTTCTGTGCTGTAACAATGATTTGCAGGCACAAATCTGAGTCTTTGCACTTCTATCTGAGTTCACCCCTGGGCTCTCCGGAGATGTCTGGGTCTGTGCTAGCAGAAGTGATTGCTGGATCTGTGTCTAAAAGGTTAAATGCATTAGACGGTATGTCCCAGGAAACCCATCAGTTAGCTTTGAGTTTCATGTGTCTATAGAGTGGGCCAGAATTTAGTCATGCTACAGAAAGTTTGGGACTTTGTTAATCATTATAGCCAGCTCTCTCATTGCCCAGTGCCAAGTGTGGTTAATTGTTCAAGCACACGATGTTGAATGTGGAGTTATGGTCCTGGTATATCACAGGTCCTGCCATTGACTCACTGCATGATGTTAGGTAAGTCCCTCACATTGTTTCTGCCTCAGTTTTCCTAACTGAAAATTGGAGATAACACCCCTTAACACGGAAATGCAATCTGATACTTAATGTATTAATATTTACAGGGTGCTTTGAGCTCCTCAGATGAACAATGCTAGAAAAGTATTATTTTATTTTCCTTGCTAACCTGGCAATCTCTGGGTGAGGATGAAAGGCAGACATCCAGACACTTCTTCATTTACTGGCCTTATGGAGTGTACAGCTCAGGTTTCCTCTTCCCAATAATTAAGCTGTACTCTTCACTCTTCATATTTCTGTTGCTCCTGATATGGGTCAACAAATAGATCTAAAATGTGATTGAACCCACATACCAAAAATCACGGTTCTGACTGACAGAGCCATCCTTAGGCTATGGTGAATTGGGGCGACTGCCCGAAGCCCTGTGCTTAGGAGGGCCCTGCCGGAGGCATACTCGGGGAGGGGAGGGGCATGCCCCTGGGTTACCGGTCTGGAGGGTAGTGCCAGCTGGGCCCACGTGGGAGAGGGATGGGGCCAAGAGAGGGGGCAGCCACCGTGTTCCTTGGGGCAGGAGCACTGGGCCCATGTGGGAGAGGGGTAGGAGGAAGAGACGTATGGTGCGCTGGGTAACATTTAGCTCCATAAGTGGGGGGGATGCTTCTGTGACAGACATGGCCATTGTGTGCACGATCCTGGACAAACTTTACCGAATTAAATTAAAACTTACTGAATTAAGTTTAAGTATCTTAGCAGTTCTCTGTAGTAAAAATGCATACATATATGTATTGTTGTGGGATTGTATGTAACGTCTCTAAGAGGGAGACAGGACTAATGTAAAACCCTGGGAAGTGTTATGAGCTTCAAATGCCTGTTTTGAAATGATGGGTGAGATAAGAAGGAACTTTTGGAATAAACAAAGTTAAGTTCTCCTAGAAAATACCTGGGGGGAAGGAATGCAAATTTCCTGCCCTGAGACCCAACCTTTCAAAACTATACCTTGAGGAGAAAACCTATTGTCTGACTGATTATCCGGTCACAGTCTCTAAGGATTAAAAACCCAAACTGTATAAAGGAGAAAAAATCACAGACACATGGAGGTGCTTGTTCTAAAGCCAAGGTGGTTATGAACTTGTAACCACAGCAAAACCCCTTTGTGGGGTTTGAAGGATTTTGTCACCTGCCGGATCCTTTGTTGGATAATCTCCGGTATGTTTTCTCTGTAATGCTTTCACCTTAAGATAAATGTCCTTGCTTGGAAAAAGCTATGTGGTAACTTAACTGTGGATTATTACATTGCTTATAGGAAGACAGGCAAAGCAGGCCTACTTAGGAGGACTGACTTGCTAGGGAATTCACAGTGCAGCTTGGAATACGGCGGTCAGGAGGGAGAGAGACACTTATCTCCACCCAAGGGAGGTGACAGCTGAGAAGCCGGAAGCCTAGAGTGGGTGCCCTTGCTGGACCACAGAAAGGAATACACATGCGTTGCTCTGAACTGTAACAGCTGCTAACTGCTGAGAGAGAGAAAAAATGAGAGGTATGAGCAATAAGGGGAATGAGAGAAAAAAGAGGAGAGCCCCTTACACTAAGGCAAATTGAGAGGCATAGACATAATGGTGCAGAGAGCGCGTGAGCTTCACCATTGACAGACGCAACATACTGGCAGAGTGACTCACCCCATAACAGGCATGCGTGAGCACTAAAAATGTGAGGGGTGCCTTCGCTGATGCCCATGTACTACATTCAACTATCCAAGGAGTCACTCTGGACCGATGGATGATATGTATATAAGGAAGCAAGTGACACGTGGCAGGTTTAAATTGGATGCTGCAGCACAGGATAGACAGACCATTCATGGGAAATGTTTGAGAGGCTGATGATCTCTACCTTTTTCCAACCCCTGACTCAGGGGAGCATCCCGAGAAGAGACGGGCACTCCACCATATGGTTCAATATAAGCACCTTATCACTTTATTTGTTTCAGCAGGTCTTAAGCTCATGATTATGTGCTTTCCTGATTCGGATCAGCCTTAATCATAAAATTTCCTGAATCGGCAATTTACTTCGGAAGTTTGGCCATCTCTATGGGTGACGCTGAGCTCTCAAGTACGAATGGACTGTGTTCTAAGTTGGTTATTAAATGATTGAATTCATGAATGAGAAGAAGAAAAAAGAACAGTTAAGAACTTAGTTAAAACACAAGTTTTTGAGCCTCAGGGTTAGGGAAAAGGCATGCAAATAAACTCACCCTCCCTGTTTGCCATTCCCGAGAAACTGATAGCAATCCCTAAATTAAATCAGTTTCAAACTGGGCCGTGAACTCAGTTTAATTAGTTTTAGAATATCGACACCACGGTAACAGCCGCCAGACAGAACTTCAGCACTGCATCAAGTGTACAGCTTTATCTGTGTCTGAAGTGAGGCTTTGCTGCTGAAAACTCAACATTTCTTATCGCTTAACAGCCTGGCTCGAGAACAAGCTAATTTGGGACAGTAAAATGGCTTGACTGACCAGTTGGTGTTCTAATCCACATGGCCTAGACTTCCCCGTCTCCTTGGTGAACTCCTCACCTTGTTCTGAAGCCTTCTATACGAGTTATCTTCTGTCACAAGTGCAGGGAAGATGCAGTGAAGAGTTAAAAGTGAATCTCCTGCCTCTTTGAACTGTTTTCTCAGTACTGCGTGTACACAGATACACTTTTGATGTGTTAACTAGAAAATCTGACTGAAAAAGAACAAAGCAGCTGTCATTGAAAGGAAGACACTGACGAAGAACCACACAGCCTTTTATTGAAGAACTGTCAAGATTGATCCTACAGCACTCAGTTTGTCTGTAGTATTTATCAAAGACCTAAATCAGATGAAGGAAATTAAAAAAAAATAATAAAAATGCTATCCACTGGACATTTATTAATGGTCTCTGAAAAATGTATTATATTTAAAACACTCATGAGGATTATTTTTAACAGTTCAGGGACAGGAATACATACATGTTGGCATTTTACATAAAACTTCAAATATAATAATCTGCCATTGTTGAGCAAACGCATTTAATTGTCTGCAAAGTTTTAAGTTGCAGACACACTTGGTTAAAAATCTTTCTGGTTGGAAAAGTTTTAAAATGGTTGCCTTTTAAGGAAAAGCATAATGCTCAATAAATATTTGTATTATTACGTGTACGGCAGTAGAGACTAGTGAGCCCAAACAAGATCAAGACACCATTGTGCTCGGTGCTGTACATATGTATATTATGTGACCATCCCTGCTTGGAAGACATTGTAATTTTAAAAGACAAGACAAACAATGGGTGAGATAAAGGGAATATTATTACTCCCCTTTTTCAGAGAGGAGGCCAAGAGATTAAGTGACTAACCCAAGGTCACACAGAAATCTGTACCAGAGTCTGAACCCAGATTTCCACGCCTCAGTCTAGTTGCCTTAATTACAAGATTATCAAATACACAAACATCCTGTCCTGACTGTTAATCAAACATGTCACAGGACTATGGTGATAATGAGTTACACATTTGATATGACAGGCAGTAATTGCCTTTAGAAAGACTTCAATTTGCCAATCTTGGTGTGACATCGAAGATCCTGATCTTGCAATGAGCGCCACTGAGAGAACTAAGGGCCAACAGTTTCTCCAGTAATTACCTTAAAAGTAACTGTGGTCGCTATGTGGTATCTTTGGCAAATATTGACAATTTAGTGATGAAGCCTCTGAAGTTAGTCTGACACGCAACCAGCAACACGAGCTTTTTCCGTGTCTCACAAACCTTTAATTAAAAAAAAATAAAGCCAATGTTTCTTTCAAGGTCTTACGAAGTAATAATAACCCTTTCCCTTTCCCCCAAAAGATCCAAAAGCACTATGCAAATGTTGATTAAAACTCAAACACCTCTGGGAGGGCAGTAAAAATTATACCTACTGTATTTTCTGGGGGAGTAACCTTAAGCATAGAAAGATACAAAGAAATTTTTGAAAAGAATGTCCTCTCACAGCACCAAAAGGCATGCACAGTTGCACACTAATAATTCTCATGGCTGTGCACACACTATCAACGTTTGGTGCATCCAAGTGGCCATCAGCAGTTGACTGGTCATTTGCAGCAGATTATACCCAATTTGCGCATTGATTAACACCAGGAGTTACAAAAGGAGCACATGGCTGTGTGCGGAGGTGGGACTCCTTTGAAAGTAATTTGGTGGTGGTGTATGCCAAGTTACAGTGAGTCAGTGACAGAGCCAGGAATAAAATCAGGAGTATTGGCTACCAGCCATGTGCTATAATGACTAGACATCCCATTCTCATAGAATCATAAAAGATTAGGGTTGGAAGGGACCTCAGGAGGTCATCTGCTCAAAGCAGGACCAACCCGAACTAAGCCAACTAATTCTCCCTTGTACTAAACAACCTCATCTATATAAAACACCAAATTGTTACGGGTGGACTATAGAAAGCAGCTGTCAGTCTTGTATGAATAACTGCTCATACCGTAGACATACTGCTCCGTCTTCAAATTCTTGTAGGCATTACTTCTCTATCAAGAAGGAACACATCCTTTTTATTTTACTCTCCTTACATCTTACAAGAGCAAATTGACATCCAATGTAAAATACACAGAAATCCTTCCAAGTTTCCTAGGGCATGCAACCGGACAATGAGTAGCCAAAACTATACACCACCAAAGAACTGGCAGCCATGGTTTTATGTTGGCAAACAAAATCCTTGCTAATAAGGTACTCACTACCTATAGGTTATTCATGTGCCAACTAACTGTATTAAACCATTTGGCACTAACCTGCTTCTCTTAGAAAAGTGGTACTTTCAGCATGGCAAAGCGAGGGATAAATATTTGGAAAGGAAATAAATACATACCTTAGGCTAGCAGTCCTAGGTTAACTGAGGGTGATGGAATGGATGCTATATAAATCCTAATACCGTTTTTGGTGCTTTACCGTTTGTACAGCTACACCACCTTCAAAAGGTCAAATGATCTCTGATGGGATCACTGAAATCTGAAGTATTTTATATGGGGCCATTCTTTTCAAGGTGCAAACACAAGTGGGAAATATTGCTCACGCCAGGTGAAATCCCCACTTGTGCAGATGGCCAGGCTAAAAATCTAGATACCATGTAAGCCCTTTGTAGAGGAATAATATAGATCTTATGTGGCATTTTGGTCTTGTGATGGCCTCTCTGCATCAGGGCGAATTTCCCCCACATGCATAAGTCTTTGTAGGATCAGTCTTAAGCTTCTTTGAAGGAAAGAAGAAATTAAGTAGGACTTGCTCTTTAAATTGTAGAGACACATGGCAGATTCTCACTGGTGTCAACTAGTGTAGCTCCATTGATGTAAGCACAAAGCATCGGGATGCATCAGCTTGAATCTCTGTGCTTGTGTGGCTTCTTCTAGAAGGCAAGGGGGGGGTCCATGTTAGTGGATCATTGCCTAGGCTGGATCAAAGCCCTAGGCTGCAAACAAAAACACAAATGTATCTAATCTCTGTACAGTGCTATACACACCCACGATGGCTTGTACAAATGATTAATAAGCACCAGATGAACCACACTTAGCGAAAATGCATCTTTCAAAAATTCCCAACAGCTAAATTTGGAAACCTAAAAGAAAGTTTTTGTTTCTTCCTGCACAGAGAATGGAAGTAATCCATTAAGGGCAAGATCCTGAAGGCCTTATTTAGTTTTTGCTCATTCCTTATTCAAACAAAAATTTCTCCGAAGTCAATAGGTGATTTCTTCACATTACAATTTGGATTTGGCCATATAGACAGGATTTTGTTGATGTAGGATGATTTCAGTGGAACTACATTGACTTACACCCTATGAGATTTTACTTTTTCTGAAAAACATTGAAAGCTCTGGCAGACATAATCCAGTATCAAAATGCCTAAACTATAATACACAATGAAGATATGGCTTTAATAATTTTCTGTTATACTTCCTCTGCAATGATGTTAGTGAATCTCACCCCAAAAAGTAAATTATTCAGCCAGGAGGGTATAGAAATCTTTTGATGAGTGTCACTTTTCCATTTAAAGTTTTACCAAGATCCTGCCGGATAAGATGCCTTTTTTCAGATGGCATATTTTGTTTCTATGCCCCTCTTTCAATCAGCAAGCTGTTTCTACTTTTTAATATACTTTCTAACAAAACAGAGTGGCCATTCAAATGGGTCTATTCAGAGGAAGTGCTCTCATTCACAGTCACTGATATATGTATATTTTATTTAGTTGTGAGAATACTTTTTCTTTTCATTTTCAGAACATGAAAGCTGGAGTCAAATAAGAAATGGCAGTCTTTTTTCAAGGCAAGTTTGGAGAGACTACTTTGGTTGCATTAGGACTCCTTTTCTTTCATGTAAATAAATAGATAATTTACAAGAGCTTTTTAAATGGGAAAAAATGTCTAGGACACCAATACGTTTTAACTCAGTTATATGGTAACATGTAGCAAATTGAAAGGATGAATTCCAGAATGTTTCTTTTAAAAAAGATACTGATATTCTGGAGCCAGATTTGCAAAAAATAAAATAAACAAACACAAAATAAAAATAAAAGAGCAGTTTAATTTGTTAGTTATGTTCCCTTTGCTTTAATTTCAGGTAGGTACAATAACCAGTTAACTCATTTTCCAGCTATTCCATTTTCTCTTTCAGTTTATGTAAAATCCTGTGTTTGTAATCCTGTCCCCTTGCAACTGAAAGTAACATCACAAATTTAACTCTGAACTGAGCCAAATCCTGCCTTTTGAAGACTTGTCTTCGCAAGGGACATCCTGCAAAAAATTCCTCATTGGTTCAGAGCTGAAGATTGTTAACACGGCTAAAAGTGCCATGTCAAGTAGACCTGCTTTGAGCACAGTGAGATGACATGATGCTGCAGTTCCCAGTTAAAGAAAGAGTCCTTAATCAGGACAGCTTTTAAGCACGTGCTTAAACATGTGTTCCATTGAAGTGACTGGACCTAAAGCACAGGTTTAAATGCTCTCCTGAATGATAGATTTAAGCCTATGCTTAAATGATCTGGGCCTAAAGTATTAAGAGGTGGCCACTACCCGTGTACTTTTCTGATCCCCACATCTATGGAGTTGAATGTGCGTTAGCAATGGTGGGAAATTTTAGAAAAAAATTCCTTCATATAGCCAAACCTTGATATTTATGTTTAACACCTCAATGTGAAATTCATCCAGGAATATAATTTCAGTCAATAATTTGCTCAGCTCTATTCACTAATTAAAGCTTTCCTTCTTCTTGCCTTTGAGGGATACTGTTTTTGCCAGTCTTTTGTCTAATTCTTTATAGTTGTATTTTTTTCTTTGTAGTTAAAAAAGTGAATTGAATTGTATTAGCAGCTCATAGCGAGCAATGTGAATCCATGCAAAGCCCTTAGTTGCCAGCATGCATTAGTGAATGCAGCAAAGTGCTCATTTATTTCTTGACATTAATCCAGTGGCTCTCTTTCTAATTCTTGGCACTGCCTAAGCAATGCAATTCATTTGAAAGTCTTGCTGTGGCTTGTTACAAATAGTTCCCAAACACTGAGGTTGCCCATGTCCTTTGCAGCTGATTTACCAAAAGGCATTTCCCTTAGCTCTATGGAAAAGCTTTATACAAATTTCTGCCCTCCACCCCACCGAGCCTTAACAATACTTTTTCCATCAAGGTGCTCCACAGGTAATCTGTTGTTAGCAATTTACTTGTGGCAGAAACATGCAACACTATCTGAAAGATTGCCACTGAGGTAACAGGACATCATGGTTCTGATTTCCATCCCCTAAGAAAGTGAGGATTTGCATTACCCTTATGAGGTGCCACAGAACTGTATGATGTTCTGCATCCGAAATGTATCCTTAGAATTTAGGACAAGCATCCACAAAACTTGGAGAATAACTGATGCCCAAACAATGTGTTAAATCTCTCGCTATCAGAATTACTTGATTTCCTCCAGGATGTATGGATTCTAAATATGGAACGCAAACTAGTATTCGAGAATAAATCAAACTACAATGAGAAAGCAGCTACCCGGAGTTCAGAGAAGACTGATGAGAATGATCAAGGACCTGGAAAACCTGAGACAAGACACCGCTAAAAAAATATAGGAAATAATGAACGGTCTTCAGAAAGTAGACTGAGAACTTCTGTTTTCTGTGTCTCAGGCTATGTCTTCACTGACGGTGGCAAATTTGCCACTGTCAGATCAACTTCTCTGGATTGTTTGAATGGTCAGTGAAGACCCGCTCAGTCGATCCAGAAATGGAAGTATTATGACCGCCTTCTCAAATGGCGTAGCTCTGCGTTGACGGGAACCACGTCCCTCTCGGCACAGCTCAGTGAGGATGGCGAGCAGAACAGAAGCACAGAAGTCGATGGGAGTTACGCAAGTTTTCTGGGTAGTTTGCATAACTCCCGTCGACTGCAGCCGAAGTAAGTGAAGACAAGCCCTCAGAATCCAAGAACAAGGGGACAATCAGTGAAATTAAAAGTTGGGTAATTCAAAACCAGCAAAGGTTGATCTTTTTTCACATTTATGAGTAAACTATGGTACTTACAATCTCAGAAAGTCATTGAGGCCAAGGACTTATGAAAATTCAAAAAGGAACTGGATATTTATATAGATCTCAGGAATATCCAGAGTATCATAAGTAATAGCAATACATTTTGGAAGGGATATTCAATAGAACTGGTTAAGAATTTGTTTTGCAATATGTTTTTTTTCTAATAAGAAATTGCTGCTTCACCAAAATCAAAACTTTTTGTGGAAACTTTTGTTGGGAATGTTTCTCAAGTTCAGGATGGAGTGGCGTTTCAGGGTGAGACACACCTGCTCTAGAATAGCCTGTGGTTAGGGCACTTACCTGGGATGTGGAAGACTTGGGTTCAAGTCTCCAAATCCTGCAAATGACTTGTCTTCATGCTTGCATATCAGTTGCCTATACAATCAGTCATCTCAAAAACTGTTCCACTTTGTACTTATTTTAGAATAAACAGATTGCTGTGTTCAAGCCTTACCAGGAATATTGTCCTCTGCTGAACCCAATCAGCTTTGAAAGGAGATGTGCAATACAGGTTCTCAGTTTCCTTTCAACCTGTTTCCCTGACATGATCTTCCCCCGAAGCAGCAGGAGTCTTCAGCCTTTATTTGGCTAAATATATAAATATTTAGGCACTTACAGACTTGAAATATATGTATTTGTTGAAACATTTACCACCTGCTATGTAAAGTTAAATCCATATATTATAGGAAACAACTTCTTTATCATGTTTAGTTTAATGCCAAATTAAACACAACTCGATGCCTATAGGCTTTTAGTGCTTATGAATCAGTATTAGTATAATAGCCGGAGCCTTGCTTTAAGGGCAGGGCAGATGGGCAGGCGGCGCTGTGCTCCCAAGGAAAAGAGCCATTAAAACATGAGCGGAAGTCTAATGAAGGAACCGTGAGCTTGCCTTCTTTACAAAGGGTCCTTAGAGAGTCATTGGGCTCCCTGAGCAGAAGGACACAGCCTATGCAGGAAGATAGTATATGGTTCCTTCGGTATCCATCTCCCTTGGACAGACAACTAGGGTCATCATAGGTATGATCCAGCCTTAAGTTAAGAATTCATTATTTGCTCTGCTGGTGCAATGCCTCCACAGGGCCTGATTCTGAGTACCACTAGGGCCCCTTTACACCACTCGCAGTGAAAAGGGACCACCCATTTTAAAGACCTTTTCACTTCCAGAGCGGTGTAAAAGAGGCGCAGTATAAGTAAGAACCAGACCTAGAGATCCTTGGGTCAGCCTCCAATGCAACCTTTCCTACATGGGACAGAAGGAAGAATTGCTACCTTCAGCATGGCATAGTGTTTTACAGGGCGGTCCCTGGGGAGGGGTGCGGGGCTTGGGGCAAATCATCCCGGCACACAGGCGGGAGGCTGGCTGCAGCTGCCCACCTCCCAGGCAGTCCCAGCACAAATTGCGAGGCCTGGGGCAGTTGCCCCAATTCGGTGTACCCCAGGGATGGCTCTGGCGTTTTGTGGTGATGTGTGTCTCAGGGCTTGTCTGCACTGTGGGCTTCTCAACAATCAATGCAGCCAGATCAATTGAGCAGGCCATAAATCTCTCTGGTCAATGCCATTAGTCCAGCTCCCCATAAGGAATAAGGCTGCGTCATTGGGAGGGTGTCTTCCATCAATGCAACACCATGAAGATGCTGTAGCATGTCAACGTAAGTACATCGACAGGAGATACGTAAGCTACATTACGTAGCTTAGGTATCTCCCATCAACCACTGCCACCAAGGAAACCAGTCCTCATTTACTTCATGCAGTTTACATTATGAAACAAGTCCCTTTGCTTTGGAAAAGAATGGTTGCTTCAGGAAGCATTTGGGGTGTTGGATACATTCACTGAATCTATGCTCTTCCAGAGATGCGGGCAACACAAGTACCTGGCAGAATAAGGCTATTTTTCTTATGTGTTGCTTTTGTAAAGTTTCCCAGGTAGCAGTTTGATCAGGCATTACATAAGTACTTGGAGCAGTAGAACGGGGCCAGAATATGTAGCAATTCTTTGGAAGTGATACCTCACAGCAGATGAGCCAATTTTTATTTTTCTTCCACATCAGACTGGACTTGGTAATTAAATACATGGTGGTTTTGCCTTGTGAGCTTATAAAATGCAACCCCCCCAAAAAGAGTAACCCCCTGAAAATTAGCTGAATTTACCCTAGACGTTTTGGAAATTTCTAAACCACCTCATATTATTTTTACTAAACAGATATCAGCATTGTTGGTTCATTTACAAAGCCTATGTGCACTTCAGCATTTATGCCACAAACAGTAAATGGAGTTGTACTCTGCGGTGACAATTCTTTATACTTACAACAGCACATGGCGTGACAGACCTTGACTTAACCAATATAGCTGAACACCTGGAGAATGGGTAGGGAAGGTCAGTTTGGATCAGACTGCAAGAATTCAATACGCTTTTTTTTGTTCTACAGACAAAAATCAAATGTTTGCAAAAGCGGAGTACAAATATTCAGGGTTTGCTATATATTCAAATATTTTGATATGCGTCTTCTAGGAAAAGAGAGGCATGTATCTAACCGCCAAGGAAAAGACAAAAAGACACTTGAGAAGAGCTGACCTGGAATATGGCTGTCCATTTTCACTGACACCTTTAATCATAACATATAACTAGCTAAAATGTGCTGTTGCATTCTTGTTCATTCTTAAGGTTGAAATGTCATCAAGTTTTACTGGGACTGAGATGAGGTCCCATTTTGCTAAAAATGCCTCATGCATAAGAAAGTTATGTGCACTCTTTCACATGGGAGTCTGTCTGTCCAATTCATCATGTGTTCATCTTTCACTTGGAAAACATCTTGATGCACTGCTCAGGCAAATTACTGAAATGCAGGGAGAGTAACATCAAAATTTCTATGTCATAGTACATGTGGACATAGTTACATAAATATATATAGTCACTAAAGAAAGAGTGCAACTAATTTATCATATATTTGATCATTTCTTTTGTCCGCCTGATTAGTCAAAAGCTGAAACAATGCAAAACCTGTCTGTTGGGTGGGTTCTTTTGGAAAAGTCAGACCAGGAACCTTCTGAAAGATTCTTTGATAAACCTTCTTAGTTAATTAATCTTTGACGTGAATTTGGGTTCAGTTTAAAGCAAACTTGGACACACAGGATTTTTACTGACACCATCTAAATTTCAGGTCCACCTGTTTTCAGTACAAAAACCAGGTGAAGTGCAGGTGATTTTACTGTGAGTTTTCAAATGCTCCCGTAGCACAAACCCACATGCTCTAAAACCAGACAAAATATTTGCATGGAAACCCGTGAAGCAAAACAACAGTTTGCCCAGGTGTTTGTAGAGCAATTTCATGATGTAAAAGAGCATTTGTGTTGTCCTAAAACTGAGGCACAGAGGGATATAGAACACATGCCAGGGGAATAAGTCCTTTCCAACACAACACTAATAGCATGTAAGGTGGACATCTTCAAAAGGATAATAAAGCATGCAGCTAGCCACAAGAAAAAGTCCAGTATTCTGGACCCCCTGCTCCATGCTTTCCAGAGCACCAGCGTTGGGAAAAGGGGTGCCCATCCAAGCAAATATCTCTAATACTTTGTGCCCCAAACCCTAGAGCATTCAGAAGCAGACTGATACCACCTGAAAAATAAATGCCAAAGCTTCAGCTCTTCCAGTATCTCTCTGAAGGTGGCATGGCTCAACCAAGCCAGAATGGCTGCTCCCCAGGCATCCCTCTAATACACAAAGAAGAGTGGCCCAGCTGCTCTGTAGGGGGAGAGGGAGAAAGGAGATATAGGCTGAGATTTACAGACCGAAAATGCAATTTTTAAGCTGGAAATGAGTCTTTGGGTTTTATACAAAATACTGTGTGTCCAGAGATCAACATCTGAGGAAGCAGTTGTACAACAACCTTCCTTCTTGTAACTCTATTAAGTTGTTCACTGACTCTGTGGAAAGCACCTTTTAATTCCTAGGTACACCTAAAACAATGTGATCAATACGTTATTGAGAAATAAATCAGCTTCAATAACTACATTTAAATATTTATCTGCTTGTAACAATCTCTCATCTGTAATGGAAACAATGCAAAGCTTCAAAGGTTAACTCTTCATTAACCAAGGGGAAAAATTCCATCAGGATCCATCAGCCCTCTTTCCAGTTCCTCTCTTTTCACGGCTGTTGCCCTAGTAACAGCTGTTGAATGGAACTGGTCAACATTTTCATCAAAAAAATTTTTAAAAAATTGAACAAAAATGGCTATTTAAACAAAAATATTTTTGCAAAAAATTTCAGTTTGACAGAAATTTCCAGTTTTTTTAATGAAGAAAAATGGAAACTTTACCCTTACAAATTTTCCAGCTTTGGATTTCCTCCAGTAACCTGGCTATCAGCTTGGGGATGATTAGTTTTACCCAGTATATGAAAATAAACAGGAAATTTAAGGCAGCCCCATACCTAAATCAGTCATTACAAAGCACTGTTATGGTGGGGAACAGCTGTGCTGTAGAACTGGGGCACCAAAAGTCACTTATTTCTTCAAGCAAATAAGTTGGCAGGCAAATGCTGAAGTATGTCTATGCACCACTTCTGAGTGATGGGATTGGGACATCAGAGTTAGGTGAGTGACGGGGTGGAAAGGGAAACGACCCAGACAAATCAAGCTATTATCTCATGAGATTTACAATGAAATGGAGTAGCACCTGTCATATTGCTATTTACCAAAGGCATTGTTATAGCCAGGATTTTAATTACAGCCCTTAATCGTTGGAACAGTTCCAAATGTTTAGTGTCTCTTTCACATTAATGTATAATTTATGCCATAATATATATGTCAGGGCACATCTGAGTTTCTTTGGGACCTAGAATAGCCTTTTGGGTCAAAATCCAATTTGTGTGTGTTTTATTTAAGTTAGAAAATACTGATGTACAGGTTTAATAGCTCCTCAGAATGCTTTTACCGTCTGTCAAGCAAACAATATGTATTCTCAGAATTA
Source organism: Mesoclemmys tuberculata (assembly GCA_007922155.1). Taxonomy (NCBI): domain Eukaryota; kingdom Metazoa; phylum Chordata; order Testudines; family Chelidae; genus Mesoclemmys; species Mesoclemmys tuberculata. The sequence goes on from ML677027.1 coordinate 7,364,286, forward strand.
ATGAGCCTTCCTAGAGGCAGAGACCATACATGGAGCCAGAACTCTATGGTGCCTAAGAAAGGACCAGTTAGAGCACGTCAGACACTATTTGCAGATGTAAGGCTAGATTGTATCCTTAAGGCTAGTAAAGAGAAGTGGTGAACAAGAGCCTTGCAGTTGCCCTTGCACTATCCTCAAATGTCACTTGAGCTCCCTGGGTTAAGTCTGACGCCTACACAGGTGAGAAAGAAGGAAAGAGATGCCTTGTGCTCTCCCCTCCCACCATGCTATGGACCAGATTCTTCCCTCACTTACCATTCCTACATCACACTTTTATACTTAGGTTAGTGTGGGGTTCATGGAAGGTATATGAGGGCACATGAAGAGAGCAGGCCGCATGCTGCCCTAGCCTTACCATCAATGGTGCTGCACAGCGTACGTGAGAGAGGAATTTGGCCCACAGTGTTGCTATTTCCCTAGAGATGCTCTATGTGCGCTGTCAGCTTGGTCTATTTTGCCTAAGTGAACTCCTTCCCGCTCCAACTCCCACCTCCCCCAGCTCCAGATCCTCCACCCAAACATTAGGCAGGAATCAGCAGAGAGACGAAGGTTGGCCAGGAGCATGACCCTAAAGGTCAAGAAGGTTACACTAGAAGTAATGTGGAACTGGTGATAGCGGCTGAGTGAGTGAGGAGAGGGGAAATTGGCTCATGAACTATGGGTGAGCATGGGAGGCTATAAGATGTTGGAGGAGGAGATTTGATTTGCTGGAGTGAGGGAGATGGAAAGAAGCAGGTGATGGGGCTGGACTGAGGAAGTGAAAATTAGAGCGGGTTGAAAAATGGAGGAAATTGTTCATTGAAAAATGTCATTGTGATTTCAACATGTGGAAAAAGGTTGACCACCTCTATTGACCCCCAATAGGGTTCCCTCAGGAAGCATATACACTCGCCTTCTGTGCTCAAAGGGGTTAAAACTCAGCATCAGAAAGAATATGTGATCGTATACAAATTTTGTGTACAAACAACCCAAGATTAAAAGATCTCCCAGAGTGTAGGGCAGCGTTGGTTTGGCAGGCTGCTTCCCCTGTCCCCCAGTGTCTCCCTTTAATTTCCTAGCTCAGTAAAGGCCCCATAAGTAGAACCAGCCTGTCTTTATGGGCAAGAAGGCTGGCTGGAATCCTTAGACTCATAGACTTACAGACTCTAAGATCAGAAAGGACCAATACAATAATCTAATCTGACCTCCTGCACAACGCAGGGCACAGAACCTCACCCATCCACTCCTGTAATAGACTCCTGGCCTATGACTGAGTTATTAAAGTCATCAAATAATATTTTAAAGACTTTAAGGTACAGAGAATCCACCAGCAAGAGAGCCGTGCCTTATGCTACAGAGGGAGGTGAAAAAACTCCAGAGCCTTTGCCAATCTGTCATGGGGGAAAACTCCTCCCCAATCCCAAATATGGTGATCAGTTAAACTCTGAGCATGTGAGCAAGACTCACCAGCCAGACACCCAAGAAAGAATTCAGAACCCACCCCATCTAGCATCCCTGCATAGGGATGCATGCTTCAGATAGCTCCTGCAGCTTTGACTGGAAGTAATTCCAAGCCTCCTCCACATTTAGATCCATGAGTTCTTCAGTCCAAGCCACTTCCCCAACTAATTCCCTTAATTTTTTTTAAGTTAGCCTTTTAGAAATCAAAGACCCTGGTCACAGATCTATTTTTGTTTATCCTTGCATTTAGTTTGAACTGAATTAGTTGATGGTCGCTCGAACCAAGGTTGTCCCCTTCAACCAGCTCTTCTATGCGATCCTCACTACTCACCAATACCAAATCTAAAATGGCATCCCCTACTTCAGAGCAACAGAAGGCCCATCCTCTCAAAAGAAGACAGTTCTCTGCAGCACCTCTAGCTCCTACACCAGGCTGAAAAAGGACTGCTTGGGCTGGGTCCGATGCTTTCATGTAACATACCGCACATATACGTATGTAACATAACATACTGCACTAGCCATCGGGCTGTCCCCAAATGGGAGACTCCATTCTGTTTTCAGGAGAATTGCACCAGCAAGCAGGCAGAGAACCTCAGGAGGAGGGAAGGATGCATTCTAGAGGAGGGAGGAGCAGAGAAAGGAATCTTATTCAATCCTTCTGCCATTCAGGCCCCAGTCTCCTGGCTGGTGCAGAAGGTGGGAGGACCCTGTCAGAGGGCCTACCACTGCAGAAAGGCGCCGGACAGGGATTGTGGGTGTTCTCTGCACAGGATAATATCTTGTCTCCTCTCCTACTCCACACACAACATTTAAATGTCCTCAGACGCCCTCGTAGGTAGAGCTGAAATACATCAGTGCGAAACATTGTACTGAGCCATAACCCCTTGGCATTACACCCCCCCCGCCATCATTTTCATACACCCATCTCTCAGGTATCCTAAATCTATTGAAAGTTAGGCACACACTGCATGGCAGCAGTGTACCCAGAAATTGGACTTGCACGAGGTCACTTGTGGTACTGACAACGATCTAGGGTGTCACTTTCACACAGTCTTTAAATGTGACCAGTGATGAATGGATGAGCTGGGGTGAAATAATCCCTCTTTTCTCTGAGGCCAGCATAAAATCCAGTCCCACTTTCGTGTCAAGTTCAAGTCTAAATTTTATCATATACATTGAGGAGATAATGTTTTTAAAAAACCCAATATTATGCTTCTGAATACAGAATTTACCTAAGTAAATAATTATTTTTAAACCCAAGATTTAGGCAGCTTTAGTATTCTACATTATGCTAATGTTTGACAATTACTAAGTGTGGGTATCAGCCAGTGTGTTTTTTTTTTTTAAAGTTTAATTTAAAGCAATTTGACATGGAAAGGTTATTACTTTAGTTGCCAATAAAAGCTGTACTTTTAACATAAGTGTACACCAAGCCCTAGGGTATGTGACTATTATCTTTTCTGCAATTATGTGGTGTTCTACATAAATGTTTAAAAAAAACCTTAGAAATATCAAAAGTACTAACTTAGATACAATATAAAAGTTGAATAGATAAATGGGAAACCCAGTTAGTACAGACACAACATAGGTTGAGGTTTCCTCCTAGAGGTAATATTAGGAACAACGCCATCTGGCTTTGACGGAATACATTAATTCAGACTATATCTTAGCACCACAAACACTGGGAGAGCAGAATATTGGTTTATTTTATAAACATTTTGACTTGAGATGTAGTTGTTCGTTTTGCAAGCTCACTAGTATTTACGATAAGGGCATCTTCCTTCAAAAACTCACCTATCTCCTGCACCTTTGTTACCAAAATAAAGGGAAAAAATCATTCTTTATCATCCATTTTGAGCCTCTTCTTTTCCCCTTACAAAAGAAAATACGGGCTTGCCACTAACTCATGGGCTACATTAATACATTTTGAAGCCAGAAAGTGCTACTGAGCGTTTAATCTCACCTCCTGCATATCACAGGCCGTAAAAGAACTTCACCCAGAAATTTTGATTTAGGTGACTTGCCTAGCACCATGTAGAAAATGTATGAGAGTGCAAGGCATAGAACCAAGTTCTCCTGGATCATGGTCAATTGCCTCAATCACAAAATTGTCCTCTCTCTTTAAGGGACAGACCGTGTTGATGGTGCTTCAGCTGTACACTTCCCTATTAAGAGTTTCTGGAGCCATTTTTGCCTCTCCTTAGGAACACAGGGAAAAGGCTGGCTGCTATGCCAATCTTTATCTTTCAAATTGGTACAGAAGGGCAGAGGTATGGCTGCACAAGCCTCATACAGTCCTTGAATAAAAACGGATCTTCTCCCTTACCAAGTTACTCCTGAGACCACGAAAAAGACTATTTCCTGTCAGGAATTTTTCCACACAGCTTGCCACCAGGACCGGCAAACTATAGAAATCAGTCAAGGCCAAAACACCACCTAATGCAGAAGCTCTAGATGAACAGGTTATATATTAGAGTGCTCCATAGTGTTCTGACAACCAGGCAAGGCAAGTACCCAACCCAGCTGGAGCAAGGAAAGTACCAAAAACATTTCCATCCACGGTGTCTACGCTTCCACAAGATTCATTGCTCTTGACAAAGTGAGAATTCCAAGCAATTGCTTAGGGGCTTCAAGCAGCTCAAGGAGCACCTATGTGTTGTGTGGGGAACCCCCCTCCCAAAAAAAATATTCCTGCACCACCTCTGATTCCATGCAAATCCAAAACAATGGGAATGCATCCACCTCCACCGTTAAGGCATAGATCAAAAGTGCAATTTGCAAAAGTGCAAATACTCTGCCACTTTCACCATTAATTTACCACTGAACCAATCCTCTATAATGGGAGGGGGGGAAAAACAATGAGAGGTACTTTCCTAACTACCCCTGGTTAGGGATTACTCTAGGGTACAACCATTAGTGTCCCACTCAATGGAAAGCCTCTGAGCTGGCCTAGGCCTTAGCAGTGTCCCTTTCAAAAAGCCCAATAATAGACCATTGCCCTCTAGAAACAAATTGGAGATCCTGGGGGAACACCTTCAGGAAGAATTCTACTTAAAGGGCCCAGTTAATCACCTAAAGACCCAGATGATATAAAATTCCCTTCTATTTGTCCTGCAGGCAATTAAAACCCTAGATCTTACACCCTTTGTACAACTCTCTAGCCTGAAAATTGGTGTTGATCATAATGTAAGCTAGTTGCCCTGAAATGAGAGATCCCAGTTTCCATATGCTACTGAAGACAAAGGGACAAAGGACATTTCTTTGGCAAGAATGAGTTGCAGCACCTTCCAGGTGATAACTTGAGACCAGCAAGGTCCACTGATTGGAGTCTATAAAGCTGAGTTGTAGACTGATAAGCCAATAAAACCAGAACAACTTTAATTGATTCTATAGAGCTGTCGGCAGCCTTTCAGAACTAACAGCGAGCTGAGAAAGGTAGATGTGCACCTCAGTGGGATATCTAGAATGGGTCTCTGGAGAAGCTACACAAGTGGGCCTTCTCAGGTCCCACAAGGCTCAAAATCCAGACTTCCAAAACAGATTCAGCTAAATGCCCTACCTCTCTCCTCCTTGTTCTTTCCCACACAATTCGAAAGGAGAGCATGGAGGGTAACGGACTGGAGGAAGAATGTCTCTGGATCCAAACAGCTGGAGCTCATTATTTAAGCGAGAGTTTGGATTTTGAAAAATGCAGTTGCATTTTGGTTGTCTGGGTTTGTTTTGTTTTTAAAGTGAATTTGTAGCTTGTGAAAAGTCCCAGAGTATTCACCTTGCTCTGAAATGTCTGCGTCCCCAAACAGATAAAGCCAAGGCAGCTGAAATTCAAGCTGCCCATAATAATCTATCAATGTGCTTCCATGTTAACCAGGAGTGAACATGTCTAGACATGGAAGGTTAGTTCAGTCTTCACGGCTCACTCGGTCTTTGGTCTGTCTTCTGAGGCTGAAGACAAGGTGCTCAATTAGAACACCAATAGTGATGGTGCTTTGTGCTTCAAATTTGCTGAAGTTTGCTATTTTACCCTTTAGTAGGAGCAGCAACAAGCTGTTCACCAGAGGTCCAAGTCATGAAATACAAGCCCCTTGAGGATCACTTGGAATCTCTCCTGATGAGTTCACCAACGTGTGCACCTTGGGATGAAAAAGCCAGCCAGAGAGATGTGAGAATCTCACCAAGCCCTTCCAGAACATGACACAGAATGACGCAAGTGTGGGAGCTAATAGAGAGAAAAGGGTTTGTGAGCCCAGAAAAAATAATAAAATGTTTAAGTCCTTAATTGTTTTGCTTGACAATTTCTCCCATAATTAAGCTTTCCAGAAGCTTGTGAGTTTGCCGAGCATTGTCAATAAATTAGATCATGCACACGAAGCGAGTTTTCCAAGCCAAAAAGTTTTAGCTTTAACAACCAGCCTCTCCAAAAAAATGACTCTACATGAAACATGAAATACTTATTTAGTATCAACGATCTAATAGAAAACTTACTGAAGACAGGGATCTTCTTACACTTTAACTAGTACGACAACAGTACATCAGTGAAATGCATAGTTAACAGCATGCTGGTGAATGTCAAGTCTGAAACAATTATAGCAATTCACCACAATAATGGGTAGCCAATGTGGGGACTTGTAGCACTAATAAAAGTAATGACATCCATCCACAATTATTAATGTTACAGTAACATATGGCTGCCAAATGAAAAACAAATGACACAAGGATTTGCAAGTTAATTCTTGCAAATAAATTTTCTTTAGTTACACAGGCAGTGCTTAGAAGTCCTCAGACGGGAGGCTACATAAGTGCAGAATACTGTCTTTATTACTGTGCCGTATTTTACTGTCTCAAAACAATGAGCCTGATCCTATTGCTCACACAGGTTTTTCCACTGATTTAACTGCATTGATCACTGAAATTATTACTGATTCACAACAGAGAACAAGCCAGTCTTAGAAATTTTGTAGAAACAAACAAAAGTGTAAGTAAAACTTTGGTTTGTCTTTGCCTACCAAAGGAGAAAACAAAGAACCCAAGAGTGCCAACAGTTATGCATGTGATTAACTTAAGCATATGAACATAATTCTCTATAATTCTTGCAGGGGGGTGTGCGCGCATGTGTGTGTAAAAAAATACCGTGAAAACCTAAGTACACCAGTAAATATAAAATGGCAACTTTAGGATCAAATGCAATTAATTTATTTTGCCATGTCACATTTAACATTTTATGTTTTTAAAAGCAATTCACAGATGTCACTGGAACAACTTGAATATAAAACATTCAAAGAAAAGCATTCAGCACAGACCAACTAAAAACATTTTTTTTTAAATGTTCCCCTGTTAAACTAAACATCTGAGGCCTTACCTGTACCAAAATACCTATATCCTTTTAAGTACTAACGTCACTCAAATTTGAATGGAGAGTGTAAAGTATCAAAAAATTAGTGAAAATGAAGGATTACAAACATCTTTCCTACAAAATTATTTCTAGACTAGATGAGTAGATAGATCTTCAAACAAGGTGTTAAACAAGGAAGCAACAATTTTATTCTTGACAGTCATTTATATTGTAAGGGCCAAAATCGGCATTGGTTTAACTCCATTATCTGTTTTCTGAAGTCTTTTATGCACAAACTTTTAAAAAGATGTATTTTTATTTTCTTTTATTTTACTTTTTACACACGTGTTTTCACCCGGTCCTGTGAGGAGCTCAGAATTCTCTGGAAGCATCTGAAGACCCTAACCCTGTAGGCTATTGAGAATGAGGATTCTTTCGTGTCTGTTTACCGCTCTTGTGCTCATGCTTTAGAAAGCACTACAAAGAAGAAAGGTGCTCATTTCTTGTCTACCACAAGCTTTGACCACCCTCAATGACCAAATTGTGGCCTGTCACGTAATCTGAAGCTTCGGATGCCAGGTACACTACGGCGGCCTGCAGGTCTGTCACTTGAGCTAGCTTTCCAGCAGGAATATCTGTTAACCAGCGCTGTACCAGAGGCTTCAGATCTTCCGAATGGATAAGTGGCGTGTCTACAATTCCCCTATAAATACCACATACACCGTTACATTTTTCATTTGTAGCACTTTTAACAGTAAAACAAGTACTGATGGGAAGACAAAATGCCAGTTAGAAACGAAAACCATGAAATAACAAGTGAACATCCCAATATTAGACATCGTGTAGCTCTAAGGCTTTACAAACCCAACTTCAGTCATGGTTGTCCCTTACTGTTGCTAAATCGACTTAGCAGTTTACTCTTAAAGAGCATTCGTGGAATGTATCACTGGCTAACATAGGTGCCCCGTTATCTCAGGTTACTTATCATAACACCCAATTTACATTTTCCAATAGAAAACAAACCTGTCATGGAAACCAAATGAGCACAACCAGTCTGTCTCTACATGTTGAAAATGTGTTCCATTTACCAATTTCTTTTTCATCAGCGCACAGCCTAATGTTACACGACATGTTTGCATACAGTTTGGAAACTGAAAACAGCCCAAAGTTTCCATATGCCAAAAAGGCTGAAAACAAAATCCAGCAGCACCTTTCACAGTACTACTACATTTTAAAATGAAAAGAGGGCAGGAAAAGGAAAACACAAAAATATGTCGAGGATAAACCCCTGTTAAATAAATAACATGACCAGTTACAAAACATGTACTAATCTTGATTGTTTCACATTAACAAGCCAACTACAAAACATATTAAAACTCTGCTAAGTTCATTCCCCTCAAATACACTAAAAATGAGTGGGAAGTAGAAAGCACAATACAGTACTAATATTTGGCTGGCTTTTATGACTTTAACTAGGACTGATTTGTCGTACTCCTCCTTAACAACATATTTGTATTTTGTGAAATGTATAATTTTTTCAGTCCCCGAACAAATATATTTACATAACTGTGTCTAACGAGAAATTACATTTAACTTCTCAGAAATGACAATAACTAAAACCTGAACTGCCAATTCCACTTCATTAGTGTGGTAGAAATGCATTCCAAATGTTAATAAAAATTCCAACATGCTGATAAATTAGCGCTTCTAAGGAGCATGTGACACCTTGGTTAACATATTCAACCTCAATTATATTTCTCTTCAGCACCCTGTTATCTGGAACCTTTGCTGGCAATCAGAGGTGCTGTTTTTCAGCGGCCAATTTTCTAGATAATGTAGCTTATCAACACTGTGGGTAAACTTGCCAATGAAATCAGGCTGCACTGAACCACACACACGCTAATTGCATCTCTTTTTTATGCATATTTACAGACTGTCACTTCAAAGAAATCAGTGGCCCATTGAGGCACCCAGTTAGCTGGAAGAATTGCCTCTTGCAAATGAAAATTAGCAAACAAGCTAGTGATAAATATGAAATGAACAAAGTATAAAAGTACCGTTTTGTTCTGAAACTTCATCATCATCCCAGTTTATACTTCCAAGGAAATAGGTTTTAGAGACACACTGAATTCTGGGTATGTGATTTGCCTTTTGTTTTAAATGAAGTCAGAAATCTTCTATGCTACTAGGTGGAAGTGATTCACAGACTTCCCCAAAATTTCCATTTTCGCAAAATGGACACACTTTAAATGTCAGCATTATTTTTGCTTGTAATTGTGAGTAAACCCCATAAGCATTCAGAAATGCTGAGCAAGGGCAAATTGACTGAGCTCTGACAAAGTAATAAAATAGAATAAATTCCAGTATAACTTTGTAGCACAGTCTCCCTCCCACCCATTTAGCACTGGTTTTCTGGTTTTAGTTGCAGAAGTGAAAGCGATGGTCCTAACCCTCCTCTCACTTACACCAGTTTTACACTGGTGATTATCCACTGAATTCAATGGAGTTATATCTGATTTATGCCAAGCACTTTATCTATTGGCAAAAATTTGCAGGACCAGGTTCTAGGTTTTCATGAATCTATAGTATTTTGATATCCTAACTAGCAAAAACTAGGATTTTTAAATGAGGTTCTTGTTTTACCAAAAAGAGAACCCAGATTAAGTAAATAATATATAACACTCCAATATATTAATTAAAAATTATATAGATTAAGAAAAATAATATATATTCCTCAACCAATTTCAAAGAAATAAAATGGAGACTAAATATAATCAGCACAAGCTATAAATAATTGAACCATTGCCTTTAGCAGCCATTCTTTTAATTTTGTTTTATGAGTAAAAGGTCTGATTCTAAAGAAAATGTGACAAGCAATTTTTATAAATAGAAAAAGATGTAGCAGAAATTTTTTTTATTTAAAGTTGCAAATACACACACTGGTGATACTATAAATATTAAGCATGTCATTGATACTACACATCTTCTGGGAAAGGCTTAGTGCCAAGTTGGGCAATTTAATGTTGTAGAACCCTTTTAGGCAGATTTTAGTTGGCTTCTAACCAGTTCCAGCAAAGACAAGTGCCAATGCATTAATTCCCTCCCTCATCTGGTATGCGGTTCTGAGCCTATCCGTACTTTCTGTTGCATGCCGAGGTTTGATCAAACTACTGGTTCCTTAACGTTAGACATGAACATCCATATTCCATTGCTGATACACAGAGCAATTTGAGACATTAAAAAAAACAAAGGACAATTGCCTAAAACATCTGCACTTTAAGAGAGACAGTGAAAGCAAAATCACTTAACTGGAACTGTTGTGAGAGTTCAATCCCCACATGAGGGGAAAAAACCAAACCCTTCCCTCTCCATATAACTTGATTTCTTTCAGATGAGTTATTAATTTGAATCAGTTAAGTACACTCCACTTAATCAGAAGATGTTTAATCAGGAGATCCATTTAATTGGGACCTCTCTCGAGGAATTACATTTAAATCCAAAGATACTTAACAGCAATGACTGCTGCTTAATGGGAATAGTAATGCTGCTTAATTGGGACGCCTTTGGGTGATATAGTGGTGCTTAGCTCTTTCCTGTGCTGCAGTCTCACACTGGTTGTGTGTGTACCCCTCTAGCAATGATTTGTAGATCTTTCATAATTGGGGCACATGCAGCAATTCTGATTTGCTTCACCACCTCCTGTTCTCCTTTCAGTCCAACTCTACATGCTGGGCATCTTACAGCTGCCTCTAGTCTAGTACTGAACAGAGTGTAGCTCACTCCCTCTCTCATTGCACATGGTGCCGCCTTCCTCCTCCAGAGACCGATCTGTGATAGAGTGCCTGCCCCTCATTGGCCAGGAAAGGGTTAATAGGGCCCTTCGAAAGGCTGCACGAGAGGCAGCCAATAGGAATGAGCTGCATGACAGCCAGTCAGGGACCAGGAGTTCAGTATATAAGGGAGCTGCAGAGCAAAGACTATGCTTCCCAGGAGCTCGAAGGGAAAGGACTGGCAGTGGCTGGCTGCTGTGATGCAGCGGAGCCAAAGGCCTTGAATCAAGGGCAGAGAAGGCACTGGGCTGCGAGGAAGTGGCCTAGGGAAATCGATGGAGGAGTTGCGCGGGAGACACAGCGGAAGGCCGCTCCGGAAGGCTACCACACACGTAGGGTCCCTGGGCCAGGACACAGAGTAGTGGGTGGACCATGGTCCCCTCCGCACCCCTGATCACCATTGGACTGGTGGCAGGACTGCAGTGGCCGCAGCAGGAGGAAGCTAGAACTGGGAGTGCAGAATCCCCCGGAAGGAAGGGAGCACGGATTGGACTGGGTGCGCGACACCACAGAAAGGGGCATCTGCCTGGCTGAGAACTGATTCCCCAGATAGCCAGCAGAGGCGCCCAGGAGGTGAGGCCGACCTTGTTACATATCCAACAACATGACAGGCTTTGTAGCTTCCTGGACTGCGGATGAAGCAGGACATCATCAGCTTGAGAATCTTAGTATCTTTGAAAGCAGGGGTGATAATGCTTGTATGGGGTCCCAGCTCAAGAGATGGCATTACCTTGGAATCTCCACAGCCCGGCAGCTGCGAAGCAAAGAGCTGACACATTCTCCTGGTGATGCAGAGCTTCGTAGTCCAGAAGGCCAAATATCTGTGCATGGAGTTGCATGTGGAACCTTTGTAGTTTGTAAACTCAGACCAGTGAGCTTCTACTGATGGAGCTGACAAGGTCTCCAGGGGAAAGACAACAGAGGGTGTTATCTGAGCAACTCAGTGAAAGCACTGATTAGCACGCTGATTAGCACAGGCTTACACCTATATCGAGCTCCGCAAGCCTACTGGAGTCCTTTGTCTAGTCGGTTGCTATGCAAATCAATAGCTCTGCAGGATGGGGGCTTCAAATCAAACTTCAGGGGACACATCTGACACCCAGATGACTGAGAATTTTGATTTACTGGGATCAGATAACCAAGGTTTGACCACAGCTGCTGTTCAAGAAACTCAGAATTCAAGCGCCAGTGAAAACTGCCCAAACCAAAGAGCTTCAGACTGGTGCTCTTTCTCCATTTAAAAACAAACCAGAATGGAAGTTTGTGGCATAGGGGGTAGGAGGGGGAGTATTAATGCGATGCAAAGTTTGCAGAATCAAGCACTCAAAAGACAGGACAACCCAAAAAGGTAAAGGGTCTCTTGCAATGCCTTCTCAGCCCTGCTGCATATATGCAATATTTTCTATCACTGTTTATCTTGTTAAATGGAAAATTGTGTGTATTATTGATTGTTGAATTGATGCATGTACTACAATTGTCAAGGCAGTTGATTAAATGGGTGGCACTGTCCCCAACAGAATTTATCCCCACCATCCCTCAGGCTTCAGCTGCAAGAGGGCAGCTGTAAATTGTTTCCTGAACTCTGTATAAACCCCACTGGTTGCTGCCCAACTAAATCATTGCATCCCTTTCTCATTCTAGTTTTGCCCTCTCACCTGCCAGCCTTGTCTGTTTCGGGGGAATGTACTGTTCTCCCATAGATCCTCAAATGAGAAGGTGCAAGTATTTAACGCTGCTTCAGCCCCCCTCTAGTTGGGCTTCCTGCTACCAGGACACTGGACAGAAATTAAAAGTGGCATTAGACAGGGTACCATATGACCAATTAAGGCCTATGAGACATAAGAAGTTACTAAAAGTTTCTCTTGAAATACTTTGCAATTTCACCAACCATGGAATGCTCCGACTTTCATCACGTTCATGTTGCATCAATACGGCTCTTTGCATTAAAATAAATAAGCATATAATTCATTTAACTTTACATAATTAACAAATCAGCTGCAAAATAAATCAAAGTGCAAAATATTGTATTTTCAAATACTGAACAATTCAGCAGCTGTTGGGCGTTGTATGTTGTGTGTGCTTCTCTTGAAGAAGATGGGTTAGTTCATGGCAGGCTTTGTTTTTTGTTTTTTTTTCTTCTGGCCCAGAGCTACTGGTGACCATAGGAATTTTGCCACTGATTTCAATGGTATCAGGAGAAGGCCCTACATTAATAATACCACTTGATAAAGACTAATATAGTGATAAGATTCTGGCATGTAACATAAAGGGCTGATTGGCTCTTTACACTGCATATTGAACATTACTGTGGATTAGTGCACTGGCACTAGCTATTTGGGATCTGGGCTGGATCCAAAGAAAATTTGCCTTATGAGTCTAGAAGCTAGGAATAAACTTTTCTCAATCTCTCTCCAACTCCCCCCATTCCCAATATCCCTCCCAGAAAGAAAGAGGCTGTGAGGCTTTACAGTAACATGAGGCAGGGATTACCTGATAAGCAAGAAAATTAATAAATTCAATAAAATTATGCTAAAATCTCTACCATCTCATTTTATGCATCGCTATGCGTAAGTTTTATAGGCTTGTTTAAAAAAATGAGTTGATCAAAGATGACAAGAAAGAAAAAAACCAAACAAATGTTTGCATGTTGAAAGAACGGTTGAGGTCAGATGTGAATATGTGGAGATACAAGTACGTTGACATAGCCAGGCTTCAGCAAAATATATAAGCATGTTCCCCATTCCAGTAAATGTCACTTTACATTTAAGGAAGAAGGATGGACTGTGCTTAAATGCTTTCCTGAACTGGGACCAGCGTGCTTCACTGTAAGCATAAGTAGTTCCATTGACTTGCCAGCTTAAAATAAAGCAAGTGCTTAAGTGCTTTGCTCAACTGGGGCCTATGTGCACATTTTTGGAGCCCCACGGGTTCCTTTATTGAAATAGTTACATGCTATAATAAAGACCATATGCAAGTTCACTTCAGCACTACGGTAAACCTGTGAAACTGGGCTAGATCCTTATTCTTCCATCCAGCAAAGCACTCTGCAGCATCAGCGGGCCTATTGCCCCAGAAAGGAACAGGTCCTAATATTGAAAGGAACAGGGCCTAATATTGTGAGCTGCTGAGGGCAGATAGGCCGGAACCTTATTTTTAATGTGCAGTATGAGACTGAAATGTGAGTTCACATTTGCATGTCAACAGAGAGGTGGATTTGAATATCCAATCATTGAAATGAACAAAGGTGCATTTGAGCTCACCAGGCAGTGTTTTAAGGACATGCAAGTGCCAGCATGTATGTATTGAGAGCTCCTTACCTTTGTACATTGTTAATAATAATCCAAGAAAATCATGAGCAATATAAGCCTGATCCAAACCCTATTGAACTTAATGAAAAAAGTCCTATTGATTTAGTTGGGGTTGGTCCTGCTTTGAGCAGGGGTTGGACTAGATGACCTCCTGAGGTCCCTTCCAACCCTCATCTTCTATGATTCTGTGAGTGGGCTTTCAGCCAGACCATATGTGATTATCAAATATTCATAACTAGTATGTCTAAACCAGGGTTAATCGGGTATAGCAAAAGATCTTTCCCTCACTGAGCATGGAGGACCTATTCTGGCAAGCCTTCAATGAACAAAAATCCCCCCTTATTACAAAGGGATTCCCCATAGAGAGAGTTTGCAGGCATGAGGCAAAGTCCAGGAGGAGTAAGAATTATTCAAATTAAACTGAATTTTGGTTTAAGGAGTAGAAAAAGAAAAGCCTCTGAATGGAGTTCTCTCTTAAAGCATCAATGTACCTTTTCTCCATTTCTCTGACAACTTGCAGCTAACATGAAGTTTTACTATCCTCTCTCAAAAAATGTTATCAGTTAAATATATATAAATATATATATTCCTGCAAAACATCCTGCACCAGATTACCTGTTGGGTTGAAATTTCAAATTCAAATAAATATATATATATATATATATATATATTTATAAATAAATATAAATATATATATATATATATATAACAAGCAGCAGAAATTTCAGCCCAACGGGTAATTTGGTGCAGGACGTTTTAAACACCTGAAAACCGGGGCTTATAACTTAAGTGCCTCTTCAAGCACAATTACTCTTACTGCGACACTAATATTCCAGCTATATTAATAAAGGCTACCGATATATTTCTCAGCCAGAAGGTATATTGAAATGTGACCAGTATTTTCTGATTCTAGTGGGCCCCAGGAGCTCCAACCTGTATATAAAAATTAATTCATTGCAGCTAAAAGCCTCTCTGCTTCCTACCTCTATTGTTAACACCATCTCTGCCCTGCCAGTTCTAGCTGCAGCTTTGCAAATTTCATTCAGCCCTCTTGGCCCTGAAAGATGGTGTAGAATCACTAGACCTAGATACAGTATCACCAGTGGTATTGGTGAGGCTAAATCCCAGTTCAGAAATAGGATATTTATTTAAATAATCTGTGGATTGAGCTGAGCTAAGGCTGGAATAACAATTAGTAGTAGCAGTAATAAATAATAAACAGAGCCAGCATACAGAAGCAGTGACCAGACCAATAATCAAAATAAAGATATTTGCAGTTGAGCTCTGTGATATTTTTCTCCACTTTATGGATTAAAATATTTAACTTGTTTTTCTTAATTTCACATACATCAGATTTTCATTATTACCGGTAGTTTAACTTCTGGGTTAAAAACTTGCTCTTCTAACTGATTGACTTCAGTGGTCTATGGAATTTGATTGCTTCCAATTAATACCATCCACTTTAGTTTCTGCTCAGTACTAACGTGCACTGAAAATTGTTTAATAACGAGAGAGAGACATGCTATTAAAAAAACCCCAACCAAACAACATAACCCAAAAAACGAGTACTTCTTTAAGCTTTCAAAAATTAGGTAAAATGTAACTTGTAATGAATATTTTTGACAAAATTACAGGTACGTATCCTGTAATTGCCAGAGCTGAACAGTGTCTCAATTACAGCACTACAATGTGGCTTTTAGAGTGCCTATATATTTGTCTGAAGTAAAAGAAAAAAAGAGAGAGAAAAAAAAAGAAGCATTGTCTATTAAGTGTCAAAAGCCTTTTCTTTAACCACAGAAGGCTTGGACAGAACTAAGAAAATATTTCATCTGGAAGAAAAATGCTAAAAACTACCCTTCATGTTATTGGAAAACCTATTATCAAATGTTAAAACCTTTTCTCAAATCCCTGAATATACACCGCCATGGAGAACACTTTGGTTACAATGATTAAATCTTTGTTAAGCAGAAGACAAAATAAAAAGAGATACAATCCGCCTGCTAATTAGCAATTTTGTTTTCCTAGATTTTCTTAATTTGGGCAGTGAACACTTCTTATAACATTTCATTCTTTCTGTACTTTATAAAGTGAGACTGCATTTTACTTACGGGGAAATGCAATTGACTCTTACTCCCCTGTCAATCCATTCGGTTCCCAACGTCTGTGTTAATTTTACGACCCCAGCTTTTGAAGTGTTATATGCTAACTGCTTCTGCGGGTGAGGAACTAGAATAATTCAGAAATACAAAATATTGATTCTTCACATCTTAATATGCACTGGGAAACAAAAATCACAACATGGACATATGAACCTTTTCCCTGATGTTTGGCAGGTAACATGAAGGAATTACAATAGAGCAAAACTCTAAATCTATATTTTTCCCTAATATAATATTTTCCATCTAATATTTTTGCATTAACAGCTGGAGGGTTGAAGAAAAAATGAAGAAAAAACAGCAATAAAACAGACTGTAGATTTCACAACTACAAAAAAATAGATATTACAACTATATACTCCAAATATTTGGCTGTATCCCATAAATATAAGTATACTTTTTATAATACATACATACATACAAGTAACCGCCTGGAACAAATTATTCTGCTGAATTTATAACCTCTCTATATTATCTAATCAGGTGTTTGTGTGGATGTGAACATGTGTCCCCAAAATTCAGATCTCCTACCACTTTCAAAATCTGAAGCTTTTGAAAATGTTTCACAGATGTCACATGTCAGTCATAAAGGAAAATGATCGGCTTGTTAATTACAATGTTCAAGCTTGCTTCTGTGGTATGTTCTGTTAGTTCTACCCCTTCGCTAAGTTCTCATACTTACAGTATTCCAAGGAAAGCTACTTAAGGCCAGATCCTCAGCTGATGTAAATTGCCATAATGCAACCAAAATCAGAAGAAGTCACTTTGGCTATCTCAATTTACACCTCTTAAGGATCTACTCCATAAGTATTTTTAGCTATCTGGCTGCCATTATGACCTAATTAAACAAAGTTGTTGAAAAGCAGTGAAATCTAAACATGTGCAGTTTAATATTAAAGATCACTGAGCTGTAATTCATTTTCAGCGAGGGGAAAAAATCAGTACTAAACACCATTAATGAGGTAACAAAACATATTTTAACACACAGCGTATGGTATTAATGTATTTTAAAAGGCAGGTGCATTACACATTTTTTGTAAGGGGTAGCAGCATATTAAAAGTGCTTTAGCTTCCTGTGACCACTGGCAAGCACCAGGTAGGAAAATTAAAAATGAACGGGGGCTTGAAAATGTGCATTAAAATAACTTCGCAAGCACTTCTAAGTCACTATTATAAGTACAAGACGGTATTCACCCCGGAGTTCTGAAGGAACGCACATTCTAAATTGCAGAACGATTAACTGTGGTATGTAATCTATTGTTTAAACCAGCCTCTGCACCAGATGATTGGAGGCTAGCTAACGTGATACCAATTTTGGAAAATTTTATCCTTCAAAACATAGCTCTTTTAAAAAAGAGCTTTTTTTTTTTTAAATAAAAGGCTGCAGAGGCAATTCTGGCAATTACAGACCAGAATGTCTAACTTCTGTACCAGGCAAATTGATTGAAACCATAGTAAAGAACAGAATTATCAGACTATAGATGAATACAATATGTTGGGGAAGAGTCAACATGGTTTTGTAAAAGGAAATCGAGCCTCACCAGTCTATTAGAATTCTTTGACAATGTCAACTAGCATACAGACAAAGGTGATCTGGTGGGTATAGAGTACTTGGACTTTAAGAAAGCTTTAGACAAGGTCCCTCACCAAAAGCTCATAAGCAAACTATACAGTCATGGGATAAGACCCTTTCATAGCTAAAATATAGGAAATAAACTGAAGAGTAGGAATAAATGGTCAGTTTTCGCAGTTGAGAGAGGTAATTAGTGGGGTTTCCCAAAGACCTGTACTGGGACCAGTGCTGTTCAACATATTCATAAATAATATGGGAGAAAGAGGTAACAAGGAAGTGGAAAAGTTTGCAGACAATGCAAAATTATTCAAGATAGTCAAGTCCAAAGCTGACTGTGCAGTGCTACAAAGGGATCTCACAAAATGGCAAGAAAATGGCAGACAAAACTCAGTGTTGATAAATGCCACGTAATGGACATTAGAAAACTTAATCCTAACATTATGGAATCTAAATTAGCTATTACCACTCACAAAAGAGATCTTGGAGTCATAGTTTCTCAAAACATTCGATCAACATGCAGCAACAGTCAAAAAAGCTAACAATGTTAGAAACCTTTAGGAAAAGGGATATATAACGAAATAGAAAATATCCTAATACCACTATAAAAATCCATAGTACGCCCAAACCTTGAATACTGCATGCAGTTCTAGTCACCCCATCTCAAAAAAAGATATATTAAAATTGGAAAAAGTACAGAGAAGGGCAACAAAAATGATTGAGGGTACAGAACAGCTACCCTATGAAGGAGGGATGAAAAAGACTGGGACTTTTCAGCTCGGAAAAGAGATGACTAAGGGGGGATATGATAGAGGTCTATAAAATCATAAATGGCATGGAGAAAGTAAATAAGGAAGTATTATTCACCCCTTCACATAACACAAGAGCCAGGGAACACTCGATGAAATTAAGAGGGAGCAGGTTTTAAACAAACAAAAGAAAGTCCTTTTTCACAAATTCAACCTCTGAAATTTGTTGCTAGGAGATGTTGTGAAGGACAAAAGTATAACTGGGTTCAGAAACGAATTAGGCTGGGTCTACACAGACAGTGGCAAATCCGCTGCCGTCAGATCAATTGCTCTGGATCGACTGAGCGGTCTGTGTAGACCCGCTCAGTCGATCCAGCAATTGACGTAGGAAAACCACCCCGGTAAGTGGCGCAGTGCAGTGTGGATGGCGTGCAGAGGAGACGCCGCTAAGTCAACGGGAGAGACGCAAGTGATTTACGTCACTTGCGTCTCTCATGTTGACTGCCGCCAAATCCAGAAGGTAAGTGTAGACTGGGCCTTAGATACATTCATAGATAATAGGCCCATCAGTGGCCGTTAGCCAAGATAATCAGGGATGCAACCCCATGCTCTTGGTGTCCCTAAACCTCTGGCTGACAGAAGGTGGGACTTTGATGAAAGGGGATGGGTCGCCCTTCTCTGTTCATTCCCTTTGAAGTATCTGGCACCAGAGACCATCATAAGACAGGATACTGAGCTCGCTGGACCACTGTCTGACCCAGTATGGTTATTCTTATGTTTTTACTTCTCCTGTACTCCTGAACCTTCATTTATCCTCTAAACCCACTGTTTGTAAGTTTGCCTTTTAACGTGTAGAAAAAGGCAGATAAATAAAGAACAATATTGCTGGATTATATGAAAACAATGAAATGGCATAGGCCTCAGTTCAAACACTTAAGCACATGTTTAACTTTCTGCATGTGAGTAGGCCCACTGACTTCAGTGTGACTTCTTGCGCACTTAAATTTGAGAACATGTGTAAG
Source organism: Mesoclemmys tuberculata (assembly GCA_007922155.1). Lineage (NCBI taxonomy): Eukaryota > Metazoa > Chordata > Testudines > Chelidae > Mesoclemmys > Mesoclemmys tuberculata. The sequence continues at coordinate 7,383,729 of ML677027.1, forward strand.
TGTCTGTAGGATTGGGGGGAAACATAGCTAATAGTTCCTCCTCATCTAGCTGATAAAAATTTGAAAGATCCTCCACCTCCCATATAATGCATTTTGAAATCCAGATTCATTCCATATATTTTTTTTTCAAAAATAAAACAACAAGGATTTTATTAGAAGAAATATTTCTCCCTTCTCTCTTTTATTTTATTTTTTTTGTTTGTTTATCACATCCCAGATGCAGCACTCCATGTGGGCTGTTGAAATAGAGTGGAATATAATTCCTTGATTAATTGATGCACATCAGCTCCAAATTATGTACAACTTTGGGACTTAACCTCATCACCTCAGCACTTTAGCAGTTATTGCTAAACTTTCCCAATTTGTCTGTTTGTAACAAATCACTTGAGTTTCTGAAGAGGACAAGGGCTTTTGCATCTTCCTCAGTCAAGGTATTGTGTGCACAAACTAAAAGAGAGATTTGCTGTAAAACGTTGGAAGCTGATTTTGAAATGGAAGCTCATTAGATATTTTCTAGAGTTCCTTCCTGTAACGCTTCTCTCTTCACAGAAATGGTTAAGGAAGGAAATTTAGAAGCTGAAATATATACCTCCTGACACACTTGGCCCCTCTTAATTGAAATAATACCTCCTGACACACTTGGCCCTCTTAATTTAAAGCACTCAAAAGCAAGCCAAAGGGTGCTACAAAGTGGATGACTTTCACAGGGGCTAGAGTTTTTGCAATAAAGTACAAAGCACCAAATCCTGTTCTCTTTACTTATGCTGTCCTCTTCAGTCGAACCTCTCATGTGCACATGGACAGAATTTAGCTCACACTCACTCCCCGCCCCAACCTTCAACCAAAAATTGACTAGAGCTTCTTTATAAACGTAAAGATTTATCTGCAACTCAGTAGAAAACACTTTAGAAAAGGACTCTTCTCTTAGGGCGCTGTCGGGGTGGGATTGGGAGAAGAGGACTAATTTCCTGTCTGCTTCACAAATCCCCTGCTGTTTTACACACATGGGGGTGGGGGAAATGTAGGTAAAAATGATACCAACATCAGCTCCATTACATCTTTAATGACCGATATCATCCTATTGCTTATTGTTCGATGAATGCGGGTTTCCACTCTGCCCTTGGTACACACATGTAATATTAGTGGGGAGTACATGGACCTTTGACCACTAAAGATATTCTGTGCAAAAATTAGGGATCTCAGCTACACCTGAATAAATCTGGAATAACTTCAATAACATCTGCTCTCTGTTACACTGGCATATATCTGGAATATCTCCAGTGAAGCTACTGGAGTTACTCAAGATTTATACAGGCAAAACTGAATGCAGATTCTCAGCTTGATTACATTCAGTTTATTAAACTATTTGAGAGCAATAAATCTGGGAAACCACAGTCAGAAATCTATCCAATAGGTTTAACTTCCCTGACATTCTCCTCTACTCATTTTGTTGTACCTACCAGAAAGAACTCAACCTATGAAAAAATTATCCAGTATTTCTAGAAACATTCCATACTATGCCAGTTGGCCAACATACTTAAATAACCAACCAACCAACATATTTATTTAAACATTCAGCAGATGGACACGATATGAACATCGTGATTTTCAGTTGTATTTTTATAACGGATTCGATTTTTTTTATGCCAACATTCAAGCAGGTTCGTGAAGTAAACACATTCCCCCTTGTCTTAACTGCCCATCCCACCACATCCACTTGAATTAATATTTTCTTGACATTTAAGTGCACCTCACACACCCTTCTCAAGCTATTTTCAGCATTGCTTTAAAACACTCCTATATTTCAGTTAAGATTTCCAATTGTAATTGACACACTTTAGGCCAGATCGTCAACTGCCATAAATAGCCAACCCTTCATTGGTCCAACTGAGGTGTGCTGACTTACACCAACTGAGAATCTGACCCTCAGTTTGCAGCTTCAGTAAGTTAATTGTAATTTAAATATTCTCTTTGGAAACATCACTCATTCATTTAAAACATAGCACTTTTGAACAACAAAAGCAAGAGCGGTAATGGTATTCTGACACTCAAGAGGGAGTAAATCCTCAGCTGGTACAAACTGCCATAACGTTTTCAGAGCCAGAGTTCTAACTGCAGACGTTGCCTAACATTCTATAATGTCTAATATCGACTATTAAATCCAGCATTATTAATTAATTCATTCATTCATTATTATACGAATTGTGTGGTAGCACCTCAGAGTCGCCACCGTGGATCAGGACCCCATTGTGCCAGCACTGTGTAAAACTCCTGACATTGTAAACCTTAAAAGTGCCTTTCTTTTTATTTTTTTGAGAGAGATTTGCAGTTCTCCATACTTTGGGACAGGGACCACTTTTGCGTTTAACCGCAAGTAAAACAGCTGGCAATGACACTTGAAAAAAAAGATTAACAGCAGCATTATAAATGCATTTTTGAAGGAACATTTCAAGTTACTATGCAATAAACTGAACAGAATGTCGTAGAATGTCAGAGTGGGCACAGTAAAAATAAATGTTATTCCCAAGGAAAATAGAAAGCCTGCATATTTATGTAACATTCAGCAGATGGACATGATATTAATATAGGGGTTTTCTGTTGTACTTTTATAGCTACTAGATTTTCTTGCCTAACTTGGCTACCCAAGGCACCGTTTGATTTTTGGATTTGGACAATACTACAACAGATGTCCAGACCAATAAAATAAATTCCTAAAGGGCTATGCTTAATTTGTGTAATTGATCAATTTTTGTTACATGGGCTTCAGTTCACCACAATGTAACTGCCTCCCAGATTAGCTCAGCGATTGGGATTTCATTCCATATGTTCCAGCAACAGTTTATTGGCTCTTTGACGACGCGGCTGATACAGCAGCGTTAGTGGAGCCACCTGTTGGCGACGTGATGCAACATAACTGGTGTTGCAGTTAAGCCTTTGGATAGCCTGTAAACACGAGCAAGGTACAGTTTTCTGGTATGTTATACATTGTACTCCGATTAATGGGCATTATACCAACACCATAATAAATGTGTCAGACTCAAGGAGAATAACTCCACCTCTTCTATAAAAAAGTAATATGTGCTCTAAAACAGAGAACAGATAAATGTTGAAAAATGGTATCAATAAAAATTTTGTAGTACATTTTCCCCTAATACAAAATGTCAGTGATTTACTCCTCCCCAATACAGGTTTAATTGATTCAAATAGCATTGGCAGTAATTAAAATATGGATTCCGAAGCACAACTGTTGGATCTCATCACTCACCTATTAAACTTGCCATAGATGCTGTGTTAATTATCTTCCCATAGCCTTGCTTCAGCATAATGCGGCCTGCAGCCTGTGATAGAAATTAAAGGAAAGACCAGTGACCCCTTTTGTGGTTGTGCTAATAATTACATGATAATAAATTAGTCTTCACTTTTCAGAAGAGTTTATGCACAAATGGATTTTTTTTTCTTAAAGTGCATGATATAAAAATTTGATAATTTGAAAATGGCTGATGCAGAAAAATGTCTATTGTCATTTTAATTCAGCTACCATTTGCCAAGATTTTCAAAGGGGGAGTAATAATACTGGGTGCCTCGAGTCTGAACACTCAAACGGATATCCCCCAAAAGGGTCTGATTTTCAGGGAGTTTTCAGCACCCCCTGAAAATCAGGTTTCTTTTTAAAGTGTCCCACACCAGACACCCAATAATCACTAGTTACTATTGATAGCCTTGGCCTAAAGATATAGCTGATACAAAGGTTGGCAGAATTGAGGTATTTTTAATATATATGTAATTGCAACAGATCATACCAACATTTATTTTAAGCATTTCTTAAATGTATCTATTTAAACTTTCAGAGTTGAAAAAAATGCTTAAAACCTATAATTTTGCACAGTTTTTATCTATTTAAATTTTCATAGGCGTTGGAAATTATGGGGATCAGACAATGGGAGGGTCAGACAATTATTTAATGACAGCAGACACTGAAATATAACAAATTAAAGCTTTACAAGCATTCAAACACAAATTGCCAACATTTCATGTCAAAATATACAAAGTAAGTATCCTTAAACTCTAATAAGTTCTCATTTTTCTTACTTTTCCTATGTGTGAATTTAAATTGTTATGGAAGGAAATATTTGTAATCATTCTGTATGTGCAGTGAAATTGACATTTACTGATGAAAATCGAATCCGTCCAAGCCTACTGATACAAAACCAAACCATTAACAACACCCAATAATATACGATAGATTTTACGATGATAATTAGCAACAGGAATAGTATTAAACCTCTGGATAAATCAAATGCTCAGAAAACAGCTACATTCCTGTGGAACAGGAATAGTGCAGATCCTCATACTTACTTGGCAGCACAAAAACAAGCCTCGTAAATTAACATTAAAAGTTTTGTCCCATTCTTCTAGTGAGGTGTCTTCACTTGCAGAATTCATGTTAATTCCAGCATTGTTACATGCAATGTGAACTGTGCCCCACCTAGCTACAATTGCATTAAGAATCCTTTTAACATCTTCAGGATTGCTTACATCTGCTGCCATTGCAATGCTTTTTATCCCTAGATTAAAATGAGATTGATGAAAAACAAATATAGGCATTCACAGAAAACAAGGCATCCTTTCATGTGTAACAAGTTATTGATTCTTAAAAAATAAACAAAACAAAAAACCCAGTTTAATCACTACGTTGCTGATTGCAGCAAATTATGTGCTACTTATGGAAGCATGATGCATTGGAAAATGAATCTTTTAAAAAGTTTTTAAGTTTAACTTTCGTAAGCTACTTGTGGCATAACACAATCAATTTATTTAAAATCGAAGTTCTCGCTCTTCAGTTGAATGAATCTTTGAATACAACACCATCTTCTGGTCAAAACTATAACTGCAGTTTATCAACTAAAGTGACATTCCAAAAATTCTCTGAGTGCCATGGATCATAGAGAATATCATCGTCAGATGACTGTTATTAGCTCATAAACAAGACAAAACGGAGGAATATTTTATCTGTTGAACTAAGATGTTTTTACAGTGGACCCCAGATGTCATAGAAATCAAATCAATATGTCAGCCAAACTGATTCTAAGCATCAAGCTCTCAGAATTTGGAGTGTACACATTTCTGTAATGTATAATGGTGCATGGCAAAAGCTATCCAGAATTAGAGTTGTGATTCAAACATGGAAATCTAAATACTCAAAATGATGGCTCTCATAGTAACTAATTCGGTCCCATTGCAGCTACACATTAAAGCGCAGAAGTTAATATCATTAGTAAATAGCAGTAAAAGTACCCTTATGGATGTGAAATGTGACAGATAAATTTGCTTTTGCATCAATAACTTTGCATATCTTGCCTTTTGCACATGTCTAATCTCAATCAGAAATTATTCCAAATAGATTCTGCTTTTCATTTTTATACTGCTTAGACTGGAAAGCTGATTTTTACATAAAATGTGAAACCTTATTTTTTTAAGGCACCAATCCAGCAAAGCACTTGAAGTCAATGAAACTACAAACATGCTTAAAGTTAAGAATGTGCCCAAGTGTTCTGCTTCACTGGGAACTAATTCACAGGAGTGTAGGCAGCCATTAGAGTTCTATCACAGATCTGTATTCTATGAGCAAGAAACAAAGGGTAGGGAAGAAGTTATGTATTATAAACAGGATCCTAACAGACCTGGTCTTGTGTGGTTTATTAATAAAAAAACCAGGAATTAGCCAATAACTGAAAAACGAGCCATCTAAGATGTTAAAAAGAAAAATGTCAAGTCTTTTCCCAAGAAGAAATGTCTAATGTGTCTTCTGAAGCATTATGGAAAGCCCACAATTTGGGGGGGGGAGTGCTGCCCCCATATATATATATATATATATGCAGCTATACACACTAATAGTGAGTGGATCAAGCTTTGGATTTGTTCTGAAGACATCTGAATTCAAGTCCCAGCTCTGCCACTGGCCTGTATAACCTTGGGTGAGTCTCTTTATGCCTCAGTTTCCCCATCTGTAAAATGGAGGTAAGAATACCAACATCCATTGGAAAGTGCTTTGTGATCTATGGATGGAAAAGCCCTATTTTCCAGTTAGATGTTATATTATTATTAACCTTTACTCCCATATTGCTGTAGAGAAGATGTAGAGAACTCCATGAGGTCCCTATCCCTTACAGGGATAACAGAGCCCTATAGCTATTTAAAAAACCAGCATCTTTCAACAAGGCAACACACTGGGCTAGATTGACAAAAGTGAATTCTCAGGACCCCAGCTCAGCTGCCCCCAGACGCTGTTGGTGCCTAAATTTGCTCTGCAACTACATTTTTGCAGTAAAAGTTCCCTAGGCGCCTACGTTTCTGCCTCTCGGTAGGCAGATGCACACTGCAGCCACCCACCAGGTGCCTAGACACCTATGCCCCAGAGCGATAGTGAATTGGAGGAAGATTAGCATTCCTCCACCTAACTCACCTGTGGGACCTTATCCTGTAAACACGTTCAGAGCTTGCCTACTGGATGGGATGAGGTCCCTACAGGCAACTTTACATAAAATACCCAAGAAGGAGCCATAGCTCCGTCATAACTTGTAGCCCAAGTACTTAGGGTACTCACCTGGGAGGGGTTTGGCCCCTGGTTCACGGCCCTCTCTACCTGAGAGATAGAAAGGATTTGAACTGGAATTTGATGCCTCTCAGGTGAACGCTGACACTGTGACACTCCAATGGGGGAGAGGGGAGCGTCCCTCAGTTTCTCCTGTTAAAAGTGATCCACTGTAGCTAAAAGAACTAGCTCATGGGCTTCCCTCCTCACAGGAATCATTCTCAGGCTTTTCTTACTCTTTCTGGCCCAGTGATTCTTTCATTATTTATAGACAGACTGAGGAACTCTACATCTTCTGCCAGCAGTGTGGGAGGAAAAGGTTAACAACAACAACAACATCTAGCTTGAAAACAGGGCTTTTCCATCCAGAAAATCCCATAGCCCAGAGATTAGGGCACTCACCTGAGAGGTTCAAATCCCTTCACCCCCTTGGGCAGGTGGGAATTTGCATCACTAACCGCTGGGCTAAAAGTTAGAAGAGAGGTCCTTCTTTTCCCCAGTCCCTCATCTTTTTGCTAAAATGGATAGATGCATAGCACCAAGTGAGGCTTTGCAGAGAATCCCTAACAGAGATAGATGCCTCTCTGCAGCTGAATTTAGGTGCCTGTCTCCAAAAGGGGGGCAGGTCTTTGCACACACCCTTTGGCTCACTTCGGTGTCTCCCCGCCTAGCCTGCTGGCTTTTGTCTATCCCATTCTGAGGTACCTATCTCTTCCCATTCAGTGTACAGGAGCCTAGACACTGAACTCAGGCCTTGTGAATTCCAGTGATTTTCCAAGCACCTAAAAGTTATATGTGGTGACATTCACAAGTTCCTTTGTGAATCTAGCCCATTAGTCCTGCTCGTGGGCCCACAGTTACCATAAACATCGAGTTTGAAATCAGTGCATTTTAAAATTTATCTGAATACACCCCCCACCCGCCAAAAAATTAAAACTTTTCTAATAAAAAACTCTCCCCCCAGTTTTCAGGTAACTCTAAGGAGAAAAGAAAATAGCTTGAATTATTTTTATGCAACTTTCCTAAAACTTAGCTTTTGGATGGAGGCTGCTTAAAAACTGCGACACAAAATGGAAGCTTAGAATGAATACAGCACATCTCAGCCTTAAATGCATTGCTGCAGTGTATTACAGCTCAACAGTCTGCCACGTGGTGTACATCTATGTCGTCTAGATGTTTTCCCAGTACAGCCCGAATCTATGAAAATTAATGCACATATATATTGCAAAACAATATCTATTGTTTTATAACGTGTGTGTGATAAATACATGGGAAATAATCAAAATTATCTAACAATTCCATCTATTCCTAAATTGTCTTCTAAGTGTGGAAATAACTGCTGCTACTTTAATCTTTTAATCTTTTTTTACTAATTTTGTAGACTAGAAATGGGTATAAATGTGTAACAAATGCTAACAAAGGGAGGCTTTTTCTTCCCTTCTATTGACTGTGTCACATACAAAGGTTTATAAAGAAGAGCAAATTAAAAAAACGAAAACAAAATATGGGAATTTATGTACTGGCTTCCCAGAATTTTGAAAAATGTCAAAATTCTAACAGCATGCTGGATAATGGGAAAATATTGAAGGTTAAGATCCTGTCGTGGGTATTTTTGGTAAAAGTCAGGAACAGGTCATGAGCAATAAACAAAAATTCACAGAATCCACAACCTTGGGCGAGGGAGGAAAACAGCTGCAGGGGCTTGCAGCTGCTCCAGCCCTGCTGCTCCCTGGGGGGCAGGCCGGCCAATCAGTTGTTCGGCAGCAGTCCCGGGACTGACAGCTGCTCCAGCCCTGCCCCAGAGGTCCTGGAATGTCACTGAATCCATGATTTCCATAACCAAATCTTATCCTTAGCTATAACGCTAGCCAAAGCCCCCATAAAACTGATGAAAAATTGCACTGAATTTGACGGGTTTTATAACAAATTTTGTTGGAAATGCACAAATCCAAAAATGCTGACCAGCTCCATCTGTATGTCTGCTTTTGCTTCTAAGCAAATGGATTTGGTCCACTAGTTGAAGAAGTAGACACTCATGCTTTTAGATACCGAAATCTGCCTTTCAGTCCACAGAGATGACCCAGCGAGGGGTGATACAAGTGGACGATTTATTCTTCATGCACATGGAGGCCGAGGTGTGAGTTGCCAAAAATGTCTCCTGTGAGGAGTTGAGGGTGTCTACACTTCTCAGGATTGTCCATTGACCGATGGTGGTTAGTCCCAAAACTTAATTTATATGTAGCAAAATGTAAACATATTCTTCTTTTATCACTAATCCTATATTCCAATCCGTGGAGATGGACTGTAGTGGAGATCCAGTCACACAGATATTGCAGAACTTAGTGATTCTGGATAGTATGTATTAATGATTACTGTATCTTATACAAAACACCTGAATCAGGAAATTAAACGGCTAACATATGGGCCTGTTCTCCCATTGATGCACATGTGTAACTTCCATTAACATTATTAGGATTTGTGTACATGTGTCAATCGAGGGGCAGATACAAGGGGACTATTCAATAGTCCCTGTTTAGGATCTAAGCATCACATCAAAGAATTAAGGAGTTCTCTTTCCCCAGGTATATATCCCCAGTTCCCGTTAATGCTCATGGGAGTGATTTAGCCGGAACTAATCAAATTCATTAACTTGCTCTAGATCCTGAAAGAGCAAATGAACTGCAGTTTTCTCCCTTAAAATAATATAGTAAAAAGAAAATGAAACAGTTAGAAATATAGTCATAAAGTAACAGCCCCAATCCGAGCCTATAAATCCATGACAGTTCAAAGTTAAAACTAAAGCCCCCTGTTTAAGTCCTGATGCTTCAGATGTTAGTACAGATGAGTAATGTCAGGCACTTAAACAGTCCCCATTGATTCTGGTCATCCAACACACCTGAGATCAGGGACTTCTCCGATGCACAAAGCAACTCATGGGAGTGTTTGCAGGATTGGAGACCTTAATTTGTACGTTATGGGTCAGTTTATTGCATAATTCTCTCAAAGCCCTAGATAGTGCAAGCATTGCACTTGCAACAGTTTTTTCTGTGCATTAATTATGCAGAGTTCATGGAAACAGTTTTCAGGTTAAACCAGCCAAAGACACAGCTGGAAAGGAATTAAGCACTTGATTTAGCCTTCTGTGGCAGGGACTGTCTTGTTATTTGTGTATAAAATGCCTAGCACAAGCCAAAGACGGGCCTGCCATGTTTCTATGTCTAAAACTCATTCTGTGGTGGTGAAGACAGCAAAACGTTCCTTGATGCAGAATACGCAAACTACACAAATGTAAGGAACTCTTATTCGTTGCAAGATTCTGAAAAGGTCAATCAGGGGATGATGTAGGGCAACATTTCCCAGCCTTTCAAGTTAGTGAACCCTTAATCATAGAAGATTAGGGTTGGAAGGGCCCTCAGGAGGTCATCTAGTCCAACCCCCCACTCAAAGCAGGACCAACCCCAACTAAATCATCCCAGCCAGAGCTTTGTCAAGCCGCACCTTAAAAACTTAGGAAGGAGATTCCACCACCTCCCTAAATAACCCATTCCAGTGCTTCACCACCCTCCTCGTGAAAAAGTTTTTCCTAACATCCAACTTGGACCTCTCCCACTGCAACTTGAGACCATTGCTCCTAGTTCTGCCATCTACTACCACTGAGAACAGCCTAGCTCCATCCTCCCTGGAGCTTCCTTTCAGGTAGTTAAAGCTGCTATCAAATCCCCCCTTAATTTGAAATCAAAAACTGTCACAACTCCCCCCCTTAAACTTATAAAAAGAAAAGAATGTATCGATAATAAGCTGGTATAATTTACACAGGAGTAGAGCTAGTGAGAACATGCCCTTGGCAAATGGATTGAGGCACTATGGCATGGCACTTTATTGCCACTGCTTGTACTGTAACTGTTCTGCAGAAGAATAAAATGTGGGTTGCAATGCTGTAAATGTACGTTTCACAACCAATTTTCATTTTAGAAGGAAAAGTTCTACTCCAGCTACTGCACCAAAGAAAGGCTCACCTAGGTTCTCCCTGCAGTAGTGCATGGTCTATTACTATATCCATTTGCACAAATATTGGTGTACAGGTCCAAATGGCAGTATCCCACTGTCCTGGATGAAGCTACATCTTTGAGGACATTGAAGGATCCAATGCAGCAGAAGGCTTGGAGGTACTTTCGCAAGAGGAATCATAAAATAAGTGATACCTCCTTTCTTTTTTCATTAAAACTCCATTTCCAACTGCCTAAGTTTCCTTTATGAATATCGTTTAGCTTTATCAAACTTGCAAATGTCTTTGGAGGAGATTTGAATTTTGCATCCTATTTAAGTAATAAGAACAAAAAAACCTAAGTGGTTTGTAGAAGACTTCACCTATTATTTGGGTGATTTCAGTTGTGATGTATGTTAGTATTTTGCACCTATATCTGACATCTATGCCTTTAATTCATGCATGTTCTGAGGAACTACATCCAACGTTTGCGGAAGTGACTAGTGGTGATTTTAGATACCTGTAAAAACATTGGACACGCAAAACTTAGACTAGATTTTCAGAAAATGCTGGTTATCTGGCCCTGAAAATCAGGGCCTTTCAACGTGTCCAAAGTTGGGCACTCAAAATCACTCTTGAAAACCTTGGCCTTTGTTTTTAGCTATGTTTATGTTTGGCTTTTCCCTCATAGGTATATGCAACTAGCTTGTCCCCATTCAAAATTCCAGGCATGATCAGCGTCGCTTCTCTTCGGCCCCTTCCCTAGTTCCTCTGCCTTGCTTTCTGCCCTGTGAACCGATCGTTCCTGAATGATGGCTACTCTATAATGCAGTGAGTAGAAGTGAAGTCAGAGCACCAAATCATGCACCAAACCTTGCAGCTTATCTTAGGCAAAAAGCTCCTTGAAGCTAAAGGGTTCTGAACAAGGACTGCAGTCTTTGGCCCATGATTATGAAACATACAGGAGACAGATTCATGCCACAAGAAATATTAACCTATCCACCCATGATGCATTGTGGCTGTGCAATTGGTTTTGTGTGTGAAAGTAGAAACTGCAGTGGGGTATTTGCTAAAGAGTGGGTGGGCTGTGTCTAGCTGTTCTTTATTAGCGAAGTCTTGACTGCCTTAGCTGCCACGTGATATAATGTATGGAATGCCTCTTTTTCTGACTGATTGATGTGTATTATATAGCATTTATTAATAAAATATTGCTATTCTCTGTGCCCGTCAGTCATGGCTCATTATATGCTGTTTTTCCTTCAGGTACCCCTGCTAAAGAGTTTTATATGGGATCATTTGCTTTCCTGGTTGCACTTATTCTGCGAGGTAACACAAGCTGGCAATGTGACATTGGTTATTGCTTGCTGAGAAGCTGTGAGAGAAGATCACGCTCTGCAACTGTGGCATGTGCATGATATTTGGAAATTCTTTCCTTCACTGTTAGACTTATTCTGCATCAAAACTTGATGCAAGATATTCTCCAACCAAACACCAGCGAAGAAGGCACCAAGTTTAAAATAACGACGCACACAGATATTACAGGGAAGAGCACTGGAGAAGTGCATATGTAAGAGTAATCAGCAAATTAGTAAACTGCTTACCTTTCAGGCTGAGCTCATCAGCTACTATTTCTGCCTTTGCAAGTACCAGATCCACAATGGCTACCTTAGCCCCTGCTTCTCCCAGTGCATGAGCAAAGGCTCTTCCTATTCCCTGGCCTCCACCTGTTACATAGGCCACTTTGCCATCCAAACGCAGGCGATCAAGGATGCGACATCTGTTATAGCCCCAAAATACATGATCTTTCACCACTTCTTTCTGTAGCAAAATAGCACAATGCCCAGAGGGTGAAAACTCAATTTCTGCTGCAGCTTCTTCCAGCTAATGGAATAGTAAGATTGGTGGGTGTGTAGGGAGTCACCCAGATGCTGTAGTCAGAAGCAAGTTAATATGACAGTGGTGACAGGGTATGAAACTGGGCTTCATCCAAAACCCACTGAAGTCAATGGGAGACTTTCCGTTGACTTAAATGGGCTTTAAGCCAGCAAACAGGACAGGAGAGAAATTGGATGCATATTAGAGAAAGGGATAGAGTCGGAGGGGGAAAATGGAAGGGCTACTATAATCAGTGATAAAACAAAATAAAGGAAACAGCTGCCCCATAGCACAATATAATTTATGGCATGCCTCACTCTGATTCTCATTCCTTTTACTGTTCTTACTCTTTAGGCAATCACTGGGAAAAGGGATGCATACAGGACCCATTCAAACAGGATTCTCTCTAATGCGTAAAGTGAAAACAAAGGGTGAAATCCTGGCCAAAATCAATGGGAGTTTTGCCATTGACTTCAGTGGGGCCAAGCTTTTCCCCAAACTGCTTATGACAAGAAAATACACACCTTTGATTCAATCACCACATCTGCAGGAGCACGGCTCCTTCGGATGACACTCAGTCCACCTTGCACAGGCAAAATAACCTGAGAAAACACATACACATGTCCAAATCAACATTGTACCATGTCACCTTGGGGACACACCACAGTGGGCCTGATCCAAAGCTCACTGAAAAAATGGGAGAGCCTTTCTGGACTTCAGTGGGCTTTGGTCTAGGCCCATGGATATTATGATGGTTTTGCTGTTTGCATTCTGTTCCCTGCACTGGGAAGTCCCTTTCAATCCCAATATGCCATCATCCATTTTACTAGACTCCTGTTCAAGACTCACTACTTCTACAAATGCTAGATCCATAAAAATGCTATTTTGTCATCCAGTGTTATAAACTGGGACTTCCAGTGCCTTGGGTTCTGATTGTCTAATGAGATTTTATGTCCTTTGGAACCTGTATCAAGATAATTTTTGGAGCTTAATAAATAAATAATAATAATGATTTTGTGACTTTGAATAGTCTCTGGACAATCTTACCTACTACTGGTTGTGTCCTATATATAAATTGCATTTTACGCTCCATCGCTTCGGTTTCGTGCCTGAACTAGTGACCTGGTGCCATGGTCTAGATGGCAACCATACCTTAGTGAAAATGACACCACATCTTGTAGACACAGCACCACTATCCAAACACAAGAAAATTAGATATGCAGGGCAGGTACCAATGTGACTTAAGAGTAGATTTCAGGGCGTGGAAAGTTAAAGTGTCAGAGGACCTCTTCTGCAATTGAAAGCAACTGTTCTTGATGACAAAATAGATCACAAAGATGCTCAATAAGAATTCTTTTGGATCTAATAAATTATTCTTAGGCTATGTCTATGCTGAAGGCAGCAAATTCACTGCCATCAGATCGATGTCTCTGGATCGACTGAGCAGTCTCTGTAGACCAGCTCAGTTGTCCAGAAATCGACAGAGGAAAACCACCTCCATAAGTGGCGTAGCACTGCTTCAATGGGAACGCTGTTCCCGTCGGTGCAGCGTGGTGTGGATGGCATGCAGAACAGACGCAGTGAAGTTGACGGGAGATACACAAGTTTTTTACGTCACTTGCATATCTCCCGTCGGCTGTCACCGAATCCAGAAGATAAGTGTAGACCAGGACTTAGGGTTCCACTGGGTGAATTATAATGCATCCCTTTCAGTTCTCTTGCATATACTGCTGGAACTGACCAAAAAAAAGTTTTATAGCATGGCAACTACGGTAGGAAATACACAGAAAGAGTGAAACAGCCTACTTCCAGGAATCTAATAAAACAATACTGCTGAAGAAATGTCATAGACACTTACAATACCAATATAACCTTTAACTAATTGTATAGCACTAACCTGCTCGACACGAGGATCTGAATTAATTACTTTATTTAATTTTCTGACAGCTAATACATTTTCATCAGATATGTTCTCCAGGTAGACTTGTCCTTTCATGAGAGTATTCTCCACACAGATCACTCCATCCATTCTCAGCAAGTGGTTATCCATGACACAGTTGTAGACATTAACAGGATTTCTCTGATCAGCATCAATACAAACTATATCAAAGTGTTCGCCTACAACTGCTAACTCCTGGAGGGAAAAAAAATAATGTCAAAGGAAAAAAGTACTGTTTCCTTGTAGGTGGAGGGTCTTGTAAAATGAAACATCCTCTGTATGAAAACACCTAACATCACAGAACAGAAAATACTATTTTAAAGTAATATTCCTAGTCAAAGGTAACTTCTGCTTGAAAGCAACCTTTTGATTTACAGTGAGCAAGGTAGAACTGGTTGAGACTCTTCTGTATACAGATTACCTTGGCTATCTGCAAACTATCTAGCCACCACAAATAGGTCAAGCCCTTTGAATTCCCTCTATTGGTGCCAGTGCCCAGAGAACCTCATAAAGCACCCCGTTTCCAGCTGGTGATTGGTGTTGTAGTACAAGTCAGAGGAAATATAAATCAAGATGTCCTGCACTGGCTCGGAGATAACTCTGTATATCCTCCCTGCAGGGCGTGCCTGCATTTATATTCAGTCCATTTTAAAAAGCTGTGTGTCGCAGGGAATATACAGTGGGATTTCCACACGTGTTCAATGTTGACCTAACTCTGCTCCTATTTAAGTCAATGGGAGTTTTACTATGGACTTAAATGGCAGCAGAGCTAGGCCTGCATTGAATGCTTTTGAAAATCCCACACATCATTTTTACCACAGAACCATTAAAATGTAGCCGTACACAACCAAGGAAATATTTTTTAAACAAAACATTTTTTAAAAACCTCATGAAACAAAGGAACAAAGTTAGTGCGGGAGGCGACCACAACACATCCTAGTGCCAAAGTTGATAATTCTTGATTAACATCTGAACAACCAACACTGCCATTCTCATGGGCGTGAACCTTATTCCATTTCTATAATACAGTCAGACCATTATGCAATTGCTAGATGTGTTTTGGTAAATGGACATGTCAGGAGATTGTTACTTGGACACCAAGTCTTTTGTTAGCAAATCGGGCCAATGTCACTGGCTTGATGGCTTATGAAATTAATAGGCTCTCTGAAGTCTTGTTCCCCAGTGAGTTTGTGGGCCTCTCACAGAAACATCCACCATTAGTGGGACTAAATTGGCAAGAATCAATCCCCTGTCGAGGTGATACATCCAGAACAGGACTGAGGGACATGGGTGGGGAAGCTCAGAGGCTATCCTGTTCACTCTTATTTGACTCCTCTCTACTCTAAACAGACCTAATCTTTTCAATCTGTCTCCATGTGGAAGGATATCCATACCGCATCTATTTCTACCATGTATCTTTTTTGAGATAGGTTGACCGGAGCTGAGCATAGTAGGCAATATATATTGTGGTGCCACATGCAAGCTCCTCTTTCTGAAAGACTGGCTGACACTGGTCAAAATGATGGGGTCTGTATTGTGAAGAGAGGATCCTGCTATCACATGAAACATCTTGTTGCCCCTAGCTTGGGGACAGGTATAGTTACGCCGCCTCATGTCTTTAGCTCAGCCTTCCCTATGGAGTGATCTCTGCGCAGGAGATGGGAAGAGACAGGAGCTGGTGGTAAAGATGGCACTCATTTTTGTGGCACCTCGGCTCTATGCCTGGATTTCTGTGATCATTTCCTGCCTGGGGAGACCGTGGCCCTGCTTGTCTCTGATGAAGCTTTGGAGGGTACGAGAGGATGCAGAGACCTCAACGAGCCATGCGCTCTCTCATACCCTCCCACTGGCAAGTGAAGTCCTATGGGCAGGGAGCGGTTGTGGCCAAGGTCTCCTGGAAGGCACCATTTAGCTGCTGCCTTGCTCTGTTAGGCAGGATTTAAACAGAGAGAAGGAACTTAGTGTGAGCAAAGTGCACAAAATATTGGTACCGTAAGGGAGAGGACAGCAGCGGAAGGGGAAATCCTGCTCACGGCTTTCCCTAAAAGAAGCGTCAAGACATGAATGGCCATACTGGGTCAGACCAATGGTCCATCTAGCCCAGTGTCCTATCTTCCGACAGTGCCCAATGCCAGGTGCTTCAGAGGGAATGAACAGAACAGGTAATTAGCAGGTGATCTGTCCCGTCGAACATATGGGATTGCAATGGGCAGAGAGCTCAAACTCTGCTCTGATTGAATTGCCAGAGGCATAGAATCTGGCTCATCTGCAGAAGGGCTGTGCACAATCCAAGGCCCCAAGAGAGATCTGAACTGTCTTTACTATTTGCAGAAAGAGAGGTGCATCCCAAGTGTCTTGGACTGAGAGAGAAGCTCAGATCCGGAAGGAAAAACTGTCTGCAAAACATTCTGCTGAAACCCATGTGGAAACGTTGACTTTGCTACAGAAGCATCAAGAAGAATTGCCTTAATCCAGGGTTAGCTTGGCTGTCGTCATTGTTTTTTCATACAGTAAATAACTATTTCTTTTAAAAACCATAGACCTGTGTAGCGTATTCAAAGTACACTGGAAGACAATGGGTTCAAGATCATCATATATATTGCTGGTTATGGCCAAAGGTCAGCGACAAGACCCCCCTTAAAGAGAAAATGAATGAATCTTCTGCCAAATCGTATTTAAAGCCTGATGTCATCTTCAATGGAGCCACCGCTCACACCAGGCACCTCCAGACTCACTCAGCAAAATGACAGTCCAGTTTCTTTGCTATGGATCGTATAGTCTGTATATTCTAACAAAGATAAACGCAAAACTCATTACCTTTGATGTGCCTTGCTCTTGACCTAAATGTAGTAGTCATTTTTCCTTAGGGTACATGATATACATGAAAAAGTTCAACTTCCTTTTAAAACACCATTAGGATATTTTACTGTATGTGGACATACACTCTGGTTACTCCTAAATGCTATTCTATTGAGTACAGTTTATATTCACTGGCAAAGCTAAATCTCAGGGGAAGCTAGAGAGGGAATGCAATTTCTAGTAATAACAGCTCACAACAGTGAATACTATCCACTTATCCCCACAATTTCCAGCTATTCTGGACTCCTTTCTGAATTAACCTTTCATATCAAAAGGAGCAATTCCGCACACTAGAGACTCCGACACAATTTCATGCATAATTTATTCACTCAGTTCAACATTAAACGCAGAGTCCTTGACTTTGTCAAGGTGGATTCTGTTGGCAGACTTCACAAGCAGCAAAACAGGAGAAACGAGATCTGCAACTCAACCTATTCACCTATTCTCTGTGGTTAAAGAGGGGAGAGGGAGAAGAAAAAGACCCCACTGGCTTGCACAATGCCCTGCAATCAGTGCATTTTTCTGCAAGCATGTTGTTGTTGTTATGTGTTTTTGTGTTGTGAGTATTTTAGATTTTAAAATGGAAATAAACTCAAGTCATTTCCCACCCATTTCACTTGCACTTTGCATTCATGTTGGGCCCGATTCTGCATTCTTTGTTCAACAAAATCTCCCAGAGAAGTCAAGGGGAGGTTTGTATGCAGGAATGGGGTCATGTGTGTGAAGGCATTTACTCAAATAGAATGCCACCCATAGGAGTTTTTGTTTAAAGGATTTGCCTTGGAAATGACTCAAGTGTAAATGCGAGCACCAAAAATCTGAACACAGACAAGGGAAGCTCCCACACTTATTGCAAAAGAGTTTAAATTATTGATGTCGTTGTGCATAGATGTATGCAACATGCAATTTTCTTTTCACTTGGAAGAAGTGTATTTTTGGTAATTCGTCTGTACCCAGTTTGGAACACACGAGATTATTTTCTCATGACATCAGGTGGTGTGACAGGGTCAGACTGGATAGCTACGCAAGAGTGCTACTATTTGAAATCTGGGGGTGCTAAAGTCCCCTCCCACAGCCTAAGGGGAGGAAGCCACTGGATCTGGGACTCAATTGATTTTGAGGGACAACTAATGAGAAAACAGGACAGGGTGTGAAGGTCAAAGGGTCAAACAGAGGCAACCAGAAGGGGACACTGAGCAGAGAAGCCTGGACAGCGCCCGCTGCTCTCAGAAGGCATTTAGGGAGCCAATGAACGCTGCCCAGAGGAACTCTGACCAGATGCGTGAACGGATGGAGGAACGGAAGGAGGCCCCAGTCGCAGAGCGTCCCCCCCGCCAGCCTCCTCTCCCTGGTGTTATAGATGGCCACCTTGGCCAGCACTAGGAGGAGGTTGACGAGGAGGCCCCATGACTTTGTGGGGGCCCTGGATGGGGTGTGCATAGAGGAAGAGGTGCGGGGAAAAGTGCAGCCAGAACCTCATCAGGAGATTCTGGAGGAATTGGAACATGGGCTGCAATCTGGTGCACTCAAGGTAGACTGTGCCAGCGTCACCCTCATTCCACAGAAGGGGCAGGTGTCGGGACAAGGAGTGAACCATGCCAAGTACATGCCCGTGCTCACGGCTCCATGAAGGAGACGCCAAATGATGTCCCCGACGGGCTGTGGGGTCAAGGTGGAATAGAGACTGGCCCACTGGATCCTCACACTATGCAAGTGGTAGCAGGTCCTGCCATTTGGTGCCTGGGCAGGACACGAGGGTGAGGAAATGGAGGATGAGGAGCACAAGCGTGTACAGATGGTTCCTGGGCACGGTTTGGAAACAGACCAGCTGCCAGTCTAGCAGCTGGCTCGGTGTGTGGGGAAAGGGCGGCCGGGGGGGGGGCGGAGGCTCGCATGACTGGGGCCAATTAAAATCTCTGGAGGGCTCAGACTGGGGGGGGGAGCAGGGAGCACCCTCTCACAGGACCTGCTCAAGGTAAACCTGAGCAAGGCCGCCCTCACCTTCTGGAGTATGTGTCGGGGGTTCAAAGGATGGAAAGCCCCATGCGCCGAACCAGCACCTGGGGATCCATCCACTCACTCCAGTCATAGTCCAGGAGGTCTGGACCATCTGCCAGGACCATCCTCCATTGCACTGAGGGGGCCTCCTCCGCGCGCACAGTGAGTTGGAGGTTGTGTAGCAGGGGCTCCGCAAGGAGGTCCTCCCTCTCGGAGACCACAATGGACCTGGAGGCCAAGACCAGCCTCCAGATCCAGAAGATGTCCTGATAGAAGACCAGTAGCTCGGAGAGGTCTCACAGACCTCCTGCATGTTGTGAGGGGCCAGCCTGGCACCTCCCGCAGACCAGTGCCGGGGGTCTGGGCCCCCTCTCGGTACGCCACTGGCCTCAGCTTTAATGTGCTGTTATGAATGTCTAATATCTCTTGCACTATGCCTGCACCTTCTCATTTAGAGTTTAGCTTTTTAACTGTATTGATACCTGACACAGAAACTGGGCGAGTCTTGCTGGTGCAGTTTGTTTGCACTAACAAACGCCAGAATTATAAAAATGTAAGGCTGGAAGGGATCTCAAGAGGACATCTCGTCCGTCCCCTGAACTGAGGCGGGACCAAACAAACCTAGACCATCCCTGACAGGTGTTTGTCTAATCTAGTCTTAAAAACCTCCAATGATGGGGATTCCACAGCTTCTTTTGGCAGCCTATTCCAGAGCTTAATTACCCTTCCAGTTAGAAAGTTTTCCTACTATCTAACGTAAATCTCCTTTGCAGCAGATTAAGATTTCCGGTCCTACCTTCAGTGGACATGGAAAACAATTGATCACCATCCTCTTCATAGCAGCCCTTCACATTTTGGAAGATTGTTATCAGGTCCCCCTCAATCTTCTTTTCTTCAACAGAAACATGCCCAGCTTTTTTAACCTTTCCTCACAGGTCAGGTTTTCTAAACCTTTTATCAGTTCAGTAGTTCTCTTGTGGACTCTCTCTAATTTGTCCACAAGTGTCTTAAACTGCGGTGCCCTGAACTGGACACAGTACTCCAGCTGAGGCCTCACCAGTGCCAGAAAACACCAAGCTGCTAACACCAGGCAATCTTGTCACCTGGACGATGACTTGCACTGTGTACAAATGCCAAAAAAGGCCTCAGCTGAGCTCATTTGCACCCGCACCTAAAGCAGGGTTGAACCGAGTATTCAAATGTGAAAAGGCTACTGCATTATTGTTACACACTGTGCATCTTCCCTGGACTGATTTGGGCTTGCCAGCTACCTGCAGCAGGAAGGTCCCTACATGTCTGGTGAAACCCCTTCCGACATGGTAGCTACATTTCTAGGAAAGACTTTACACTGCACACGAAGAGCTGCAGATGAGAAGCTGCCCAAATGCCTTAACAAAGAGTCCGCTCTTCACTCTCAGCAGCATGTCTATCTCAGGCCCCGATCCAGGAAAACTTCAGCACGTGCTTAACTTTAAGCACACCAGTTGGGTCGTTAACTTCAATGGGAATACCAGGCTACTGTAAATACTGTACAACCCAGCACTGTTTTGAGGCATGGAGGGAACACAGAGTCCCCCCAAAATACACCAGGCTGTCATATTAAAGATCACTTCGGCACGCAGGAAGCATCTCCCCAATGTTGGCGGCATGCTGTGTTTACAGAGCTGATTTTCACCTGCTAAACAAAACAAAGCCACGCAATAGGGTGTGCAGAGCAGGCAACCTTTGACAGAGGGACTAACACACTTGCTAGGTTTAGATGTCTCGGCATTGGGAAGCCTGCAAGGAGTGTGTAGGTCTCCTCTGTGCTCTTCTGCTATGCTTCTTGGAAGCTCCGTCACAGCAGCAGAGAGGGCTCTGTGGTGGGATAAATTGGGAAAGCTGTGGAAGCAGGTCCAGTAGATATGTCCTCTATGGACCCATCTAACCAAATTCCTGAATAGCTGGGGGCACAGGCCCTGCGGAGGCTGTTGCAGTTTATGGGCCACAGTAGCACTCCAGGAGAGTTTTTGTTGCCACTGGAACTGGGAAGTCCGGAGGATTCTGTCTCCCATGGCTCCCTGTGGAGCATCCTTGAAGGAAATGAATGCATTGGGGCTCTGCCACACATTGGGCTAAGCTTTCATCTCTTCATGAGTTGAAGGCCAGAAGGGGCCATTGCATCATAGCCTCACCTCCTGTGTAACAAGACTTGAAATTTCACCCAGATAACCCTATGCTCAACTCAGTGACTTGTTAGACTAAAACATTTTAACTCTCAAGATACAAATCTAGCGTGCACAGAAGAGAGACTGAGGCACCAGCCACGCCTGAGGCCACTGAAAGGGAATTGATGAGGTGACGTGTCCTGATGATCAGGGTAATTATGAAATAAGCCATGTCCTGTCATCCAGTCCCAGCATCTGGCAGTCAGAGACTTTGGGACACCAGAACCTGGGGTTGCATCCCTGACCATTTTGACTAATAGCCTTTCCTCCATAAACTTATCTAATTCTTTATTTGAGTCCAGTATTGTTTTGGCCTTCACAACATCCTCTGGCAAGGAGTTCCACAGTTCATCTAACAACATTCCCATCTCCTGACAAAACAATCATTGACTCCAGTGGTGCAGGAACAGATGCGGATATAGTAATGCTTCCATCTTTTCATAACAAGGACTCCCCAGCCGTGAGGCAATAAGCACCTGCTACCAAATCCTGAACGCCTTCATCTCCCCCTAGTTTAAACAGGAGTTCAAGGCCTGGGGCCCCATGCAGGATTGCACTTGGAATGTTCTTTTGGTATTTGCGAGTAAGCAGCAACAGGAGGATATCAAATCAATTGCAGCTTTCTGTTTCAAGGATTTAATTTTCATGTCTTCACTCCCATTCTGGTCCCTTCTTTAATCGCTACACAGCATGTACCCCGCCTGCCTCAAGATATTTTAATTCAGTCACAGTAAGTCAGTTGCACAGAATGAGCACTAGAGAGCAACAGCAATTCAATTAATTTCACACTCGCCACAGGGAGCAGGATTTTAAACACCGCTCATTGCAGGTGATCCTTACCGGTTCATTTTCAGGACATATGCCAGAGCTCTTTGTTTCTTTTCTGTCAAACACAAAAGCTAGAGATCAAAAATCTCCTGGCCATTCAATTTTAGAAACAAATACAGTCCCTGCTAGTGCAAATAAAGTGACATTTGAGCCCACACTGATAATTTCAGGTTGAAAATGAAGTCCGTTTAAATTGATAAGCAAGGGACGTTTCTAGTAATGCTAACTGATGCCTACAATGGGTCATCAGCAACAATAAACCCTCTGCCTTCAAAACCAAATGTTTGGGTAGGTAGCACTTGTAATAAAGGAGTGCCTCCATTAGCAGTTACCAGTGGCAGGCTTTACTCTTCTGTGGGACCAGTCAACGGACAAGACAAAACAAACCTGGCTACAATGCTACATAATGCTTTGGAAGTGGAAAACGTATGTCTGGATTCCCTGATGGGGTCCTCAGTAGGAAACTATCTAGAAGTTATCTCCAAAGCAAAGACCTCTACTATTTCAGCTACAGAGCTTAGTCCATCAACTGTAAATTCTATCAGATGGCTCCTCTCTGTGGGGTTAGTCACAGAGGATCACATGTAAGCTTTGCCTGTGTGTTGCTCTGGGAATCATAGGCTCTGATGCAAAGTCCATTGAAGTTAACGGAAAGGCTTCAACTGACGTCTATGGGCCTGACACAAAGTCCACTGAATTTAGAGACTAATTGTTCACCTGCTTAAAAAGTTTCACTCTTCCAGGTAGGGAACAGAAACAATTCAGTGTGATGTAGCTGTACAGTCACACACCAGGAACAACAAATAGCCCCAACTAAACAGCTGAAATGAACAGCTCATGAAACAACCTATGCACTGAACTTCTTTCGCATATTTGTAAACAACAAAGAAATCCGGATAAACTGGCAAAACCTGTGAATAAGAAATAAGACTATATTTATTTGCAACCATTCAACTCTAAAATGAATGTCCTCTTACTTACAATTGCAAACACTTTGGGCACGGAATGTCTTTTTGTTCTGTGTTTGTACAGCACACCTAGGACAATGGGGTGCTGGTCTACAATCAAGGATGCTACAATAATACAAATAATGAACAATAAATAATTATAATAAGTGAGTTTACCTCCAAAGTGTCTGCTATTGATCCCACTTTCACATTTATTTTTTTAACATGAGGTGAGTAATCAAATGCTTCCTCGCTTTTCACTCCAAGATATGGCTCTACTGCACACACAGTTATTTTTCCATCATCTGGCAATGCCTCCGCCATAGCAAGGATACTGTAACCTTTAAGGCTGCCAATTAATAAAATCCTCTTGGCTCCAACCATATGAACAAACATCCTGAGAACTTGGCCTGTTTAAAGAATAGCACAACTTGTTTTAAAAAATAACCACATTAAAAACATATACCGTACATTGTTCACAATGAAAATTAAATCTAACTTCCAAGTTATCAGCAATTTTTTTTAAAAAAAATCACATCTTAAAACACTTTAGAATAGGGGTTTAACAACAGAATCTGACAGCATTTCATCTAAAATGCTGCTAACAACAGAATAAAAGTACCGATTTTAAGTGTAGAATCTTTATCACCAATGCTGGTATTGTTTAAGTGCTTGTTAAATAGTGCTTGAAATATTGCATATTTTAACATTTCCCCCAGAAGAAAATGGCTTTAAGATGTCTCCTGTATTCTTTCTGAGGCCAGGTTAAAAAAAAAAATCACTACATTACCTAGCATTTGCTCTTAAAGTCATTATCCTTAGACAGCACCATCATTTAAGAAATTTATCATCAGTTCTGTCCTTTGAACAATGTATTAGTGTAATACATTACAAGAGTGCCTCACTGCAGTGATGTATCACTGAAAAGATGGCACCATCTGGGAAGAATGAGTCCAGGAATAGATTTAGTGCAATAGCAACTTTACACGTGAACACTACCCCAAATGTCGTTAGTTTGGAAAGGACCAATATTTGCCACACTGCAAGCACACTTAAACAACTTCTGCCAATCTGCCATTTTTTAAAAAAAGTTGCCTTTTGCCCCATTAATCTGATCTCTCTCTTGTTTGTGCAAGACACGGAGCAGGTTGGAAAATTAGATTTTCAAGAAAAATGAAGAAAAATCCAACTATAGAAAAGCCTCTCATTTAAATCCTTTTTTTCCATGTGTCCCAAACACTTTCACGTTACCCGCCCACACCCTTGACACTCTCTAGATGCATGGGATATAATGGGACTAGCCTCATGGTCTTACTGGCATCTGACATTCAAATTGTGTAGCATTGTTATTACTTATGCTGATGGACTTGCCTTTTAGGTAGCCAGAAGTGTATTCTTTATGAGGCTTAACTTTCGTTTCAACTCCTTTGACATTCAGTTGCCTGCCTTCAAGGGAGGTTGTTCTAAAAAGGAAACAATCAATCCAGTGTGATTGTTGTATACAAAATCTGTGACTCCTACATACAAAATGGCATGGGAGAGGGCATGCCTGCAAAACATGGAAAGACAATGCAAGAACATTGGGGCCCAGAAGAACAGCTGGTACCCAGACGAGCGTTCCCAGAGGGCTCTGTAGCAGACAAGCAGTGACACAAGAAACAAAATAAAATAGACTGCTCTGCTGCAGTAAATTCCAGAGCCTCCGAACTGCCACAAATCACAGAATTCACGGGAGTCAATCTAGCTCTAGGACAGCAGTAACTCCTCAGGCACGAGGTAGGCTCTGGTCATGGTTTATATAAAACAGAACAGTTGTAAAGGAAAGCAGGTCCATTGTTGAGAGCTGATGTGCAACATCTCCCCAGCTGTTCATGGTATACTACATTGGTGACCTCTATGGAGCATTGATCTCCTAGATGGGCAACTCCAAAACTATTGCCTTCAGAAGACTCAATTCCTTGGGGGTGGAGCTCATTTAACCAACTCCCCAGTAGCCAGGGAAAAATCCACACCAGTCTTAGGATAACGGGAGCCTCCCCTGATCATAACCTATGGAATGTCTGGCGACTCCCTAAGATCCCAACTGGCACAAAGGGTATGACAATCAGATTGGGTATGTCTACATTGCAATTAAACACCCCTGGCTGGCCAGCGTCGGATGACTTGGGCTCATGGGGCTCGAGCTACAGGGCTGTAAAATTGTGCTGGAGATAATTCAGGATTGGGTGGGAGCCTGAGCTGTGGAGCCCCAGTGGTGGGGAGACTGCTTTGGGAAGAAAACAGCCACCAGACAGGTGAGATTCCCCCAACCGAAGAGAATAGCCACCCCAGCTGTCAATCTCAGGAGGCTTGTGAGGCTTCTTCAGGCCAGAATATTCAGCCATTGAAGCTATTTTTACTCTACTCCCCCTGCCAACCTTCAGTAAAATGAGAAAGAATTCATAACCCGTATCAGACACACTCAGATAATCCAAGACTTGAAGAGCTGAACATTTCATATAACCTCTTTTCTGCCCCTCATAAATGCTTTAACAACTTTAATAAGATAATGTATAGCTATTATCATACAGCTAGCGTAAGTCAAACAACTATCAGCTATTATTTCAGCAACAGAACTAATGCTCAGCATTCCCGTAATCCACAGACTGGAACAGTTTACACATTGTCAATTTCAGAAAGAACGTGCTTCTTCCACGTATCAGAATTTACGCTGATAGATGGGAGCCGTTTAGCAGACTCGACGCAGCCAGGTAATATACTTCAGCTCAAAGAGGAATAATGAGGGTATCAATTGGACTTCTGAATTAATGATACCTAAAATTAGTTTAATTAATTAGTTTAGTTACTAGAGTAATTTAGTTAGCAGACTAATTAATATTTGTAAAGCACTTTTGAGATAAGAGCTCCATGGCATACAAAGGCTATTACTGGGCTAAATCCTCAGGTCCTTAACTCCTGTTTTATATAGAAAGTTCATCTGTGTTTACTCCTAACTAGAAGAAGCAAATAGAGAACAGCATTTCAAAAGAAGGATGGCTGCATTCAAGCAGCATCTCCACTGTTTCAGATGGTTAAATACACAGATTGTTCTTCTTATTAGGGCTTCAAATCCTGACATTCTTTCCTAGGCCCTGATCCGGAAACGAGCTCCATGTGGGCAGATCCCTTTGCCTGCACAGGGCCCCAGTGACATTCCACGTGAAGGTCACTGCAGAATTGGGGCCCTAGCTGTTAACCAGTTGTTTTGCCAGGTCCTTATTCAGACAAACTGTCCTTGTTTTATGGAAACAAAGAAGAATCAAGTCCCTTCTTTCTAGGTTCTCCTAAAACCAGTCCCAAAACTCATTGAATTGTGGTTTTTTAATGAGTTCTAACAAAGAAGAGAATAGTTAAATGGTGTGCATATACGGAACCTAGCAAGGGGAGCGGTGGATTCTCCATCTCTTGAAATCTTCAAATCAAGACCAGATACCATTCTGAAAGATACGCGTTAGTCAAACACACGTCATGGGGCTCAATATGGGTAAATGGGTAACTCATATTCTGTGGCTTGCATTATATAGGAGGTCTCATCTATTTTAGTTATACCATACTCAGCACCCCAATATCTGAGTGTCTACCTCTAGTGCATTAAGGAACACAACCAACGGCACTCTTGCGTTTGCTCTCTCATCCTCTCCCCAGGGGGGAAGTGTGTGCAGTGTTTTGGTTTGGATTTTTTT
The DNA here is from genome assembly GCA_007922155.1 of Mesoclemmys tuberculata. Lineage (NCBI taxonomy): Eukaryota > Metazoa > Chordata > Testudines > Chelidae > Mesoclemmys > Mesoclemmys tuberculata. Next base: position 7,410,681 of record ML677027.1, read on the forward strand.
ATTATTATATTACAAATAGATAATATATAATGAACTGGTAGCAGAGTTTGTGTGTGCGTGCGCGCGCGCACACGTACATTCCGTTGTGTTTATGTTAGAGAAGGCAAGGTTAAAGAAACGTCCCTTACACGTAGAGTGGAAGGTGGTGAGGTTGATGATGGCTCTTAGTTCCTGAAGGCATCCTTCCACAGTCTTGGGGCAACCCCTGAGATTATGGTCTCTCAAGGTCTTAAAATCTAAGATTTTAGGGATCAGACCATGAGAAAAATGCACCAGGTAATGAATAAATCTCCTTACTTCTTTGAGGTTGCCATTGCATCCAGGTAAGGGTCCAGTCCAACAGCAACATCCAGAGCTTTCTGTAAATAATGCTTTAGCTCTTCAGGAACACGAGAGTCACTGAGTGCTATTTCTCTGGCTTTCCTAAGGTTTTCAGCAATGAGCCCCATGGATGTTTCTGAAAGAGAAAACAGGAAGTACTTTTCAAATTGAACATGGAAATACCTGTTACAGTGAGTTTCTGACTGCTCAGGATTTAATGGTTGTTGGGGAATATAGAAATTAGAACTGCTAGTTTTTGAGGGTTTTTTAATTTAAATTTTTTTCCCAAATGAAAAATGGCTTTTGGAGCACAGTGAACATTTTTGTGGGCATTTTTGAAAAGTGGAGAAAACATGCTAGCCAGATTTTTCATGTTTTCCCACCCCTTTCTCTCCCTCCCTCCTTTTCCAGTGGGGGAGGAAAGATGGAGGGCAAGACGAAAACTTTTCTGTTTTTGAAACCTGAAAACTAAATTTTGTTTTTTGACTAAATGAAAACAAAATAAGAAACAATTCCATTACAATTCCAAACAAAGTTAAAAAAAAATTCATTTCAATTGAAAATGTTCATGAAAAATCCACACAGAATTTTTCAACTTGCTCCTGAAGGATAAGACCGCCTGCTTTGAAACCTGCAGGGCCCTCTCACCTGACTCAAAGGAAAAATCCCCATTGCCTAGAGAAACAGCCACTAAAGGGCATTTGATGTACACATAACCCACTGGCAAGTGTGTGTGTTACAGGGCCCTTTCTGTGCTTGATCTACAGACGCCGAGTCTGTTACAGCCCAAGCTAGAAAGCCTCTGCTTTTTCAGTTTATTCTTCTAGCTCCAAAGACCCTGGTTCAATCCGTGTGTCTGCCAAAATAGAGTTGTCTCTCTCACACACGCCGCAGGACCGACACTGTCTGGCAGAGGGCAATGGTATACGCACACACAGTGTTATTTCACGTTCCACCAGTCAGACCAAGTTTGTCTTAAAGCATCTGGGGTTGGCAGATGCTTAAAATGAACATGCTGGCACTGGTGCATGGCTATAATTAGATCTGGTGAGGTATTTTTGACAAAATAGGGTTGTTGGTTTTTTTGGAGGGGACAGTGACTCTAAAACTGGGTGCTCAGGGTTCTCTCATGGGATGTGGGAAAACCAGGTTCAAGTCCCAGTTCCCAATCAGAAAGACGGAGGACTTTGGGGTGCTCCCCCATACCACGTGACAGCCTTACGCACTGGGCTGTTGACATCTCTGGGGTCTCCCTTTCTGTGTCTCAGAATCTGTGAAAAAATGTAAAAGGTCTTTGGTTCGAATCACTGAGGAACAGGAAAAATTTCTGAAATTGCAAACGTTTTCACAGGTTGGGACAATCATTTCTTGCCCAACTCTCCTGTCAATGAACTATGTTATATGCAGATTCCACCACAGGCACAGAAATCAGCACCTTCCGCTTCCAAAATGCTTGCGCTAAAGCGATTGCGCTATTAAGCACTGTAGAATTAGGGTTTCTATCTGCAATCATCAGCAGGGACTGAACATGGAAGCTCTGATTTGAAAAGCATGAGCTTCTACCACTTGAGTTAAAAGCCACTTCTGTTAGGCTGATGACGGTAGCAGACTCAAACCTCTGTACATGGTCAAGGAGTAGATCTACTCTGCCTCTGGGAGCAAACCTCCCAGACTGGGTTGCACAGACTTGTGCAGGTCTCAGGCTAACGTGCTAAAAATAGCGGTGTGGACCTTGCTGCTCAGGCTGGAGCCAGGAATGGGAAGGGGGGCTGGAGAGAGTGAGCCACCATGTCTACACAGCTATTTTTAGTGCACTAGCTACTCCTGGGGGATTCTGTGCCACTCGCATGCACAGAATTCATGTCCCCCACAGGTATTTTTTTCCCCTCAGAAAAGAGATTCTGCCAAGGAGGTGCTGCAATTACACCTTTTGACCACCAGGGGTTTCCTTGGCCCCCGAAGAGGAGGCAGCTGGCTCAGGGAGAGAGCAGCCAGCTGTGTGGAGGGGGAGGGCACAGTGGCTGCCTTTCTCAGTGTGCCCTGCCCGTGGGGGTCAGGTGAGGAGACATGGGATATGGGGGGGATGGACAGACAGGGCAGGGCACATGAGGCTTCGGGGGGAAATCACAGACTGGGGTTTAGAAAGGCTGGGGGAGGGACAGGACCTAGTAGGATGATGGCATTGAGCCAGGGGCTGAATGGGAATGGGGGTGCAGGGACACAGGGGACTGCAGGGGAATGGGGACAGGGGCAGTTGTGCCTGACTGAATGGGAGTGGCAAGGGGTCAGCCAGGGTCTGCAGAGGGGAGGCTCCCCAGCTCCCTAACAGTCCCTGCTCCTCTCCCCCCAAAAAACTGTTCCAGGCTTCTCCCACCCCATCCAACAGCCCTTCAGGTTCACACCCAGGTTCCTTCATGGCAATTACTTCCCGCTCCCTCAGTTCTTCCATCACCTGACTCCTCCCATGCCTTTGAACTGCTTCTGAGGGGTGCAGGAAACACGGTTCTGTTTTGTAGCTTAAATGAATTATTACTCAAAGTTCTGTGTTAATATGCCTAGTAAGGAATCTGTTTGTCAAACAAAAACCCATAAAACATTTCCTGAATCTTTTCTGTCATCTGTATTGTTACAGACATACTTGTGGACAGATATTTTGAAATAAATGACCAAAATAATTTAAACGGACGTAATTATGTTGTACACCAAATTTTTAATTTTTTAAGAATTTCCCTAGGAGTAACTAGGAGAGCCCTGCTAACACAGCTCTGTGAACTTGGGCTGGTAAGCTCATCCTCAGATGCAGCATACGCATGCCCAAGGCAACAAAGAGCCACACACACCCAGGTCTTTTTCATGAATCAGCCTCTGTCAGGTGAGATGATTAGAGTCACGTTTCTTCCCATAGAGAGAAGCGGTGACACATATAGATCATACCAGTTGGTACTGCAAAGAGCACAGAACATTTCCAACAGCAGCTCACTCAAGGCGATGAGTTGCAAAGCCACCCAGTGTGCTACAGTATGTGACAGTCATTCTCTCTTTTTGCACTTAGGGCTTGTCTTCACTTACCTCAGCGATTCGGCGGCAGTCGACCGGCGTTATGCAAACTATGCAAAAAACTTATGTAACTCCCGTCGACGGGCTGACGGGCTACGCCACTTGAGAAGGTGGTCTTTCTAGATCAACTGAGCAGGTCTTCACTGACCACTCAGTTGATCCAGGTAAGTCGATCTGGCGGTGGCGAATTTGCTGCCGTCAGTGAAGACATAGCCATAGAAAAGGTTCTCGCTTACAGCTTCTAGCACCACAGTGGAAAATCAAATGACAGGGGTGCATGAGACAGAATGGCAGATGACGCTCCATAACAGCAGCAGGTCGTTCCGTTATAACAATAGATTTACTTTAGCAGAATTCTTCCAATCTCCATTTGTCAAAACGCCTGCGATGCTTTGAAAGGATCTGATGACAGCTATTTCAGGACAGCACAAGTCAAGCAGATTTTAATGTAAGTGGGGTGGAACTGCTTTCTGAATGGCAACATTTTATTCTCTCTGTGATGGAAAAAGTGGCTCAAGGACATACCAGTAACCAAAACAATGGCCACTTTTCTCTCCAAAGAGCAACAGCCTTGGCTCCCGAAGGCCGGATAAGCAGCATGATTGCAGGGAGTCCGTGCATGATGGCCACCCCCATCCCCATGTAGCAGTCTTTGGTGAAGGAGTGGCTTCCTCAGCAACAAAGAGTGCTGGGAGGTGGGTGGTGAGAGGTGTGTAATGGAACTGCAACGGCTGATTTACAAACGCTGCCCGAGCCGAGGACGTGGTCAACGTGCAACAGCTGGAGAGCTGGTTACAGAATGACCCGGCAGCAGGATTCCATCTCCCCCGATGACGGAAAAGCATTCATATGAACAGCTCATATGCTTGGGGTTTGGAAAGGATCCAGCCCTCAGAAAGCCAAATTCCACAAAGGGCCCAATCCTGCCATCCTGACTAAGACCAATCTCCTATTGTCTGAGTTGCACTTTACTGACTTTCATTGTCCAAGCTGAAAGAAACAGGCAAGTCGACAAAGACCATAACTAGTGAGAAGTAAATTGGATCTTTAGCCGTATTTCACATAGGAATTTCCGTATCTATTCCAGTATCCTGCTTCTGTGTCTGTCACAGTAGGGAGATGTGGATAATCTGACCATACATTAGATCTCATCCTGATTTTTAATAGTTGGAGATTGGCTTCAACCGTGAAGCATGAGTATTAATCTCTCTTGAAAAACGTTTATTATTAATTGTGTTAACTCTGCATTTCCAGAGAAATGTCGAATCCCTTTTTGAATCTTGCTAAATTCTCAACCTCAACAACTTCCTGTGGCAATGAGTTCTGTAGGCCAACTACATGTTGTGTGAACATATCTTTCCTTTTATCAGTTTTGAATTCGCCACCTTTTAATTTAATTGATTATGGTCTTGTATTATAAGAGAAGGCGAATAGAATCTCTGATCTATCTTTTGTAGAACATTTATTATTCACTCTGAACAGCCAATGTCTTTATTGCTAATGTAGGAAAAGAAAAGGGTTTACATCCAGTGTATGGTTTTTTAAAATCAGTGAGTTACATTTTAGCTGGAGTAACAGACAGGGACAGAGAACATTTGCCTGCCAATCAAAAGCGATTTTAGCCTCAGCAGTTTTGTAACCCAGCCCCGCCTTTATTATAACACAACCTCAGGTGCTGGGAATAGTGAAAAGAAGAGAAATGTTGAGAACTACTTGCCAACATCAAGTACATAAACATTACACAATCACCCCAGGAAGTGCTGCATTTATTAATGATAGCTTGGCCCAACAGCAGAGGTCAGAATTGCTTTAGTTTATGCAAGTGTCTGACTAGTCCAAACAGGGCACAGTTCATGGCTAGCTCCCAAGCAAAGGCAGGGTTTCCTTATGACATAACCCACTCTGAATTTTTCAACTATATTTCTACACTCTGCATAATCTAGGTAGGTGATAGGAAATAATTTAACCATCTACTCCTCTCCTTTCTTGCTTTGGGGAAGGACCTGACATTTTTTGGATTGCATATTTCTATAGCACCAAGTAAAATGGGGCTCCAAACTGGTTGAGGCTTCTAGAAACTATCAAGATACAAATAATTATTCTCTGATTTTCAGTGTTCACTATACAAATTGGACTATGTTTACTTTCTCTTCCCTAGGTTTCTCTTGACCACAGCAGATTCCCCCCTGGCCCCCACACCACCTGTCTTCCTCATCTTTACCCCATTCCCTGCTTTCTACCTTTGTGCACCTTCCCCAGCTATTCTAGCATCATCACTTCAAAGCATATTGGGGGGGGGGAGCTGGCTCGCCAGAAGTTGGATAACACTCCCAGATCCGAAGCAGAGAGGGAGCCACAACTGAAGGGCAGGCAGGCACGGCTGGCAGTTTCCCCACTGAGTGGCAGCACCTTATAAAAGAAAAACAGAACCACAGCTGTTCAGCTTCAACCACATGCCCCAGTCACAGGCTGAGAGTCCAGTCAGTTTCTTCCATAAAAAGGAAGCTGAATCAGAGGGAGGTTACAACTTTTAGATAGAGCCAAGCTAATTTGGGACGGACTTAGGCAATTTTGGATTCAGATAAGCATTTAGGAAGGAAATAAAGAAGATGAGAGCAGGAAGGATGCACTGCATACCTTGTCTTGTAGACATAAAGCCACATTCATTGCTGGTATAAGCTGGTGTAATTCCATCGACTCCAGCAGAGCTGTGCCCGTTTGCACCAACAGAGAATTTGACCTCTGGCATTTGGATAGATTCTGAATTCAAATAAACCTTCAATTTGGGCAGATGATCGGGGGGGGGGGGGGATTAAAACATGAAAAACCCAAGCCAGCCTTCTGTCCCAACGCCCACCTTCAGTGCAGAGATCATGATACTTACAAGCTGAAGGCCTGATCCAGCAACACACACACAAATGTAAGATTAAATCTTTGCAAGATCGGACCTGAACAGCATCCACCGGGAGGCTTTAGTTATAGGCTCAGATAGACCTCGTCTACTAGACAAAAGAAATGGGGATCCAAGGATACGCTCTCACTCCGGGTGAGCCAGTTTTCATTGCTACACAGTGAAGGAGGGTAGAAAAAGGTGAAGTGTTTGCAGGCTGGGCAAGCCAATGGGAAGAGGTAGTTTCTGGGAGGTGCTGGGAGAGGTCTTGTCTTCAAGAGAAATTGGAAAATCTTGTCAAATAAATGCCTCTGAGGGATAACCTGGCACAACATCAGGTGTCAGAATTTTGCTTTAAGCTAGAGATCATGTTCTTAAGTCTTTGCAGGATGGGGCTGGACAACTGGGAACGGGCAGGAGAAAAAGGAGCGGGTGGGGGAGCCTGAAAAGAGAAAAGCAACTGAATTACATACAGCCACTCAGGAAATCATTATTATTTGTGAATACTTATATTCAATAACTTTTGGATTTCATGGGAATCACAAATTATGGGAATGTTGGCCCAATACTCTAGTTTAAATGGCAGTGCCTTGCTGAATACATGATACTCTCCATTAGAGAGAGACTGTCATCGTCATTTGTTTATGGTGGCACACAGCAGGTGCTGCACCCTTCCTAGACAAAGCATGGTTCCTGAAGGAGCGAAAGGTCTAAGAACAGCGGGAGGGACCTTACGGATGGACTCAGGGAGGTTGTGTCATGCCTAGGGAGCCAGGCGTGAAGACAGCAGGGTGCAGAGATGAGAGTTCACCAAGGTGAGCGATGCCAGGGGTAATTTGGGGTTTTGCAAAGACAAAGCCAAGGATGGCTTTGGCCACAGGAGATGTTTTAGCTGAACCCATGAGGTCTAAGGGGAGCTGAAACAGGGTGGGACGGTAGCTGGTTTGCATGTACGGTTCCAATTTTGGGGACATCTGTATTTCATATGCCCCACGCTCTTATTCCCTTCTTATAGTAACCAGGGCTACTTTATAACCACAATCAGGGCCAGATTGTCCAAATGGCGTCAAACCCCATCCCATTTAGTCACCAAAGCCAGGGATGGATTTGCAGAACAGCTCAGCATGTTCGGGGCTGAATCCTTTTGAAAATCTAGCCCTAGGTGCTACAATGGGACATGCTGGGAGCTGAACACTTGACAATCAGTTCGGAGGGTTTCGGCAGTCATCCTCAATGATGCATCTCAGCCATTGGCAATGTTCCATCACAATTATTGCATAAATGCACACCCACCGAGACACCTTTCCCAAGGAATGGTGTTGACATAAAGAGCAAAACTCAACTGAAGTCAGAATAGTAAGGCTAGCAATATCAAGAAAATCATTTTCATATATGAAAATAGAATGCAATATGCTGTGGAGTCAAGTGTGATATGTTGAGAACCCGATCCAAAGCCCTGTTAAGTCAATGGGAGTTTACTGACCTCAGTGGACTTTGAATCAAGCCAGGGTGCATCAAAAATTATCATTTAAAAAAAAATTGAATTCCCCTTTTAATCAGGATGTTATTTACATTAAATATATTTTTCTTTTTCAAACTAAATTTATTTGAAAATTATGTCAACTGATATTAAAACTTAAAATCATTTACATTTAAACAACAACAACAGTCAAGCAGTAGGTTTGCTGCCAAAGTCGTAAAGAAATTCAGACTATTGAACTGGTGGAAGTAACTGACTAGCACCTGGAACCAGAGCTTGTTGAAGTGCTAAACCAGCTTCTGACAGACGTTGCCTTTCCTGCAGGTGCAGAGAGAATATTTTCTTTGTTTCAGTTTGTTCAACCAGTTCAGTTCCATGACTAGTTAATTCAAAGTTGAGAAACTACTGGGAGCTGAAAAAACAAGACAGATCATTTTGTTCTTCCAATCTATGAATGAAAACTAGTTGTGAAAGGATGAGACCTGCTAGTTCTAAAAGCTTGAAATGGCTGGTGACCAGAAATAATCGGTTCCATTCATAACTACAGATCATACTTCTTTTCCTTAATATTGTTTAATAAATAAGTTTTAAATACAAAACCGGTTTTCATAAAGTTATGTTAATCCCCCTTATGTGACATTAACTAATAATTAAATTAGAAATGCACCATTCACCATTTTCTAACATAAAACATGTAAAATGTAAGAATCTCAGGTAGGAACGTTGTTTCAATAAAGTGTATAGATATAATGTATATCCCTGGTTAGTAAAAAGAAAATAACTTGGAAACTGTAAACTACAACAAACCAAAGTCAAGTGGTATAATTATGCAATAAAGGTTAATAATTCATATTTTGATGTATAAACCTCCACCATAAAACAAAGCATCCTAGCTCTTGGCAATAAAGGAAAGGATTTGCTATTTGATTATAACAACTAACTAAAAAAGATGTGTTTCCATGATACTGGAGAACATGCCTAAAAAAAAAAAATAAAGGGGGGGGGGAGGAATCCTCCATTGGTGTTAATAGTCAGAAACGGACAGTGATTTCAATAAAGCTATGACAATTTATACCAGCAGAACTTCTGCCTGAAAGCACATGTGCTTTTGAGAATAAGGGTTATCCAGACTAGGAAACTAAGAACAGTTTATACCAAGCGCTATATGAAGCAGAGAAAATCCACTGGTCTTTCACATATGTTGTCAGCCTAATTGTTCTCATAAATCTTTGACAGCATTTCCTTGTGCAGTAAAATCAGATGGCGGACGAGATTTACTGTCAGCCTAACGTGACTTTTGTTTCGCCATGAGAGTAAAAAGGGATTGGGTCTTGTTTTAAAAGAATCTAGAACGATTCACAGAGGGGGAACCCTAAAGGGCTCTGCAGAGGACAGTTTACATTGCTAAGAGTTCTGGGATCTTCTCGGAACAATGGGAAACCCACAAGTTCAATGGGCAGCCAGTTGCATTGACTCCCCCTGTAGCCCAAGTTCCTCCCGCTCTGCTTGCCACTCTAAACAAAAGTCAGTCACTTGTCCCCAATAAATTAATGTGCTTTCCCAGCACCCGCGCCTTCCCTCCCCTAACTGAAGAGGAGGAACCTGTTGCTCTTGCATTGCTGCCCCCAGTGAACCCCAAACTCTGCATAAAGGGCAGCTGGGTTGAAATCAGCAGGAAGAGGAAGAGAGATTTACCTGTGGGGCAGTGCATGGTTCTCCAGTACAGCCAGATTCCAGAGGATGCGGATGCTGCTGTCTCTGTAGCTGTGCAGTGCTCAGTTTGGGAGTGTAAATCCCCTCTCCACGTGAGGGGCAGGGCTGACATGAGGAGCACGTGCGAAGAGGCAGCAGAGCCTCAGGTTGCTGCTGGTTATGGAATGATCGCCCCCGGCTTGGGCTGGACCTCTTAGCCCCAGCTGCACCAGGCAATGCCCAGGCTACTCCGTCCCCCAGGCAGTTCTGATAAATGCACTAGGGCTGGGAAGAACTGACAGCGCCACACAGAAGGCAGCAGAGTTTTGGCATCAATATGTGGTTTTATGTAAGTTGTTCGTTGGCCACAGGGCGAGATTCCTGTCTGGGGTTTGGGAAGTTCTGAGGCTGGGGAAAGAAAACCAGCAGTTACACAACCTCAGCGCTGTGCAGCACAAAAGACTAGCCCCAACCAAACCCCCAGAGACAGCGGCAACTCGTGGAGGGGCACGTGCCCTCTTCCACAGATTTCTGACAGCGTTTATATGCCAAGCCCGGAACCCCATTGCATACCACCAGAACCTTTACACTGTGCCCCCCCACCCACACACACACTGTCGCCTCTGCCCCACACTTCAGAGGAATTTGACATCCCAAACCCACTCTATGTTCCCCAGTGACCCAAAAGAGCAGGGTGTCAGGAGGCCTATTGCTCATAAGCCATCTATGACACAATACCTGCTGAGACGCCACCAATTGATGCAGTTGATATTGCCAAGTATCTGCCTGGGCAGAATTGGCCTGTTTTGGAGAAAGGTCATTGAGGTTATGGCAGGTCAGTGCTGACGGGTTAGCCAAATATTCAGACTTTCCAAATCCTGATCAGATCTAGACCTCAGTTTGGGATAGAAACTGCATGTCAGCCCTCTTTTTGAAACCCTCCACCAACTCCTCGCTCTCCATCACATCAAACATAAGCTGCTGGTCTTTACTTGCAAGGCCCTTCGCAGTTAATCTTCGCCATGCCTGTCATTTGTTATCAAGCTCACCTCTCCTCAGCCCATGAGGCCAGCATAACATTGCCCAACGGTTAAATTTCCAAACAAGGCACCTTTGTTCCATCTCTCATTCCTTTCTACACCTTTGGGAGGAGCTCCCTGTAAAAATCCCCAAACCTAGCTCCTTATCCACCTTCAAATCCCTCCTCAACATTTTTTTTTTTTTGTCCAAATGATGACTGCAAAAGATTTGACAAAGCTTAGGCTTTTGGTGTGTTGAGACCAACATATCATGCTGATCAATATTGTCTCACTGTTTACTTGCAACTCCCCTGTTTGTCTGTATCCATCTGTTGCCTTTTGTCTTATTCTTAGATTGTAACCTCCTTGGGGCAGTGACATCTTTTTTGTTATGTTTGTACAGGGCCTAACACAATGGGGTCCTGCTCCATGACAGGAGTTCCTAGGTGTACAGTAGTACAAATGATCCCTTCCCAGATGGGAAAAGTGAGGCACATTGCAGTTTAAGTGATTGGCATGAGGCCATCCAGTGCATCAGTGTCAGATCTGTATTTAGAACCAACATTTCTAATCACTAGACTCGAGGGCGACCCACATAACATCCACTACTCCTAGGGGCTTCCATTCTGCAAGCAATGTACCTGGTCAAATAATGCAAGGCCTGGTGGTACATGGCCATTATTACAAGCCTGATATTTGAGATCGAGTTTGCCAACATTTGAAGTGAAACAGCGATACTTCCATGCCTCCCGAAATAAAGTTGAAAAATATAAATAGAAAATAATAAAATGTGTAGAACAAAATAGTAAAAAGAAAAGCAAATAAAATAACTCTAATTTTGATCTCTTATTACTATTAATCAAAACAAACAAACAAACAAGACTAAATAGATCAACCCCCTTAGATACCTAAGATTATCCCCATAAATCAGTAAACTATGAGCCAAATTACATACTACAGCCCCTATAAAAACTGGTGCAATCTACATATGGATTAGAAGTTACAAGTTTTAGGAAAGCTTTTAGTATTGTTAGGACCAGAGCTGATGTTCTAACCGTTCTTCCAATCTCTCGACAGATTGCTGGGTGACCGTGGGCAAGTCATTTCTCCCCATACCTCAGTTTTGCCATCTGTAAAATGGGAATAAATCTATTGACCTCCTTTATAAAGCACTTTGAGATCTACAGATCAAAATTGTTATTAGAGCCATGTCTTATTATTATTAATTAATTAATTATTGAGACATGGTCAAACTTGCTTAAAATATTTTACCCTAGGAAAATTCTTAATTTATTTTAATAGCCTTTTCCAGGCTAAATTTGCTGGTCTAGATTTCAGAAATGGTTTTGAATTTCATTTAGGCCTTAACTGAGCTATAAATATTCTTATATATAAAATTCTTGCTTTATGGCTACTTAAAAACTAGTTTTCTTAGTCTGTGCTTTTAGGCTTGTTTTTAATTTTCTTCATCTTTGTTTTTCAAGTTGCTATGCAACTCCTCTATCTTGTATAATAGTATTAATTTTTGCCTCCAAAACAACAGATCATAGTAACACAGATGGTGTATTCTGTTTTGCTAATTGTTAGTGATTTCCCCTTTGATTTTCTTCATTTCCTTAAGTGGTTTAACCCCAGTATACTGTTTGTGTTTTTTCTCTGTCATGGCTAATTGCATTATATGATCAGTCTAGTTTTAATTGATCTAGGTTGTTCTAATGTTGCCTGTCCCCATGCTATCTAAATGATTTTGTTTCCACCTGCAATTTGACATGAAACATGACTTTAGTTTAAAAACTGGCTGAGAAGCTCGCTGGCTCATTAATGTTGATTTTCAATAAGTCTTGGAGCTTGGGGAAGTTCCAGAAGACTGGAAGAAAGGTAATGTTATGCCAGTTTTTAAAAAAGGGTAAATGGGATGACCAGGGTAATTATAGGTGTGTCAGCCTGATCATGGGCAAGATAATATTGATTAATAAAGAACTAAAGGAAGGTAATGTAATTAATGCCAATCAAAATGGGTTTATGGCAAATAGATCCTGTCAAACTAACTGGATATCTTTTTTTGAATAGATCACAAGTTGGGCTGAAAAAGGTAATAGTGCTGACATAATATACTTACACTTCTGTAAGGCATTTGACTTGGTATTGCATGACATTTTGATTAAAAAAACTGGAATGATATAAAATTAACATGGCACAGATTAAAAGATGAAAAACTGGCTTGTGGATAGGGCTCAAAATATAACTAAACAAGGAATCATCATCTTTCTGGTGGGGTCTCAGAGGGGTAGGTACTTTGCCTTATGCTATTAAAAACCTTCATCAATGATCCGGAAGAAAACACACAATCATCACTGATAACATTTTCAGATGACACAGAAACTGAGGAGTGGTAAATAATGAAGAGAACAGGTCACTGCTTCAGAGTCATTTGGATCTTCTGGAAAACTGGGCATAAACAATGTGTGTTTTAAAATGGCTAAATGTATACAATTAGGAACAAAAATATGTAGGCCATCCTTATGGGATGGGGAAGCAGTGTCTCAGAGAGATTTGGAAATTGTGGTGGATAAGCAGTTGAACCAAAGGTCCCTGTGTGACACTCTGACAAAAGAACTAATACATAAATGGGAATCTCAACTAGGAGTAAGGAGGCTATTTTACCTTTACACTGGAAGTGGTGAAATCACTGCTGGAATACTATAAGAAGTCCTGGTGTCTACAGTTCAAGAAAAGTATTGATAAATTGAAAAGGATTCAGGGAAGAGTCAAGAGAATGATTTAAGGGCTAGAAAATATTCCTTATAATGATAGATGCAAGGAGCTCAATCCAAAAAGAATGTTAAGGGGTGACTTGATTATTCTATAGGTACCTACATGGGAAACAAATATTTAATAATGGGCTCTTCAATCTAGCAGAGAAAGGTATAACATGATCCAGTGGCTGGAAGAGGAAGCTAACAAATTAAGACTGGAAATAAGGTGTAAAATTTTAGCGGTGAGGGTGATTAATAATTGGAACAATTTACCAAGGATAGTTGTGGATTTTCCACCCCAGACAGCTTTTAAATCAAGAGGGGATGTTAATCTGACAGATCTGCTCTAGGAATTCTTTTGGGAAAGGTCTATGGCTTATATTTTACAGACTAGATGAACACAATGATCCCTTCTTGCCTTAGAATCTATCAATCTATGACCCTTGCATGGTGGTGATCAAAGGTCATTATTGGCAATAGGAAGGGAGATAAATCTTTCTCTGGGGGCGGTCCAAGATAGTGGAATGAACTCCCCAGACCTAAGGACCATTACAAACCTTGTCACTTTCTTCTTCAAGTGCAAGATGCATTTTTTGACCTTGTCTTCTCTGATATAAACATATAGCAATAGGTATATTTATATTAAAACCAAAAAAATAACAGTACCCATCCCTCCCACTCACACACTACCAAACCAAGACACACTTACTGCATATTCTTCTCCCTCTGGAGGGAGACTGGGAGATCAAACACATGACAAATGTGCAGTGATGTTGCTTAATGGGCTACTGGATGGTGCTCAAATACTATGGTGATGAGCATGATACAAGACTCTATTCAAGAATAGAATAGAAGAAGCTGTCCTCTCCTTAGAGCATTCTGCTAGTCACCCTTTATAACCTGTTCTCAAGTCTAGCTCAAACATTATTGCTCATCACTGGAAATCTGATTGAGAATAGATTTAATAAATAGAACATGGCATTGCTGTTTCTACCCCCATCTCCATCACAAGCCAAGTAGTTTTTGTGGGCTGGATCCTGCCCACAGTTCAAATCAGTGACGACTGACTCTCAAAAGATTTAGGGTTAGGTTCATAGAAGCAGCCACACATTTGAAGTCTTAGCCGAGCCATATAAAACGTGGAGAAACCCCAGCAGGGCTCACAGAAGTTCCTCCCAAGTCCCCTACCAGGGGTGGGAGATCAAGCCGAGAGGCACATACACATAGAGGTTTGCATGATCAGAGGCTTTCTAATGCCACACTGCGTAAGGCAGATTGAAACAGGAGGGCAAATTCTTAGACCATCAGCCAGGAAGATGGGGAAGAGGAGAAGTATCCCAATGCTTTTAGGAGCACGGCTAAATTGAAAGAAGAGCTCTCCCACTGTATTTAGCAGAGAAGGGGATAACGTGTTCTCCCTTTTATTTTACCACCTGCACACTGCACTCAACTAGGGCACAGAAGTTGGCTCTTGTGAAATAGACAATGCCTTGGTTCTACTCCAGAACATCAGAGCGGGCCCCCTGGCTGCCTCCCTGAAGGCACCACCAGAAAAGAGTGGTCCAATAGTCAGCCTTGAAGTGGAGACCCAATTTGGGTGAGTGCGGGAAGAGGAAATTCTCTGTTCGGGAAGGTACAATATAGTCACCCCTTTTTAAAACTTGTCCGGCAGGCCAACTTCTTCTTTGCTAATTTGTTCATCTCACATGACAATGTGGGATCAAAGCATCACATCACAACAGTGAGGAGTTTGATGCAAGGAAGTACGCAGAGGAAGCCATTTGCAGGGCACAATAACTTTACCAAGCATACAGGTTATTAACAACATAACAGCCCTCATATTTACATGCCGATGGCACTTTTTATATACCACAGTCATCTCCATGTATTCGGCGGTTGCTTTTATTCACAGAATGCTCATCAGAGCACCTAGGCAAAGGCTGAACCAAGACCCTGGATCTGAATGCTCCAAGCTAGATGCAAAACCAGGCCACCGCTCCTTTTGATGTGATGTAGCCATAACAATGCTTCACAGGGCCTGAAATGGATTAAGATCTATGGAACATTGGGATTGCCACTGATCACAACTTGGATGATCTCACAGTAGCCTTGCGGGGGGCAGTGGTGATGTGTTAGCATGAAAGGTTATTACATTGACCGTCCCCTTGTGTTTTAAGTGGAGCCCAGGAGTGAGAGCTCCAGTGGGATCTACGCAGCCTGCACCAATCTCAACACCATTGCTGCTTGTGATCCCTCTTTGCCCCTTGGAAGGGAGGTTAAAAACCCAGCTACACACAGAGCAGCGCCAGCCATCAGGTGAATCAGAGACTCTGCACAACAAAGAAATTCCTGAAACTGAATCGATGTTTCATATAAGTTATTTGACTTTCATAACACGCATTTCACTGCAAGGCGTCCTGTGGGAAGCTAATTTATGGATTTGTATTGTATTTCCTAAGTATTATAAAACTATGATTATACAATGCTCACTTGGGTCATACACGTGTCTCTGGGTGAACTGAACACCTCTGACTCGTGCCATCAGATTAGATAATACTAGTTTTGTAATTTCCCTTCCCCCCCCCACGCACACCACCAACAGGTGAGCAGGAGACAGGACCTCCTCTTCCAAAATATGACCAAGCTAGAGCCCTTAAAAGTGACTGAAGGTACTCGCTTAGGTGAGATCTCTTGAGATAGAGATTTCATCTACAGGAAAGATGCCGGTGTCTAATGCTATCTTAGCGAAAAATGCTACAACTACCATGACTGAGAATCCCAGACAGACAGATTTTCAGCTGGTGCGTGTCAAGAGCACTTGGTGTCGGATCAAGAAGGGGGAAGCCATATGCAACTCTGAGGACAAGATCACCATCTCACAGGCTAAAATGTAAGTACAGAAGCTTGTGCTAGGAGGAGTTGATAGAAATTTGATGACAAGTTTGCCATCAATTTGGCTTGGGTTTGCCATGTTACGTTATCTTTCACATGGGGGAAAACGTATATGTTTTAGGTTTATGCAACTGAAAAATGTTGTCTAATGTTGTCATAATGAGCATGATTGAAACCCACCAAGAAAGCAGATGTTCAGAGTAAAGGTTCAAACATGTTTTTGTGCGCAAATACCACTGCAATTGAGTGAATTAAAGGGGAGATTGTTATCTCCGGTTCTGAATTTTTTCACACTTTTGTGTATTTATCTGCATTGAAGATTGGAAGCTTTCTTAAAATGTATGAGGAGTATTTAGAGGAAATTGGAGATTTTTGCAATTGGGTTTACTCAGTGCATATACATTATCATTGTGTATAGAAGGGGGGGCGTAATAGATGTTTACAGGTACACAATACGCATAAAGAAATACATAGTTGGGAAAAACAAATACAGAAGTATTAAAAATCACTGACATGATCAAAAAGCATAATCCATTTCTCATAAACTTTAGAGGAACTTTAGTTCCTGTGGCAACGCCAGGAAAGGGTCACAAATGGGTGAATATCTGACAAGCTTTCCCCTCCGGCCAAACACAGGTCTCTGCAGGAACGTCTTTCTAGTTAATTAACCTTGGATTGCAGGAGGATCCCCTTTCAGCAGAATATAGCACCTCCTTTTGCTATTAAATATTAATGGATACTCACAAATGTGGCTTTACTCCCCCCATTTTTCCCCCCACACATCAGAAGTTTTCCAATACTTGCAGTGTCTTCATTCTATTATTACTGGGCCCAATCCTTCTTCCAATGAACTTGATAGGAGTTTTGCCACTGGTTTCTGTAGGAACAGGTAAATATCTCAACCCTGGAGGAGACACTGCATAGGCGGATCTAGATTGAATTCAATGGAGCTCTACCCAGGCACGGAGGTCCACTTGTGCAGAGTTCATTTCATGATCGGGTCCTTGGTCAATGACATAGGGTATGTCTTCACTCACAGCGCCATTGTTGGCGCTGCCAGATCAATTTTTCGGGATCAATTGGGTGGCACTGGAGATCCGCTCAATCAATCCAGAAGTCGACAGTGTTAATCCACCCCCACAAAAAGATTAACGCAGCATCGACGGGAGAGCATTTTCTGTCGACACAGTGTAGTGGGGACGCTGCAGTATTTAGAAGCTAGGAAGTCGACAGGAGAGACACAAGTTACTCTACATAGCTTGCATATCTCCTGTTGACTGCCGCCGAATTTCGTTGCCAGTGTAAACCAGGCCATAATTAATTGACTTAAAGGTCCAGTCCACAAGAAATAGCTCAGGTAAAATATCGATGAGCAAATGGAAGGTTTGGACTCTGCTTCACTAGAGTTTTCATAACTAGAGGTTAGACATTCTGCAGTTCATGCCAGGCTCTCTCTTCACCTTTCCATCAGCCATATGGACAAAATTACCACTGACATCTAAAACAGATTCCTGCACGGTAACTGACATTCCAAATCACACTCTCTCTTTAGTGGCCAAAGCTTTAAAAAGAAATGGGCATGCCATGATAATCTTCTGACATATATTTATTTGATTGAGCTTATTTTATATTAATATTACTTTTTTTTTTACTTCATTAGTTCAAACAAGGACAGAATAACAGTCTCTGAAAGGTATAAACATCATGAGGACAATTTTCAAAAGTCCCTAATTAACCTAAGTTATGAAGGGCCAGATTTTTACTGGCAGTTCCATCCCTAAAGAGACAGATAGGCAGTTAGTGGGAAAAGCACTTAACCCCCAATGATTTCAATGGGACCTGGGCACTTAAGGATCAGACTGTCAAAGGGATTTAGATGCCTACCTCTCATTGACTGCAGTGGGAGGAAGGTGTCGAAATACCTTTGACAATCTGGGCGTAGATATTTCTGGGTAAGTCTACGCCACAAAAATAACCCCACAGGAGGGAGCGTCAGAGTTCAAGTCAGTTGCATCAAGCTTGTGGGGCTCAGAGACCCCCTCCCCCCCTGAGTTTTAGAGCCTGAACTCCAGCCTTAGTCCAAATGTCTGCATGGTTATTTTTAGCCCTATGTCACGAGTCCAAGTCAGACTCCGACTTGCTGCCTTGGGGTTGTTTTTTTGCTGTGTAGATGTACAGTCTGAAAATCCCACCAGGCATCTATTTCCTGTCACAGGTCTCCATATAATACAAAGTACTTGATTTTTCTGTTCGGAGGCCAAGCTAAAAACCTGGGGAAAAATGTGGTTAGTTTCAAATCAAACCTGAAATTTTTTTGGCTTTCTTGCTGAAATGAAAAGATGGGGGAGGGGAGGGGCCGGGGGAGGAGAGCGGAGGAAACTTTCAGATCAAAAAACAACTGAAATGAACTAAACAAAAAAAAAAACCTAAAATTTTTTTTTTCAAATTCATTTGATTTCCATGGTATTTTCCAACCCAAAATGAATTTTCTTTTAAAAATAAATATAGCTAAATTTCTAAACCAAATGTCACTATGAAACAAGTCTAATCATTTCATTTTGAACAGGTCAAAATGAACTATTTTGACTTTTTTGAAAATAAAAATGTCCTTTTTCTGCCTGAAACTATTCACTGAATTTGACCTGAATTCACAAATAGTTTCAGTGTGCACCCATGAATTTTTTTGGTGAATTTACTATTTGCTGAAAAAAAATCACCAAGCTCTAAGCAGCCCTTTTTGGAAATCTTTCCCCATGTTATAATCCAATTTCATAGGCTTTGTTGCATTTTTAGGGCTAACTTCTACTCTCACTGAAACCAAAGAAGAAAAAATGTAAATGGGTCCAAATCAATATCTGTTCCGAAATAAACAGAACAAATATGAAATGGTAGATGTGATTGAATTATTGCCAATGAAAAAGTTTCGGTGTAAAATGAACTATTCTAAATGTTTGGCAATTTTGTTTTGCAAAAAAATTATACACTTTTCAACAAAATAAAACAAAAAATTAGGTTTCAATTCAAATAATTTTTTATTTGCTTTCCCCTCTCATTCTCTACCCCCTATTTCTTGATATAAAAGTATAACAGAAGAGGGAAATGGAGAAACCAAAAAGAAAACAAAGTATTTAGTTAGGTTCTAATTCAAATCAAAACATTTGTTTCACTTTGGCAAAGTATCAAAAATTTGTGGGAACAACATTGAAAAAAAAGGAAAAATTTTCATTTCTTTACTAATATTTCATGGGAAACACAATTTTTCCAAGCCTAATTAAAAGCTTGATTAAGCCAAAAACGTTTTGAACTCTGTCCTGAAAAAACAAGAAGCATCCGCTCTGGCAGACTGAGGAACTGAGATCAGTAAGAGACTGAACTCTGCGTGAAAGCTCGCTCTTTCATTCCAGCAAGGCAAGTTCTAGCTCGAAAGGGAAAACAAGAAGCTACACAGTGGATCTAAACTACTGTTACAGAATACGGGACTGGGATTTAAGTGCCAGTTTTAGACCCGAGTTGCAGAAAGCGACAAAGTCTATTTCAATTGCAGAATTGCTTAAAAAACCAAAGGATACAGTTGGATTAAAGTCAGAATGCTCAGTTGTGGAGTTGCCACAAGCCCTGTGAAAGAGGCAAGACATAAGAGGATCCCTTTAGAAATAAGAGAAAAATTAGATCATGATTTCACAGACTGCACCAAAACATGAAATTAGCCCAACATCATGATTCTTCTGGCATCAGGGAGGCAGAAGTGGGCGCACCTGCCTCTGCAGCCCTGCTGTTGGAAAAATCATGATATTGGGCTAATTCAGCTGCTTGCAGCGGGTGGGTAGGCGGTGGTGTAACCCGTCCGTGCCCAGGGTAGCCCACTGATAATGCCAGGGTCAGGGCAGGCTGCAAAAGGAGAGCAAATTCTCCCAGCACTGGTGGGTGACACCACAGTCAGACTTCCCAACCAGCCACAAACAGTGCTTCTGATTCCCCCACACTGGTTATCAAGAAGCCACTGTGCAAATACACACAGCCCCCTTTACTGCATTTCAGTCTCTGGCTCCCCAACTGACACTAGGTCCAGTAAAGAGACCAGTTGCTTTAACTCTATGCTCTTTACTAAAAGATTCCCTCTGATCCCAAAGGATCAGCCACAGTACCAGTTCACTATAAGTTTGGATCTTACCCAAAATACCATGCTGCCAGCCAATCCTTTAGTAACTAAAACTAAAGGTTTATTAATAAAGAAAACAAACAATAAGAGAAGTGTTAAAGGCTTAAAGCAATCAGATACATACAGATGATTTAAAAGTCCATATACATCAGGTTTCTAGAACAATTGTGGAGTTGCAGGCTTGTATAGTTCCTCTGGTATACATCCAGTACCTGGATGGGTCTAAGTCCTTCAGTTCAGTTGCAAAGTGTGTAGATCCAGAGGTGTGTCCGCAGCTGGCCAGGAACAAGGAAACAAGGCAAAGACGAATACAAAATGGTTTCTGTGGTTTGATCTTATATACCCTCTGTTTCTGGCCATGTGGCTTGTGGAACTTTACTGGAACCAAAATGGAGTCCATAGTCACATGGGCCAATCCTGGTAATTCTTCAGGTATGCCTTTAGTTTCTTCCCGGGCCTCTGGCTTCTGATAAGGCCTTGAATGGGCTATTAAGCAAGCTATTGTCCTGCGGCCTCTCTGTCTGGGGTGTGTCTTCCACAGCACAGTTTGAAATACAGGGATACCAAAGATCTCCATAACTTTCCTTACACATATTACACATGAACACAAATATTATCATCTTATTCAGCATATCATAACCTTTCTAACAGTACCTGACATGGCATGTCTTACATGAATTATGATGATTTTGACATATTAAGGTCAAACACCACCAATGCCCCCCCAATGCAGCCCGTGTGACAGGTGGGTGATGTGCATTTCCACATGGCACTGGCTCTCCGGCCCAGCTCCAGCTCAAGCCACTATGCGGCTTCCTATCTGGGTGGCTAGTTAAGAGAGTGGGCAGTGCTGACAATGAGTGGCATTGGGGAGCCTTGGCCTGCTCCAAGGGAGACAACACAGGAGCTGAGACCAGGATCAACTGCTTGGAGCACAAGCAGGAAGGAAACAGGATAGTGGTAGGGTAAAGGACCCCTATCCCAGCGTGGGGATAGATCCCAATCTCACCCCAATGCCCTTGCCAAGGAATGGCCCCTCACACCTCTGCTCATTCTCTATATGACAGGTCCAGGTCTCAGTCCTTCAGCATTTCCCCTGGCCGCCTGGGGGCCACTATAAGGTGGGCTGGGGCTGCTAACCACCCTGCATGGTCACTGCCTCCCTGCTTTCCCGCCAACTCGGTCAGATGCCTTTGAAGGAACTCCTCACAATCTTCCCTCGTCTTGGCTAACCTAAGTACTTGGGTCACCTGCAAGCTCCGTCTCATCACTTCTCACCCCCCGCCCTTCCAAGTTCACTAAAAAAAGGATATGAAACATCAGTTTTAATACAGAACTTGAGTACCCCACTGTTAAATTTTTGCCATGCTGGAAATCGGTCTCTCTTTCATAGCCACCTGTGTTGTTGGGTTTTTTTTATTTTTTTGGTTTTTGACAGTTTAAGTAAATTAGCGCATTCATCGCCTCCATCTTATTGACAGACTAGTGAATTTGAGAGGAACATTTTGCCTTTACAGAAGCTGTACTAGTTAGTCCATGCTACATCATTACCCATCTATGGGTTTACTGTATGATTTTTAAAGATCACATCAGCCAATTTTCCTGGTGCTGAAGCAAGGCTGACTCGTCTACAATTTCCAGGATCATCCCTGGTGCCTACAGTACTTTAAAGATCATTACAGTATTTGCAACCCTACTGTTTTCTGGTATAACAGTTGACTTTAATGAGTGTGTATTTCAATTGGTAAGCTGGCTGCTTCATTTTTAAATTCTTTCAGATGTAGAAGGTACCTAATGTATTGAGCTCATGTTTTCTGATCCCTGACAGAGGAAAAAGTGTTTCAGACGTCGGGATTTCCTGGACAATTGAAGCTCCTATCTCTTTCTGCTACAAAGTGGTGGAGACTTGCAATCTTCTGGATCCTGCCAATAGTACACTCCTTTTTGGACACGTCATAGATCCTCAGCAACTAGAGATGGTCATTAACAGAGAAAGAGCACAAAGGCGTTTTATTGTAATCGATCAGATTGTTGATGAATATTATGGCTCAAAGGTGAGAAATTACTTTGAAGCCAACAATGTTCATTATAAAATCCTTTCCCTTCCCACCACCGAAGAAACCAAATCCATGGATCTGGTCTTAAGCATCTTGCAAGAAGTTCACAACTTCGGCATCGACAGGCGTACAGAACCCATTATTGCAATTGGAGGAGGGGTCTGCCTTGATATCGTTGGCCTAGCAGCATCACTTTACAGGAGACGCACCCCTTACATTCGTGTCCCAACGACCCTCTTGTCTTATGTGGATGCCAGTGTGGGAGCAAAGAATGGTGTCAATTTCCTTCAGTGCAAGAACAAGCTTGGAGGTTACACTCCTCCTGTAGCCACTTTTCTGGACAGATCCTTCATCCAGACTATCCCACGTCGACATATCTCCAATGGGCTTGGTGAAATTTTAAAGGTACCGGTTTTTGGAATACAAATGTATTTTTGCAATAGTAATAAGTAACAAAAAGTTGGATCTTTGTGTGTGGCTAGAGCATTGTGTAAGATGTTTTATACATCCCAAGGGTGGGCTTTTCAAAGCCACCTAGAGAAGCTGGATAACCAAATCTCATTATTTATTAATCATGCACACCCACATATTTTATAGTGGTTTGGCTTCTAAGAATCTAAAAGGGTACCTACCCTAGCCTTTAGGGACCCCTGATAATTTTTTTAAGTACACACAATATATAACCAAGTCAGATGCAACTGCAGAGCAACAAGGTGGAAGAAATATCCTTCATAATGGGCTTGATCCAAAACTTATTAAAATCCATGGGAGTCTATTAACTTCAATAGACATCCAATAAGAGCAAGGATAAACTAGTTTTTATTCAGAGTGGGGGGAAGAACAGGAAAATTAATTAACTTTTTATCCCAAGACATGTTCTAAAAGACCATTTATATACATCTCAAATGCTCAAAGAATATATTGAGTTTGATTGACTAATGATATACTCAACCTTGCTAGACCAAATTCTGCTCTCCTTGTAAGTCTATAGTTACTCCCTTGGACCTACATATGCAAACAGCTTTAAGAGCTATCGATGTAATTAGTGCAAAGTATGATTATTGTGTCAACGTAAGAAATATATAAACGTATTAAAAATGCATCCATCTTGAACACGTGCATGCAATATTAGTAAAACCTATGCAATTCAAACCACTGCCCATAAAACTAAAAACCTTTCCAAAACCCCAAACCCACTATACCATCCCAAACTCCCATCTACTCAATTCTCTTTAAAAACAGCCCTGGGGAAAAGGCATGAATTATCCTCATGAAGTCCAGCATCTCATCGAAAGGGTCTTACCCTTTTTCCCAGTCACAAACGGCAAATGCCCTGGATAGCCTCTGTGTACCTGGACAGCCAGGAGCAGCTAGTAATTCAACAAGACTCCCAGGGTTGACCAATAGCAAATTTACCTCAGTCTCTGGGATGCATCTGTAATCTCTGATGTTTTATCCAGTGGCTTCCCATCCCATTACTGAACATCATCTTAACCCTGTTTGCTTAGAGTCTAAAGCAACTCATGTAGCTCTTACCCAGACGAGATGGATTTAGGTCATTCAGAAAAGCATCCCAAGTCAGAGTGTCATCCACATAGTGAACATACCACAATCTGTACATTCTCTGTAGCCCTCCTAAGATTCTTAATACAAGCTGAATACAAGTTTTATCCATGGAAGTACACGCTGCACCGATTGTGTCTATCTATACAGACAGAATCAGCATATGTAAATATTAATTTGCATGTATGCACTGGGCTAATATAGGACTAGTTGTCTATATTTCCATACATTCTTTTCCTACAGGTATTATTGTCTTATAGAAAAATTCACCTTTTTTAAGTATTTCTTTTCACTCTTTATCCAAGATGGCGCTCATGAAACACAAAGGACTCTTTGATCTACTCAAAAGCCATGGAAAATACATGCTGGACACAAAGTTCCAATCTCTCAATGGTTTGGTCAATCACGGTGATGCTGCACTAAAGACAACCAGACTTGCCATCGAAACAATGCTGGAAGAGCTTGCACCCAACCTCTGGGAGGATGATCTGGACAGATTGGTTGATTTTGGGCACCTGATAAGCCCGGAACTGGAAATGGTAAGTCGTGAATTTTATATTGCAATGTCCTGCTACGAAAAAAAAACCAGGTTTTATTTCTAGTACAAATGCTCTTGGGAGGTTTTAGATTTCAGTTCAACAGCTTTGTTGTACTTGAGAGGCAGCATGGCCCAGTGGGTACCACACTGGATTGGGAGTCAGGAGAGCTGTGGTCTAGTCTCAGCTCTACCAGTTACCCTGATGTATAACATTGGGCAAGTTATGTCCCTGCTGGGTGCCTCAGTTTCCCCTCCCGCTTTTGTCCATGTTATCTATTTTGATTGCTGGAAATTTTATGCCAGTGATTTTCTCTTGCTATGCATTTGAACAAAGGCACAAAGGAGACCCA
This sequence comes from Mesoclemmys tuberculata, assembly GCA_007922155.1. Taxonomy (NCBI): domain Eukaryota; kingdom Metazoa; phylum Chordata; order Testudines; family Chelidae; genus Mesoclemmys; species Mesoclemmys tuberculata. Next base: position 7,435,455 of record ML677027.1, read on the forward strand.
ATTGCATTGGTGCCTCTAGGCATTAGAGTAATACAAATAATAGCAATAATCTCAGGTATAGCAATCCAAATATTGCAGGGTTTTTTGTAAAGAACTTTTATCGTAGAGCCCTTTCATTGTAGAGAAACTACTGTTCAGAAGGGGGTCCTAAGGAGGAACGGAATCAGTCCCTGTGACAGAGTTCAGGTGAGGTGTTTGCCACCCAGTAACCTTCCCTCTCGCGCTCTCATTCAAAGCTCAGCCATCGCCTCCAACAAGAACAGACTCATGCTCTCTGTGGGAGATTTTATGGACAGTTAATCACGTAGAAAACACGTTGTCCACTTCCCAGAAACACAAAGGATGTTGAGATCCAGCAAATCTCTAGTTCTCCTACCGAGAACCACATACTAACGTTCATCAGCAAAGTCAGATTCATTAAGAAAGCTCCAATTATTGACTGCAAGGGGAAAAATAAGTTAAGCTTCCTTTCCTTTCAGAAAGTTTTACCGTCACTGATGCATGGAGAAGCAGTCAACATAGACATGGCATTTATGACTTACGTGGCCTATGAAAAGGGGCTTTTAACTATGCCAGAAACAGCTGACATTATTCAGTGCATGAAAGGTTTGGAGCTCCCAGTGTGGCATGACGACTGCAACTTGCATCTCATAAAAAAGGCGTTGGTGGAAAGGTTGAAACACTGCGGGGGCCAGATGAGAATGCCTCTCCCAACAGGACTTGGAACAGCAGGTACTGCAACACAGCTTCTAAAGCAGGGAGAGTCATCCTTTTTGTGTGAGGGGGCCACATTGCAATTTCTTTTCCATTCAGGGGGCCAGTGGGCTGGAGGAGAGGGGCTGCTTCTCCGCTAGGCTGGCTGTTGGGGCGCTGCTACTGCGCCGGGCCAGCATGGGGCAGGAGGAGAGGGGCTGCACCTCCATTCCTGCTGGCTGGGGGGAGGGTTGCAGCTGCTGAGGCTGAAGGGAAAAGGCAGTTCCTCTGCCCCGACAGGCCAGATAGCAGCCTTTGGTGGGCTGGACTCTAGCCCACAGGCTGTGGGTTGGACAACCCAGTTCTAAAGGGACAGATATTTACCAAGAGAAAGTGGGAGTTTTCACCCCCCATTCCCATACAGAAGAGCAACTCACAGAGACACTCATGAATGGCCAGATTTTTAAAGACGCGTGGATACCTAAAGACGTAGACAGCTGCTGGGTGGGATTTTCAAAAAGGCCGAGGCACTTAACAGTCATTGTGCTGAGGCACGTCTGAAAATTCCACTCAGCGCTCATCTGTGTCTAAGTGCCTCACTACCTTTAAAAACCTGGTCCTGGGAGCCTGATCAAATACCTGTTGAATTCAATGGCAGTTTTTCCATGGACTTCAAGGGGCTTTGGATCAGCCTATTACAGTAAAGTCTTTGGCGATATTAATTACTTTTTGCTTGGAAAGCTGTCAACTTTTTTGTTTTCACTTGTCCTGGCAACATTCAAAAAAAAAAAAAAACAGCTCAGGGCTTTAATTGATCTTTTAAAATCTTAATATACCAGGACAGGGAGGGAATTCAGCACCTGCATCTAACCACCAAAACTTAATTAAGGACAGCTCTAATACGCTGCCTGGAAGTTGGCCAATTTACTTTGCAAACATATTATAAATCATACCCGACATTATGTCAGGACGATCCAAATGCGGGGTTACATTTGTTTAAACCAAAAAAACAAGAGTAAGTAAGAAAAATAAGTAAGAATTCCTTTGTCATGCTTGAAAACATTTCAAAATAGCTCTTGGAAAAAGGAAGCTGATGTACGATGCAATTAACATATATAGAGCTCACTAGCAGGCATCCCGAGTGCTACTAATGTCTGCCCAAAGTGATGATACGCAGAAATAGAAACACAATTCAGAATAAAAAGCAGCACAAAGGGTCAGCTCGTGATACATCAATCTACTGCAACCCTATAATAATCCCACCAGGTTGAATCTCTGTGGGCTGGAGTCACAAAGGAGACTAAGTTGCCATTTCTACACTTGGGACAGCCTGTTGGGTCTGTGTAGCTAAACACAACAGGGCGGGTGCCTCCAAACTGCAGCGTGCAGGTATGCATGTCAGCGAAAGGCTCTGGCAGAGGGGAGGCAGCGGGGAAAGGCTCTGGCACCTCCCTGCAGTGAGGAAAGGCTCCAGCAGGGAGAAGCTGCCTCCCACCGCCAGAGCCTTTCATTGCTGCGGTGAAAGGCTCCAGCGGTGGCGTGACAGCAAGACACCACACTGCTAAAAATAGCAGCCTAGACCGGGGAAACGTGGCTTGGGCGTGTAGCGAGCCATGCAAAGTACATACTATAAGGTTCTGGGGTGTTTTTACCCCATTTGCTAGTATCAACATCTACGCTCCTACACCCCTCTTGTGCCAGGGGCCCATGCCGTTTCTCTGCTCTCCACGCCACTGTAAATGCAGATATGGCCTTAGTGGAGGTCCCAGCTCTGCATTAGGTGCCTAGGCTCCCTATGCATTGTATGGGGAGAATTAGGCCACTAAGAAAAGAATTCTCACAAGCGAGAAAACTGAGCCAGGAGCCACCTAAATTTATCCTGGAGTCAAACGCAGAGGAAAGAGAAATGTGGGAGGGAGAGGGGGAAAGCTGCTTAAGGCACCCGGTGGGAGATACCTGAATCAGGTCAGCCCTTCCTCATGAAAAGCCACAGAGAAAGAGCCCCCTAGGTCTGACCCCTTATAGCCAATAACCCAGGGACACTTCAGAAAAGCGGGAGAGCCAGGTTCACGCCACTGCTCCAATGAATGTCTAATTATTCAGACCAAGTAGAACAGCTTCTAAAGGAGAGATGGCGAGAACCCTACATCCACAATATCCAACAGCCTGGTGGTTGGGGCACTCACCTGGCCTAGGGAGACCTAGGTTCATGTCCCTGCTCCAAATCCAGTACAACAGGGGTTCAAGTCTGGGTTTCCCCCATCCCAAGTGAGCTACTGGCTATTCTGGGATAAAATTCCCACCCTGTTGGCCCCCAACCGGCTCCTGTGTGGGGTAGACATGCTCAAAGCACGTTCACCGGATTTGCCTCCTCCCACGGAGTTAAGCAGGGGAACACCGGGTATGAGACTCTCACAGGAGCTTAGACATGAGGGACTCGGAGCAGCTCCTGAGTCGTGGGACAGCATCAGGACTGAGGCAGCTTTGTGCGTGCCTATCGACGGTACCTATAGGGATCCAGGCACCGACAGAGCTAGGCGGCCACTAAGCGGAAGTTTTGTGAATGTCAGGCTTAGGCACCTAAAGATGCAGGCAGGCACCTAGAGTCCCTTTGTGAATCTAATGCTGTTAATAAGTCTGGTGAAGCTGTGCAGGGAGAGTTGACCTCACCTTCTCTGAGATCGTAGAAGATGCATCTCTAGATGTCAAATTACCTACAAAAATCGTATTTTGCAGAGATATTCAATGATCTCACCGAAGAGATCCTGGAGAGAGCGTACGAACTGTGGGCCAGCGAATGTAAGACTGCGGTGGAAGAGGACTTTGGGATTCACTGAAGACTATAGAAGTTGGATGGTATCAGGCAAAGCTGTAATTTAGTGGTCAGGGCTGGATTTCAAATAGAACCATTTCAAATAACCTTTTGAAGACATCATAAAAGTTTTGGGTTTGTTCTTTTCTAAAAGAGGCATCTGATCTGTTATGCCTATTACATTCGTGCACTTTGGTACAGAAGCTCCTAGGGGCACCCTTTTGGTCTTTGTATCACTCCCAGTGCTTGGATAGCGCTCAAGAAATAATTAACATCGGTAACTGGCATTATCGACTGTATCGTAGCATAGTACGTTATGAGCACAGCCTTGCACCCACTGAAGTCAATGGCAGATCTCCCATTCCTTTTCCTTCATTCCCTACACTAGTACAGACTGTCGGGTGATCTGAAATAGAGCTTGTAGAGGGGTCTCTCTCCATTGTCCGCCAATGGAGCACTGAAGTCACTAGAAGTGTTTCCTGAGTTAAGATTGCAGTATTAGGTCTATAATGGATATAAAAGGAGTTGGGTTTGATGATGTAGTAAACAAATGCATTTCTTATTTATAACAGTCTTTATAGCATAAGATTGCACTATTGTATTGTAAATGTGTTGCCTCGGAAAACAATACGCTATGTAAAAGAGTTAAAGAAAAGTAAAATGCCTCTGATACATTATGCAGCACAGCTAGCATTTTTTCTAAGCTACTTTCCATTTTAGTTCTTTGAGTATGTTAAGGCAAAAAGTATGTATTGGCTTTTACCCTAATCCTGTACAGAACATTTTGAACACAGAAACCGTTATATAGTGTCAAATTACAAAATCTCTCTGTTTCAATATGTAACAGGCGATGGTATAATCTAAGTAGCTGTGGAAGTCCTAGGATGTGAGACTTTTCAAATTACACTGGACAAAGGCTAGGAAGTGCATAGCAGGCAGCAAGCCTCAACTGGTGGGGAAAAAAAAAGGTCTATTGTCACTTCTAACATCCATGATTCTGGTTAATTGTATTTACTTTACTAGTTAGAGATACATACTTACAATCATATATATAAAAAACACTTTGTCAATTTCTGCTGTGACGTAGTGTGATCTATTTGGCCAAGTTACACATTGGGTTTAGGTTGGTCAAAAAATGGATGTTGGTGGTTTACCTGGGTAACCTGTACAAAGTCAGAATGCCTTGGGTGTGCCAATAAGTGCAACTTTTGTCACTTTCATATTGTGTGGAGACAAAATCTAGGTGGCATATGCAGGACCCGCTCCCAATCAAATCAAAAGGGAATGTTATATATCACATGAAGAACATGAACATTCTGTGGTCCTTTTGCTTGGAGGTGGCTGCAAGGGAAATACAGTCAGCAGCCTTTTTATTATTTCAAGTGTTTTTACTCAATCAATTCAATATGCTATGCTTGTTTTTGCTGGTGTATTGGTTTCTCACTATTTACTAAAGAAATAAAAGCCATTCAATCATTAAAAAGTTTGTAATGAAAAACAGTTGTGTGCGCGCGCGCACACACACGCATGAGAGAGACAGACAGAGATGGAATCTATGAATGATACCTCTCCAACACTTCCATTCTGCCTTGAGGAGTCTTGAGCCACTATAACATTGCCCTTGTAAACGCCTCCTTTGCAATCCCTTCTTCCCTGCCTAGCCTCGCGTCTGCTTTTGTTTTTCTGCTCTCCAGTGTTTGTTGTGGGACGGATGGGGACAGGGTTGGCCAAAGTTCCCCCTTACCCTTGACACTTGAAGTGCTGATGCCTAAAACATGCAAAGAGAACAACACTGCCCCCTACTGAAAACCCAGTCTGCCAGGTTTTCCTCTTGCTTCTGACCCAAAGCTGCTGGGAACAGCAATCTTCTAGGCATGGGAGGGCACTGCTCACAAAGATGCCAGTGTTAATAAGAAGAGCCAATGATCCAGTTATTGCCCAGGCTTTTCTATTTTATGACACTATTTTTCCCTACCATGTTTGATATTCACAGCCGTTTCACCCTCTTCTGATTCTGCATGTAGCAGAGAAACCAAGTCACCCCTTGGTATGGCAATTTGTGTTTCACTTGAATGAGATGGGAACCTAGAAGTGTCTCCTGGCCTCTCCTGGCCTTAATTTATTTGTATTTGAATCTTAGTAGCACCCCGGAACCTCAGTTAAAGAACAGGGACACTCTGTGCTAGGTACTGCACTGACACTGAAGAAAAAGCCTAAGGAGTCAATGCTTGTGCATCTTGCAGCCTTGCTGCCCTATGCTATTGCTGCACGCTGGTCATGACCCAGAACTCAATGGAAGGCATTGGTATTTGGGTCCCATGATCTCTCTGACACCAGAATTCAGGAGAGTCAGGAAGTTAGTCTACATAGGTCCACCCAGATAGAATGGGGGCAACCTGCAGTTGCTCCTTTTTGACTTGAGCAAATAATCAAATTTTGGGGGCCTGGGGAGTGTTCCAGATGGCCGTAGAAATGGACCAAGTCTGGTATTCTCTTTGTACATTCCTTGTTAGTAAACAAGATTGGATCAAAGTACTGCTTCTCTGAACACAGGAAGAACCAAGAACAAAAAGGGTATTTTTAGCTTACAGCCTCAAGCCCACGTTGGCCAGCAGACCCCAAAGCACTCTTTTTAACACAACCAGGGTCACGCTGTGCTCATGGGTTACTGCTTGGCTGTCTTGCTTTTTTGCCTCTCCCTCTCTTTGTCTGTTCTCAGCTTGTGCATTCTCCCACACACCTGGTCATGCTACCTTGTGGACCCTCCCACGTCCGTCTGGTGCTAGTTTCTGGGCAGACTTTATTTGGCTTCGTTCTAGGCGTGCCCCTTTCATTGTTAAAGAAAGTTGCTGTACGTCAGCTCTAATGATGTTTTAACTCACGCAGAACAAGAATTCACCCAGCTCATAATGTTACCCATGGCGTTAGCCGCTCCTCTAGGTCCTTTAGTAAAGCAGGGGATGTTCCGTCCCACTAAAGGGTCCTCAGACTAGCCCAAAGGATTCAGAATCTTCCCTTCACTCAGAGTGTCCAGAGAAGGAAACATGGTGTTTCCTGTACTCCAGGAGCAGCCCCTACTGGCAAGCTGGCGGGGCTGAATTTTTGCAGAGGATCTGGCCTTCCCAGGCAGCTGCCATGTTCATGGGCTTCCAACTTGTCCCTATAATGGAGAGTCCATTCTGCCTCTCCCAGCAACGATGCGTATGTGGCGCTGAGGCATGCAGAGGTCTGGCACGCACTATGGTCAGAGAAAGCGTGGTCACTATGGTCACAGGCAGTGTGGATGAAGGTGGTAGTTGATGCTTCCCTTCAAGGCTGCCGGAGTCCACCGCTGACTGCTTTTGACCCAGCTGCAAGTTAGCGGTCAGCATTGTGGCAGGCTGCTAATTCATTCGGAGAGCGCAAAGCTGCTCAGCCACCACATGCCGGGCGCAAAATTAAAGATATTTTAACAATAAAATCTCCCTCATATGCCTCAATAGCAATCAGCACTAGAGCTAAAACAACAAGAGTTCTCCAGCACTGGAGTTGAGAATCGCATCCAACCTTTGCCTGCAGAAAAAGAGTTCTCTATATCGCTCACGAGACAAATCTTGTGAGAGACAAAGCTGCCACGTGAACACTCACTAAACACAATTCTTATGCCAGATCACAACAAAGCATGTACGTCCATGACATTAACACTGGAACTAACAGTATAGTAATGCAACTTCAGGCGTGAGGCTGCAGAATAAGTAGATACGTATGCTCAGATGCCACCTTCATAAAGGCTGAGAGGCAGATAAAGACCTTGTCCAGCCAACTTCCATTTAGGCTAAAAAACCAATACCAGTGACTTTGCTGGAAGTTTGGACTGAGCCCTAAATCCTAACACATCCAGGGGCAGAGTCAAGGTTGTTTGTGTGCTGAGCACTGAGAACATTTGTTTCATGGTCTGTGTCTGTATTGAGCACTCAAGCTGGCATTCCAAATTATAAAATAGGAGTTACATGTTCCAGAAAAATTGACACAAAATAATAAAAGATTAGGGTTGGGAGGGCTCCCAGGGGGTCATCTAGTCCAACCCCCGCCCAAAGCAGGAGCAATCCCAATTAAATCATCCCAGCCAGGGCCACACCTTAAAAATCTCTAAGCACGGGGATTCCACCATCTCTCTAGGTAACTTATTCCCTTACTTCACTACCTTCCTAGTGAAAAGTTTTTCCTACTATCCAACCTAGACCTCCCCCACAGCAACTTGAGACCATTGCTCCTTGTTCTGTCATCTGCCACCACTGAGAACAGCCTAGCTCCATCCTCCCTGGAACCCCCTTTCAGGTAGTTAAAGGCTGCTATCAAATCCCGCCTCATTCTTCTCTTCCGCAGACTAAACAAGCCTAATTCCCTCAGCCTCCCCGCATAAGTCTTATGCTCCAGCCCAAAATCATTTTAGTTGCCCTCTGCTGGACTCTCTCCAACTTGTCCACATCCTTTCTGTAGCGGAGGGCCCAAAACTGGACACAATACTCCAAATGTGACCTCCCCAATGCTAAATAGAATACTTACACTAATTAGACTGTGGAACTCATTGCCACAGGATGTCATTGAAGCAAGATTCTGAGAGGGATTGGACATTGGCTATCAAGAATACCAGACCACACAATACTATAAAAAAAAGTTTTGTAAGGGATAGAAAATCTAATTCTTCTAAATTTAAACCATTCTCTATTAGGAAGCGGGTGGATAATCCTGCTCTATGGCCAGATTATCCCATATCTGACAACAACAGGGTTTATTGCATCTTCCCTTGCTGGTGGTGGCCACCACTGAAGACAGGATGCTGGTCTAGATGGATTGCAGGCTTGATCCTGTTGGACAATTGCTAGGAGGTGTGGTATAAAGTTCATATTGATATTTTGGGATTACCAATTTAATTCACTGGTAGCTTTATTACTTGATGAGTAATGTGGACATCTTAAACTCAAACTGATAAAACCATCTCATGCCAGCACATAAAATCATATCTATAGAAAGTAAAATGTATTGCTAAGCTTTAAAGTATGCAATGCGTTTCGTGCTTCCTGGTAGAGAAACTACAGTAAAACACGTTCTGGTCGATCAACCAGGAGACATAACACAGCAGACATTAAACTGAGTAAATATGTAAGGGTTAATAATCCCTAAGGGGAAGATTTTCAGAGGCACAAAGGGCCTGTAGGCACCCAACTCCCACTGAAAGCCAGATGAAAGTTGGGCACTTAATTGTGTTTTGTTTCTTGGAAATTAAGCTACAAATAAATAAATGTCAGAAACACAGATATGAATAGCCTGCCTATAACTGAGGGTATGGTCCAACCACATATCCAAGCAGAGTTCCTCAGGGCTGCATCCGCTGACTCCTTAGCTTCTTTTGAGGAGCAGTGGGCTCTGTCCAGGGTTCTCGGCTGTGTCCCCTTCAGGTTCCCTCCATTTAACCCTTGACCTTCACACCTGTTCCTGTTTTCTCTTGAAATTAGTTGAGTCCCAGGCCCTGTGACTCCTCCCCTTAAGTTGGGGAAGGGACTTCAGCCATGGGTGGGCTTGGGCTGGCCCACGTCCCGGAACCCAAAGAGTCCAGCGCTCATTGAAATCCGTGGAAAGACTCCCAGTGGCTTCAGTGGGCTTTGGATCAGGCCCCAAATGCACGACATTTTAAGACTCTGATACCCTATCAACTCCGCTGGTGCAGTCATATGTAGGGATCCACCAGATATTGCTTGTACTGCCTTTTCACCTCCGTCTTCAGGAAATAATGCATATAACAGCACATCAAGCAAGATAGAATACAATTATGATTAGAAGGTGAGCACGTGATGATTATTTTTCCCCCTTCTACCTTGGTGACAGAATGCAATCAACCTCCACCAGGCTTTGCTACTTAGTAGCAGACATTTTTAATTATATACTAAAATATGCTCAAGCACACAGACTGCTGTGTGACTAATACACGTATATCAAGAGAGGCATATGACAGCAACTAAATTGCTTTAGTGTCTGATAAAGACTTCCTCTGCCAGACTTGTCATCAAAAGATCAAGGAGAGAAGGTGAAAAGTATTATTAATAAAACTACTTTAAAATACTCTTCATTGTTTGCAATGCATTTTTTTTAAGCCTACCACCAATTTAATGCTTTTCCATTTATTAAGCTTTGATTTAATTCCTTCTTTTCAAAGGGAGCTATTATCCCTACACCTAAAGTCTCAGCTCACTTCCTTATTACCTTCAATGAAATATTATACCAGAAAGAAAATGAAGTATAAGTTCCATCAAGATGTTAATGAGCTGTAAATACTTCATGTACTTGTTTGTACTAGATTATTTCTGGAAAGAGAGTGAGATTGTTTTGAAAGTAATACGTGCTGGAGTTAACCAATTACTCCGTTTCCAACTCTCTGGTCTACAGTCAGCAGTGCATCACAGGAAATCAGTGTTCTTCGCAAACGAGGAGGAAAAATCTTGGGCTCTGATTCTCATTTACATCAAGGTCTCTTCACAGTGTAAGGTGGGCTTAAAGTGGATGTCATTTACACCCACTTTATACAGCATTAAAGGCATCTTACAGTAAAGGAGAATCACGCCAGATTTCTTTAACAGTGGCAGGTGCTAAATATTTTAAACGAAAATCTTTTAAGTGGAGAACAAAATATAATCAAACAACAGAATTTTAGTATGAAACGTGGACTATCCCATGTATTATGTAATGACTGCTACATGTTTGGTGTCTGTCTTAGGCCGCTGCTGCTGATGTAAATTACATGCTAGATTCAGATGAAACTACTTAGCAATTAGGAAATTAAATCATGACTCGCATTAGAGCAACACGAATTTACTTGGTCTTCACTGGAATAGAACTGATCATATGGAACTAATGCAATGTTGTGTGTGGATGTCACATTAGTCATGCATTTGTTGGAGGAATCCTGCACGTGCCAGAATGTAATAGAAATCAAACATGGCAGAGTGACATACAGGTCTCAGCCTGTAAAGGGAAGTTTACCTTCATTAAGCTTCACATAGAAATGAAGGCTACATCTCCATAAGGTTTTGTGTTTTTCTCCCTTCCTAATGACTTGTCTGGTTACAAGCATTGCCATCAAGCTGAAGGGGAAATGGAAAGTCTTTCATACTGGATAGCTCCTTACAGGGTAGGAGAATGATTATATACTTCTTTTTGGTCTTAACCTACACTAGATCTTACCTCAGCATAATTTACGTCGCCGTGGGGCGTGAATAATCCACATCTCTGAGCGACAAATTCCACGGACCTAAGCGCCAGCGTAGACAGCGTTATGTAGGCGGGAGGGTTTCTCCCGTTGATATAGCTACCACCTCTGATGGAGGTTATGCTGACAGGAGCGCTTTCCCATAGACAGAGAGCATCTCCACCAGATGCGCTGCAATGGCACAGCTTCTAGTGTAGATTAGCCCTCCGTCTTCACTGCTTAAAAGGGTGGCTTTTTAAAAAGACAGAAACGCACCATAGTTACCTTGCTGAGTAAAAGGAGACCAGGACAAAAGGAGACCTGCCTTTACCAAGACATGGCACGGCAACGTCAACACTCACCCCCTTCCTGGGGTCGGCCTTGCCTCGTTTACCTCACAGCAGAACTAAAGCGCCTTGTCTCCAATTCGGTTTTTACAGCAGCAGCAGAGCTCAGGCAGGCGAGGTGCGTTTTTACCATGGAATAAATAAAAGTCGTCAGTGAAGACAAAGCAATAAACTACGTCAACATGGCAGCTGCAAGAACGCAATTCCTAGCTCAAGTCGACGTACAGTCACTAGCTCCGCTTGAGCTACTGCAATAAAAATGGCAGTGGGGTCGTGGTCATACGGGAAGCGGCTCGGGCTAGCCACACACCTGAGTACAATCCCATCCAAGACCCTACATGCATACTTGGATAGCTAGCCTGAGCCACCATCCGTGCCGACAAGGATTGCTATTGTTAACGCGCTAGCTCATGGACATGTATGTCTACCCATGCTGGGAATCGCACACAAACATACCCTTAAACCACAAGCACTTTGGGATGGGGACCATCTTTCCAGTCCCTGATAGGGGATCTAGATATTACAACATAAAGAATACGTAACGCAATTTGAAACACAAGATTATGTAGCAATGGATTTCTTAATTCTTTGAATTAAAATAAAATGGTGTCTCAACCCAACACAGCAACCTTATCTCCAAGGCTAGTCAGTTGTCTATATCATTTGAGTTTCACTTGAAACAAGGTTCTGATTTGCACTGTGAAAACTACTTTCCCATTGGCAGCTAGACTGTCTTTGGGATTTTCTCACAAGAACAACCCAATAGCTCAGTCCATTAAGATTGTGTTCACATATCAATGGTTAATCTTTGGGTCCCTGAATGGTCACCGAACCTTAAAGCAGAAGCTGGGTAAAATTTTCAGTCTAATAGGTGATCCTCAAAGTTTAGGGTGTTTGCATCCAGGATTTTAGTCCAAACCAACCTCTAGTGTAAACTATAGGGCTCCAAGTTTATCAAGTGCCCATACTGGAAATTGTTCTTAGGTTCATCTCCAACCTAAGATGTTCTACTCCAATGTAAGGTGTTCTTACCTTGTCCTTTTCATCTCCAACCTAAGATGTTCATCTCCAACATACGATGTTCTTACCTTGTCCTTCCTTCACGTTTGTTGTGTCCACTTGTTTCTTGTCACATATGTAGATTAAAAGCACTGTGGTGTCGGGATCATCTTTTCCTTATGTACTCGTACAGTGCCTAACACAAGGGTGCCCTGAACCCCAAATGTGGCTTCCAGAAATTACTGCAATCCAAACCATCATGTGTGTGTGTAAGGGGGAGGAGATAAATGGCTATGATTCGACTGATCTCCGGATGAACCCAGAGAAGGGAACATTCATACACAGTGCTGTTAATGCTATCATCTGAGATTTACCACAGGCTTTTTTTCACTCCATGATGTAAGGAACAAATGTGTAAAACAATAGTCATTATGTGCATTACAATGGCACCGAGAGCCCCCCACTGAAATCAGGGGACCATTGCGCTAAGTGATGTACATAAGAGACAGTCGTGGACCTCACATTCTGAAGGCTGGAAAGAGAATAAAGGCACTGGGTGGGGAAGGGTTTGCCTAAAGTCACCAGCCAGTGAGTTGCAGAGCTCCTGATTCCCTGTCCAATGCCCTGGACCAGGTGTTGATAAATACAACATTACACAATATCCACCTGGGTAGGAGGCAATTAAGTTTGTGGCTGCAGTTATAGCATGAATCCACCAGATGGCAAAAGAAAATGCACAGAAATGGAACGTGTATCCTTTCATGACTAACAAATCTGGGAAGCAGAGAGCAGGAGCCTCTATGTTGCTTTTAAGAAGTCAGGGTGTCTTTTTCACACCAGGCCTGGGAATGTCTAGGGCACTAGAATTGCCTGGGAATTTCTAGAGCAAACTTCACAACTGTTTGAGAAGGAGAATTCTGTATTTGTAGACTGCATTGCAATCAGACATTGTAGCAAGGGGGGAGCCCGTGGAGGTGTGCCCCCTCCTCACCTGAGTTTGGTGAAGTTCAGCTCAGGGATCACACAAGGCTTCTTTCTGCTCAGCCTGGTCAACTGTAAGGGGGTGAGTCAGCAAACAGAGCCCTGTGTCCAGATGTGCTGAGCCAACAAAGTCCTGCCCCCTCCTCCCCGTCCTGGGCTACGGCATCAGCCTAGAACTGCAGCTGGTCACCTCCTGCCGATCTGTGCCTTTACACACCAGCCCAGACAGGTAACAGTGCTAAGCCAAGCAGCTCACAGCACCAATAACTGGCCAATGCGGATGGAAGGTCTGTAAGAGGTGTCAACTTTTTTAAGGGACCCTGTCCAATTTTTTTTTTGAATCCTCTCATGGAAATAAGCTTCTAAGGAGAATTGCATGTCAGCATCGGCTTCTCCCAATTCATCAGCCTGCTGGACATTCGCCCATCAAAAACCAAGGATCCATTAGGACTATGGCTGCTCATGACAGAAATGAATAATGCTTAATATTAACCACGCAAATGCCAAGCAAACCCCTACATTAGAACATAAGAACAGCCATACTGGGCCCGACCAATGGTCCATCTAGTCCAATATCCTGCCTTCTGAAGGGCAACAATGCCAAGTGCTTTAGAAGGAATGAACAGACCAGGGCAATTATTGCACGATCCATCCCTGTTGTCCAGTTTCTGGCAGTCAGAGGTTTAGAGACACCCAGAGCATGCTGCTGCATCCCTGGTTTTGTTCGCAAATAGCCATTGATGGGGCTATACTCATTGAATTTACAATGAGCTCCACAGGATGCCTGCGTGTCATGTGAAGTACTTCCTTACGTTTATTTTATACCTCCTGCCTTTGATTTCATTGGGTGACCCTCGTTATTTGCATTATGAAGGGGTAAAGTATACTTCCCTATTCACGTTCTCCACCCCATTCATGATTTTATAGACTTCTCTCATATGCCCCTTTAGTTGTCTTTTCCTATCTGAACCATCCCAGTCCTTTTACTCTCTCCTTATATGGAAGCTGTTCCATGCCCATCATCATTTTTATTGCCCTTCTCTGTACTTTTTTTCATGTCTAATGTGGCTTTTTTGAGATGGGGTCACCAGAATGGCACACAGCATTCAAGGTGTGGGCATACCAGGAATGTATATAGTGGCATTTTGATATTTACTGTTTTATTATCTATCCTTTCCCTACTGATTCCCAACATTCGGTGAGTTTTACTGCCGCTGCACACTGAGTGGATGTTTTCAGAGAACTATCCACAATGACTCAAAGATCTCTTTCTTGAGTGGTAACAGCTAATTTAGACCCCATAACTTTGTATGTATAGTTGGGATTATGTTTTTCAATGTGCATTACTTTATATTGATCAACACTGAGTTTCATTTGCCATTTGGTTGCCCAGTCACCCAGTTTTGCAAAATCTTTGTAAATCGTGAATCTCTGTTAATAGATCCTCCCCTAAGGGATGTGTCCATCCAAACAATGTTCTCATCTGCACCTGTTGGTTTCCCCCCCAGCCTTAAGTTTAAAAACTCCTCTATGACCTTTTTAATGTTATGTGCCAGCAATCTGACTCCATTTTGGTTTAAGGGGAACCCATCCTTCCTATATAGGCGTCTCCTTTTCCAAAAGGATTTCCAGTTGCTAATAAACCCCTCCTCCCAGCACTATCATCTCATCCACACATTGAAACCCTGCAGTTCTAGCCTGTTTAACTGGTCCTGTGTTTGGAACTGGAAACATTTCAGAGCATACTATCATGGAGGTCTTGGACTTTCATTTCTTATCTAGCAGCCTAAATTTGGCTCCCAGGACCTCTCTCCTACCCTTTTCTAGGTCAGTGGTACCTATATGTACCACAACCACCGGCTTCTCCTCAGCATTGCATATAAGTCTGTCGAGATATCTCAAGAGATCCGTAATCTTTCCACCCAGCAAGCTATTTACTATGAAGGTCTCCTGGTTATCACAAACCCAACTATCTGTATTTCTAAGGATCAAATCCCCCATTGCTATTACCTCCCACTTCCTAGTAACTGGGGGTCCCTCCCCCAGAGGGGTATCATGCCTCAGTGTGAGAGGACATCATGACCTCATCTGAAAGGAGGGTCCCAACTATGGGATCATTTCCAGCCACTCGTTTGATGTTCTCCTTGCCCGAGGCTTTTCATTCTCAGCAGCAGCACAGAGGCGGTCAGATTAGAGGTGGGTCAGCAGCTCTACTGTGTCCCAGGAAGCCTTGTCTACTTACCTCTGTCTCTCTTAGCTCCTCCCGTTCAGCCACTCTGGCCCTTCACTTCACATTCACTCTGATGGCCATGAGGTCCTTGCACGAACTGCACACATGCCACCCACCCACAAGGCAGATAATCGTACAAGCTGCGTTCAGTGCAATAAACTGGACAGTCTCCCTTCTGCTTCCGGACTTCTGCCTGAATTGTTTTTACTCCTGTAACTTTGGAGGCGAGGCAGAGTTCCTTTGGGGAGGGGGGCTGCAGGAGGGGGGAACATTTTTTGCCTAAATTTAGAATACGTGAGGTGCATCTGGTTCTGACCCTCCCTCTCTAAACATCCTCACAAAACTCCCGCTTGCTAGCTCCTCTGGTTGCTTCGGAGCTGGCTTTTTAAACACCGTTGTCCCCACCCCCAGGTTAACAGATCCTATGGGAATTAGGGATCAAAGCCTCATTAAGAAGCTCTCCGCCTTGCCTAGCAGGCTCAATACACAGTCTCCCAGACAGCCCACACTATAAATCTCAGTCATCCAGGCAAACAGTAAGCACACAATTACAAACAAATTCACAAGAACGGTCACAACCATGCCTCTTTCACCTGTTTTCACCTTATGAACTGGGCCCTGGTCTTATAGAAGACAATATTAATGCCGTACCATCTTACACGAAACTCCTAGTGAAGACAGAAACTTGGGTAATCACAGACGCCCGTGTGCTGAGATGCGAACCATTGATACTGTCCCAGCTACCAACCCACATTAGACAGGCCAAATCATTGCCCTTCAGGCCAGGATTAAAGCTGCCCCAGAGCTCACAGCCTTCCACTCTGAAATCCTCTCCAAGCCACACTCACAGTAACAGTCCGCCTCGCTCGGGAGTGGATTTCTGCCCATTATACACAAAAGCCTCAAATAATGCCATAAACGCTTATTATAGGCTTCTGCTGCACAGATGGAGTCGCATTAGAAGGAATTCTAGCCCTGCAGTTAAAGCACTGGCATGGACACAGAAGAGCTGGGTTTAGTTCTCACCTCTGCCACAGGCTTCCTGTGTAACCTTAGGCTGATTACTTCATCTGTGTGCTTGTTACCCCTCTTCGCATCAGATAGTACTTGCCTCCAGCTGCTCTTAAAAGACTAGAGGCCACATTATTTGCTGGCAAACTCCTTGGAGGTAGGCCAGCGCAAAAATGTGGCCCATAATCTTCAAGGCAATCACACATTTGAGCTGTAAACTGGTGCACTTCACAGTATTAAGTCAAAGCGCTTGTAATCAGAGGTCAGAAGTTTAGGTCTGGCTAAGGAATATAGACAGGCTGCTTCTAACACCAACCAGTTCAAGGACTTGATTAAAGAAAGCTAGTATGGGTAATACAGGATAAAGGAACCGGACTTTTGCTCTTTAAATGGGGGGATATAAAAGGTATTTAAAAAAAATTAAACGCATAAACAAACCAATGCATTTCTGTTTCTAAAGCGTAGTAATTTTCACAAATTTAGGCACAATCACAGCACATCTCTGCAGTTTGAGGAGGCCTTAAGTGCTTTCAATGGTTAAAACAAGAGGTGCCATATTAATCATTTGTATGGCAGTAACACCCAATATGGAGCCCCATAGTGCTATATGCTAGAGACATAATAAAGGACAGTCTCTGTCTCCAAGAACTTACAATGTAACAGAGATAAGCCCAGAATGGACAACTGAAACACAAAAGCAGGAAGACGGGGCAACAAAATAATAGGATGTTTGAAGCATAAACGGTATGCATAATATGTTGCCAATTGGGAGCAGCCATCACAGCTCACCATCTGATTAGTCGCTATCAAACAGCAAGTTTCTGCACATTTCTTGAAAGTGGGAATTTGAAGGAGGGACTTGGAGGAGAATAAAGATTTCAGGTGGGAGCTTTTCTCCCATGCGCATAGGGCTGCATAGGAGAAAAAGCTAAGGTGCTTGTGGGAAAGACGGATGCTCAAGGCTGGCACTATTAGAGCAAAGTCAATCTCAACAATCAGACAGATATGTAGGGCGAGGTAAGTAGGGGAGGGATTAAATGTTGGAATAAAAATATTGTGCTTCATGCTACGCGGGGGGAATCAACATAGGGTGAGGTAGTCAGAGCAATGTGCTAGGAAGATGATTTTAGCAGCTATATTTTTAATGGTATTGAGGGCCAAAACACTGCTTTTGCCAGATTCCAAGAGGAGGATGTCTGTAATGGCCAGCTGATGATAAATAAGTGAGGGGAGGAAGAGTCCTTTTGTGGTGTGTTTGTACATTGCCTTGCACAATGGGGTCCGGTCCATGACCTGGGCTCATGAGCACTAGTGCAATACAACAAACAATACATAACAAAGGTGGCAGTCCCACAGCAATAACTAATATCGTTTCTGACTTTAGCTTTAAAAGCTTTGGCTAAGTCACAAATGTGACGTGGGCTCTTGGGAGCCTTAAAGTCATTTAAAACCAAGATTCACTTATACTGAACACAAGTGGCTTACACCGAGGATGTGAAAAACCAAATGCTTTAATCCATCTATTAAGAACAATAGTTCAAAGTATTTCATTGGATACATTACTGTTGATCCATAATTTACAGTGCTATGGACCATACACAAATTATTGCTGCAGTCAACAGCAGGTGAATATCAACAACATTACAATACCAAGCGTCATAGCAAGAGGCAGTAATTAATGTCACTTTTTCAAGAAATATAGGTATTTTATATCAAGATCCGCTTCCCCCCAGTGCATTTTATGTCCAAAAACATCAATGTAAGTGCATTATTTTGTGCTTTGCTTTTTTTCCTTATGTACTTGCTATTTGCTTTTATAGGCTGCAGTGTTAATATTGCTTAATAGTCTAAAACCAACAAAACTTCAATGTATTCTATACGTTCATATTTGTTGCATAGTTTTGGCAAAGGTGAGAATTGCTTGGAACTCCATTTACCTGGCCAGGGAAGTTGGGCCAGCCCACGCTGCTGGCAGGTGGGCCACGTAGTCATGATGGATTGAAGCTTTGGGCAACAACTGTCCTTGCTGTTCCATCTTGCTGCTGCAATGTTTTGCCTCAAGCTGCTGACTCCTTGCCTGTCTGTTGTAGGTACTCCACATGTAAAACATTAAGGGCCATATGCACCATGGTGCATGTATAATGGAGAGAATAAGAGCATCAGAACTTGACTGCCTGAAAAGCCCAGACCTCCTAGTGGCACACCAAACTAGAACACTCACATGCTCTCATGCAGAAGAGATGCAATATGCAAAAAAGGGATATGACCTACGGAAGTGTAAGAAGAGTTGAGGGAAAGGCCTGAGTTGAGTGTTATGGACACTACACTACAGTGTTGGAGCTACACTACAGACCCCACACCGTGAGATGTAGCTGCTAGGGACCATAGAAATGTCTAACCAGAGAAATCCAGATCTTGGTAAGGAATTGTATTTTTGTCAATTTCTAAGCATATGGGAATCGTATACAAATTGCATGAGGGCAGAGCATCAGGGCTTCATTTTAGTCCACGTGGACTAAAGCACGAAGCATATTTGCATGCATTCCCTACACACAGACCCTGTATAGATAACAGCATGGTACCCTACAAGGTATCCAGTTTCAGGCCATCGTGATTGGATTTTTCTGGTTACAACACCCAAATGACCTTGTGCATCCCATTTTTGTCAGATTGCTGCAGCTCTCTGGCCTTCGCTCACCTTTTTATTTGGAAGGGGAGCATACGGCCCCATGTTAGGGTTCTAGCCACTCTTACCTCTCCTATTTCCTTCATCTGTCACTGTCAAAGTATTGCAACAAACAGGAGCAAGTGACTGCATGCATAGTTGCTAAACTGTGGCACAGCTGTGCAGACAGCCACCTAGGAAATACAAGCATCTTAACTGCACTGCTGAGTATAATGATGGGCTGCAACAACAGTGCTGGAGACCTATATATATGCAATGCCTCTGGGCCAGAGTTTGGAAACCACTCGTCTAGCAGATACAGAAAACAGTCCAAAAAACTGGCTAGGAGAAAACAGGCATTGTTGTAACACTGTAATCGGACTCTTGCCCCTACTCCAAAAGTGACAAATCTGGTGATTATCAAAGCTAAATATACAGTTAGCTCTTCAAGCAGAAACAAATAACTGCATAACTAACTGGTGTAAGAGCTATACAAATACAAGAAAGAATGTCAAGAATATAGAAGTGTAGGACTGGAAGGGACCTTAAGAGATCATCTAGTCCAGTCACCTGCACTCAAGGCAGGACAACGTCGTAAACTAGACCATTCTTATGCGGCTGATATAGAGGCCAGTTCCCTCGCGAAACCCCGATCAACCCCAAGTACCAGAATAGAAATCAGCAGAACTGCTAACAGGCCCAGTCACGCACTCTCATTGCCAAACAAAGAACTCCTATTGGCATCCATGAGAGCAGGATTGGGCACCAGCGGTTTCAAGGATTTTTCCATCACCGAACGTGTACGTGAAAGATGCAGCATCCATCAACATGAACCTTCTACTAAAACTCCCGACATTCTGTCCCGTCTTTCATCATCACTATTTTCACATTTGATTTCTGAACACTGTTAAACTGCCAGGACTACGTTTTCTTGACCAAGTCTGCCATGTTCGTACTCAAGATCTAAATTTATACATATCTTTCCAGTGTCACACAAAGAACAGGAAGCTTTTGTTTTCTACATAGGCACTGGGCTACCCTATAAATATCACCTCAAAACTTTCTCTTCAGTCAGCGTTAGCCCAGACAAGACTAGTACGATAGTTTAAGGCACTTCATTCTGAATGAGACGCTTCCAAGTCAACTGGATGCTGTTACTGAGAAATCTACTCAGTCAGCCTGGCTCATAACACTGTCTGTCATCTTTGTAAAACCTCTAGGTTTGATATAATGCAATTATAATTACTGCTATTGCATAGGACTACACTTGCGTAGATAATGCACCAAATCTACTTTTACAACATTGTTGCAAGTTAAATAAATACAGTGGTTATCAAGTAACAGTTATTTGCAGATACAGTAAATTTATTCTTTTTAAACCAGCCATGTTGCTGAAAGAAAACACCAATTTAATTACGATAATGGGCATATTAACTATATATAGCTATTAGGCTTCAAAGCATATTACTAATCTTTCTGAGTCACTAAAAATAAATATGTAAGTTCAGTTTCTCTACAGAGATTTGTTTCGTTACCTAGTCTAAATTTGTACTACACCTTAAACTGTGCTTAAAAATATTTCAAAGTGAGACTGTAATATACAAAATATTCTCAAAATCTCTCTTAATACATAGGCTACTGCATAAATGCTTCCTTTCAAGTGTTTTACAAAGAATGCAGAAAACCTCCAGTGAGTTTTAAACCTGTCAAAAACCTGTTGCAATATTAAGAGGTGTATTCTTATAAAGGAAATACAACTATATTTAAAACAAAACAATAACAAAAAAGAGGATAACTAAAGAATCCATGCAAATGAAAAACCTGTACAACACTTAAAAAAAAAAAAAAAAAGGAAGGCCAGTTAGAAATATACAACAAAATGTGCCCAGTTGATAAAAATGTAATGAATTTTGTCTGAAACTGTGTACCAAGTACAGTGCTCCTTCCTGCTTAAGTGTTGATAAACAAGTGTAAGTCTCCTCTCCAAAATAAAAGCCTTTAAAGAAAAGCTTGAACTAGGAGCAGAAGAAAGACCCACTCAGCTGAGAGTGAAAAAAATAGCACGCCAAGAAACGGAGACAGATTTCATGCCTTCCTGAACTCTCTCCTTCATTTTTAGCAACACCATGAGGAATATTTTATACTGGAATCAACACAATCAGTATGTGTTAACACTAGTTTTATTACTATTTAAGTAGAATAGTGATTTATTTTAAACATCTGGTGATAAAAAGACTAAACTAAGTTTGAAGGATACTGTATCTTTAAGGCAGTACTATTAAATCAATACAACATGGTTACAAAGTGGATATTTTTGGTTTCTTCACATTCTCTCGCTTTTTTTTTTTTTTTTTTTTTTTTTTAACTTTACATTTCGTTTCCAAGTAAATAACTTGTAGGTTTCCCTGAATAGAAACAGACTGTTGCTTTGATTTGTAATTCTATTGCTTTGAGTAGATCTGACTAGTTCAAAGTTCTTGGTGAATCCAGTTCACACGTACTGTACATGTGTCGTACACTGTTTTGGAGGCATTGGTAACTTTTAAAATAGAATATACAAGTCTTCACGAAATTCAAAAAATATATATAATATATATACTGGGCTACTGATGAAGCACAAGTAGGTTAATATTAAAAGAAAAATCAAAAAAACCTAAAAATGTAAATTATTTCATCTACTGATCACGAGAGACCATGCCCATGATCTGCTAACAAACGTGATCAGTGTCTTCCATGCTCACGCTGCTTCTTCTGCTACTTGTTTTTGAAGCTCCAGGAGACACTGAGGAAAGGAGTGGGTCAGTAACTCCAACAGGGGAGAGAGTATCGTCCATCAAAATATCTTCCAGTTTGGATCCCACTTTTGTGGGGACACTGTAGGTTCCTAGGTTATCGCTAAAAGTTATGGTACCATCAGTAAGATCGAGGGTAGTAGTGCAAGATAAATCAGAGTGGTGCTGCAGTATGTCTTGGTTGCAGTTGTCAAGGACAGGTTCTTGCTTGATGACCCGGTTTACCACATCTGGGGAGCAAAGGCCTGTGGGTGGAACCAGGGAAAGTCCGTGTGCTCGAGCCTGCATCTCAAGTTCCTACAAAGAAGGCAAGAGATATAAATAAAACCTGAAAGCAAAGATGATACATCTTTGATGGATGAAAACGGGTCACCCTCTCAGCAGCTCCCATCTCACTACGGGGCCAAAACTGGAGCAAGAGCTAGACTTGACATAGCTATCAAACCCCTCCCAAATCCTCCTCTCCCCTCCACAAAATCACTTCTTCAGTAACATGCCCTCGATTAAGAGTCTGCAGAGAGTCAGTGGTGGCAGACCTCTGCCGAAGCCAGTTCCTCCAGACTTTTCCTGAAGAACCACTTCATTGCCAAAAACAAATTTCCCAGGCAAATTTCACAAGACGTCTGGAAGCATGCTAGCAACTTCAGTTCTCAATGGACATCCAGATCAGCAGTGCAGACAGCAACTTCTGGGAAGCCTTGCCATGCAGAGCTTCACCAGATATAGTCACAGACTTTAAAGGTCAGAAGAGCCCATCATGATCATCTCGTCTGACCTTCCGCATGATACATCACAGAACTTCAATAACTCAGTCTTAGGTTAGGGGTCTATTACAGGAGTGGATGGGTGAAGTTCTCAAATCATGTTTAAAAGACTTCAAGGTACAGAGAATCCACCAGCAAGTGACCCACGCCCCACGCTGCAGAGGAAGGTGAAAACCCCCCAGGGCCTTTCATAATCTGCCCTGGGGGGAAATTCCTTCCCAAGCCCAAATATGGTGATCAGCTAAACCCTGAGCATGTGGGCAAGACTCACCAGCCGGACACCCGGAAAGAATTCTCTGTAGTAACTCACAACCCAGCCCACCTAACAACCTATCACAGGCCATTGGGCATATTTACCCCTTGTGGTCAAAGATCAGTTAATCTTTTTGTACAACTTAAATTCATGACGACCATAAAGAGAACCACCAAAAATACACTGGTGATAATTGCAAACTCCTGCTGTTCATAGGGGAAACTGAAGAGCTCTCCAGGAAAGAGACACCAGCACAGTGTATTACTTCCTCTAGTGAAACCCCCCTGCCCGGCTTTCATCAGTGCATTGATTAATTCATTGTTCAACGTATTTTTAATAGCCATGCGGACACTGGCTGGTTTTCCCTGCAGCAGCTCAGCACCAGACACAAAGGCGATGCACAAAGCAGTTCACTAGAACTGCCACCTGGGTGTCCTTCAGGGGAATGGCGCTGCAGAACACGGCTCATCGCCTGTTCCTCTCTCTTCCACCCTCAGCAGTGCCTCTCCAGCCCCAATGAGTTTATTCTGCGCACAGTAGCAGCTGAGGGGCTCCCGCAGACTACCAGGGAAGGGGTATTAATGTAGCATCATTCTCTTCTCCCTTCCAGAGGACAGGGAGAAGACCCGCAGGGAGGACTCCCTCTATCTGCCGATCTCAGGGACAGCCTGTGCCTCAAGCTGGCGCTCCGTGTGCATTTGTAAAAGCGTCGCGCAACGTTGTGCCACTCAACTGCCTGTTTAGGAAGCTGGCCTGTGAGTGGAAAACCATGAGCATCCTGAGTCAAAAAGCGTTTGAACCTAACTTGACCACACCGACAATTGCTCCATACATAATATGGCACCTTGGGGCTCATCCTGCTCTTACTGGAGTCCATGGCAAATCTTCCTCTGCCTGCGAAAGCAGGATTCAACTCCTTATTTGTCCAACATAATTATGTCCAAGGTAGTTTGCAATTCTTACAGTTGTTGTGGTGGGGGCTGAGGGATGGTAGTGGGAGCAGAGACACACTAAACTACAAATGCTTTACCAAAAGGCTAGAGAATTATCTCTACCTCACTTTTTTAAGTTCTTCCTACAACATAGCCAGGTCTTCCCTGGTAACTGGAGGACCAAGAAGGCTACAAGTTCAACTCGGCATTAATCATAGGTATTGCAGGTCCAGCACGATGGCTCCCTCTAAGTTACACAATAAACTGACATTTCCTTGCAGCAATAGATGTGAATGATATACATACATGCAGCTATTAAGTTCATTCATAACGTATTTAGCAGCAAACCTGTATTCTGAGCAAAAGGTGTCTGTTGGCGTGTTCTAGTTTCTTCTGCCTGTTCTCAAGTTCTTTCGTGCGCTGTTGCTCTCGTTGCAGTTTCCGGATATAGTCCACAGATGCTTTCAAAATGGTGCCCTTATTCCAGCGCATGTCCCTATAAAAGCAGTGTTGGAAAAAATAACTCTCTCACCCAGACACCATGATCAGCCAAAAAAACCGAGTAACATTTACAGCAACACCTGGTCTACACACGTTATAGGGTTTGAAAAGAGCCTTTTGTTATACACTAGGGGGAGCCAGAGGGCAACTCATTAGCAAGCAAGCTACTGTGTGGGATGTGGAGTCAGGTAATTACTGAAGGGCAGGTAGGTAGCACTGTGCGGACATACGCCCACCGTCACTTTCTCACGGGAATGAAACTGCCGGGATGGGAAATCACAGGACTGAAGGAGTCGAGTTTTGCACAGATCTCATTTTAGTGCAGTAGTTTAGACAGAGCTGCTGGAGACGGGAGGACTCGCTCAACTTTCAGTGACTGGTTTTTGTTTTG
The DNA here is from genome assembly GCA_007922155.1 of Mesoclemmys tuberculata. Lineage (NCBI taxonomy): Eukaryota > Metazoa > Chordata > Testudines > Chelidae > Mesoclemmys > Mesoclemmys tuberculata. The sequence goes on from ML677027.1 coordinate 7,460,048, forward strand.
TTTTTTGAATTACAAATCACTTTAAAGTGGAAGATAGGCATTGAGGCATCGGCAATAGCAGCTTCAGCTCCTACGCCTGGCTCGATACGGATAGACGCGATCTGCTTAATCTCCGAGGGACTGTGTAAATCCATGAGACGCTTGTGGATACGCATCTGGATGCAATCCCAGGTCTTAGAACCTTCGCCACAAGGTGTTTTCCTAGTAGCAATTTGCAGAGTTTTAGTAGGCATGCAAACAGGTCCCTTCACTTTTAGATTCTGCTCCTTGGCACCTCTGATCACGTCAGCACAGACCTTTCAGTGATGTCTGTGAGGCTCCTCGACTGAAGCACAAGTGTCAAACCCTCTGAACGAGTAATGCTGGATTTCAGCTTCAATCTTTGAACAACATATTTGAACTCCCCTTCAGCAATGGTCATCTCTAGTCCTGGACTGCAGGGACGTGCTACTGACTGGGAGAAAAGGGCCTGGGAGCATTGGAAACCCTCCCACACAGCAGGAGGGCAGGACTCCCATGCTGTCCTCAGCCACTAACACACTCAGGAGGCCATGTCTACACTTCCGGAAACACGTAGAGTACAGGCCCTACACATGTGACCGGACACAGCAGGGAAAGGCAGGCTGTGTCCACACTTGTCACTGCGGCATGTAGCTACATGCAGCGGGGAAAGGCTCTGACAGGGCAGAATCAGGGCCTTTCACTGTGGCAGGGAAAGGCTTCAGCAGCAGTGAGGCAGCGGGACACCACACGACTAAAACCAGCAGTGCGGATGTGGGAGACATGGCTTGGACACATAGAAAGCCATGTAGATTTTTTACCTTCGGGGTTCTACTCGCTTAAGCCATGCCTTGCCATCTACACCACTGTTGTTTATACCCGTCCAAGAGGGGTGTGCAGCGTATAGCTGTACGCAGTGTGACCAGCCCCACACCAGCCAGTGAGCTATGGTCCAAAGGGAAGTGATCTGCTGATATGGGGATGTGGTGAACCCTCCAGCCAACCAGCACACAGAATGTGTGTGTTAGCTAGGAGTGCACGCTACTCCTGTGCTCCTGGATGAGTGCACGCACTAACAGCCTCCCCTGTGGAATCCTACCTTGGCTGGCAAGACACTACAGCTAAAGGTTGCATTGGGAGGTATCTCTGCTCCCATTTACACCGATTAAGGCCAGATTTTACCTGGAAGGGTCTCGTCACACTATCAAGCTATTAAAATGTATTCAGAGCAGCAAGTCTCAGATCTAACATGCCGGGAAAACACCACCACACACAGTTAACAGATGATGCGACAGAGTGCATCTTCCAGTGATTCCCTAGTAGGGGAGGAGGAGGAGACATTTTGTGTAGGGTGGGGGATGAAGAGCAATTAATAGTGCTGCAAGGAAACGTTTTGGCTTTCCTTTTTTACAGCTGTTCGAGAGAGTACAAGAAAAATGTATTTTCCTGCTATTCAGCTTAATGTGCTCATCTTTTGAGAACTTCAGCATACTGATCTTCACTCTGCTGATTAATACTGGTCAGTAGGTCTCAAGCAATATATCAAACCACTTGATAAATGCTTATGTAATGAACGCACAGACCTAGCCCCTGCTTTATTTACTCACTCTCTGGCACTGAGAAATTGTTATGAGGAGTGAAATATAGAACATTTGCTTTTTCTATCCTGAAGATTGAAACTAACGTGTAGTTTCTAGATTACCCAATCTCTGTACCAAAAACATAAACAGAGTGAAATGTGAACTGACAGATTCTTTCAGTGGTCATTCCAGAAGAATCAAAAGCTGTTGTGTATATTGAATTTCTGTGGCAATGCAAAAAATAGATGTAGGTCATCATCTCAAGAGACACGGGTAAATCAAGTTACTCCAATATTCCTCCAAAGGGAACAATAACTGTCCTGTTTTGATACTCGTATAGACTGATAAAGCCACCCAGATAGTGGAGAATACAAGAGATTTCAAAATACAAATAGCCCAAACCCTATGCTCCTTGGATAAAGTGGCTGCTCATTTTAATTGTCTAAACTCCAGTTTGGGTAAGACACCAGGATTAATGCCTTTACCCTTATGAAAAATGCTCTGGGATAACTAAGCCCATGGGTCACAGCTTTGCTTTGAGTACCATTTGAAAGATCTACCAGCTACGTCAACACAAAGATAAGCTTGTTTGAGGAATGGCAGCCGCTCCAAGGATGACCAAATGGACTGACCAGAAATTGGAGTGAGTGCCTACTCTTCAAGATACTTGAATTCTGGCATAGTTACTCACCTCCCAAAGTGGAGTAAATAAAACAGAACAAAATCACTTTTATTTGGGTATAGTGTCCACATGGAGGAGTTTTTGCAGAATAGCCATGCCAGTCAACTTCTCCCATGGAGACAAGGCCTAATAAATTCCATTGGTGCCTAATCCTTGCAAGAGGATTAAGATAGGTGGGTTCCTTGCAGGCATTGTACAGGGATGACTGGAACGTGCGGATATTTTAACCCCCATCCAAGCCCATCGTGACGGTATTTATGTGGGTTTGCCCATCTGTGGATGATGATGAGAATCAGCAGGTCAAGATAAGATTCAGGTCCACTAGAACATAGAAAAAGTACCTGGCTCATCTCAGTAGCCAGCTGGGATCCCATTCTGGGTAATGCATCAGGGACCAAAGAACTCCCAATTCACGTAGCAGAACAGGAGCTAAGCAGCAGCTTTGTTTCCTTCCCCACCTCCTGGGAGGACTATCTGCTTGGGGCATTTGGTCTAGTATCCATTTGAATTGCCATACCAATCAGAACAATGGTCCACTTGGTCTACCCAATGGCTGCCAGCACCAGAGGAAGGTATAAAACCTCCATGGAGAGCAGTTATATACCAACATGCCAGTAGGAAAGTTTCTTCCTACCCAGGGCAGTTAGTGTCAAGTGCATGATCAGACATCCACGGACTCAACGGTAATACTCCCAATGACTTCAGTAGGCATTGATTCAGGCCTTTAGTGATTGGCTTAGGCCCTGGAACATGAAAGTTTCAGATCCCTTATATATTTTTATCCTAACTCTGGTAAATTAACTACAGTAAATTACTTAATAAAGCTACTTCTGCATGGATGTGCAAGCCTGGACATGTTTATGGCAAGTTCATAGTCAACGATGGGGAGAACTGGGACAAAGCAAAAGTCACTGTGTTTTTTCTGGTTTCTGAAAGGGTGGGGCAATACACTACGTGCTCACCGACACAATTACTGCCAAGTTCCTGCAGACCTGACATGTGCTTTTGCAAAGGCTAACTCACTGCCTCACATGATTCATTAAGATACGCCATCGAAACAACTTCCCAGAAGTCAGTCAAAATCTTCAACCATTTCAGTGCTGTGAAGAGACTCGGTGCCATGACCTTATAGGGGTTTGTCTACACAGGGAAGTTAGTGCACAAGCTACAGTGTGAATTTCAAGCACACTCGCTACCCAGCACTAACTGTCCATGTGGACTCTCTTGCTGGGTGCAAAGACTGCTCTTGCGGTGGGTTAGCTTAAGGGACTCCCAAAATACAGCAAGCTACTGAGCACAAAGGCGATCTCAGGAGCATAGATTTGATTTTGGGAAAGACATTTAAACAAAAATTCACACATCACCATGACTGAAGAGACCACACCATACTTACGGGTCATTTGATTTCGGTATCAAAGTGCCTAGTTCTTTAATGCGATCGTTAATATTAAATCTTCTCCTTCGTTCAACTTCAGAAAAACAACGGAGGAATATATATTAGTAAACATAATGCTTACAGAATGCATCTTTCTTTAATTGAAAGATTTCAAAAACACTTCATGCTTTATACTTATATCAATATGTACTTTATACATCACTTAAGCTTTATAACATATTTGTGATATTTACACATATTTGTGATAAATTGAGAGACAGAAGCTGAGGGTTAGTCCAAGGGCATCCAGTTTGTAGCAAGGCGGGAAAGACCTAAGGTTCTGAGTGCCAGTTTTATTCTTTAAGTACTTTGCCATATCTTCCTCAAAACCCAGCTTCATCACAATTAAAAATCTTAAACCATACTGCGCCATCAAGGAGAAGTCACTATTGAAACCAATGGGGAGCTCTGCTTTCTAACCTTGTGAAATTGTTTCTTGTTTTTAGAAATGATATAAAGGATACGTAAATGTCCTTTTAGAATTTTTAAGTTACTAAAACACATTCATGGCTGATAAATATAAATGTATACTCCTTAAAACAATAAAGATATAGATATGCTTATATTTATGCACTCAAGTTTAAAGAAGAAATCCATGAATTGATTGCATACATTCATTTTTAGTTAAAACCACACCGTTTTTCCTGGTAAAAGTTTGCCCGGTGTGTTTGTCAAAGGCAATTGGCCAAAGTCTGCTCATTTATACCAATGCAAATATAACCCATTTGAATTTAAGAATCTCGATCATATTCTAATAAGTTTAAAAAATTGTTCTCATTCATATAGATTTTTTGAAAAAACAAGACTGTTTTAAATTCAATAGCAAGTGTAAGCAATCAATATGAGAGAATTTGGGATATTTGATCTGTGGCTATACCAATAAAGTTGTACCAGTACTGCACAGTAAACCATCCAAAGCTTTAAGAGGCCTGCATTCCAATACCTTTTTAAAAATAATTAAATCCTTAATAATTATCCATGTAACTTACTCTTCACTGAGAGTCACCGATTAAAATATTAAGGAAATCTCATATATTGAACGGAATCAACTTACTTAAGTTGTGATTGTCTTTCTTTTGCCTCTCTTTAGCCAGCGCCCGTGCTTCTGACTCTGTAGGAAAAATACACGCTGTGCACGTGAATGAAGTAATTAGAATTTTGGAAATCCAAGGAACACAACAGAGTAATTTATAAAACACATTTCTGATGTCATTTATCTACCACTGGGGATATGTCTCACTACGGAGACTATACTGGCATAGCTATATCACCATAGCTTTTCTGACAGAACCTCAGACCGTAGATGCAGCCTACAGAGGGTTTTTTCAGCTGCGTGGGAATATCACCTCCCCAAATGATGATAGCTACATTGATGGAAGCACTCTTCCATTGACATAGCTGTGTCTATACAGGGGTTTTTTCACACCCCTGACTGACATAGCTAAGTCAGCCTAACTTTAAGTTTAGTTCAAGCCTAAGAAAAGAGAAGGGACCTATTTCAGAAAGGTTCCCAAGCACAATGCTAAGACACAGCTATGGCAGTGCAAGAATTCTCCAAGCATTACAGAAAACAATTCACTTCTTCAGAAGTTTAGAAGCAATAGGTGAAATCCATCCCCAAGTGAAATTCATTGATTCCACAGGAGTCACAACAGGAAAGAAATTAACGCAGAAGTTCTACAGAGGCACCAGGCTGAGATTCTTGCAGACCAGAAAAGGGTTTAAATCCCACAAGGAAAGGTGGAGTGAAAATATTTTTAAAAACACTCTAAATCTGCAATTACACATATTTCTGTTGCCATACAAATCATTTTACACAACACATGGGAACACAGTGCAAAACAAGAAAGAGGCAGCTCAATCACAGAAAATAAAGATGTGGTCTTCCTGAACAGGGGAAAGGGACAGACACAAAAACCTCTGCATCTAGCAAAAAGCCCTAGCAATTGGAAAAGTAATAACATTTGGTTCAGAATGAAAACAAAGCTAATACATAAAAGATCACCCTGACGGCAAAACTACTTTCAAGAAGAGCTTGCATTAGATAGCGTTTGATGACTCAGGGCCTGATCCTTCAAACACAACTAGAAACAGTTCTTATCCCCAGGAATAATCCCATTGACTTTTAGGCATTACACTTGGAAGGGTTTCCAGGCTGGGGTGCTTGGAGAACAGCACAAGAGGAAGCAGACACCACCAGTTTAGCCACCTAAAAGCTTCCTCAGGCTGTCAGCGACGCTGTTGGTTTCCCTTGCCAGCGAAGGTGATAACCACAAGATAAAGTGTGTTTTTAAAACAACGGTTTTGGTAAACCTCACCTAGATTTTCAATTGATCTTCATTTGAAAAGGCACGGTCTACCTACTATAGAAGAAGCTGACAGACTGTTCAGTACAGGGACGTAAGTGTTATGAAGTCTGCGGCGTTATTTACTGCAATTAAACAAACTAACCAACCAACGGGAGCAAGGCCATGTCTACACTTACAAGCTTTCAGTGGCACAGCTGTACCCACTGCTATGCCAACGGGAGACAGCTCTCCTGTCGATGTATTAAAACCAGCTCAATGAGCAGCCGTAGCTAAGTGGGCGGGAGAGCGTCTCCCACCGACACAGTGCTGTGCACGTGAATGCTTATGCCAGCATAATTTACGTTGCTTGGGGGGGGGGGAGAAGGTATTTTTAACACCTTTGACCAACAAAAATTTTGCTAACGTAAGTGCTAGTGTAGACGGGGCTTAAGTATTTGAGTGGCCATCTAACATGTATAGGCCAGCACAAGAGGCTTATGGTAGATCTTTTGTTGAGCCATTGATATAAAATACTTAACAGTTACAGCAATACAGGGCCTTTATTATTAGATAAAATAAGGAACAAATACATCACCTTTATCAGGGATATCACTAGAATACAACAGCTCTAACTTTCCTCACTGGGATTTTTTTCCCTACCCTGTTTTTTTTTTTCTTTTCTTAAAGGCAAAAAATAACTATGCAGCTTTCCAGTTGTGCTCTGCACTCATGACTGTTAGGCCACCTGTTGAGAGGTGTAATTGAAACTTCATACAGTGTGAATTCTGGGACTGCAATGGAGTTACTCGGAGATAGTTCTCTGAAAACTGGGCTTCGTATGCATCTAATTTATTTCCAAAGTACACTATGAGAAGGGCTATAAAAACTGGATGTTACTGACTGAACGTTATTGCATACACTTGGAGCTGTGTAGAACATGCTGATTTCATTTCTCACAGCTGCTGAAACTTTTCCATCTTTACACACTGATTTTGGGGGTTCATTCTAGTCCAACATGGCACAGGCTACACTCAAAATCAATGATCTTTGTTGAGTTCTGTGGCTGCTTAACTGAGAGAACTTAGCATGTGACCCACTATCACAAGTTCAGTTACAAAGACAACACCCTCAAAAGGCCTTTCCTGCGTCTTTTCCTTGTGTGGGCTGTGGGTTTCAAGTCCTGCCCCAAGTATCAGATGATAAGGATTTCCTTTGGAGCTGACCATTTCATTGTTCTAATCTGGACTAACACTAATATTCTGGGCAGACGAGTGGCTTGGTACTTCTTGTTTTGCATTAGATTCCAGAACGGGTGTGGGAAAACTTGAAAGGCTATAGAAGACTAGGGGATGCTTGCATCACAATCCAGCTCTACCATAGTTTGGACCATGAAACACGTAGAAGGTCTGCAGGGCCAAAACTGTAGAAAGTGGACTTTTAAGTGAATGGCACAACAGGTGAACAGCTGCGTCGCCAGTGACGGTGAAGGTCTTGTGATCCTTCCTGTCATAGCAAAGTGTGATTTAAATGACTGGTTTTTCTTGGCACTTGCTCATCTTCATGAACGTGTGGCTGGATGACTTTTGGAAAACGAGCCAATGCCAAGGAAATTTAATGAAGACTGTGACAGGAGCGATCACATGTTCTCACTATCACGGTACTTCCAAACCTCAGCTGTGGGACAACAAAAGGCTCTTCTAATCTTGAGGAGGCAGAGATCAGACTTCAATCTCTGCGTCCATACTGGGGACACCAAAATCCTGGTTTACAAGTACAGATGTCCCCAAGGAAAACGCTACTTTCTGACTTGGACTGATACTCTCTCATCCCTGCATCAAGGCTATTGCTTTTAAAGGGAAATTCTTCACATGCTTCCGTATTTTTATATGCATTCTGACACCACGTGTAAGATAGCAGGCACTGTCCACATACATGGGAAGCTAGTGACCCTGCATATGACCTGATAGCACAGATTTTGAAGTCCCTGGTCTTAAGAGTATGCAAACCATTGCTCTGAACCAACCCCATATAAGGGCTGATTGTGCCAAGGAGACACCCTTATCTTGACTTAACGCCACATCTGTAAGGGCATTCCTCATTCAGACCACTGTTTGCTTTATGTCCCAAATCTCACACAACTTTGCACTGAGTATCTGCCAGTCTGGCTGGTTTCCGATGTATTCCCTCAGGCTGTGTTTCGTTCCGCCCAGAGGCTCAGTTAACTTTTTGCCATTGTGGATCATCCTGTGTCTCGTTGCTACGGTCTGCAATCAAACTACCTTCACACAGAGCTTTTGAGTGGCACACCTTTTTTTAAAACAGCTCTACACCTCTGCTGCAATCCTAATGGCCTCCCAAGGCAATCTACCATTTTTAGCAGCCACAACAGTCCACAGAGTTTGCCCACAGACTTCTCTTGCTGCAGAGAGAAGTTCTCTTTTGTTTGCGTGGTGTGACCACGTCAGAAAGCAAATGGTACCAATGCCTCGGCACTAGCAGAGAGGTAGGACTCCCTCCCAGAAGAGACGACACTTGTGAAATGTTCAGGAAATCCATTTAAGCTCCCTGCTGCCTAACACCTGGGGTTTTGTTCAGTCAGCTTGTGAGCTTGCAGAAAGCCACCTAGCAAATAGGTAAGAAAGTAGGCAGCCAAGATATTATGCCTATAGCATGTCTACTGAAGGTTGCATTCCTAGTCGTATGTAAATAACTGACTGTCCTCAGAGTATGTCTCTTGCTAAGAGGAATGGTTGTGTGCTTTAAAACTAGTTTTCAAAAGTCTCCCTTGATTGACATGGGTCTAAGGGGTACAGTGGGCTGCACTATCCCTGAAATGTGGTTACCTGCTATTTTGCTTCATTCCCAAAATGAAAGTGAAGCTAGGACAGTGAGAAACGCCTCAGAGAATGCCAGCTTCTTCCTTCTTCAAAATGCAGTCACAATCTTAAAGCGTCATTCTAATATGCTACTGCACATGTTTAAACATTGGAATAGGTTTTTTTAAAACTCGTGTCTTTTTAAGATGTATGTTCTATCCCTTGGGGCTGCAAAGGACAGTGATTCTATCAATCTGTTTCTTTCTAATGCCTCTAAAAGTTTGGGGGCAGGGCACTGTTCATATGTAAGGAAAGGCTGTTTAGGACTTAGGTGATGAGATATTTTGGAAGATTTTAATCTTTATTATGCTATTTAATGAATTAATATCCATTCATTCCACAATACCAGACCACTTAAATGCTGCAGCAAAGAGTAATTTGACACTTGTTACAGGATCCCACATTCCTAGCCTGACAATATAAATTATTTTATCATCATTAATAATCACTCCCATTGGCAGAGTCACAACACACAGTATTCTTCTCCCTGAAGTCTCTAGAGAATAATTATGTTAATTCAAGTTGCTATTGCACTTCTAGCTGAAGCAGCATACAACAGGTCCAACTTAGAGAGTACCTACGTAAGAAATGCAGAGCTTTCTCTCTGTAAAATGATGCAAAGTTTTACTCTGCACGTTGATTACGAAAACCCTTCGATTTCCACACATTATGGCATGGTCCTTGTTTGTTACAGGGCAAACTGAGGACATGCATATGGAAAGGAAACTGACCCCATTATTAAAACCATCCCCTTCATGTGCTGTGTAGTGGAAGCTAAAAGACCTGTTAAGAAATGGACAGCAAACTGGAGAATAGAGCACCTCTAAATTTCTCTTTTCATAACTGAATTTTTAAAACCGTATCTTAACAAGGAAACCCTTACATCAGATCATTTCAAGTGACAGCATGTTAAGATCATTTACCTGTGAGCTCCCTTTTTATATTGGGAAGATTAGCTGGACATGAGTTGCTGATGTTTAGCCCTGAAGGAGGTAAGCCTTGGTTGCAATAAAGGTCAATCAAATTGCCAGACACAGGTAACTGGAAAAGATAAAAGAGAAGAGGATCATTTGCCGTGTCCCATCTGAAACATTTGAACAAAGACAACATTTGCTAAGAAATCTGTTCTCTACTCCATGTGCAAGCAGGGCTCCCAATAAGACTAGTGAAAAATGTGCATGGACATAAATAACTACTCTGGGAGAATTCTGCAGTCCTTTCTTGTCTCTTGGGAAACTGGGTGAGAGATTATGACACTGAACCAGCCAAACCACTGATGATGTTAGTTGAGATCCCAGCAAAACTGCCTTCTTAACTTTTCCCAGTAGAACGAATGTCCACTTTGATTGTGCGTTTTGAGTAACCAAGATGGAAAATGGTCTGTCTAATCAACAAAGCACCAATATGTTTTGAGGGGCTCCCTTTCCCCAGCTGGGGCATCCTACCTGTCATTAATACGGTCCTATTCCTTAAAATTCCTCCCGACCTATAAACATGATTCCACAACTAACATGGAGCTCCTCTAAAGAAGAGATTTGACTCTTGCAGCAAAGGCAGATGTTAAAGGAAGTCAGGCTATACATTCAATGTACACGTTCAGGAAACATTTCGTTTCAGAATTTTGCTTAAATTCCCTTGGTTTCAGTGAGTTGCACTTCCCCTCCCAGCTCTGCTTTTTGAACCTAATTTGTATAAGAGCTATGTATTACATAAAATACCCCAGCTATTCCGCTACTGGTCACTCGCAAGCAGAGACTGCAAGTAGAATGGTGGCCTTTGTGATATATCTTATTGTCAGATCAAATGCAACACACTTGTGATCAAAAGTTAAGTGTGAAGACAAGTCTTGGGGTGGTGGTGAAGAGCTAGTGCTATACATTCCTTGAAAAAGCCTGATGCTTTTCAATTAAGTGGTGCTTGAATCTTCCGTTAGCTCTCACTCAGTATAGATCTTTTATTCTGAACTTCAAGTACGCACTGTTACCACACGTAGTAAACTGGGCCTTTTCTTCTTCGTTTATAACAGAACAATGAAGCCTTTGTTATGGTCTAAGCTAAGCTACGCTATTTATAGGTTGTGAGTCTCTGAGGTCTGCTTCCTTTCCATGTTCTTTCACCTTCTAGTTAAATCAATAGTAAGCCTACAGTCTCTTTCCTAACGATAGTTAAAGCTACTTATGCTGGAAACTGAATAAAAACAATTAACTGTATGCAATCGTGTTGGACTTTAAAGTTTACTTCTATTTCATTTAAATCACTGGTCTCACCAGCTGATGAGGAAGGCCCACCTACAGGAGCAGACGTGAGTGATGGGCAGATCAGAGAGAATGGGAGTTTGGAGGTCTCCATTACAGCCATGAACTAGTTAGACTTTCCAGTGAATGTTGGCACGTGTGCCTATTGTGTTATTACTGGGAGCATGTATGCACGTGGGGCATCCGAAAGGGTTCCCAACTAAGCTAGCACAAAAAAGCACTGAGTGCCTTTCTGACAGTGCAATGTTCCCACATCTGGGATTCCTGTGAAAGGGCCTGGGGGAGGAGAAATGTACCAATCACTTATTGAAAGGTCCTCTGGAATTTAGTAGGGATTAATCCAACAGAATTCTCAAGAAATCACTCCAAAATTAACAGATGATATCCTTAATAGGAAGTTGTATGCTGCCCAGGGGGTTTTATTGTAAACCATGCTATTGGAGTTTTTGTTTTGTTTTTTTTCCAATGACCTTACAGAATTCCATAGCAGAGGTGCGTGTGTGTATCTGGACTCACCCCAGGGCACTTGGGAGTGAATTCTGCTCCTGCTGTAGAATTCTATACAGTGGCTCAAAACACCCATTTAAACGTTGTTTTTATTATCTAGCGGACTTTTCTAAGAGGGATGTAACTAGGGCTTCTACACTGGAGCACATGAGCTTGGAGGGTGTCCCTAGGAGAGGGGTGGAATTTTCTGGAAAGAAAGGGCTAGGCTGGACAGTATCAGGTAGGTGTTATAAATGGACAGCAACTAACACCAGTAGGTTCCTTGAGTGCTAGCTGTTAATTCTGGCATTAAACAACAAATATCAACGTGGGCTCAGCTCTACCCAGCCAGTTAACAGCACGGATAGCCTAGGCAAACTATTTTTTGGTGTCACCCTCCATGAAAGATCAAAAGAAAAATACATCACCAGTAAATTACATAAATGCATGTAACATACCACAGAGTACAGCTCACTCCTAAAACATGTGGAAATCAAAGAACATTAACTTGTTGTTTTTTTTTTTTTTAAACTGACCTTAAATATGCTCTCTCTCACCCTTGCCTGTCTCTTCCATCTCACACACCCTTCCTTTCTTCTCCCTCTGGTTTTCTTCTTCTCTCTTTTTTACGCTATCATTTTCCATACTCCCTTATGTTATTTTTCTACCCTCATCTCTTTCTAGCCTTTGGGCTTATCTACACACAGAAGTTACACTGGTTTAAACTACAGATGTGCCATTAATCCATTCGGTTAAACCTGTGCAGTTTGGCATGTGAATACACACAGAATTAAAGCTGGCTTGTCTATCTGCTTACCTTGCACCAGATGTAAAGCTACGTACATGTAGGGATCTAGGCTGCGGATTCCCCAGGCTGAATTTAACTTCCTTGGGCTAGCTCCATCTCACAATATAAGAACAAGACTAGGTGAAATAAGCTTAGCCTTTGCTAATTAGAGATTGAGCCAGTGACCACTTTGGGTGAGAGGAAAAAGACTCCTTCCCCTGCAACTAGCACTGGACCCCCGAAGTCTGACTCCAAAGGCAGATCGTTATGCTGACACCAAAATCCAATACCTTGAAACTGCTGTCCCATCGCAATTGGTAATTTTTTTTAATAGAAAGCTCCCCAATTATTGCTGCCATGGCATTATATCATCTACTTAACCACTAGAGATAGCGCTAGCAAAACGTGTTGTGCTCTGATTTCACACTAAAAGCTACTCAAAAGGTGAGGGGATTTAGATCTAGCAAGACAGGACATCTAGCAGGCAGTACAATGGGAAAGAAAGGACCACTGTACCGTATTTGCCATTTGCAGGGCAGGATCCATCAGGCCAAGGATTTCTTCATTATAACTCGATTCCAAGCTAATTATGTCATCAATTACATCATCCATCTGTAACAGAAAGAATGCAAATTACTTGAAATTGTGTTGGCAACAGAACTTCATGTAATAGTAGTAATAATTTTAAAAAATTGAGAGAGAGACCTCCAGCAATGCACAGTGCCTCCTTATCAGTCGTCTTGATCTCTGTTGGACACCTGAAATCTATGCATTTTTCCCGTACTCCAATTCCATCTCCCAGAGGTAATCACTCTCCCAGCCCAGGAGCCGATAAGCTGCCCTCCCATATCATCAATGACATTCTTTAAGCAGCAAGAGGAATCAACATTGAGTGGCATGCAACATTTCCTCCCAGCACATTGAGCATCTGAGCTACTCATTTGTGTGCACAAGCAAGAAACCATAGCTGGACATTGAGACCAAATGTGCCACCAGTAGGTGGGTTCGGGAAGTATCAGGCAAGGAAAAGGGACACTGCTTCTAGGCCACCAACCAGCTTGGCAATTCTGTGCTTTTCAGAATCGGTTCTTTGGACAACTTCCGAGAGTTTGTTCTTGCATAACAGCTAGCGTTTGTATTCTCAGGGAGTTTGATCAGAGTGGGGTTTCAATTACAGCTTTGTAGCCAATATCCTCCACAAACTCCATTTTTTTCCTGAAGTATCCCAAAATCATTGACAGCAGTAAACAGCGATGGCATGTGCATTGCAGAGGATGGCAACATAGGTCTTACAATCAGCAAAAGACATACATCATTTGAGACTAGCTGGCATATAACTTTACGAAAGAATTGTGGGACTTCTATGAACCCTCCTTTCTGATCCATCTCTTCCTTCCAACCTCCTCTCCTCACCTTTCCTTCTCTCTTCTCCCAACCCTTGCATTTCACTCTCTTGCCCATCACCACTGCCAAAGATTTCAAAATTTTGTCCATGAAATGGCTGCCTTCATCTCTGGTGAAATCCAACAGGTTCAATTCCCTGATACTTCTCTGTCGGTAGCTCTTTCCATGGGTGACCCATAGGAGATCCAGTCTCCATACCAGCTCACCAGAGCAGGGAGACCAGAGAGGAAAATACAGTAATGAAGAGACACTGTTGCAATTACAGGTTATATACTAGACATCCTTGTTGCAGAGGAGTAAGAATTCATGTCCTTGACCCATATTATCCCTATGCTAATAAGAACATATTAAACTACCTCTCTCACATTATCAAATCTGAATGTAATCTCCATAAAAACAGTCATACAACATACTAAAACATCCTAAATAAAAGGACAGAATAGAATTAGAATGTATTTTTGCTTTCCACTGAAGTCCTGAGAAAACAGCAACGTATTGGAGCAGTCTTTACAACATACAATCCTCCCCAGACTTCTTTAGAAGGTAGAGTGTTTTCATAGGGTAAGATTAGAGTGTGGAAGAAGGGTGAACCCTTTTCAGATATATTTCTAATACACTTCTGAAATAAACTCACAGAAAAGGACATCACAGATTTGGTTTCTATATAGTAATTTCTGCTGCATTAATGCCTAAAAACCCAGCCCAGTAGAGGGTAAATTTCCATACTGGTGGGTCATGGAAAAACATAGGTTCTCTTTATAAAGAGTTTGTGCGCCCAGCTCCTGTGTCATCCAGTACCTGCATGCATGATGCTCGTGAGTGTGCGTTGAGAGCCGGGCACTCATTCTCTACCCTGCTTTGCTCTTCAAATTTATAAAGTCCCTGTGAAAATAAAAAGGGGGGGGGAAAAGCATTAACCTGAGCTTATGGCATAGTCTCTCCTTTAGAAGGGCACGTATGAGCCAGTGTCATGCACACGTGCCTGATATCACAGCAGTGTGAAGCTCTAATTCCCTAGAAAAAAGATAAAATGTGGGTGTGATCGTAATGATGGGACGGGGATATTTTATTTTAGTTTGTTTTAAGAATTGAAACAGTGGGGGTAAAAGACCAGGAAAATCACTGCTCTCTTTGCATGTGCAAAGTGATCGCTGCAAACAGTCAGTCTGATAAGACATGCACATCACATTATTTCTGTACTATCAATGTAGGATTCTTTAAAAAAAAAGTGAGTCTTCTTCAGTGGCCTCTTACTTATGCAGATGCACAAACATGCACCTATTTACATGCGTTGGATAGTCTCACTCTTACAGCTATAATCAATCATTAGCATTGGCACAAACATTCATCAGCACCAGACGTTTTTGGCTGCAAATGCGAAAGCTGCTGCTACAGAAGACTTCTAGACATCATGCAAGTGACATTTTGCATGTGTACAAAGAGGGCTGACACTGAAATCCCAAGCAGTAATATTTGAAAGGGTATAAAAACAGTGATATTTTGGGAAGCTAACTCACTCATAACTTGTAAGAGACAAGGTGGTTGAGGTATCTTTTTTTTTAGACTAACTTCTCTTGGTGAGAGAGACAAGCTTTTGAATTTACACAGAGCTCTTCTTCAGGTTGGGAAATGTACTCAGGTCACAGCTAAATACGTGGTGGAACAGATGGTTTAGCATAAGCAGTTAATGCATATTTCAAGGGCCTATTCAAGGCGAAGTGGCCCATTAAGATCCCTGTAGTCACAGGACAAAAAAGGGGGCGTTAGTGGATTACAGGTTGTTGTAATAAACTGTAAATCCAGTGTCTTTATTAAACCCATGATTTTTAGTGTCTAGCAAAGGTGCAAATTTAAGCTCCAAGGCTCATCTTTTGAAAGCTTTGTGCAGGTTTCTGTTGAAAATTAGGTCTGCTAGATACGATATAGTGTAATCGTTTTTGTGAAAAGTTATTTCAATTTTATTTTACTTCAAAAAATTTTCTCCTCACAATGGTTTGTGGCGTTATGTTTTGTTTTTGTTTTTTTAAACGCCCTTTACTCTTTACCTCTGAATGAGCCACAAACAAATTATTCCACAATGTTATAGCAAACGAAGAAAAGTGGCTTTGCATTCTCCTGAGGTCAACTACTCACTGTTTTGTGCATTGGCCAGGCACAAGAGAGGCTTTAATAAGAAGCCCAAGCAGAGTACAGTAGCGCCAAGGTAAAAAAACTGAACCGGGCCACAGATTTTGTTACCCCAAATATTTTAAGCTGATGTATGTGTATTTTATATATTAGAAATAGCTATATTTTTCAAGTCAACACTTCACAAGAGAAGATAACCTTAAGATCTGCATCATGAGTGACTCTGGTTTAATAATCTTCACAGAAGACAAGGTATAATTGTATTATGTTTAAGACAATATCACAGTAGAGTACCGACACAGAGAGACAATTCATTACCTCTTTTTCACAGTTGGAGTTAAGTGTAAGCATAGCCATTGGACTGTTGGGTGCGCTGCTTCCAGTTCCAGGCGGCATGACATGGTCACCAGGCTGGTTTGGACAAGGCAAGCTCAGAGCTTGGTTGGCGTGTTTACTTGCTAGAGTGGTAGAAAGGTACTGCTTTACCTGCTGCCGTTGGGCTTGTTGAATGTGGTACTTGGTTGGATTTTCAAGGTGTGTCTGCACCTGTAAATACACAATAAAAGTAGTGCTGAATTGTTTTGTAGAGTGATTATAACATTATTCTAGATCATGTTTCGCCCAAATACACTTTATGGGCCAGATCCTGAGCTAGTGCAAATCTGTGTAGCTCCACTGAACTCAATTGAGTCTCTCCGGATTATAGTATTTGAAAAAGTGTCCGTGTGTCTCCTAATATACCGGTAATTGCAGTTCATACGCTTAATTCAGGATTCCAGATCTGCTTATTTTGTTGACTTTACGTGATAAAAGTAAGTTATTTAGGTCTCTCTCCTATGATCAGTGGTCAAGTGAGTGCTGTAGCTAAGAAGTTTGTTGAAAAATGGTAAAATATTTTTAGTCCAAATAACAGACAAATATAAAAAATAAGCAAATTAATAATTACATTTTCCTTTGCATATAGAACATTTAACGCTTATATATACACACGGCATAATTTGCAAGAGATGAGGAGAGCGTTTTTAAAATATGCTTTGAGAATAACATGACAGAACAACGTTGAAAATCCAAGTTAATTTAGTTTTCTATTCAGTACGCTCATTAGACATTTTCATTAATACTAAATTTTGTATTTAGAGCAGCCTTTTAACGCTAAGAATTTTTAAAATAAAATCACTCATCTGAAATGAGCCTACACTACATCGTGCAGGCAATAAAAGAAAGACAACAGTTTCAAAGTAAAATTTTCACCACTTTGAGAAATTTTGTATTGATCAGCACTGTTTTTATCCACAGAAAGTAGAGGATAAATTGAAACTCAACATCATACTGAAAAAGCTCATTACTTTTAAATGTTAATTGTGATACAATTATTTTCCGTTCCTGAACAGCTACAAAAAAGGTATCATCTACCTCTCTAATTATATTTTGTGGAACAAACAAATAAAATACATCAGATAACAGAGATGAAAAGGACTTAACGTTTGAGTAAATCAGGGGTAGCCAGTTATTTTGTCAAGGTCCAAATTTCTTGATGAAGGCATAGTCAAGGTCCAGAGAAAATAATTAAAATAAATAAAATAATAATAATAATAATAAGTAAATAAAAAGATATTGGGGGGGCCACTCAAAAGCATTTGGCAGTCTGGATTTGGCCCAGAGTCTGCCTATTGACTACCCCTGCAGTAAATCCTTTTAATAGGTAAAGTGAGCGTAAGATAACTCACCTGATAACGATTATATTCAAGCATTTCCAACATAATATTTATATGTTCCTGGCTTAACCAGGGAAACGGTTTAGCATTTATCCTTTATTTTCTGTTATTCCAGTTCAAAGGCTCATGTACGGATACACCATAAACAAGCTATCATGAAATGGTGGAAGAAGTTTTACTACAACAGCTCGGGCTTATAATAACCTAAGCTAATTAGTTACGCACGTTGAGAAATAAACAGTTCACACAAGGGGCTTTTCTTGGAACCCATGCGAGTTTAGCCCTAAATATTGGTATTAATTTTTTTTCCATGGCTTTGACGTCATGCTTTTTCATAAACATAAAAGGACCTTTTAAGTGATGGGCTATCAAAGTCAGATTGACAGTTAGCTCAAGGCCAATTCGCTATTCATCTTTAGTTCCAGTCTTACCAACAGACAATGGTAGTTTTCTTTAGCAGTAAGGTTAAGAGTTATATGTCCAGAGCAAGAAGCGGAAGTTGCTAGAAAATGCTACAAGTTGCATGCAGTATTTACTGAAAGTGGCGTACACTGAACAAATGTATGTGGTTTTCTAGTCCTATCCTGCGCGTCCATGTTTATTGTGTATTGTCACCTTCCTCCAACCTTACTTAACCCCTAACTGCTTTGGGAGGACCTGGGCTAGGGCTGAACTCCCACTCTTCAGTCTCATTCTTATCCCTCCTCACCAAACTCTTAGGGAATACCAGAATAAGTTAATGCAGACCCAAGTCCGATAAGGACCTAAAAACTGATCTGGCACTGTAAGCATCTAGCTTCTAGAACGGACTGCCAGAAAAGTCCCAACACAGTTTTACTATCTGTAATTAAAAAAAGGCCTTGGTCCAATAATCACTGGCAAATAAAAACAGCAAGGAGTTCGTTTGTGTTCTTGCTGTTAAGGAAATATGTCAAACTGTTCCCGTTTAACCTCCACTGAAAGTGGGATATTAACAATTTATTAACCAGCATGATACTTTGTTGCACTTGAATAATTCAGTTGTGTGGTAGTAGAAACCCTAGGTTTTCCACTTTAACCAGTGTACTGTCATTTTGTACCGTCTTTAAGAACAGAAATACACCTATATGTAACCAAATGTCACATATGGTTTGTAAAAAGGACTGAGCAAATAATGGATTTTTCAATTTGCTGGCAATTCTGAATAAAATAAAATAAATATATCATTTCAGTCTCATGAAAGTTTCATTTTGATGAGCAGTTTAACATTATTGAACTTTAAAAATATAAAGTTGAAGGAAATTTTGAAAACCAAATGCCATTTTGAACTGAAAAACTGACGTTTCCGCATTTTTCATCAAAAAAGTTTGGGCTGAAAAATGTTGCTTTTTCTGTGAACACTAAGATCTTAAGCATGCAAAATTAGCTTCTGTGTCCATACTAATATGAACACAGAAGACTAAACCTTTTATGCTTGAAGATCATACAACTTAGAAAGATACTTGTGCAGTTATTTACGTGATTTAATTCTATTAATTCCATGATTTAGTATGCAATCAAGTCAACTTTACAATTAACTTCCTCTACAACCATGGTCCAAGCGAAACAAGATTTTCACGGATAGAAAAAATAACTCTAGACTTGAAGGAATGCCCTTTCCACACAAGTTCATTTGTTGTATCAATGAACAGGAAATCTAAAAGCAGTTTTTGCATAATATTTCTTTCCAAAGGGTTATTTAGGTTCCCAAACTTATTTTGAACTGGATAAGCATAACATGACAAAATTTCCTAGACTTACAAATAAAAATTATGACCCCCAATCAAAAAGCTGTAATTTTCCTTGCCCACCTGTAAACATTATTAGCACACATTAAATTACAATATGGTAGGCCCCAGTTAGGGATGAGGACACCATTATGTGACGTGCTATACAAACGCAGGAAAAAAACACTTTCTGTCTCAGAGCATATACAGTTTGGCAGAGAAAAAGAATACAAGGGTACGAAACGGCACAGTCCCTGTGTTAATTGTAACAGAGCTATTTTATAGTTAGCGACGGAACCACTGAAGTAAGCTACTGATTTAAGTTGGCTGATTGTATGATATTGCTACCAGATTTCCTTCTAGGCCTGACTCTGGCCTAGATTCCTCTTCGTCCAAGAGGGTACTCCCACTTCCCTTATATCCCTGGTGTCAGCAGAACTTTAGCAGTTAGATAGCAGTTTGCTATCTAGCAAAAGTTACTTAGGGACAGCACCCGCATCCCATGTAGGTTAACAAAAAAAAAATCTCGATATTTTGACTGCTTGTTAATGGCTCAATAATTACACGGGATGGATGGAGCAAGGTGTTATGTGAAAGGGCCCTCAATGGATTGGAGGGGCCTACGGCTGATACTATCCAGGGTGTAAGTAAAATCAATATTAGGCTCCAAGATTCCCATCATACAAGCAGCAACCACAATAACTGAAAATGTCTGACAGTAAATAGTGTGTGCTCCCCAGCTTCACAGAGCTACCTATATGTTAAGTGAACTGAGTGTGCTCCCAGGCTGTGACCACAGTCACTGTCAGTGCTACAACAGAAGCCATCCCTTGGGCCTAGGGGAAGAAGTGTTGTGTTTGACCTTCAGCCATGCAGTTCAGATCCAGCTAAGGGGTTAAGTACTAGAGCTGGCGGTAGGAGGAGGTGTGTATTTTCTCTGCAAGATGGGCAGCATACTGAGTTATGGATTAATGAGTAGCCTAATTTTACAGACAGCATAACCAAGCATATTTGGACAATACCTTCTAGGAGGCAGTGTGGTAAAATGGATGAGTCTTAAATCTGCCATAGAATCCATATTGCTATTCCCATTCTGGGACTCCTCTCAGGAGGATACAAGGCCTTGATTATTCGATAAGGTGGTTTATGAAGGGCACAAAATTATTAATACCAGTTAGAAGAAATGAGTCTGAAATTTATGATCTATGGGTTTCCAGTTCAGGGCCCCTTCCCCTAGGATATATTGTTGAAAGAAAGATCATTTTGTCTGTCTGTGTCCTGACTAGAGGCTTCAGTTCTATTTCCCACAGTAAAGCAAGAGGCTGAGAAGCAGGCTCTATGTGGAAGGATCAGTGAGAGATTTTTAGCATCAGGGTTCTGTACTAAGCAATAGCAGTTTTCAACAGCTAGGAGGGAACATGACCAAATCCGGATGGATTTTCATGGGGACGGATGAAGACTGTCACCTCAGGTGCAAGAGTGATTTATTTAATGTAATAATCGTAAAATAAGAAAGTTACTAGGATAATTAACTGGAATAAATATGAGAGATTAAAGAGCAATTGTGAAAACAGATCAATGGGTGGTAGGGGTGCTAGAATTACCATCTGAGAACTGTTAGACATCATGGATGTAAATTATGGACTGGAAAGTGCCAGGAAGAAGACCTGGATTAGATTAAATGCACGCACACAGAATGGACTCGAGTACAAGTATTCTTGTTCGACATTCTATTTTATCTGCTATGAGGGGCATTTGCTGGAGGGAACGAGGAAAGCAACATCCCCTTGGCTTCTGAGTCTCACTCTTCATTCCTTTCACACCAAAAATCACGTTGTTCATAAAATAGCGTCCATCCATCCATCCAAATGCTGGTTTTTTAGCTCTGTTTTGCACATGCAGAAACTAAATGGCTGAAAATTACTGGGAATTAAGATGGAGTTAATTAGACCATCTATTAGTTGTGGTTGTATTGACTTAGAGGCCACTGGGAACACTCCAAGTTGATCTACGATTCCAATTATCGCTCTACATTGCACCAATTTTGGTGAGAATGCTGTGAGCGTGGCTAATTTATAAACTGGTTGGACTGTGGTATTGGTGTCTACAAAAAGCCAAAAGTGTAAAAGGCTTTGCTGTGTTTGGGGTAGTTTTAAAACAGGCATAAATACAGTATATCTTGTATTATTAATAATCTTTCTTTTAGTTTATGTACTTGTTGCAGCTGGTTTGTTTTGGCAGAATGTTTGGTTTGTAGGGAATTATTCAATAAATAAGTTTATGATGCAGTATGATGCACAACAGAACTGAATATAAACATAATATACTACGTCACATCATGATCCTTGCACTCCAATTTTAGTTTCCAAAATTAAATTCTGCAAACTATTATTATGCATCCTTTAAGTAGAGATGGATGACATTTTTCAGACAAAAGTCATTTTTTGCCACAAGTCAAATTCAAGTCAAGCAAGACATTGTGCAAATTAGTGTTGAATATACCAAAACTGGTTTAGCCCAAATCACCCCTTCCGCTTCCCTTCTACTCCACAAAAAATTCTGTTTTGTTTTTGATGTTTCCGAAACAAAACATTGACTATTGAATTTAAAATGAATTTTTGTTTTGAAATGTTTTGTTTGACTTGAAATGAAGTTAGTTTGCTTTAACTTTTTTTGGTTCTCTGAAAAATGTGAAAAGCTTGTTTTGCATTGATTCAAAAACTATTTCCTTCCCATTTTTCAGTTCAGCCACTGAACCAGACAGTTTGTTATTTGCAAAATTCTACTTTTAGGTCATTTAGAGTTGCTTTCCTAACTGGCTGTTTTTCTGCAACTTTTTGACAAGTTATATTACATCCAATGCAACTGGCTTACTTTCTGCCAGTGTACAGTAGGCTACTAACTAAGACACTTTTTTATAGATGTTTCCAATATTCTGAACTTAAGATATTTCTGCAATACGGTCAGGAATACCCCCTTTATTAAAACTCCAAACACTTGCTAATTCTGTGGGTGAAAAACACCTTGAATTTGAACACATTTCCATTATTTTTGTGCTCACTTTCCATGCATGTTCTTGCAAACTATTTGACCAGAAAGAATATTCAGGGAAACAGGATGTTAAGCAAATTTTATTTCCACAATCCAAATCGTGAATTCAAATATTCACCCGGACACCTATTTCTATGAGTTGTACTTGTCCATTCACAATACCCAGCATCCATGCTGTACAGCTTGCCAGTGATCTACAAACAAATAACGTTCACAGGCAATGTGTGGAAACTAATTTCAACAGCAAAAGCCTTCAAGCAAGCTGCAGAGCATCTCAAATGACAATTGCCGAACAGAAAAAGAGAAGAGAAGCTCTCTGCCTGTGCTCCTGCTTCTCCCCCACTGCTCTATATTCCACCACCACAATTAATCAAGAAGCAGAATATCAGGGTATAGTGCACGACATGTCCTGAAGTTCCATGTTTAAGTGTAATTATATAAGCAGGGGACTGATGGATTAAAAACCTTCAGCCAATGTAGCAGAGGTGGCCAAACTTATTGATCCCCCACCCCCGACTCCCCTCCCTCCTCTCTGGGGAGAATCCTGTAGCTCAGTGGTTCCCAACCTGTGGCCCAGGGGCCAAAAGTGGCCCACGGGGGCTTTCAAAGTGGCGCACGCCTCCCCTCCCGCTGGCTGCAGAAGGGAATCACTGCGTAAGGACCTAGGCAGAGCACATTTCCGCAGGGCTAAAAGACCAGTGCAGGCTCCTTGCTGCAGCCAAGACGACGGGAGATCAGCGCTCCGCTCCCCCTGGCTGTAGCAGGGCAAAGTGCTCCGCCTGGGTCCCTAGGTGCCGGGATGCCTGCTGGAGCCACAGTGAGGAGAGCATTGATCCTTCATCCTTCTGACTGCAGAAGGGAGCCACTGCCTAGGGACTCAGGTGGCATGAACAGGACGCAAGCGGTTTCCCTGCTGCAGCCATGGAGACGGGAAATCATCAAGGAGGCAGCTCCTCATCACTGAACTCCTTCCATCTGGCTGCAGAGTGTGTGCGGGGGGCAGAGGCAGGGCTGGCTGGCTGCTGGCAGAGACTGGTGGTGATATCTGTGGCCCTTGAGCCAAACACGTTGGGAATCACTGCTCTAGCTCACCACCCTGCCACAGGGCAGAAGCTCCGAGCTCCCCATCCCAGTCTGGTAATCAGTGAAGGGGGGGGGGGGAGGAAATGGGGGCTCCACGAGCCGTACTCTGACTGGAAAACAGCCACGTGCGGCTGACGAGCCACAGTTTGGCCACCCCTGCAATATAGCGTCTTCCTCTTTCCCCTCACATTGTAACTGATCTGCTGTGATGATAGCTTATTCATAGGCTTTGAACTGTTTTACCTACAACTGGAAGACTTTCAGGTAAGCTCTTCAGGGTAGGAACTACGTCTACCGCTATGTGTGTGGCATCTAGCACAGAAGGGCGGACAACAGGCAACAAATGCTACACGAGCCATGTGATATTCTGCCTCAGGTTAACAAATATGTCTTGGCTTACATCCATGGCCCACATCAGGAAGAGAAAAGGACAAACCTGAGTTCCATACACTACACAGAAATGTCACTGAACCTTGCTAAACCAACCTCTCCACATATGAGAGGCACAGGAACATACCAGAGATTCAGAGGATAGTTATCATCGAAGTGAAGAAGTAAAATAAATAAATAAATAAATAAATAAAATAAAATAAAATAAAATAATGAGCATTTGTTCCATTTAAATTGCTCCAGGATTTGCAGTTTATCATTATGGATAAAATACTCTTGAGTTAGTCTTCCCAGCTCAATAGCACTTTTTGTTGCTCAAACCACTAAACATCATGGGATTTTAAATAAAGGTTATAATGCTGTATCATTTAACAATTAATACCAAAATACAAGTCATACAAACCAACATCAACTGAAAGAGCTGCAGATATTGGTTATGTCGACTTCATTGGAAAACTGGTTTCTACGAGCCAAATATTCCAGTAAAGGATATCAATGACAGATTTTTAGTGTCTATAAAGATTTTACCAATTTTAAGAAAAAGACAGGCAACTAAATGTTTTGTAAGACTTATTAACTTTTTGCCACAATAGACCCCACTCCTAAAAAAGCCCTCTATTTTGTAGAATTTGTGAAGTTGAAGAAACTGGAAATAATGTGAAAGCAAAAATGCAACAGTTTCATCCATTACCAACACAAGAGATAGGGGAAAAACAGAGAAAACCCACCACCAATACCCAAAACGTGTCTATGCCCTTGACTAAAAACCGACACCTGTTGCTATCGATGACTACTCAGGTATGGGGTATTACAAAGATGTATAAACTAAGTAACAGATAAGAAAATGGTATCCAACTTGATAATTAATTATTGGTGTCCATTGCCTCTCATGCTAAAGAAATTACATTTGTATCACAGCAAGTTTATACAGTTAATTCAGTCTCAAACACTGAATCAACACTCAAACAGGCAAACGCTGATTAATCTTAAACTTTAGAAAATGTTTGCTAAGGGATTGTTCTATTAAGGGTTTTTAATTACAGGACTTGAATAGTTGTTTCTTGACCTCCTGTTTGCTATGACCTGAACTCTTTCCCAGTGGATCTAACAGAAATAGTATCCAAGATGTAATAATAGAAGTAGCTAAAAATGACTAAGTACAATCTGAAACTGGAAAATGTAAAACAATGAACACATTCCTTTTAGGAGTGTGTCAGATTTCAAATCTAACCATGTTTCTACAATCAATACAAATTTCTCTAAGTGTGATTCATTGCAACGCCATCTGCTAGACCCAGAAACCCTAACTTATCTAAAACTTCATTGTCTTATTGCACCGAAAAAATGATCTCTTCTTTCAGGGGAACAGAAGAATCTTCACACCCTCAAAGTCAGCTTGAGTAATTCAAATGGTGTTGGGACAATGACTTCACCTATTCTCGAAGAAATTCTCATGTGTAACATTCAAACATTGTATCACATAGTTTCCTTAGAACTTTAATAGCCTGAGGTAGCATTTTCTTTAGATGTTCAATGTTCTTTCCTGGTGAAGCCATTTCCCGAGCTCCAAGGTCTGAATTAATCACCTGCCTGCCTAACCGTAGACTTGAAGCACAATGAAGTACATTGGGTTTTGATTAGTCTTGCTCCCTCTGGAACCACCCCATGGTCAGTTACAGAAATGTATTCAATATAGTTTTCATTTCCGGCTGCTTTTTCACATTTGTAGGGAATATTTGCTCTCTCTTCATTTAGTCAAGTAACAAGGATCATTGAGCTAAGAGAGTCAGAAAAATCCTGGGAGCAACAACAGTTAGTCATTAGCCATTGGACAGACATACAGAAGCAAGGAAACCTCAGCAATTGGTGTCTTAAGACCAGGGGTTCTCAAACTGGGAGTCGGGACCCATCAAGGTGTCAAAGTTATTATGCGGAGTGTGAGCTGTCAGCCCCTGCACATGCAATGTATGGCTGATAGCCAGAACCCTGCAAAGATAGGCGGCTGGAGAGCATTTTCAAGAATTGACATTTAACGTAATTCGGTACCATGGCCATTATGGATATGGGATTATTGAGGAACCAACTAAGGAACAGAGACATTGGAAGACTTTCTCCTAGGTCACACATGGAGTCAGCACAGATTGAGAACAGAACACAGAACCATATTTTACAAGGCCTACAAAGAACCCCAACATGTTTAGGAAAGTTTTGGCATATTTATTAAAAAGCCTCAATAAGGGAACATTTTAAAGAAATGCTGAAAAATATTACAAAAATTAATATATTTTAGAACCATTTAGTTTACTTTAACAAATTGTTTCACCAACGCTGGTCACAGCACAAAGAACACTTGTTTTAAAATATGTCTCTGTTTTCAGGCAACGTACTTTGCAATGAATACTAAGTGCCACGGGAACAATTTAGCAAAGAATGAAGATTTTGTTAATTCAAAATAGTTCTGCACAGTTTAAGTGCCCAGAGCTATTAGACGTCATAGTTAATCAAAAAAAGTAAGCTAGAATCTCTACTACTTTGCCTACAGCCTATAATGGCTTTTATGTCAGCCTGAATATGGAAAGGTTGAAAAAGCCATAGCATAAAAACAATTTAAAGGCGTTCATTTTATCACGCTATTAATATGAATAGAAACGACCTTAAAAAAAAAAAAAAAAAAAACACAACACACTGACTTAGTTCATATGAAGGGGAGACAGGCTGGCTTCCAATTGAATTGCTTGATTTTATCCTTCTGCTCAATGAGTTGTAAGGTTATTTATGTCTATATTAAACTTACTGAGTTATAATAAAACAGTTTTGATACATCACTGAACATGATGACCAAGCATTTTAAGAGTAAGATTATCCAAGTCACCTTCATGCAATTTCAACTATCCACTGCCTAAACTGCTCCATTAAATACTACTATTTTTCTGTTGCTATTTTTCTTTTGGTAATCCAAAAAAAGAAAAACTCAAACAAAACATGCAAAAAAGTTATCATGCAAATAAGTGAATCATTGCCCCGAAGGATAAAATTATCCAACAGGCCTAAATCATACTAGAAAGCATCAAAAGCAAAACCTGCCTCCGTGACTGTTAATTTTAAATGGTGATTGCATTCTGAAGTGAAAATAAGAAATGTCATTACACCGCCCAATGCTTTTAATTAAACGCCATATCAAAAACACCAGCATCATTCTGCACTGGGATTAGATAAATCATCCTTGTGTAAGTGGCATTTCATGAATTTATTACTGCCTTACAGTTAACCGCGCAGTGGATAACAGAATGCCACATGCAAGTCACTAAAAGAGTAAAAACACTGCATTTGTGAGTTTATTTCTGATTTCCTGTAAGTATAAATAAAATGGCATTAAAATAAGTTAGTCTTAGTTGATCCTAGTTACTTACAGGAACATTTCCATATGCAGGAAGGGCAGACCGCTTTACTGGAATGAGACATTTAACCGTCAACTCTGCACAATGCTGAAGATGTCCTCAACTCCTGCACAGCCCGGTCCTATTCCCATAGTTGTCATTAGGTAGCTACCTACTGGCTTCAAGGAGAGCAAGATTATCCTCTGCCCACTCGTATTCAATAGGAGTTGAAGGTGCTCAGCTCGTGCCTGGAGATTTTCAGTATCTTTCAAGAACCCAATCCTGGGAGTCACACACAACTAGACATAAAAGTGAATGTCTCCTCTAACCAGAAGGCAAGGGGCCAAATGCTGTGGTAGGCGTAACTACTGTTTTCAATGGAGTTACACCAGTAGAGAATTTGCCCAGGAATGGTAGAGGTGCTGCTCTCAGCTCACATACCTTTCTATACTGCAGTTTCTTTCTCTGAGCTAGACCCGTGCATTAGGAAGTCCCACATCCTTGGCCTCTGATCCTTTCTGGTTATCTTCATCTTGGCCAATTTCTCTCTACCTTTAAGCATAACATTTGCTTTTTAGAGGGCACATTTGCTGACCTCTTACTTCCCCTCTGCTATACTTAAGTGAAGGTGGGACGTGTCAGTTACCTTCAGTCAGCCGCACCGCGAACAAAAGTTCTCTTGGGAGCATCTTCCAAAAATTGAGTCTCTCCTCCTTACCTCCTCATCTCCAACATCCTGGTTTGCCACAAGCATCTGTAACCATGGCACCAGCCTCTCTTCTGAATTTACCCCTTCTCCTCAGGCATCTCTTCTGTTCACAAGTTTGCCTATCACAACCTCCTCACACTGCCCATGTGTATCTGCTTCTCCCCACAATGGAAAACCTCATCCATGTCTTTATCTCCTTTCTCTATGGTCTCCCACAGCACCTTTCAGGCACTCAGGTATCAAAGTGAGGAGTGCAACTCAAGAAAACAAGTAGACAGCTGTCCAGCCTGTACAGATCACCTCCCTCCACCTTTTTACACATTCAGTACAGCATAAAGATCAATGACCACATCCCTCAGTCTCAAACAGCTAACTCCATTAGCTCCCCCATTTCTTTTAGCAACCACTTCAAAGTTACCCTCCTTATTCCCTATGGCCCTCCAAGGGCTTGCTCCAAACTAACTCAAAATGTTCTGCATCTTTACTCCCTCCTCTGTCTCCTGTCCCTTCATACAGGCTTGCCATTCCTTCCAAGAGCTTTTTTTTTTTTTACAGCTCCTGCTGCCAGGAACTGCCTTCTTGTAGTCCCTTGCCTCAGAGATATCGTCTAACCTCCAATCAAATGGAGTTCTCTCTGCCCTGTCTCTCTCTTCAAAAGTGGAAGAGGAAGAGAAACACTTAGGGAGAGTCTAGCACTGCCCAACATTATATAATAGCTTGCCGAAACCCTAAAAACATAGAATCAGCCCACAACAAACAGGATTGCGTGAGAGTCACTGATTTCCCCTAACATTCCCTATACTGTAGTAAACAACCAGGGAGCCTGTGCTTTTAACAGCCTCCTCTCCTATAAACCTAGGGCCCCTCCTCTATAAAATTCAACCTGGTAACATCATTACTAGCACCAATCAGAGGCAATGAAGACTGATTCTAGAGCAACAAGTTGCTTTAAAAAAAATAAAAAGGGACAATTGTGGTAATGCTTCTCAAAACTGCTTGACAAGCGTACACTTGTAAAAACTCTGAACAGATTGAAACTGCACAGAATTGACCAGAGTCTTCCAATTCCTACAACATAAGCACTGCATAATGCAGAGGAACAAAGAAGCTTTAAGCTAAAGTCTCAGCAGCAGAACGTTGTACGACTAGCCATTCAACAAAAGGACCAGCTGCTAACACAGGGTTCGACAAATTTGTTTTGGAGCTAGGAGCCAGCCCCAAAATTAAGGAGCCAGACAACATGGGCTCGGCAGTGGGGCGCCCTGGCCGGAGTGCAGCCGCCACTCTTTCCTCCCAATCCCACCCCCTCCCACAACGTGGCCCCAGAGGCAGGGCGCCCTGGCTGGAGTGCGGCAGCCGCAGCGCTCCCCCCTCCCAACCCTGCCACATGGGTGCAGTGGCGTCCTAGCCAGAGCGCAGTGGCTGCTACTCCCGGAGAAATACTAGGCGCCAGACTTAAATTTCGAGGCGCCATGGCGACCTGGCACCCAGGGTTTGTTGAGACCTGTGCTAACATGCAGAACGTAGAGCATTACATGATCCGGACTCAGTCAAGGAGACATGTTAGAAACAGAAGAATGGACTGGGTAGACAGACTGAAACATGCAGAATGGGGAGCCATTTGGAAAGAAGAACGCTTCTTCTGTATGTTCCACAATTGAGAGAATTGCTTTTCTGTGAATATCTCACCATACCTCCCCACCTTACAAATACCAACTGCCATTAGCCTGTTTACTCATATTACTCAGTATTCCAACAGATAAACCTAATTATACCAACAGATAAATTTAATTAGTCATTTCCCAGGCAAGCTGAGGAGCAAATTAAAACACCCAGAACACAAGGATGGTTGATTATCAGTAGAGAAAAGGATGAATCATTCCCCCAAAACATATTTCTGGCTGTTTCAGTCCTATCTGCTCATTCTTTTTTCTGCTGTTATGCAATTAAGCAGCCAATAATGCTGTTAGTTTATATTATAGTTGAATCAAGAGACCTCCAATCAAAATCCAGGATCCCCCTTGCACCAAGTGCTGCACAAATACATAGATAGATAGCTCCTGTCCCGAATGGGTTAAAAAAAAACACCAGATAAAGGGAGAGTAAAAAATATATAATGTAATGGACTGATCTCCTCATCCCCCATCATCATAATACTTAGGCATGATTTTGAGTGTGCAGCTACAAACTAAGACCTTGATCGTGGAAAGGAACGCATGCATGGGGGTTCCTACTGGGGAGCATCAACAGTGTCAGGGTTATGCCTCCATTGATCTCTTTGCAGGATTTGGGTCATACTTTAATGGACAGAACCATACAAATTCACCTTTGCAAGAAGTTCAAAGAACAGCCTTTAAAAATCACCTAATCTGAAAGTCAAGTAAAAACACAAATCACGAGGAGAGGCAACGAAGAATTGGTGCGTGCACGTGCACATACATGTATGTGTACGTGTGAGAGAGAATCATTCTCGTGCCTCCAAAGGGTTGGGGTGAGTAAGTATTGCTCAGAGATTCAAAAGTAATATTTTTTTTTAATCAGACGATCAAACAGCTTTTGAGAAGGAAATTCAGAGCCTCCAGGCTCGGCCTCAAAAGAATTCTACTTTAAAGCACGCACCCTAAAAACACTGTATATTTAACGCTTCGGATTCTCTTACCAAAAGAATAAATGTTTTCAATGAGAAAAGCCAGCACTTTCAATTAATGCCAAAGATGTATTTATTCTTATATTATACACCAGACACAATACTAAAAGATGAATGGTCTGCTGTAAAACATATTTGTTTTATTGATAACATGGGAAAGAACACTGTAGCTATCTAGGAACTGATAATGGGAAATACTCATATGTCTATAGAATACACAGCACCTAACCTAACACTGACACAGGCAAGAGGAAACTGTTAGACTCCGAGTCTGAGTTCAGGTCAGTGTCTTGCTTCTTAGCTTGCTTTGATTTCATGGCAAAAAAAAAAAAAAAAAAGGAGTGGCTGAAAACAGCTGATCTTGCCATTTTTACTGAGTGCATAAACCTAAACGGGGGTAGGATTTGGCTCAGAGTTACTTGCTCAATGCAGCTAAGCAAAAAGTGTCTGAAGAAAGTTATTACCAATTTCAGAGGTAAACTAAGAAAAAGTTGGGAAGTTTCCAGGCTTTAGGATTTATTTTTGCTTTCACATCACAATGCGATACGATGGCTACTCACGTTGCTGGGGTTTTATTGCCTCTTTAAAATGTCATCAGCACACAGAGTACCAGCACTCTCAGGCGCAAATCAGCAGCTAATTATGGAGCTCCAAGAACAGAGCTGGCCCAAATTTAGTTTCAGAGTCAGTCTCTCTCCATTCAGGTGATGGAGAATGGACACTATTAAGGGATCTGTTGAAATTCGGTAATTCTGGCTCTGTAGCACTCCAGGTGAGGTATACAGCAGCTTGTAACAGCAGATACATTCGGTCATCACATTCATATGGCTACAGAAAAAAGAAAAATTGTGGGTAAAAAGACAAATTTCATCCAGGCTGGGGAGAGAACCCATTTCCACTTGTTTTGGAATAATCCCCTTAACACTGTGTCTCTATCATTTAGTCTGATATTTCTTTAAATGGAGTAACAGAACCAGGTAACATAAGCACATAATTGGGATGCTGCATTTTCACCACAGTATCCTCCCATCTACTTATGGCAGGAGGCTAGGACTCCGCACAGAAAGGCAGCGAACTGAAGGTAAGTCTTGCTAGCTTTAGCATGGAGTATAAAAGAGTTAAGATTCCCTTTCTGAAAGGAAAGGAACTAGAAGTGAAGGCTAAGGAGCCTTGCAAGGACAAACCTTAGGAACAAGCTGATCTCACATGGAAGCCTTGGTGGAGGTTTATGTCTTGTTATTTACATTAACCAACGAAGAGAAAGGACTGAAGGGAGTTTGGACACTAACCATGTATGTGTGTTTCACTGAGAGCAGAGTGGCCACTCTCCTACCATTTTCTTGGCATACTACAAAATGACTGAATCCCAAGTTTCTTCTTAACACACTGCATAATATACTTTCCTGGATCCACTTGCTGATGCCTTATGGAGAAAAAACGAACTTGCATTTGAATGGAGACTAATCAATGCCAGCAGAGAGCAGTACCTGCAGCTCCAGGACTCACTACCTTCTGGAAAAAAGGAAGAGTTGAACTCTCAAAATAGACAGAACGGGAGTGGCTGCCCTTTGTATTGGCTCGCTTCCCCGTACCTGCCCTATCTGTCCAGGGCCATGACTTGTAAGGACATGTCAAATCAGGACTGTCAAAATCTTTGGGGCTCAGGCCTTCTCTTTACTAATTTGTGGGGTTGCCTATTGCATCATTTAGGGGTCAAAAATAGCATCCATTCAAAATATAAACAGAAGGAAGCAAGAAGGGTGGATTCAAGACATATCTGAATAGGAGAATTAGAAATCCCATTCTAAAATATCCTTTATGGAAGAGACCAATAAGTTAAAGTAAAAACTCAGATTTTCTGTGGGGTTTTTTGGACCACTCTGTAGCATTATATCCCCATCTAATGCTATAGGATAGTCCAATGAAACTCATAGGGAAAATAGCCTATTAAATTCTACCAGTTTTTAAGAGTAATTCCTATAAAAATCTGGTGGTTTAATCCCTATTAAATTGTATAAGACTGCTCAATCAGGGAAGAGATTTCAATTAAAAGCATGAAAATACTGAAATAAATGGGCATGGTTGCAGCTTGTGCTTAAATCTCATTTTCCATGGAAGTTCTTTGCTTTTTATTAACCCATTCTGTGCTATACTAATGCACATCTATGGACAACTCATTTTAAAGGGAATGGAAATTAGTTAAAGACTGGATAAACCAAATATTCATCAGCATTCCTCTCAGATCATGGCAGTAGGCTATTTGAGAAACATTAGCACACAGTAGATATTTTGAAGACAGGGATGTAATATAGACCATGCACTTTTCTATACAACATTCACATTGAGCTGAAAACACAAGCTAAATTTGTAGTACCCTGATCACCACGATATTCTAGTCTCTATAATCTTTAATAATGTGGAGAGATTACATAAAATTTACTGTTTTCTCTCTGTTTATTTCTCTTTTAGCTTCATTCTTGTATTTCCATTATATGGTTTAAATCCAACCCTGCCCCCTTTTTGCAAATATCATAGCCCTCTCCATACCATCCCTCCAAAATCAAAGAAGGTGAGGTTTAACGAGACTAAAATAGAAAAAAGAAAAAAAAAAACACAGAACCTAGAAAGCAAAAGTGAGAAATACCAAGAAAGTCCCTGAAATTGTTTGATACTCAGGTCGCCAGGGCCTGTGGAGAACTTTTGTTTTGGTTTAAGTCTAATGCTAGAAGGGGTATGTGTGGCAACGTGCCAGACCCCAACTTAAATATCAACTGCTTTGGTGGCCTATGTGAAATCAGTTTTGTAGCCTCGGTTCAGTTCCCAGTGAACCAGTGTGATGAAATCCTATCATACAGGACAGTGGTACAGAACCTCAGGGATGACCTGTAGCCTCGAACAGCTTCAGCTCTAAGAAATAGGTTGTCTGCTGAGGCACCTCATTTAAGGCAGCCAGGGGCATCTTGTACTGCCATGCTGTATGCATTCTCTGGACAGGGAACTGCAGCATCCAGGATTATCAACCCAGCGCCTTTCACAACTCTCAAATTCAACATGATGCCATTTTGGTTCAAGGTTTGCTTCTACTATGGTATCCAAGCCCTCTGTCCAACAGAACATAGCAAACCGTAACTCCCCCCACTGCTCGAAGATCTGTATTCCATGTAGGCAAACGCCCCTCCAGTTACACACAAAAATTGTGCCTTTTTCCTCCGATGTGCCCTTTGCTACTAGAAAAGCTTGTTTTCATAAGGGCTTTTTCCATTCCCACCCTAACTTCTCCTGCTACTTCATCTCCAATATAGTCACAAACTTGTGGCTGTGCCATCTTGGTTTGTTCTGGAAGTTTGAGACATTGCAAACTGAGTGCCCAATAGGATTGGGCATGGAGACATTTGCAAGGCCTTAAGTCCCCCCCCCAAATGTGAGAAATGCTGGCATGAACCAAGAAAAGAGATGTTCACAGCTGCAAAAGTAGAGGACATTGAGATATGTGGCACAAAAATATGCAGCTTGGGAGCAAGTGACAAGGAAGTAGTAAGTGGGTGGTTGGGAGTAACCATCCGAGAGCCAGGGAGTGATCAAGATTGTAAATTTTGATACATGAACTTCTCTGCCATGAAATCGCTGGAGAAAAATCCAGCGTCTTTTTGTAAAATGACCCTGATACGTTTTTTTAAACTCCTCCTGTTCCCTTAAACAGGGAGGAGAGATCCTGCTTCCCTCCTCAGCGTATGTCCACAGAGCAGCCAGACAGGTGCTTCCCATGGTGGACAGGAAGACAAGCACTAGCTCTGCTCAAGTGAGCAGTAACAGTGTAGCTGTAAGCAGCACGGGCAACGGCTTGGGCTAGCCACCACCAATGCCGCTCTGGCCAAATGGCTATTTTTAGCATGCTAGCCTGAGCAAGGCTAGTGTGTGTCTGTCTGTCCATGCTATGAAGGATGCATCAAAATGCAGTGTAGACATACTATCAGTCCTTAAAGAAAACCCAATGTTTACTTAAAACAAAAACCACCACCACAAAAACAGACCCTACAAGAGACCCTCCCCCTACCATATTTTAAAGGGGGGAAATTCCCATTACATGCCTGTTTGCACGTTTCTCTGAACAAGTTTTACTTCAGTAATTAATCACCACTTGAAATCTTAAAGTACACTTTTAGGGCTTTCAGTCAAGCGTCTCCAGTTGATTTTCAGGTAGAATGACGCTGGTAGCATACATTGTAACCTACAGTTCACTTATTTTGCTGTCATTTCCTGAGCACATACCATAGCAATGTGGTGTTCTTTTTCAAACCTTTGGTTCTTGAATTGCAGAGTAACAAATCAGAATGCTGAACGTTTTATACATTGGCTGTCAGAAAGGACAGATAGGTAGAGCTTACCATTATTTGCACAGCAGAGAACGCATAATTCTTTTAGGTTATATTGAAGAGCTGATCTGACCAAATTTCACTTCTGAAATTGCTGTCTACTGAAAGGTCAAGGAAGTATACTAGGAGGTATGCAAACTGTGGCACAGGAGAACGTGTCTATATCCAGGTAAGAGATGGGGCGGTGGGGTGGAGAGGGAGGTTCAACTCTTGTGTCTAAGGAATGACAGCCCTCTCCTTCCCCGCTTTATTTCCATGTAGGGCAAATGTTTCCTAGGGAAAAGTCAGAACGTTTTCTGAAGAAGCTGATTTCAATGAAAAATTACTTTCCATTCAAACTGATGTTAAGTGTTTTTTGTGGCGGGCAGGGGAGTAAAATCAAACTGTAAAAAAGACAGGATTCATAGAACTGTTTGAAGGAAAGGGAAGCCAACATTTTCCTTCTGTTCAGAGATTTTTTTGGAAATATACTTGCTTCTTTCAATCAGCTGCAGTCCTAGTCCAAAGATAGCAGGCTGTCCTTTAACTGCTGAGAGTACTGCTGTCAGCCAAGGACAGCAATACCTCTTATTTATCACTTAAAGTTTTGAAGCTTTAGGATTAGGAGAGCCTGGCAGATAGGAAGTTTATTTGCATGGACTTTCCCACCTCACAAGCACATCTGCAACTTTCATCAGCAGATCAGTTGGTGTTTTAGCTTTGGGCTTTCATGACAAATGAGCCTCGCTGCTGTAAAGATTTACCTTATATAAAGCCCAGTCCTTTAAGGGACCGAGCACCCTCAGCTACTTGCTGAAATGTGTCCAGGGACCAGAGTTCACGGACTTTTTGAGGTTTCCACAGCTCTGAATGTTTTCATATCTACCTAGCACTTCATATAGCAGCATCACAGCAAGGGACTTTCAATACTAGTCATTACATCAAACAATGATTAAGATCCTTTACTTAAAAAGATTGCAAACTAGTCACTCAGAGCGCATCTACACTGGAAAGTTTTACTAGCACAGTCATGTCAGCTACGGGTGTGATTTTTTTTTTCCCAAGATAATTTAGCTGGTAAAAAAATCTACTGTAGACAGAGCTCTATCAATATAGCTTTTATTTTGGTTCCCAAATCAGAATAAGCTGTGCCAGTGTAAGCACTTTTATACCAGTATAACTGTGCCCCCACTAGGGTGGTTTTGCTGCTTTAACTATGTCACAAGCTCTTTCGAGAAGTCCTAATACCATTGGCAAATTTAAAAGAAACCGGAGTTTTCCAGTAGCCCGGCTCTGGTCTGTAATTCTACCCTTCCAATCCAATTCAGCCCCGTCACTTCTGTGCTGGACAACACAATCTACCCAAGTCTACTTTAGTTTAAGTGTTTTAATACTTCAAGAAATTCACAGAATCAATGTGCCTGAAAGCATCAACGGACAAGTTGTTTCACCCTCTACCCATTTAAAAGGGAAAGGTTAGCTAGATGTATTGGGTACATTGCCCCCAGGGAGGAAAGCAGCTCTCTTTGAAATACTGGTTTGTTTAAAAAAAACACAACCCACTCCTGCTGACGTCAGTACAGTCATGTTAAAGACGTGGCACAGATTCCAAACAAGTCAGTAACAAAAACTTCGCTGTCAGTAGGGAGAGCTTCAAGCGGTAAGTTTCCTGACAGCAATAAATGACTTAAAGGTCCTGTAAGATCCTAAACCCACATGAACTTAAGACTGGAGTAATATTAATGTTTTCTCTTAAAGCAACTCCACCCTTTCTTCCAGAAGATTTTATTCCACATGGACAAAGCAGAAGAAGAAAAGCGAGACTAAGGAGGCACCTGGTAAACTAACGTCTTAATTAGGATTTATATAAAAATAATGCAGCTAACCATGGGCTGGGTAACAAGTGAACCTTTCCTCCTGCAACACACAAGTCTGGGGGATATCATATTGCAAAGTGGCTAAACTTTTCCCAGTGCTTTGGACTTCATGCTATCATTCCATATCCAAAGTCATAGTGTGCACAGATACTTGATATAAAAAAAATCTAATGGAATCTACCAGAATTCCCCCTCCCCCCACTGTTTCAGTCTGACCTATATTTCTATACTTGCAGTGCTGTAGCATTGTAGCAGCTGCTCAACGGCATTCAGCGTTCCACCCCAAGCCTAGCTATGCCTTCCTCTGCAGCATGGGGCATGAGTCGCTTGCTGGTGGATTCCCTGCAGCTTGAGGTCTTCAAATCTCACTTTTGAGGATTTCAATAACTCAGTCATGGGTTCGGGGTTGTTATAAATGTGTATGGGTAGGGTTTTGTGGCCTGCCTTGTGCGGGAGGTCAGACTAGATGATCATATTGGTCCCTTCTGACCTATGAGTCTATGAGTCTATGTTTCAGTTGGATGGGAAGCGATCCCTGCATACAAGGTTGTGTAACAATTTATCAAGCGCTCTGGGATCCTTTTGGCTGAAAGGCAAATTCACAGATTTTTAAAGCCAGAAAGCACTTTCATGTTAGCTTAGTCTGACATCCCAAAGAGGCCACCGAATTTCACCCAGTGCTTTTGGTGTCACACCAATAACTTCTAGATGGAGCTAGAACATCTCTTTTAGAATGGCATTCAATATTGATTTGAAGACTTCAAGTGACGAAGACTTCACCACCTGCCTAGGTAACTTGTTCCAGTGGTTAATAATGCTCAGTAAAAATTTGCATCTTATTTTTAGTCTCCATTTGTCACAGCTTCAGCTGCCAGCCATTGGATTTTGTTATGCATTTTGTCTGCTAGATTAAAGAGCCCTCTATTATCACGCAGCTTCTCACCATATAGGTACACCACCTCTTAACCTTCTGTTAGAGAAAAACTAAGTAGATTGCAGTTCTTTACTCATTCTCTGTAAGGCAGGTTTTCCAGCTCTTGAATCCAGTGAGCCATAACACTAACATGGCATCAGCCGAAAGGGATTTTAGGGACCCTTTTAACCTCTTTATTCCCATGTGCCATTTCATAGATTTTAAGGCTAGAAGGGGCCATTTTGATAGGCCAGAGAATTTCACTCAGTGATTCCTGCATCAATCCCATCACTGTTGGTTGAGCTACAGCTTGTTCAGTGGCACCGCACAGACCACTACACACAGGAAGGGCTGCAGAACTTGCATAACTGCATTTATTCAGAGACTCTTCCTTAGGAAACACTGCACCCGTCAGCCAGCGGTGGTAACTATTCAGTCACTCAGCTACCATGTCCATGTTGAAATGACCCACACCGCACAGCAATGCCACAGCCACTGTAGGATGACCCACTGCTGCTTCTCCTTTCTTCCATGCACCAGCCCTTTCTGGCTTCTCTCCATCTGCGGATGCCCGGACTCTAGAAATGGGAAGCCACTGCCATTTTTCTCTCATGCCTTCCACTCAAACAAGGTGGGAGGGTGAGAAAAAACCACCCACCTACCCTTCCAACCAATATCTTTGGAACCTTTGGAAGGGTCGCACTGCAAAGCAGCAGCAGACACTGCCACAGTTTTCTCCCCCTCTGCATTCTTCCACCAACCATCAGGACCCGTCATAATTCTGCCAACTGCTGCTCTCTCCTTTCCTCAGCCCTCACCCCCGATTCCTAACATAAAACAAGTAGTGAGGATCCTAGTGCACATCCTGTGAAAGTCAGGATGTGCCCTATGCGATGGCAGAGATTGGAGGGTCATGGTGGACCTATGAAGCTTTTGTTTCCCTGATATCAATATGTATTTGACTTCTGTTCTGCCCATCCTTTAATTGAATAGGAAGAAATGCTGGAGACTTCACTTCAAGGAGTGCAGACTTCAGTTGGAGATTACAGCAAAAACAACAACAAAGAAGGTTCTGCAAGGATGCTCACAAAACACTAAGTTTTAAACTAATGTTGAGTATTTGCAGAATGCAAATTTAAATTCATGATGGCAAGTCATGGAAACCTGATTCTAAGAGTTATTCTTCATCCATCAGAGCGCAAGACAGGAATCTACAATCAGCTATGCAGCCAATCAAAACAGGGCCAGTTTCAAAAACTCATAACCAGCTAAAGACAAATTGAAAACAACATTTGTGTTAAAAAAACCTCAAAAACCCTCATGATCTATTTATAGGCCGTTTACAAAACAGGACAAGTGGTGCATATTAGTCATCCAGATATAATTCTATACAGCTTTGTCTGCAGGTAACTTTAGTCTTTGCAATATTTTAAATTTTGTAAGAAATATTTATTTTCAATAAAAAGGAACACTACTTTGTGGATTCTATTTTAAATTTACTATTTTTAGCATTCCTGCTTCCTCCATAGGGTATGTTCCTTTATAATTGATACTTAGGGTGCGGAGGGGGTGCGGAGAAGGGAAATGTGTGTGTACACCTGCCTTTCACAGCTCTCTCAAGGTAATTTATTTTTACGAAAGGAATATCTGATTTCGTATGATATTGTGTGCATGGAACAAGTAGCAGTTCGATTGTCCTTGGAACCTTAGTTGATTGAGATAAGCTTATAGTGCAGTTTCTATTGACGTTCAACACTTATAGCACACTATTCTAATTTCTGTACATTAAGCTTACATTTCAAAAAGAAAGCAACAGTTCCCAAAACACTTTGCACCAACAATGAAGACTTTATAAAGCAGATTTACTAGAACTTTTGGAAACTCTAGGGCTATCCGGTGGCATTTTAGGAAAACTCACTATTATATTTGCATCAATATGTGTTCTGATGTATTCATCCCACATGTAACAAGACTATATTACATGGTTTAACAAAAGTATGGGATTAACATCAACAGCCTAGGTTTAAATGCTATTTTTTGAAGTTTGAAATCTGCAGGTCCAGATAAATTCTCGGACGCAAGTTAAGAATTGGCTTAGCAACACTCAGCCATTGATGCAGATACTAAACAATTCTTGCAGTGCTGCAAGTCCCAGAGAACGGGAAAAAGATAAACATATGCCAATATTTAATAAGATAAATAGGATGATGTGCATAATTACTCGCCAGTTAACTTGACATCAATTTTGGGCAAAGTCACTGAAAAGCTGATATGGGATGCATTAAAAATACTAATATCCTTTAATTCATTAATTAATGCAAATCAGCCTGGTTTTAGGGAAAACAGATTTTGTCAAACTTGATATAATTTGATATTACACTGGTTTGCAAAGGTAACTCTGTTGACAATAACGTATTTAGATTTCTCCAAGACACCTGACTCAGTACTACATTACAAACGGATTAAATATGTTGAGTTATACAAGAAAAACCTCAGTGTAGCACATATTAAAGAAATTAAAACACCGTTATCTAATAGCTTACAAAGAAATAATAAATAGAGAATGATCATCCAAAGGGGGCATTTCTAGTAGGGTCCCAAATTGATCAGCTCTTGGCCTAATGCTATTCAATATCTTTATCAATGATTTGGAAGACGTTTGCAAATGACAAATTGGTAAAGTGGTAAATAAGAACAGGTCAATTCTACAAGACTATCTGGATTGCATGGTAAACAGGACTCATTTGTACAACATTCATACATCTAGAAACCAAGAATGTAGATTACAGTTGTGTCCAATTATTTTGAAAGCAATGACTCAAAAGAATGTGAAGGGTCATGGTGGATAACCAACTAGACATGAGATCCCAGTGTGAGGCAGTGATTCATAAATGTGATTCTTGGATATTTTAAGCAGGGGAATATCAAGAAATAGAGAAGTGCTATTATCAATGCATATAGCTTTAGACAGATCATTACTGGAATAATATCTTTAGTTCAAAGCGTACACACTTCAAAAAAAGAAGGTTGACAAACTGGAAAGGATTCAGAAAAGAGCAAAAAAATAACGAAGTGACATGAAAAAATCTGCCTTACAGAAGAGGGGGAGAGAGAGAGACACTAAAGAAGAGTAACCTATTTAGTTTTTTATCTAACAGAAGGTTAAAGGCTGATGTGATCTATAATACTTATGTAGGAAGATTTTTGATAATAAAGGGCTCTTTAATCTAGCAGACAAAGATGTAACAAGATTCTGTGACTGGAAGCTGAAGTTGTGACAGACTAAAAATAAGGCGCAAATTTTTAACTGTGAGGGTAATTAACCACTGCAATAAGGTCTCTCAGGAAGTGGTGAATTCTTCATTATCTGAAGTCTTCAAGTCAATATTGAATGTCTTTCTAAAGATGTGCGCCAGCTCAGTCAGAAATTATGGGTGTGATGCTGGAACCAAGTGGTGAAATTCTATGATCTGTGTTTTGCAGGAAGCCAGACTAGATGAACATGATGGCCTCTTCTAGCTTCAAAATCTATCCATTTGCCTTTCAGGCCAAAGGATTCCGAAACACTTGACAAAATGGTACGCAACCTTATATGCACGCAGTGCTTCCCACCCAATCCTTGTGATGATTTATTATTACTGTTATTGAAAATAGCTATGTCTGGTGTGGCACAGAACAACAGAGTAATACTACCCAACACTATGACAAGTTGAGAAATACAGACTATAACCTAAATCAGCATGGGAAATGTGTGTAGGTAGTACTGTAAATCACTGAAGATAAATCTATTCCTGGCAAAATTCTGAATAGGCACCAGTTGTTCCAGTCATCACACAACTTGGGTTTTTACATCTCATCTGAAAGGTTAAGCTGCAGCATTTGTGTCCTCCTCAACACTGAAGTCAGGGACTGAGTCAGACAGGTAGATGCTAAATGAGTGAACCAGACACCACCAGTTCCCGCAGGGGGTGGGGATTCCTTCAAGGCTGCCCATCCAAGCACAATGGCCATCCAGCCCCGCTTAGCATGTGAATTATGATGAGTTAAAAATTGTACTAAAACCAAACGTTAAAATGATCAAAGAGAGAGTTTAGAAAAAGAATTTCTATGCATCTGGGTATAATGCATAGATTATCCAAAACACAACGTTTGGTTAAAAAGCCAGAATACACAGCGTACATAACCTGCAATATTCCAAATTAAGGGTAATCAATTTAGCAATCCAGTTGAAATATTAGCGTCCAAATACATGGGTCTATCACTCATACAAAAATCATACTAAGAGCAGACTACACAAGGAGTTAGCCATGACTTACACCACAGATATCACAAGCAACAGAGCCACAAGCAATGCAGAGGCCCTCGCTGGGCTGAGACCTTTCAAAGAAGGAGCCATCAGAAAGGGGAGAATTTCTCCAAGTGCTACGAGATGCTTCGAACAGAACTCTAGCAATCCCAAGATTGAGCACTGATTACACTCATTGGAATCTGTAGTGGTACACAGTTACAGAGAGCTACACAGGTTTTTCCCTCGAAAAAAGGGGGCAAGGTGTGGGTATCAGAACACCTGGGTTCTGGTCCTAACTCTGCCCCTGACCTTGACCCAAATTACACAACTGATCAGATTCAGTTTTCCAATCTGTAAAATAGAAATGAGGATGTTTGCCCATCTTCAAGAAGTCCTTTGAGATCTTTGGATGAAGAGTGATATGTGAATGCAAGATATTATCAGAACATGAAACGGCGTATTTTTTCTTGATTGCATGGTCAGAACTTCCATTGAGTGTTTCAGTAATAGCACATACCACGTCATTTACAGAGTGAGGGATTAAAACTGCAAATTGCACATTTAACTGCTACCCAATTTCCAAAACAGTTAAAGGAAAAAGACTAGCCGTTACCTCAATCTGCCTATTCCTACACTAAAGTAGTCAGTAAATTCCATCAAACCATGCTTTATTAATAAAACCTGACAGGTACCTCTCTCACTAAGTCTTGAACATCTTGGGTTTTTCTCTCCTCTCTGTCCCTTACCCTCTTTAGTGGGAAACACAAGAAATCACAAATTTAAAAAGATCCAGATGATCGCCAAAGAGAAATGCAATAATTAGTCATTAAGTTAGGACAAAACTGGAAATGGAAAAAAGCACAATCAAAACACCAGGCCCCGTTACAGACACCACACAATATTGTTTTTGTTTAAGAGCCAAGTTATGGACTTGAAACTCGTTGATAATGAACCAGCAGGCATTATTTTAAATCAACCAGTTTTATTAAATGAGCCAGAAATGAAAGAGGCAGGGCTAATTAACAACATTCCTTGATGAATTACCTAGTGGTGTGTGGTAAATCTCTGTGCGTCTGTCTTTATCCCCAAATTTATCCCTTACTTATTTCCCAAGAGGTTAAAGGACATGGGGTTAATTAAGGCACCAATCAAATGACAGACAGAATCATTCAAGGTAAGATTGGGAGGTTTTTGTGTTTTCGTTTTTTTTTTTTTTTAAACTTGTAGACTTTTGCATCTCTGCCTGGTACTTCTTAATCTAATTTTTTTTATACTCCTGCTAGGAAGGCGGAGGAAAAGAACTAATCTTGTCACGGTCAGACAAGTTGAAATTGCCATGCAGTGCTGGGCAAAAACCTACATATTTGAAATTTAGCCAGTAAGAAATTCCTTAAGCCTCTCTTGAATGGCAGGAATGTCTCCAGCTTGTCAGTTTCAATTTATTCACTCTACAGGTTCAGGTGCTAAGAAATTAATGCTTCCAAATCAGCTATGTAACTGAAGCACAGAATCACATTTGTGAGGCTGCACAGGTCCTAAAGATACTGGAGTAAGCCATAAGTTTCACATTTTAAAATCTAACCTATGCTAAAGCTGTTACAATCTGGTGGCCCTTATTAAAGCTACCACCTCATTGCCCAAGAATTAACAAGTAACCTAAGCCACCACTATTCTGAGGTCTATTTTTTTGTGCTCTTTGGCTCCTTCTTTAGCAGCAGTTAACTGGTGACCCATGCTAGTCTCCAAATTGAACCCTGAAGTAAGCAGGACTTGCACGTGCAGATCCAAGGGCAAAGTTTGGTTCCAAGCCCTGGAACAGTGCACAATGGAGTACATAAGAAGAGATGTCCATTTCACCTTCACTAGCGATGAGTCCAAATACTGATGATTGCCAAAGAGAGCAAGAAAAGAAAAGGGCTGGTAGTGAAAAGTTGGGATCTATTTTACAAAGTAGCTTCTATTTTGGGCCAGATTTTCCAGAGGTGCTGAGTGTCCACATCCACTGGCTGAGTACATTTGTCAATGCCCAGCCCTTCCGAAAGTTAAGTAGCCAAATCTATATTTAGGTGCCTACTTTAAGCACCAAAACTCGAAAGTTGACTTATTCAATGACTACTTTGATGTCTCTTTACATACAGAAGATTTAAAAGCATTTATCACAAGCAACACACTACGGGCAAAAATCTTGCTCTTGTAGGTCTAAACCACACCATAGAGGAACAGAATTGGTGATAGGGGAAGTGGTTACATCATCCCGCCAGCCTTGAACAAATGAGCATACAGTAAGGTGACTTGGGGGAAAGCAAATGTGCCGAGTTGAGCATCTGACCGCTGCTCCATCATGGAGCAAGGAGCCTGCAGGCCCATCCACACACCATTTCAGGCTTGTTAGCTGCTCCTCTAGTCTAGAGTTTAAGCAAATCCCCTCCAATACCTCCTTGGCTACTGTATGGGTGGCAGGAGCTGAGAGGAAAAGCTCCCTGTACTACATTTCTCACTTCAGCATAAAACAAGGCAGGAATCTGACCTAAGACATTGGGAAGTGGTCTATGGCAGAGCAAGGAATACCCTGTTCAGTATCACTGCACAGAAAATTCTACCAACCAAATGATCACCAGCTCAGTCACTTTAGTCTTAAAG
The DNA here is from genome assembly GCA_007922155.1 of Mesoclemmys tuberculata. NCBI lineage: Eukaryota > Metazoa > Chordata > Testudines > Chelidae > Mesoclemmys > Mesoclemmys tuberculata. Next base: position 7,504,755 of record ML677027.1, read on the forward strand.
CATAGAAATATGCAAAGTTCATCAGCTGATTCACTTATTTTTGTATATAATCTATTAAAAACTAGGCACACACGCAGATAATTGTGGCTCTGGCGGACTATTTAAATACACTAGACACTGTGAGCCCAGCCTACATCTTAAATCTTTCCTTTTTCAGTTGAAAATCTAGCATTGAGTTCTGCTCCCAACATTCTCTACTTTGCTGAGCTGTGCCTTGAAATGTTTGTAGACACACTGCACCATTGAAATATCTTGCTCAATAAATTGAGCGCTAACAAATGAACTGGTCCCAGCCATAAAAATTGTGTCTTTTAAACCAACAAATAAGAGAAAGTTAAAGTACATAGGCTGGAACATTTAATCCAGCTGTCAAACAAGGCCTTTCTAGAGCGATGAGAAATACCCAATTTTCTCAAGGGAATGAGCCTGAGAAAATACAATTTAAGGGGACATTAAGGAGTTTGTAGGTTCTAAGAAGCTAGATTACTTTGCAAAGAGACACTTGCAGAATGAATGTCTCAAGCCTCTCTTTGTTTGCATTGGATGGCATAATATTTTTTCCGCTGTTTAAGTTTAAAAACCCTTTTTTGTAGTTTCTCTCTCTGCTTTGATGATGCACTCCTTGATGCTCTTCTACTTGTTCCACAGGCACTTTATATTACTTGGAAGGTTTTAGGGTCCTCCTTCTCCTCACGTTCTCTTTCCTCCTCTGGGTCTTTCGTCTTCCGCTGTTCAGGTAACACCACATGCCCTATCACTCACATTACTTGATGCTCATTTTCCTGTTGCTCCTAAGGCCCTATCCATGCCTTATGCTGTTGTCAGATTCTTCTGGCGGTGCCTGTTTGAATTTTGCCCACGAAAAAGCTTTGAAACAAGCATCAGCCGTGATGTACATTAACACACAGCATCCATTCTTAACTCAGCCAGGGAAGTGCAGTGGCTTGTTAATGCTGACTGGAGGAAGAACTCGTTGCAGCCACAGTTAACTTCTTTAGCTGATGGGCCCTGGAAGCTCGGCAATGCTTCGATCCACAGCTACAGACAGTACTTCCACTTCTGATGGAGATTATTTCATCTTCTTCATCTGTGTAACTGATGCTGGGACAAACTGCAACACCCCTTTCCCCAGGTCTAATGCTTCTGACTCCAGTGCACATGCTCAGAGCGTTCACACAGCCAGAGAAACATTTTAAAGAACTGCTGAGTGAATATTATTGGGCTCTCCCTGAAGGACTTCTCAGTCAACCAATCACCTATTTTCACACTTAGAAGTGGGTTAACGGCATCTGGATTATTTTCCTAATCTTTTAACTGGTTAAAAAGACAGGAAACAAAGGGTAGGAATACATGGTCAGTTTTCAGAATGGAAGGATATATACAGTGGTGTCCTTCAGGGGTCTATAGCCAGGACCAGTTCTGTTCAACATATTCATAAATGATTTGGAAAAAGGGGCAAACAATGAGATGGCAAAATCTGCAGATGATACAAAACTACTCAAGATAGTTAAGTCAAAAGGAGACTGCGAAGAGTTACAAAGGGATCTCACAAAACTGGGTGAAAGGACAACAAAATGGCAGATGAAATTCAATGTTGATAAATGCAAAATAATGCACACCGGAAAAAATAATCCCAATGATACATATAAAATAATGGAGTCTAAACTAGCTGTTACCACTCAAGAAAGATCTTGGAGTCGCTGTGGATAGTTCTCTGAAAACATCCACTCAATGTGCAGCAGCAGTCAAAAAAGCTAACCGAATGTTGGGAATCATTAGGAAAGGGATGTAAGAGAAAATATTGTATTGCCACTTTACAAATGCATGGTACGCCCACATCTTGAATGCTGCATGCAGATCTAGTCATTCCATCTCAAAAAAAGATATACTGGAATTGGAAAAGGTACAGAAAAGGGCAACAAAAATGATTAGGAGTATGGAATAGCTTCCATAACTGAAGAGAGTAATAAAACTGGGACTTTTCAGCTTGGAAAAGATGATTGTGGGGGGATATGATAGAGGTCTATAAAATGATAACTGATGTGGAGAAAGTAAATAAGGAAGAGTTATTTACTCCTTCTCATAACACAAGAATTAGGAGTCACCAAATGAAATTAATAGGCAGCAGGTTTAAACAAACAAAAGGAAGAATTTCTTAACACAAGACAGTCAACCCGTGGATCTCTTTACCAAGGCATGTTGTGAAGGCTAAGACTATAACATGGCTCAAAAAAGAACTAGATCAATTCATGGAAGATAGGTCCATCAGTGGCCATTAGCCAGGATGGGAAGGGATGCAAAACCATGCGCTGAAGGGTCCCTCCCTAGTCTCTGTTTGCCAGAAGCCAGGAATGGTCAACAAGGGATGGATGACTTGATGATTACCTATTCTGTTCATTCCCTCTGAAGTACCTGGCATTGGCCACTGTTGGAAGATAGGAGACTGGGCTAGACAGACCACTGGTCTGACCCAGAATGGCCGTTCTTATGTTCTTAACAGGCTTAGTGGCCACTAACCCATGCGTCTGCAGAATCCAAGAATCTGGGAACAGTGGCATGTGAGCAGCATGAGCTTTTTCCTTCCAGATGTCAATGCAATTCTTTGCAAGGACATTAAATCTCTCTTTTCGCTGCTGGATGTTATTCCAGGATGACATGTAAATTTGGCTCAGCAAGAGTGTACCGCAAAGACCCAGCTAATCCTCAGTGGGGGAATGCTAACATTTAGCAGTGTATCATCCATTTATGGGACACGTAGTGTGATTTATCATGCAACCTTTATTCACCTCATCTACTCCCTGCCCACTAAGCCATTTCTCCCCAGGTTTATTCTAACACACTAACCCTTCAGCAGCAAACAACCATCCATCAGCCTGCCAATGAACTTTGGCCCCCTCTCCCCCAAGTGGAGTTTTCCTGCCAAAGTAACTCTTACTGAAGCTCTGGAATGGGGAGATTCAGTCCTGGTTAGTGCCAGCTTTTTCTTAAAACTGCAGTTCATCAAAGAGCTGAACCAGCTGCAATCAAGAGCTATCTACTATTGGTGTCCATGGAAATGGTGAAAGATGATCAAGGTCAAGTATATTACATACAACGTTAGGGCTTGAGCAATCAGCAACTTGCATGTATTATTTTACCTTTAAGTTCAAGTACTCTATTTTTGATCACTAGCAACCACTTTGCCACACGTCGAATTTCTATATTTTCCTTCTACCACTTGACCAAAGACGCCCAATACAAGCAGAGTCTGAAGCAAAGATACAGATTATCCTGAGGTTCTGATTGTAAGTCTTCAGTGACCATTTTTAAATGACCTCTGACCCAAGGCAAGACCCCAAGTATGTCAGGCCACAGCTGATCCGGCAAGTATTTTTATTTAAATAAGAACTTAACATTAAGCCTGCAGTAGATTCTTTATGGACAGACGTTTATATAAGAAATCTTTAGGAAGACAGCTCCTATGCTGAAGCTTCCTAGAATTCACGGAGAGAAATTGCTCTCAGTAGAACAGTTATATTTGTGTCTCAGTACTAAGTGGTCTTACAAAAAATTTCACTTTCAAGTCAAGATTGTCCATGATGTTTCCTGCCCAAACTGCTTAGTGAACCTTCTACTAAAAACTGGAGTTCAAAGACATAAAACCAGATTGCTATCATGCCTCTTTTAAATCAACCTGTAATAAGACAAAGAAAGTCATGCAACACCACCCAGGGCAATACTACGGTAGATGCAAAAATTTCACTGTTGCTATTCTTCAGAATTACAAAATAGATCTTCTCTAAGGAAACTGATCACTGAACCTCAATTCTCTGGACACGCAGAGTTCTGCGGTAAGCACAGAGAATATATTAAGGGCACACAGTGCTTCTTGGTAGCAGGGCACATTATTGCATGAGCAGTGAGAGACCCAGACTACTTCTGGACAGCTGCATGCAGTAGTTAATTCGCATCACCCAAGTGGTGTTCTGGGCATTTCAGAAATGGCAAAGAGACATGGGCTCTGACCCAAAGAACTTACAAATTAATTTTTAAATGTAACAATGCCTGGGAGTGCAGAAACTAGGGGAGGGAAGATAAGGAAAGGCAACTATTTGACTATGTGCACTGGGGTTTGATAATTACTTTCAAAGTAACTACAATACAGAAAATACATCTAAAAGATACATAATAAATTTAGTGTAGACAGTGCATCAGGAATGAGATGAACTGAGCAGCTGGGCACTCAGTGAGCCTTCTCAACTCTGAGATTTTATGTTCAACTGCTGCTACTAGGACACAGAAGGTATCCTGCTAGGATAGGCAACAGGTTGATCTAGTGCAGTATCAACAGTGAATGCTTCAAAGGCAGGCAAAACAAAACAAAACAAGGGGGGGGGCTCTGAAGAGCACAAATTCCAATGCGTTTGGAATCTGGAAATGTCAATGTGTGTCCCTTTCTACAAAGGGAACGGACAAAATAGGAGGTCGAGTGTGTGCACCTCACACAGCCAGCAGCTTGCAGGAACGAGTTAAAGTATGTCCTTTCACACTTACAACACTACCAGGACCTGCACCATAAGCAAAGAGAAAAAGCTGCTCGCCTAAAACAGAATAACGACCTGAAGCAACAAGCGTAAAAGGGAGGGCCCCTTCAAGTGGGGCTCATTCAGGATATTCCTGTGTTGCAATCAGAGGTGTGACTGCAGCAGATGTAGACAGACCCAAGCTAGCCTAGATTTAGCGAGCGTGGGTATCACGGTAGCAGTGAAACGGCAGCAGCATGGGCAAGCCACACAAGTCCATAACCTGGGTCCCTTACATGCCTCTTGTGACCTAAAGAAGGAGGCAAGATCTGAAGCCTGCGATTCCTAGCTGAGAACGCCCAGGGACCAGTTCTCCCACAAGTAAGCCACGGACAAGCCCATTAGTTTGAGTAACTCAAATAAACCTTTGTGATGTCACTGGGAAAAAGGACAGCATCTCAGGTTGCAAGCCATTTAAGATTTTATAGCCAGAAGCTGGGAGTGGGCAACCCTGGATGGATCACTTAATAATTGCTGTGTTCCGTTCATTGCCTCTGAAGCATCTGGCATTGACCACTGTTGGAAGACAGGATATTGGGCTAGATGGACCATTGGTCTGACCCCGGATGGCCATTCTTATGTTCTTAGGTCAAAATGAAGATGTTAAACTTCGCTGAGAAGTCAGATAGCCAGTGCACACCATGGTACAGAGGTGAAAATCATTCCGTGAAGCACCATTTAACCATCAGCCCTGTTCTACAGCCACTGCAATTTCTGAACAGTTTGAAGATGTAGCCCCATGTCTACAGTCACAATATGGTAATCCAACCCAAAGGACCCACAGGAATGGATAAGGACAGTGGTGTCTGCATCCTAAAGAAAAAACTGAAATCTTGCCAAGCACAGCTAATAAGATACGTTATTGGCAGCTGCTGGTATCTGAGTGCCAAAAGAAGCTGGGGGATCTAGCAATAACCTAAATTGTGAACCTTGGAAGTTAGCAGTATACAATCCTTATAACCAGAGTGATTTCTGTCAGTGGATTTCCACAAACCTGAGTACAATCTCAGTACACAAATAATTTAGGTTCTAAATCTCATTCAACCGCATTGGGATTCTTCCCAAGCCTCCCAAATAAGTCTGTCCACCAGTATGGCTGGAAGAGATGGAAACCTAATCCAAGTGTCATCAGCACACTGAAGATGCTGTACTCCAAACCTCTTTCCTAATCCCTGGCAGTGCAAAATACTTGGATTTGAACTCAACTGGATTAAACCATGTGGAATGCTTTGTAAAATGTCCAAATATTACCCTGCTGGATTTCTCAGCAATGAAAGAACTGAGAAACTCAAGTGGAAACCTATCAACTCCTGCCAGGGTCTCCTGGTGCATTAAAAGCACCAAAGGCTAAGAGCCAGTCTTTTAGATCTCTCTTCATTTGCGGCCTGGAGATCAGCCACCAAAAAACCAGAGTAGCTTCTATAACATGTAAAAGCCTAACACCAAATTAACTGGGATCAAAGATACACGGGAGGTGAAAAATAACTGGATTTGCTTTGCTGCAGACTTCACAGTAGTTTTTGAGACAAGGCAGTAGTAAGAAGTGAGACTCTACCCAGATTAGTATTTGGGATCCAACGCGATTTAAAGATTTACTACTGTAATTGGTGTGTAAGGTACCCAAGATTCTTAATATTCTCACTACATAAAGAACATAAATAGAGGGAAAAAACTTCAGGATAACCCTGGCGAAATACAACTGATGTGGTTTCTCCAGTGTAAGGGCCTTGAAATGTAAATGTGCTGGTACAAATAAATAATAAAATCTTCACAAATGAAAGCCTTAAACTTGCATGTTCCCTGCTTCAGAACTTTGTCATCTAGGGAACAACTCAAGACCAAACATTCGGCCTGGACAAAACATTAAACAAAAGAACCCACACCCAGGTGAAACTTGCCAAATGATGACCCAGGATTCTGGGTGAAGCTCAGCTGTGTTGTAGCATTCCCCCCCTTATATCAGGCTCTCAGCATACACCCAGTATTTGCCTTTCAATTACTTCTTGGAGAGAAGAAGGAGTGGTGGCCTGCTGCCCTGAAATTCCAGACTTCTTGCAGGATGACTGGATTATCTGGGATCTTGGGCAGCGTAGGGAGGAAAAGACAGGGGCGAGCCATACACTTTACATTTTCCACTTTTATTGTCCATAAAGTGTGGTGTCCCTGAACCACTAATTGCCATCTTCAGCAAACACCTCACTACTAGAGGAAGGGCATGATATCAAAAAATACTTAGGGTTCATCTCAATCTGCTGGTTAGAAGGATCTAACACCCAAATGCCTTGACTAGTACAGAAGATTGGCAGGAGAAACACTAGTTACTCTGTGGTTGAGCATGAGACATCAGTGCCTGCTGTAAAGGTCAATGGGTGAAGTAGAAGCAGTAAGGCAGACTTGTAGCTGCTGAAGAATGGGGAAATCAGACATATTGCAGAATCCCTGAAAGATGCTGCCAAAGACCTTTATGGGGGGAACAAATATCTTTGCTGGCCTTGCCAAGCACGGTGGATCAATAAAAAAAGGCAGCAGTTCCGCCGAGCAAAGACCATCTTTACCATGGGCAGCAATGGTGATGCTACCACCACCAGCCCGACACCCCTGACAAACCAGGACAGAAGCCACCCCTCAGACTTCTGGAGGGGTCTCCCAGTAGACACACACAGGTACATGTGGGATAAGTTGATTGAATTCACCAGCTTCACCAAGAACATTAGTGAACTTTGCTGGGATCTAGGATCTGAACACCTCATAACCTTTATCCTTACAACACCCTGTCAGGTATGGAAGTGCAATGATCCCAATGTTACAGATGGGAAAGTAAAGCCAAGAGAGACCAGATGACTTGCCCATGGTCATATGGAATCTATGACAGAACAGGGACTTGAACCTGGGTCTTTAGAACCTGGGACTCAAGATGAACGAGTACACTGCATCAGGAAAAGCATGATTCCCAGGAGCCAGCTTCTGGACATTTGTAATAGAAAGCTATTGATTCTTGACCTACTTTTTACATATGAATTTGTTTCACACTTTTCAAATGGATTCAGATCTGATTTTAACATAGTATGGAATTCAGGGCCTTGGAAATCTTCCAATAAACAAGGTATTTAATTAACACATTTTACATTATTTTGTCCTATTTTCAACACACAGTATGCCTAAATCATTTTGCATCATTCTCAAGTCAGTCTATGACGTCTCTGCAGTCTTAGCGCTCAGTGTTAATTCAGGCCAGTGAGAAATGGATAGCAGGATGTGGTTAATCTGATGCATTCCTCATGAAAATTTAAAGCAGCCTGCATCTGTTCTGTACAGCCAATTTCAGCTTTGCAGGAAGACCACAACAAATCCCATTATAATACAGGATCCTAACAGATATTACTACAGCTGCATTAGATCTTCTCCCAGAGAATACCATTTAATTTCCCTTCATTAAGCAATATAAATTTTCATTCCAAAAGGTGTTTTCCTACTACACTAAACTATCCCACTTCAGAGATCAAACTGCAATTAGGAGCCCATAGTTACGCACATTACATCATATTCATTGATGTGGCCACAAAGAACACAACACATTTTATTATGCAATTTTCAGAGTAGTACAGTATATGAGGTGGACTAACATGAATTACTCTTCTTGTGCTGTATTAAGTACCTTCATAGCAGACATATTAATGGCTTGCGTCAATATATTGCTGTTTTATTAATACAGCTTTTTAAAAAAACCATCCATCTCAAGGCACTTCGTTTCAGACTTGCAAATATCACTAACCTTTTACACTGGGTGAATGAGGCAGAGGAAGTATGTAATTTGGACAAAGAAAACTTCATTGTAAAATAAAGGTAAATTATCCAGTGTGTTCATAAGCCAATTTTCATGTTTTTAGATATTTTGTGAAAGAAACTTACTTTTCAAAAACCTTATTTTCCCCAAAAGCAATAGGATACCCTAAGTCCGATTTGTTTACACTGTAACCTTCAGCAACTCGGCTTTTAAAAAGTCACTTTGCAGATTAGCGTTTATGAAAGCATAAAAGTCCCATTTTTGTCTCACATTGTGTTCAATCATTAAACCCAGGCCATCAGGATAACAAACTTACCTATTCTTACTTATCTAATTAAAGCTTATGTCCAGTCTTTATGGAAGCTTGTCCACAGCTCAAAATAAATGAAGTGTAAAATATCAAACCTGATGAAGCGTTATGTAGCAAATAAGGTACTCAACATAGAGCTAGCTGACAGTTTCTCTTATCTAAAAGAAATATTCTAGTGTTAATTCCACATTTAAATCTGACTGTTTCTTTAAAACATTTATGTACTTCTGTGGTGAAGTTCTTGCCCCAGTGACAGCCTTGGGAATTTGGCCAGAGACGTCTGTGGAGTCACACTTTCATTCCTGGAATTTTTGTGAATTATGACTTTCGTAGAGAACTCATCCACATTCTTAAAAGTAACGGGAAGTGATTCGATTCTATCAATTGCCATAAATAAAAAAGCAGAATGATACAGATTCTTCCTTCCCAAAGAGCAGCCGCCATTTCACGAGCTATGGGGCTCAGAATACATGGGCTTGTGTAATGGTTGCACTCGCTGACGCAGACGGTGGTAGCACCGATATTTATTTTGCTCTAAGGTGTAAATCAATCAGTCACCATGGAGGAGCAGGGAAGATGCCTCTCTGGTAGACAGAGTTTTTCTCCTCCATTGCCAGTACCGATTTGGGGGTAGATTATGGTTTCAAGTCACAGCCCAGAGAACGGGATATTACAGGTGTGTCCTGCACCAAGAAGCAGTCTGCCTGAGGGAAACAAAATACCTCCCGGCACACAGCATGACAACACCTACTACTGTTCCCCTTTTAGGGCAGGCCTTACTCCCAAACTTAGGCTAATGAAGAGGATGGAAGCTGAACAATGCAGCCCCCCCCTTTGCCATTTTTGGGGCATGGTCTGTCCTCGGGAAGTAGTATGGGGGCTTTTCTGCGCACAAGGATCTCACTTCTTCCTGATCTCTAGGTGTGATGCCTGGCAATCCTCACACCCCCCCCAATGCATATCTGTGTAACAGCCTGGCAGAATCTGCTCCCTTAAAATTGTTTATTAAATGACTGACAACCAGGTACAACCTGCCAGCTTCTTTCTGCCAGGGCCTTTGCTATAACCTGTGGCTCCACCAAAAGTAAGAGGCTGCCCCTTCTCTCATGTAGGAAGGTATCTACAAAATAATGAATATCTAACATATTACTAATAATACAGTTGTGATTCCGGCAGTCACATAATAAACAGGGCATTAAATATCTCTCGTAGTGATAAAATTTAGCAGAAAGAAGCCAAATACTATATGTACCAAATACCAAATGCTATAATTAAATCACATAGGTGGTATAAAACATGGGAAATTCAGAAACAGACTTTTCACTAAAAGACTGAACGCATCATTTCCTTGTTGATTCAAGTGTTTCTGACTAGACCATTTCATGTTACCACCTACACCTATCAGCCAGGTGTGCATTATTACTATGCTATAGCACTTTGGGAAGAAATTCAGTAAGTTCCTTCATCACAAATTTTTTACTGGAAAATAAATTATACTTGGTTCATTTTAATAGTTTTTTTTATTGGGAGGTGGAGGGAAAGAGTCAAAAAATTAAAGCCTGAATCCAAAATTCAGATACCTTCTTTAATTTCCTTCCTCCTCCTTCCCCAAAAATGTAAATGCTGTACTCAGTTCTGATCCTATTATCTTTCTGCAGAACTCCAGTAATGGCATTCTTTTCATTTAACAAGACCATACTAACATAATTTTAAGTGATAGATACCGTAGTAACGATAAATAAAAGTACTCATTCTAAATTTGCTGGATTATCCAAGCATGCACAGGTTATTTTAAGATATATTTATTCTAAATCTACCACACTATTTTAAAACAAATCTTCAACCGTGGTTAATACACAAAAATGCCAGCATCACACAATACTCTGAAAAACTGTAACCAACTTCAATTTTGTTTGCTGGTTTACGGTTCGCTTACTGTCCAGGAAGAGTTACTAACCTCCACATTGTAATAAAAAGATAAAGAAGGAGTTGCATATGGCAGATAAAGCAGAATAATATGCAAATACTGAATTTAACTTTGATGTCGCATTATTTCATTTATTTTTTCAATCATTTTACATGCTCTTAACAAGGCATTTCACACTACAGCACTCTAGCTCAATTTACCCTACATGTGTGAAACTAAGTCTGTTCTTGTTACAGTTTTTCCCAGTAATTAGCAAGCTACATAGTCTCCGGCAGCAAGATACTAACAAGCCCCTACAGTTTCTAGTCTAACAAGGAACCCAAAGCTACTAAGAGCAGGCAAAGAATTTGAGCAAAAAAGGATTACAATGGCTAGTTGCAAAAGGCTAGAGACTCACCCGTATTTCAGAGTAAGTCCTTTTGTAGTGGGTTCTGATTAAGTATTTAAAACAATTACTTACCAGAAATGAATTTGTCTTTACTGGAAGGCTGGTTTGAAATATTTACTAATTATTTTAAGTGGGAATCTTCAAATATGTGGGAAGAGACATTTTCAAATGAAAAATGTATTAATTCTGCCAACACCAGTTGCTTCTGAGATCAAGTTAAAAACTACTTCTTCCCTGGCATCACGTTAAGCTAAATATGAAACCAGACCTGCCACTTATTTGTGAAGTTTAGTTGCCATGAACATCACTAACTGTGTCACTATTACACAGAATATGTTGAGACCCGTACGAGAGCCAACGAACTGAACAAAATCACTCGCTTACCTTGAGGACTTCCATTGGTACCTGGGTCGCAGGGGGCAGGTTAGAAGGGACACTGACGTTGATGGCTGGCGTCTGACTGAGTGGTACTCTCTGCTGCATGAACTGGGCTGCTTGCTGCTTCTGTTGCTGCTCTCGACGCTCTTGCTCCTGCATCTGCTCACGCATGAGCTGTTGTCGTAGCAAAATTCGTGATGTCATACTGGAGGAGCTCAGGGGAGGCTTGGAAGCTCCAGGATGCTCCGAACTGCTGTGGGAAGACCAAAGCCACAGACATCTCTCAGTTTCCCCAGTGAGAATAATTATGTCTTGCCTTTGCAGAGTCACACTAAGTGTGAAACAAAGTGGCTTTCACAAATAAGAGAATGAGTAATGATATGCTACCCAGAGTAAATTGGAATTTGGAGCCGATTTACTTTTAGGTCCTTAGAAGCCAAATTAAGCTAAATTAACCCGATTAAATCTAGACATTTTTAATTTTGACCTCTAGCAGCTAAGAGGAAATTTTTACATCTTCAAAGCCTAATGCTCATTAACATCTAATAGAAAGATTGTGCTGCTAGATGTACTGACCTACCACAGTGCTCAACCGGATACTGTCTTTCTTGCACACCTCCATTTATAGTGGCAATGCTTTCAGTCAATTACAAAATCCAAAGAATGTATCTAGTGTCTTAAGATTAACAGGACTTCACATAACCCTTTACATAGGCATTGGGCGGTGAGGGAGGATTCCTAGCAGTACTGAGGTTGAATACTGGGACTGGGAGTTCCACCTTGTGTTCCCACCTCCCTGAGAGGCCATGGAAACCCCTCCACACTAACTTGGTGTTCAAGGGTGGGTTGGGGGGTGGGTTGGGGCAGCTGCCCCTGCACCCCACTAGAGTTCGGCAGGTTTGCTAGTGGCACTAACAGGCCTGAAGTGAAGAGTGGATCTGTGTAGGGCAGACAACAGCAATAGCGCTTAAGGAATCCATGCTAGGAGAGGAAGAGAAGGGTATGAAGGAGCAGCTGGGAGGGACCCAACGCAACGCAGGTTCTTCTATGGATAGAATGATCTGGCCCATTATTTGTCTACAACACAGCGATTAATACATATCCCATATGTGAGCATATATAAAGACATGGGAAAAGCAGAAGGAGGGAGAGACTAGAAAGGTTGAAGACAAGATGTTATCTGAAGAGGTATTTGGTTTTTCATTAACAATTGACGCAATCAGAAGTGTAAAAGGAAGACTCAGTGCCACTTAATTTTATATCCCACCTACCAGGCCCTGCTGTAATCAAATTTATACTTGACCAAGGACATCTTTAAGAGGATTATAAGGAATTTGTGGTTCTGGTGCACTCATTTAGATCCATTTCACATATGCCACTTTGTTTTAAAAAAACATAACAAAACATACTGTAAAAATTTTATTTGAGCAGATTTTTTCCAAGTACGATGCTGTATAATGGCATGCAGTGTTTTTTAAGATTTGATATAATTATTTCAGTCACACTTTATATCAAGGTTCTGTTTATGAATAGCTTATAAAGAGTTAATAAATGAATAGTTGTGTGTTTTACAGCAGTATGCAAAATAGTACGTGGTATAGATGATTACAAGTACATCAGTAGATGGTGGTTTAAATGGCTATAAGCCACCTATTGACCTCTTGGATTCATTTTTCTTATTAGATTAAAAATAAACCAACAGCATTAGTCACACAAAAATTAAATGGCATTATGCCCATTAAGATGTAAAATGTAGGATGCTTATTTGGTTCAGTCGCATTCAAATGACAGAACTACATTAACATGTTAAATTGTATCCGTTACAGTAAAGCGGCACCATTGCATAAACAAAGTGCCAGATTTTCAGGAGTGCTCAGAACCTAACATCTCCCATTGAGAAATCCGATCCTCAGGTACTCAACACCCAATAGTTCTCACTGCGTTCGGTGGGAGCTGCACTCAGCAAATCTGGCCAGCCATGTTTAGAACCAGTATATTAAAATTAAATTGTTCCCAGTAGGAATAAAAAAAGGAAAGGGAATATTTTGTTTAAACAAAAATTAAACCCTGATTTTCCAGAACACACAATCCAATTTTCCTTTAAAAAAGGGGGTAAGGTGCGGGGGAAGAGACAGTCTTGCTATTTAAGGCCTGTCAGGTCGAAACATTCCCAGAGAGACTGATCCTTTTGATAAAACAAGAGAAAACCTTTGTGGTGAAACTAATGCAGCTGTTGAATAATCGTACTAATTAGCTGCTCAAGACAAGTCATTGATGGTGATACTCGCAAAAAAGCCTTTCAATTAACAGTGAAGTATTCTCACATTTTAAACCCAACATAATGTTCTCTAACTTTGCTAAAGTTTGGAAGAGCTTTTAAAAGACATTTCACACATTTCCCAACTGAGGAGCTGTTCTATTTAAATTGTTGCTTACTAAAATAGCTACAGGTTAGAGCTGAAATACCATTTGTTAAATTCCTGCAAAAAACAGGAATCAATCCCACTCCTAATTCAAGTCAATGGAAATTTTATTTAGGTTTATAGACATGCTAAAGAGGGTGCCCATCCGTATGATCTAGGTCTCCTTGGCAGAACTTACAAATACATAGCAAGTTGATAACCCAAACCAATCCCTCCTCAAGCAACCTGTTCTTCCCAGCATTTTCAAATGCTGGGAAGGTGCGAGGAGGGTAGAGGAGTCTTGCAACATGCCTTGAAGTTCAGATTCAAGCTATTTTGAACCAAAGAGGGGGAAGCGAATTTTGAGGCTGTGGAGCTTTTGCAAAGCATGTCCTACCATCAACCCTTCCTCATTTACACCAGCTCAAGGACCTCCGCTGATCTCAGCCATGGTGGCATGACGAGAGTCTTTGATTTGCCATTTACTTCAATGGGTGCCCTTTGTCTTTAAGGGCAATTCATTTAATAACTCTTCGACATTTTGTTCTTTAAAACGAAATAAAGTTCCATCCTTCCTCAGAAATTACTTGATTAACCTAAAGATCTCTTGGTCTCAAACTTATCCGATCCCTGACTTTCAGTTTGTTGATCTTCTAGGTCTCTTCAATATTCCAGTCTGCTGAAATTAGAGACTGTTATGTGTGCCTGGGTTGGCAATAGAACTTCTGAGAGTATACCCCAACATAAATGCCATAAAGGAAAAACAAAATGGAGCCTGATCTTTTTCACATCCAAAATATCAGACTGAGGGTGGGATAGATAAGAGGGAAAGAACCAACTCCTGAGATTACCGAACGTTGTGTTCATACTTAATACAAGAAACAAATGATTTAGCAGCAAAAGAATTCAGTGAGCTAAGCAGATGTGTAGGTTAGTTTTAATTCATGCACATACTGGAGGTAACTAATATCGTTTAATTACTCATCAAAACTAATAGTATTCTGTTCGTGAGCATGCACCGTAGAACTCACACTTAAATTGAAGCTCTGAAGTTGAGAAGCTTTCTGCTGTGACCCCCTTTTCCAGTTGAGTAACTCAGCCCAAAGGAAACGTATCGAGAAAAACATTCCATACTGGGTCCACTACCTTCTTTAGCAAAATCAGTTATGCTTTGGGAGTGGCAGGGGGAGGGGGGAGCAGCGGGGAGAGCTGCAGTGAGAGTTGCACAAACTCACCTTTGTCCTACTTATAGCTCTGTGCCCGCAGAAAGTAACTAAAAGCTGGTAGACCTAGAGTCTTCAGACTAGAGGTTCCCACACATGGGCAGCACATGACTCCTGCCATTGGGGAGGCTGGGGGGGGAGGGAGGCCCCGCCCATGCTCCGCTCCTGCTTGGACCACAGCCCAGCCCTACCCCTGCTCCCTCCCGAGGCCCCGCCCATGCTCCGCTCCTGCTTGGACTCCTTCCCCAAGGCCCCTCTACGCCCACCACCTCACATCTCTCCAGGGGGCAGAGGGCGAAGAGGCACATGTGGTGGGCTACGGGGACGGGGCCAAGCAGGAAAAGGGCCTGGGGCAGCACGAAGGTGGAGCATGGACAGGGCAGCAAGGCAGAGCGGGAACTTCCCGTGACAGCTGTTTAGGGAGGCTCAGTCTCCCCAAGCTTATTATATCCACCGCCTATGCTCCCACAGCAGCCTCTGGCCTGCAAAAGAGCGAAGTACTTGCTTTACCATCACGTCCTCGGCCTTCAGGGCTCAAGGACAATGTCCTAGAGCCTCTGCTGCCATACATGGAGTCCGTTGCTCTTCCTTCTGCAATGAGGAGGGGTCAGCAATCTATGTAGTTGATGGGGGCTACCCAGGGCAGCTTCGTCTGTCCAGACACTAAGCACAGCCGCGTCTTGTCTTTGTAGCATGGGGGATGTCCTTGGCCCCTCTAGATCATCATGTGTTACAGAGGAGAGGAAGAGGTGCTTTTAAAAAGGAGGGTGAACAGTCTCATTCGGCCCCTTTTCTGAATCAGCACAACCAGGCCAAGTATGCCCTTTCCTGAATTGCTGCTGTTATTTCTCCAATCGGGAGCACCTCTAAATGAACCAAAGTCAGCCAGCCAAGAGGCAAATGGGGCAATTAGTTAAGAGAAAGATTATTTCAAATAGATGTATTGTGTCCTTATGCTAACTGTTCCTTGAGTGCTATTCGCAGGTTAGGTTCAGTCACTTTTTTCCCCACACAATTCATGAAGCCAGCAATGGTCATTACAAGATATTCTGGGCTGCAATGCCCTCTATATGATGGCTTGTCCAGTCCTAGGTCTTCTTCCATCAGACCCAGATGCCCAAGCTAGAAGCCTGAATGAGCTTAGATTAAGTGAAACTCAATTCAAAGGTTTCTAACTATTGAGTTCACAATCTTGAGAAAATCTGTAGGCTGAATTATTACTACAGGTGGCATAGTCATCTGCTCTGAAGACCTACCAGCTTCCTGTGAGAATCTTTGACTTTGGCACAATGAAAGCAGGATGGACAAGGACCTGGCCCTACATCTTCCCACTTCTCCCACCCACCCAGCAAAGACCTAAACCATGATGGCTATATGTCATCAGACACCTGTCCCCCACAGGCATCTTTCTCCCACAACATGCCAGATTTAGCTCAAGACAGAACATCAGGGAAGTACATAATGCTTCTATGCTGCCCAACCAAGACCATGAGGACTAACCTCTTCTATACTCTTGTGTAACTAGCAAATTGTTTAACTCTGCAGTAGGACAGCTCTCTGCCACTGTAAATGCTATTTTGATATATGACAATTTAGGTCCTTTTCGGCAAATGCAGTAAATGACATCAATAAATTCCACCTAAAGAAACTGACCAACAAACCCACATTTTAAACTGACAAATCATTAATCAATTAATATTCTAACAAGTGTACTTTAGGATGGAATGCAAGTAGTTTGGCTGTTACAACAAATACATTTATGAGCACCACATGCAGTTCTGATGGAGCACAAAATGCTCGACTTTTTCTTTGCTATTTTGAGCCCAGAAGAAATTACTGATTCAAGCTTATTGATGAGTTCAGTCCAAACTGTGTTATCTTTATGGTTGGAAGATTTTAATGATTATATATGCTACTCATAATGTAGACGGTCATTATTATATCAAAAAAGAACACTGATCATTTTTTAATGAAATCAAATTATTCTAAAAACCCAAGTTTCCTTACTGTATTACTACTACTATCAGATTATTAAAACCAAACACTTTTAAAACCTAATTTGGAACCTCTCTCTATTTATTCAGTTGGTTCAGGTCTTTATAGGTCTCAGCTCAGCCAAAAAAGAAAAAAAAAAAAAAAGACTTGTCAGTTTCTAGTCAACTTGGCTTGCAGGTTCTTAAGTGCTGACAGCACACTGAACTGTCCTGATTGTAAACACTGATTCTTTTGTTTAGAACATTTCCAAAGAAATTTATAATGAAGAGTTATTAAAATGTTCCTATAGGTCTTAGATTTTACAATTGTTACAAACCTAAATTGCGGGCCAAGTTCTACTCAAGTTTCCTCAATCTAAAGCTTTTTATTAAGACACAGTAATTGTATTTAAAATAAATATGGACCGACATCTTATTGTTTTCCATTTGTACAGCACATAGCACAATGGATCCTGGTCCATGACTAGGCACTATAGTAATACAAATCAATCAAATAAATAAAAACATCTACGCTCAGTTTTTTAAAAATAAGGTACCCGTTTCCAGTTTGTATGTCATGTTTATGTGAAAAAATCTCCTATGTCTTTTGCCTAGAGTGGCACACATCTGAGACGCTGACGCATCTTCATTGCAATCCAAACAGTCAGTATATGTATGTCATAACAAGATGGGAGATATTCCATATTCCTGAAGACAGGCAAGAAACGTAAGGATGTCCTTCATATACATAAAAGCCATTCAACAATTTTGATAGCTACAACTTGGACCTCCTATGCTATCACCTCTGGGGAAGAGTACTTGTTGAAAATGGGAGTAATCAACTAAAGTCTCTATACAATCTTCATTTTATCTAGTGAATGTGGTAAAAATGGTAATTGAGGTAACACCTTTGTTTCCCAGTTTGTCCCATGATTTTTGACTAAAGGGGGGAAGAGACAATCCCAAACACTTTCTTCACTGTTCCTTTTTTCTTGTGTGTTGCTGATCCTATGAACTGTCTGAAGCAGAATTGTGAACTGTAAACCACTGATTCCATGCAGGGATGCTGTAATTTTTTCCTCACACTTGTTTCACATGCTAAAACTTCTATTTAGCTCTGAATTCACCTCCCTTCTTCCTCTCCCCCACACCCACCTACCACCCACCCACTCACAGTACCAAGTTTTTCCCCTTTCCAGGTTGAACTGCCAGGTTGTTTGGGTGGAACCCATCCACACATAATATTAATCTAGGCTGATTCAGAGCTCAAAACAAGCCCACTGACTTCCTTGAATTTCTGTGTAAACATGTATAGAGATTTGAATTTGTAACTGAATTCAAAGCCAACCACGTATAGGGTTTTGTTTCAAAAGAGCTAAAGTGCATGAATTTTGAAAGGGCTCTCCCTAATCCCTGCAAGGCTGAAATGTACAATATCCCTTCCTACTTAAAAGTTTGGCTCAATGTGGCTGAAGATGCTCTAAGGTATTAAAAAACAACCAGACATTCTCACTGTAGTATCCAAGCACTGGATGTGTTTGGGATGTCAGAGATACAATCATTATTCTGCTCAAATGTCCACAGTTCTTCAAATAAGAAACTGTTTGATAGAAACAAAGGAACATGGACCTTAAGAGATCAACATAGTAAAGAGACAATGAAAAGGACACAATATAAGGTGAAACATTAGTCCGCTCTTCTGGACAGAGGAATGGGTAGACCTTTGAACAAAGATATTAAAAATGCTAATAGGTGATCCTACATTACTCTACCAAAGGAGAAGACAACTGGGGAGGGCAACAGCTCAGGGAATAAGTACAGGTTACCAAACTGACCATGAACCATCTGGAGATAAAGAGCCTACAAAACTTGCTTAACAGGAAGCTATTGCTTCTTTATAAATCTGGAGAGCAATGGTAGGGCTTTCAAGAACCCCAAGGGTCTGAGAAAAGTCTTATTAAAGCCTGACTATTTAAGTGGAGCGAGAGCACGCAAAAGCGAGGCCACCTACTATCCTATGTTCCTGTGATGATTTAAAGCAGTCTAGCATTAAAGATTTAGTCCAGAGGTCAGCCTAGCCAAAACTTTCAGTGTCCGAGAGATCAAGCCAACAGACGCAGGCAGAGAGGTCAAGCACAAAGATTCGGCATCCCAAGAAATCTACTGGAGGGAGGGAGGGAGGGAGGGGAGTTCAAGATCTTACATTTAGTTGGTTCACACTTACTTATATAGAGTGACCTGTATTCCTAGTCAGTACAGAACATAGTGTATATTTAAATGGTTATTTATATCTTGGATCTCAATTTAAAACATATCCACTTTAATCTGAAAAACTACTTATTGTTTTGCTTGATCCACAGATTTTATCAGTTCTCTTCTGATAACACCTTTCCCATTCAAGTGGCTCCAAGTTTTGAGGAGTTAAAAACTTCAGCAACACAAATTAATTTGTATTGATTCAGGTTTCAGTCTCGCTACACAAGAAAAAAACCCAGAATTACTGTTTCAGACTGACTTTGCACTATTTAACGTACACTCACATCCACCCGCCTTCCCCTCCCCATCATATTGGAAATAGAAAAACTTCTGACTGGGTCTTAAATGCCAGTGGCCATTGCTCTTCGCCAGACACAAAAAGATACCCCATGAAAAAAGGAAGCACATTATAAAAGGTAAAATAGGGGAGAAAAAGATTTACTTAGGAAAGTGATTTTGTATACAAGAAAGTACTACAAATTTCCACCTACCCCATAGCACTTTGTAGTTCATTCCTAAACCTTAATAATACATTGTGGGTTATAGTGACACTTCATTCAGCAATTCTATTGGCCGCCATGTTGTAAAGCGTGCACACACACACACACAAAATCTTGGCACTCTGCTATGTCCTTGCCAACAAAGGACAGAGCAGTAAACCTGATAAAATTACTCTTTATGATGGCTGATACAGGTCCACAGACCACATATTTCCTGCTGCTTTGATTCATTTTCCACATTTGAAAGTGACATATGTTCACGGAGATAGCAATGAAGGGAGTGGAGTAGCAGGCAGTCTGACATGAACATATTCCTCACCCACAATGTTTTCACTGCTTATCCCGAACTACTCTTGCTCTGAGCTGCTAACTTCCAGCTGCACCATTTAAAAGTCCATCGAACTTAGTACTCACAGTCCAGCATGGAGCACAAGCGGCCGTGTTTTACCTGGATGCAACTGGGCGTTTTGTCAGCAGTTGCAGGACTAAAGTATCTTTCAAAAAACAGTTGCGGGGGAGTCGGGGGGAGGGGAGGCATCTGCAGGTGAATCAAAATGAGTTTTTTAGAGCGAGACAAAAAAGAGTCTCGCAAATAAGCAATTAATTGTTGAAATAACAAATGGACTCTACGGGATGCAATTGTCTTTCACCTACAGTTAAGTATGGATTTTTTAAAATGAACAATTCTATTAAGTAGTTGTGTACTATTTAGTATTTTTCCATTTTTCTTCCACTCTTTTAACACACCTTCACAAGCTGCTGAACATAATGCTTTTCCACCTTAATGAAAACCTCTCTCATGACCTGAGAGCATTCAGTAAATAATTATTAAGCTCCAGAGGTGGCTTTTGCATGAGTCTTGACTTAATAAAATGCAGTAAGTTGATTTGCTTGAATGCCTATTCACTTGGGGACATTGCATTCAGTATTGTTTGGAAAGCTTTACCACTGTATCTCTAAGTAGCAGGGTAAACGTAAAGAAGGCAATATCTAGAAGTTCAAAGGTCACAGTAATAAAGGATTTTACAGTTTGTAAAAAGCTCAGGATAATTATAAAGCTCAAGGTATCTTCCAAATATATTGGTTACAAATCATTCCTATAAAATAATTTCACATTGATACGTCATATTCCTCAATTTAACTAGGAGATACCAGTAAAAAAAAAAAAAAACTAACAAGAGACAAAAACAAGAATTTCAGCAAATGCATCTGTCCCTGGGTTTAAATGTCAGTGTAACAAATCAAACGACTAATCGCATTACCACAACCTGCACAATATATCAATATCTATATCAACCCCTGCTCTCACCACCTTGTTTTTTTTAAGGTAACACATTTCAAGTCATTAAAAATAATTTTAAAAGCATTTCTATGTTCCTCCGAGCGAAACTTGCTATCTCTGGCTTAGCCAGTCAGACACAGCTGTTGTAGCTTCGAGCTAGGTGACGACGACAAGTTAACAAGCACAGTATTTTTAACTCTCAGAACAAAACCTCCATCACAAATAAATCAATCGTACAATGTGTTCAGAGTGCTGTTTCTCAAAGAAAGTGTCACTTACAGATAGAAGCTTTCAAAGGAGCATGGCATGAACATCTGAACTCGAAGAGCTTCCATCTTTTCTCCCCCTTTAAGGTGTTCTGCAAGCCCTTGGAGAAGAGTGAAAGTCAAACTAAGTCTTGGCAGTGGATATGTCACTAGGGGTGGCTCCAGATAATGCCCTGGCAACTCCAATCCAAGCAGAGCTCTGTGCCAGAAGGGTGCCCTCGCGTCTGTCGGCATCAACAGACCTGTTTAATCCAGCACCTACCTGGGGGGAAAGTGCTGCTTGTCACAGCAAAAGGCAATATTAAGATAATGCGAAAAGCCTCATTTAAAAGTGAAAGGGAAGAAATTTCGAGTCAGAGTTCCACAGTCTGTGAGGGATTTAATTCTCACCAACCTTTTAAGTTACTGCACATAAAGTATTCGATCAGAGCATCCCAGAACAGTAGAGACATGCTGTGCCAGGATTTGAAGAAATAAAGCATGGCATGATAGCGTTCGGGCCCAATGCTGCAAAGACCTACACACAAGTAACTATACTGCTAGGAGGCCCACAGGCAATGAAACTTTAGCTAGATATTGGGGGTGGGGGGAAGAAAGATGCTCCTGAAAACAGCTATCCCATTCACAAATTATTGGCCTGATCACACTAGCACTAATGCTAACTTACTCGGCTGTCAGAAAGCACCGGCTAGCAAAGGATCACCTAACCACCATGACTTTCACAGGCATTGTACAACTCAGGTGTGCAGAGAGGCCTCAAGGAGGAGACAGGTCCAGGAGGGACTGCGACAGGAAATGACCCTCTATTTTCTGCTGGCTACTGGGAGATGAACCCCTTCTTACTTGCACCATGGGACAGACTCTGCTATCAGACAGAACAACAACTGGAAATTTTGAGAGAGAAAGCCTGGAATTTACTGCTCTTTAGGCAGACGTAGCCTGTGTGGGGGAAGACAGGGCCTTTAAATGTACATTTTCTTTAAGAAGTGTAAACCATTTTCACTTTCCTAGTTTAAGAAAAGGAAAGGTCCGTCTGGTGAGAAGGACACAGCAGTAACAAACACTACAGTCAGAGTTATACTGATGGCATTAGTTGACTCCATTAGCACTGCTGCAGAACTTATTTTCAGCTATGTTGGAAAGCACAAACAGGCAGAATCTCCAAACAGAAGAAGAGGGAAATTTTTAGAAAATGGTTCGCTTCCAGCTTCCCAGAAATTGCAAGGTGTCCAAAAAAAAAAGTTAAAAAAGTGTAGCTGATTTTAGTTAATATTCCTCAAACTGTCAAAGCCACGAACCATGAAAATAAACTTATGCTTTTCTTTCAGAGTTATCAGCTATGAGCTAGCTTTAAAGATTTGCCTTTCACTTCAAAGTTTTACTAGTCACCTTGTTAAAGACTTTTCCAAGCAATTCAGACACTGGTCTCCCATTATCAGTACTTACTGATAAAAAAACGTGTGTGCAATAAACAGATATGCTACAACCAAAGCCAAAAGGTGGTAAAATGGAGCAGCTAGGAGAGAACACCACACTGATAATCGCTACAGTTCAGGAGTTTTGTAATGTAAAATTTGCCTTCTTTATCTAGGTAAATAAATAGGAAGATAATGCTGTCGCCCATGTAGTAGACAAAGCATTTGTTAATTTCACTACACTACAGCTTTACAACTGCTTGACCCTAAAGTCTGACCTAATGTCATTTAGTTAAAAGCATAAAGAAAGTTATGTTAATCATCATTTGACTCTTGGGCCCAGTAAACTCACTTGCATGAGCAGCTCCACTGCAGACAACAGGAGTAACTCAAGTCAAGTAAGTGTTCCCAGTTTCTCCTCTTATTTCTCATTTATCGGAACCTCTCCAATGGGAAAGAAGTTTACAGTGGTGTAGTAATTCAGGAACTAAATTCCTCTCTTCATCCTGGATTCTCTGTTTACTCACTTAACTTGTTACAATTATGTTTGATGATGATTTCTAAAGAATTCAAAGGTTCCCTAAATCTCATCTCTTTACACAAATGACATCCTGGTTCAGTTGTGTTGAACAAACAGGACTTTTAAAAGTGAGAAAAGGAAATATTTATGTAAGACTTGATAAAAGAATCCCAAACAAACAACCACAATCGTGAAAAAAAATCACAATGCCAATTTTGTGCTGTGGTACTCTTCAGGTCTCTTCTCCCATCAATGTGCATGCCCTGCTAACAGTAATGCATATTAAATCCCTGGAGAAAAAAAAACCTTGCATGGTGCAGAGGCAATTCCAAGATCAAAGGGCTCTTTATTTATACAACATACAAACTCAGCATTGCCAACTTCAGCCATGATATTTGGTATTTATTTTAAAGCTCCACTTCCTGGAGACTGGTGATTATGCAAGCAGGCCATTAAGAAAAAAAGAGGGGAGGGGAAGGGAAGAGAAGTTTCTAGTCCTCATGGTTGCCAAGAAAAGCTTAAAAACATTATTAAAAACTAAAAAAAAACCAAACCAACGAACAAAAATCTGAAATAAAGAGTAACCGCCAGTTGTTTTTAAAAATATTGTTAAGCCACTCATTATTCTGGGGGCCTGACTCGTTGCTTTTGAAGGTCTGGGGTTGGCAATACAGCTAATTCCAAGGCCCTATATCAACCATCCATTCCCATGTTCATTGCAACAAAAAAAAAAAAAAAGGCCAGGGATGGGGAAGGAAGTGGGGAAGGGTGTGCAGCAAAGCTAGTTTGCCCTGATACCACGCACACTTCAGTGCCCAGTGCAGATTACAGCAGCTGCACTCTATTTCAACTTACCATGGACCGCCCATGAAGTGCTAGCGGGCCACATACCCCTCCTTCCTGTACAACAGGTCACGGTTGTGAGAATGACCTCGAGTGTTGTTCAGCCAGTTCTACTCTCAAGGTATTCCTTGGGGAGATCTGCTTGCTTTAGCGATTACTTTATGTCACCAGAAAAGGATAAAGAGGCCATCAGGCAACACAGAATCAGGCCAACATCTCTGGGGTGTCTACTTGTCTCCAGGTGTCCCTCAAAGGGACACTACAGACTTAAAGTGTCACCTGGGCATGCAATTTTCCCTCTTCAATTTACCATTGTTCCTACAGATTAGATTACTATAAACCGGAGGAGATTGGAGGAAAAGATGTGTGCTTCTTTTAGTTTGCTTTATGTATTGTGTAGCTATTTGCATTAGCTCTCCCAAGCTAAGCAGCACTGGGACTGGTACTTGGATGGGAGTTTTCTTCTTCCTAGCAAATACACTGTGAAGTGGCCTCACTTCTCCTGAGCATTAGCCAGGCTGAGAGACTCTCGGCCAGCTGGGTGATGTTTGAATAAATCAACTTCACTATTTCTTTTATAGTCAGTTTGTGTACCATTTGTGTGAGCCTTTCCCACAGCAACAGGGAAGAGAAAAAACACATTTTTAAAAAATACAGAAATGTGAGTGTTAAAACCATGAAAGTTAGCTAAAGGGCCTTGAGGCAGGAATAAGGCCTGAAATATAGTTTTGGCCTCGAATCAGGCCTCATTTTATTGCCTACTATTTCCTTACCTTAAAGGAAGAAAATTTAAGGTAAGTTTACCATACCTTGAATTTACATGGTGCTTTACAGGAAAAAAGTAATGAAGGGAAGACATGTATTAATCAATAAAGCTAAGATGCTTGAAGTTATATTATGCATGAAGTTGGAAATTCTGATTTTTATTCTGAGGCAGTAAGTGGAAAAAAAAATGAGGAAATCACCCCAGAGGAGAGGGCATAAGTGGAAAGCTAGCAAAAAGAAGTAGATCTTGAGAATTAGCTTTAACCAGCTACCATGGAAATCAATGGAGAGGCCCCCCTATACTTCAGTAGAAAGTTTGACTGGTCCTTTGATCTTTTGTATTAGTGGAAGTCCCTCTATAGTTAGAGAAATATTTATGAAGTATATAATAGCCATGTTGCCTAACACCATGATGGCATATAAGTCACACACTCAGAAGGGCCCATTTTGACCCATCAGATGACCTCCTACGTATTCACAGCCCAAAAAACTTCACCCAATCTTTTCCGCATCAAGCCCACAGCTTCTGTCTGAAAGCCAGTATATCTTTTAGAGAGCCATTCAGTCTTGACTTAAAGGCTACAAGTAACGGGGAACCCACCACACCCTTCAATATGTAGTTCCAATGATTAATTACCCTCATTTAAAAATTTACTTTTTATTTCTCGTCTGAATTTGTCTATTCACGTGCACATAAAGAACATACTAAGTCTGCAGACCACTACATCCAAGCAATAAAAATATGAAGTGTATTTTAAGCCGGACGTGACTCAAATGAATCAAATGAAATATCACGTTTTAAAAAATGTCTGAAAGCAAGGTTTCTGTATTATACCTCTGGCAAACACCAAGAAAATTATTTTTTTTGGTAAATGGATACCCTTGAGTCAACACAGTACTTGAGTTAAGTAGAAATAGGGTTGTATGTAAATAATTTCTCAGTTTCACTCTGGGACTCCTGCAGAACAAGACAAATGGAAGGGTTTCAGAGGATTGGGGTGAAATGATAGTTTGCATATTAGAACACATGATCTTTAAAACACATTTAAGAGCAAAAACTGACCTTTACCAAAATTATATTTTAAAAATGTTCCTGTTTCAGCTCAAATTAGGCTTGCTTTCAAGCAAAAAAACACTGACATTTAACAGCTTTGTCACAGTATTGATTCAGTTTCATGGACTTTTAGCAAAACGTAAAGACCTCAGATTTTCTTAATATCTTACTCAGCCCTACAAATAGTGAATGAAGTAGATGTGGTGCAAGAACCTCTCTCTCCTTAACCTTCTTCAAAGTGCATGCAGCTACTGAAACTTTTTTTAAAAAGCAGCCAAATGAACGAAATGTATTTACAAGCCTATTGTTAGACACTTTTAATCCGCTCTGTTTTGCTGAGAGTATTACCCTTGAATGGCTATTTCTATTCAAAGTTAGGGGTATATTTGCGGGGGAAAGACTGCCAACTCCTGAATCATGTAAACAGGAATGAGAGCCAGAAAATGTTTCATTGAACTCTGAAGTTCACAGCTGCGTTAGTTACTGTGACAAAAGGCAAAGGCAAGCATTTAGTTTATGACCTATAAATCCTGCAAGATCACCACCACAAACCCTGTTGTGAGAGTTCAGGATTAAAGGGTTTAAAATCATTTAGTCTTGTGTATTTAGCCTTCAGGAGGATGGCACATTACCTGCAGGAGAACTCGCAAACTTTACAGCGGCTCTAAACTGGGATTAGGAACACCTCCCTATTTCTGGGCAAACACAGGCACCGGTTTTACCATGCAAAGATCAGAAAGACCCATCACCACCTCTCCTTATGAGAGGGGAGCTAGATGTCACCTTCTTGGTATACATGTTGCACCCATCATCGTGGTATCCAAGACCCTGATCTCATCTTCATTCATCCCTGCATCTTCCCAAAGAGGAGGGGAAAGGGTACCTTCATCATCTTTCAGTGATCATAAATATGACACTAATGCTGCATGCGGTCACCAAATACCAGAAGCTGCTCTATGGCACTGAAATTCTGAAAAAAGCCATGGTTTTATCCCAGTAACATGCATTACATGACTGGGATGGGACACTGTAGGTGGGACAAATCATTTAAAACTACCTAGATCATATTTCCTTGCATTGTCCACAAAAATGCAGGAGGCCGGAATGGGTTATCATAACGGTCCCTTTTGGCATTACGCCATCTATGAAAGAAAAAAAAGAAAAAAAGAAATTTTAGTTGGCACAAGAATTCATGAATGCCTGAAGCGCAACAGCCTACCCCTAGTTGGGAGAAGTTGCTTCTCCTTATAGAAAGGCTGCTCCTAGAACACAGTAATACATGCTGGCAAAGAGGTTGGCTGATTACTGATTACGGACGACTCAAGGTGGTGCTTTTCACATGTGCACCTGGCTGCTCAAGAAAGAGCTTACAGTGAAGTATCGCTGTGTCTCTCTCTCATGCTGCTATGCACATGATCCACCAACTTTTCCCACTTGTATCCCCCCCTCCTGAGTAACAAGCATCTCATAGCATAGCAAAATACAAAAACACACCCACTATGGTGCAAGTAAAAGGAATCCCATTTCACCCCACCCAACCACCCTTACTTTATTAGCTAAGCTATTATGAACTATTTACAGGTGGAACTGATGTAAAGTGAACATGAACAGGCAATTCATGAGCAAGTATATAAGCCAAAGCCACTCCGCTAATGTATGCTTGTATACATGCTTGCTGATGCTTCACAATAAATGTGCAGAGTTAGTTTTCTCTGGCATGCTGAGAGGTGGCTCTGCCGATTTTGAGTTTTTCTGCACAGTGCTAAAAGATGTCAAACAAAGTGAGTGCATGCTTTCATACACTAGATGGAGCTTTGTCTCTTATTTCACATAGCTTGACACACAGCTATTCTCAGATTCCTCTGCACAAGGACTTAGATTTCAAGGGTAAAAAGTGAAGGGCATTCATGTAGTCGTGAAAAGAAAAAAGTGGGTAAACGCTTAACTTAAACGCTGTAGTCTCCAAATGAGAAGTGAGTAAATGCAGTGTACCCAACTTTGCCCTCAACTACACTGCTGGTAAGGGGTAAAATCTTGACAACAATGAAATCGGTTGAGTAAACGCCAACTGACCTTGCTAGGGCCAGGATTTCAGCTGGGGTGAGTCTTTTTTTTTTTTAAATAGATAAATAAACCACACATGCATCTTTTTTTTTTTTAAATAAATTGCTCAGAAAACCTTAATACAACACTGCTCTGTAGGCTTCATAGTATCAAACATCAGATGCCATTTAAAGTTACGGAGTGCTCCAAGTTCTCCAGACCCAAAGGAGGCTTTACTGTATCTACAAACCATGATAGTGAGAGTACAATCTGGAGACCTCTACAGTTAACTTGTATGTTATCTGCATTTGCATCTATCATACTCCATCAAGTACATTAGAAAGCTTAATTTTTTTATTGTTTGTTCTAATTTTTCATCCAATAATGAATTAAAAAGTTTAGTACAACTGAAAAATGAGAAACAGGAAATTACTAATGCCTTTGTTTCCTGCTACCTCTGCCCTTGTCTAGTAAATTAAAAGAACCATCATTAATGGATTGATGATGCCTGATTCTGTCACTTGAGAGTCTTTTGACTGCTGATTCACAGACAGAACCAAATAATTTATGGCTACAGAGCTATGGTTGAAGTCAATGAGAATTTTGCTCAAGTGAAGAATGAAGAATTTGACCGAGATTGCTAAAACAATATCTCATCAATCTTCCCTTAGTCATGTCTGGAGAAAAGAAAGTGTTATGTTCAAACCGAACAGTTCACTCGATGCAAACCAGAGTCTCATAATTTTAGTGGGAAGGTGGCAGAACAAAGCCAACCTAACTTCTGGCAAGTTGGCACTCTCCCACTAGGATTTTTCAGTTTGCAACAGGATACTCTGTCTGTGAGTGGGTGGGGAGATGAGGAGAAATAAGCACAGCAGAGAAGACTGCCTAAAGGAGAAAGCTGATTCATTTCACAAATTAAACATTTAAGAACAGTTTGAGAGCTGGCAACAATTTAAAACATTGACTCATGAAACCTAGACAGTGCCTCAAGAAGTTACTGTACTGAGGCTGGTTATTCACAAAGGGATAATTTCTTTGTTAATGAGATCTTTCTAGCCATCTAATCTAAAAAATTTAAGGGTACATCCACATTGCATTTCGGGGCACGATATGCAGCTTGCATAGACACACCTGTTCGCTAACTGGAAACAGAATGGGAACACACTGTAGGGCAGGCATCAGTGAAGTGACACAATCCCACCTGATCCCTCTGGATGCATTCTGGCTTGTGCTGCCTGAGCCGAAGCTTACACTGTGGACCTGTAGAGTCCTCACCTTGTATTCTTAGACAGCTAGCTAAAGTCCAGCTAGCATGAGTCCTTCTACGCAAGCTGTTGCTCAGTGTACATCTGCATTGCAGCTGAGGCTATAAGACTGACAGAGGTTTTTACCCTTTGAGAGCTGAAAATCATCTGAAGTCACCAACTGCTACCACAGGCAAAATGCTACGCCCATATCTGCCCGCGAAAATTCAGCGTGTAAACAAATCAAAACCCATTCCAACGTAATGATGTACTCAGTCCATATTCTTTCATTCAGGTACAGGGAAAAGTTATTTGAAATTTTAAAGGACATCCTTTAATGTGAATGAGCTCTGGATTAGGCCCTCAGAAAACACAGAAGTTTAATGCAGCACATCTGTAGTGCTAGAATAATTTGAAATTAGAGCCGAGTGAACTGTATCAAAACAGTAAAACTTGACCCTTGTTGGAAAATGAGCCTGAGAAATATTTGAATGGGCCTCTGCACGATAAATGTGGATTTACTTGGAGAAATATTAATCAGAAATATTCTAAGAATACACATTTTACATAGCATTTGGTACACTACGTTGTCTACAAAATAAATGACGTCTATTGTATTGCAATTTCTTGGAACTCTTTTTCTGTGTCAACTCTCTTGTTGCCCATGTACTTCTGTATATTAGTCCAGCTGAGTGAACCAAAGTTCAAAAGCATTGAACTGAAACAGCAAAGAAGAACATACCTCCAATGTAACCCCTTGTTCTTACCCATTTTATAAATAACTTGAGTGCCTGGATTTCTGTAAATCCATTAGTTATTGCTTCATAAATAAATTATTGTATTTTGGCTGACTTTGCCTTTTTTTTGATTTACTGTCAAGGGTATACCTGAGATTTCTGCAGTTTATACTAGGAACAAGATGCAGAACTGAATAGGTGGGTTTGGGGAGAAATCTAGAAGAGAACAATCACCATATTTATTGGCAAGAACGTTTCCGAGACAACACATCTTGTTGACGTAAGATTTTCAAGAGAGCTCAGCTCTCATTTAGGCATCCAAATATCTAGCCACTGAACATACAGCAATGCACATGTTGGTTTATTTTCCTGTGTTTTCCACTCCTAGAGAGGTCCAGAATTCCATCACTGCATCTGGTTCAGTTCCTACAACCCAAGATTAAGATCTTTAGATCTCACCTCTGCCACACTCTCATTATCAGAGAGAGAGACCTTTTTAGTCTTTCTGGAGCATTAAATCACCCTAGGTTAAGAGAGTCCATGTCCCTTTAATGTTAAGCAGCTGCAAACTCAGACTGAGTAATAAAGTCAGAAGACCAGAAAAATTAAATCTGGAACTAAACCACACAAGAGAGTGGATACTATTTTCCATATAAAAAAACTAAAATATAGGCTGTATTTGGTGTTTTTGAAAATAGACGTAATGGGAGTTTCATATGACTAAAGTGAATGGCTATTGGACATGCCAGAATATGAATGGATACAGCTAGAAAAATTATTTCACGATAAGAGGCTAATGTCCACCCACGGTTTAAAATATTTACTTTACTAAATACTTCCTTCCTCTTAATTCCTTTCCACAACTCTCATGTTATTTAGTTTTACTGGAAAGCAAATGTCTGCCATGTAGGTGAATATTTGCAGAAGCCAAATTTAAAGTTTTGTCACAAGTATTCACAGTAGAACGCATCCTGTTCCAACCAGAGAACAGAAGCAACGCCACGTGACTTATCTGACCAATCCAACCAACCCAAATAACTGTGGATCGATCACCAATACTGCTCTAATGATATTTGAGTTCAAGGATTTTTTTTTTTTTTTTTAAAGAACCAGCAAATAGTCTCAACCCACATTCTGAACCAGTGATCTACTCCTGAATATTACTGAGGCATGAGAGGTCCAATTGGTCTGATAACCTTATTCACAATAAGCAGCTTAATTTTATTGGAAAACTGATACTTTAAAACATTTTCAATCATATAAGGACAGCTGAATAGGAGCATAAGCAAGCATCACATTCTCTCACCAACACGTGTTTGTGCAACATCAGAGAAAATAGTTAAGAGTTGTCAGGTAAAGTTATATATTGATGACATATATAAAGTATATACATTGATGACAGTTTAATAAAGGTATACCATATGATGAGTCTGTGCACACAAATTTTCAGTCACTGTTTTCTCTAATAACAGTATTTCTTATATTTGGGCCGTTCTGCTAGTCTTTAGGATGCTATGTCCGTGCATGTATAGTTCAAACTCAAACATCTAGACGTGTTAACGGTTATACAACTTGCAGAACAACAACAACACTGAGTGAAACAAGTCCTGAAGATTATCCATTTCACCAAGCTTTCCAAATGCCATTAACTGACTTGAAGTCTCCTCACTGCAGAAAGAATCTACGGAGCAGTGTTAAACAATGAGATCATTATATTTTTTTTGATGCACCTTTAAACAGTTGGTCTTCTGTAATCTCTTCTAGGAATAACCAGAAAATAAATTTGTGGAAGAAAAAGCGTCATCTATGCCCTTTTCCTATGTCTGTTCAATGCCTGAATATTTCCACGTACAATAATATTTCTGGCATTAAGACATTGGATTTAATGCTGTAAAAATGTTCCACTGAAGTTGGTAACAGCACTATCCTTTCTGTCACTGAAGTTTGTAACCTTGGATTAGTTTCTATGCTTCTTTCTCCCCACACATCCTGTCTCCAAGTCTTGCTTCTTCCTTGGAAAAGAGAGAACAAGCTAACCCTTTTCGTTATGTCCTCATCACCAAAACACTTATCAAAATACCCTTGCCTTTCACCTTAATTACTGCTTTCTTATGTTTCTTGTCCTCTGCTCCTCCATGAAGACAGAGGGTCCTACGTGTGGACACTAATTTTCCATACAGGGATGATCTCTGCAATTAGCAACAATGGTATATATAAATATAGGAAAATAAGGTCAAGATTTTCAAGAGTCCCCAGAGACTTCCTTGCCTCCATTTTTTTTGTGGTCTTGACATCTTAAAAAGGGCCCTTGATGGTCAGAAAAAGTGTTGAGCTCTTTCTGGCCACTCCTAAAGAATTGCAGACATTTAAAGCATCCCTATTGGACAATCAAAAATGGAGACATCAGTTATCTGGTCACAAAATCTTGGCAATTTTGTATTTCTTCAGGTCAGTGTGAAAATGCACGTATTATAGACAGACAAGAGATTTTGGTTGGGCTGGGGAAAATCTGCTTTCGCTGGGAGTTGCTATGCCGTAGCAGAGCCTACCAAAAGTCTACCATTAAAAAAAAAACACCCTAAACTTTCTAGTAATCAGTCTTCTTTGCCACTATTTTATCTATTGCTCTGGAAGACTTTTGCTCTGGCATTTTTACTGGTCCTCATATTGCACGATCTCATGGCAATCCAGAGAAATATATGTTTATGATTGGTCTTAGAGCAATGCTAGAGGCTCCAAAACTAGGTCCTCACTGTTGTTGACACTATGCACACATATAGCAAGAGACGGTGCCCAAGAATTGACTGTCTACATGGACTAGACAAAGGGTGTAGGAAAACGGAGAATTATCTCCACTTGACAGATAGTAAGCCAAGGCAGATTTAGGAGACATTTTCAGAGTCACATAGGGCAGCTATATGCCTCAATTCCCATAGGCTGTCAAAGGGGAGTTGAGCGCCTACCTCGTTTGTACTTTTGAAAGTCTCCTCACCGTGACTTACCCAAGTTCAGATGGAATGTGAGATGGACAAGAATGTAACCCAACTCCCAATTCCAGCCCTGTGCCCTAACTACAAGGCCATCCTTCCTCCGTAGCCATGAAGCAAATCCAGGTTTCTTTCATCATCACAGGTGGAGTTAACAAGCCACACTTGTTATAAGTGTTATAAATAAGACAGCAGAACATTGGAACAGTGGGTGAAACCAACACCTGCTAACAGCACAAGAGTCTTTCCAGCTTGTCACAACCTCACTGGTCACTCTAGAGTGGTCCCAGACGCAGCTCTTCTCGCCGCTCATCTGTAAGTTCCACCAAAGCACATTTTGATGCACCAAAAGAGTAGAAAGGGAAAGCCTTCATAGCCCAGGCAATACCTGATCTGAGGACAAAGTTTTAGTCTCTAGCACCTTTATGTGAGGACTTAAATTTATTTTTTAAATGATTAACAAACATTTGCAGTGTAAAACCAGAGCCTGCATCTTTCTCCAGCTGCACTGTAAAATCCTGCCTACTAGATCAGAGCTTTGATTATTCCAGTCTATTAAATCATTTTCACATTTTTTTTTTTAATCTAACGTTCACCTTTAAAAAGGTATTTAAATAAGATTAC
Organism: Mesoclemmys tuberculata; assembly: GCA_007922155.1. Lineage (NCBI taxonomy): Eukaryota > Metazoa > Chordata > Testudines > Chelidae > Mesoclemmys > Mesoclemmys tuberculata. The sequence continues at coordinate 7,538,241 of ML677027.1, forward strand.
TTTAAAGAATGGGCTACACTTACAGTAAATATGATATCAAAAAGTATGGATTCATAAGGTTTTAAAATATAAAACAACATAAATCAATTGCTTACAGGAACTACGTTCTAGTTCCTTATTTTGCATACCCACCGTTTAAACAATGCCATACATATGTGGCTTTTTTATTTTTAAAAACACAAAACTGAAAAGTATTTCCTACAACTACAACCTGTGCATTGAATGCAAAGTCTGGAAAGGCTGAAACACAGAGAAAAAATTTCCCTGAAACAAAGAAAAGAGCAAAAAGCTCTAGGTAAAACGGCAGCAGCAGCAGCTCTTCGTAAATGGATATTGCAACATCAGCAGGAGCCAGAAAAATACAATTCACATGCCAAAGCATTTTTTATGGGCCAAAGACTATGGTGAGGTAATGGCCTTGAAAAGAATTATATGTGAAGCATTAGCAAATACTAGCAACAGAGATGTACAAAACTATGATAGTAACTGTACTGCTTCTAATTGCATGGCAGCTCTTTAAAATGTTTGATATTAGAAATAAGATTACATCTCATTAATCTTATCTGAATTCATCAGGAATTTTATGTTCTTCTCCATCTATATTCTGAGTGAAACAGAAGACTACATCCGTAAAGCAGCATTGGTAAAAGGTCATGTAATTGACAATGAGGAACATGCCCTATTTTAGGGCCAGAGAGCACTTTGGCACACATCTTTATGTCTGCGAGACGACTCGCTGAGTTCAGAGGTGGTACTCATTTTGCTTGATTCATCCATTCCTGCAGTCAATGGGAGTCTTTGTAGCAAACTGAATGAGAGTCGAATCGTGAGCCATTTCTTTAGAGGTAAGCGTACGCTTAAGTCTTTGCACAGTCAAGTGCCTGAGTGAGTAATGTTCACAGAAAGAAAATTAAAAAGCTGTTCCATGAATGCATTTAAAAACACCCGGGCAACAATGTTACCAACTCCTGTGATAGCTGGGGTTACTTAAAGCTTCAGCTCCTGGAGACAAGTGAACCAGGCAAGAACTCTTAGTTTTCATTTTAAAAAGTTTTTAGTCCGCAGGAGTCACATTTTCAAGCTTTTCCTCCACAATCAGGTGCACCCCTTCAAGACAAAAAACCCAGAAAGCAGCTTAGCCTCCCCCTTTTATTATTTAAATATCATGATTTTTTTCAAATATCTTCTGGTTTCTCAGTTCTTTATTAATATGATAATAATGAATCCACTGATCAACAGCATGCCAATCAAAACATTCTCCCCCTGTGTAGTGGAGTTGTGGCATGGAGAGCTTTTCTGTAATCATGCTTTTTTCCACCTAATAGTGTGGAAATTAGTATTGGCAGTAAATTTCTGCACATTAAAAGCATTTGGGAATGAGGGATTAAATGCTAAAAAACTAATTTAAAAACTGAAATGTCAGAAAAAAAATCCTAAGCACCATTTCTTTCCTTGAGACTAACGAATCAAAAATGTAAATGCAACAAATAATAGCTCGATCCCGTAAACATGGAGGTGCATGAAAATTTTTATGCACGTATTAACAAAGAATAAATACTCAAAGGATCACCTGAATTCTTCAAACTAGAACAGCCACCATCCCTACAACATATACAGTGTTATACAAATGCTCTCAATCCAACCCACTAGAAAATTGAATTTTAACTCTTTACCAACCTAACTAGAAGAATTCAGCAAGAAAAACAGAGTTAACACGGTTGTGCTGAAAGTTAAATCAGTGCTCCTGGGGATCCTGTTAACAGTCTATTACTTGGGAATCTTTTTGCCATCCCCCCCACCCATTTGACATCCGGCTTGTACAAGCTATACTGCCAAAGTTAACTTTAAAAAAAAATTAAATGTTTGCCATAGAGAAAAACAAGCAAATTAAAATTCTCTACTGTTGACTCCTGTTTCAAGAGGGTGGAGATGTGTTTGTTTTACTCTAAAGCCAGGTCATTTTGAACTTTTTATTCTGAGCTGGACTTATTAAAATCTTTATGTGCAATAAGGCCAATGGTGTGAATACAGAAAAAAAATAGTTATTTTAGTTGTTAAACACAGAATGTAGATAAGCCATAAAATGTTCTATTTGTACCCATTCAATCATTCTCCTTCCTGCAGCTCAGCAAGCAGGAAGACAAAGCCATTATCGACTCTGAAATGCTAAGAGCTTGCTAGTAAGAGAGAGTATCTGTTTTAGAGATGTATTTATTTAAAATAAAAGCAAAGTTAGATTTAGAAATGTAAGAAAGTGGCAATAAAGTGAAATGTAACTAATTAGGGATTTAACCAGTACCCTCAAAGTCAATAGGAGTTTTGCCACTGATTTCAATTGGAGCAGGAAGAGGTCTTAGTACAATAATCCTGGGCCCAAATCCTGCCCACACTGATTTACGAGAGTGGCCACACTGATTTACATGTTGATTTGTCTTCCTCGGTCTCATCCTGGATGAGAAAAAAAAATGCACTTTTGGTATCAGTTCCCATTTTAAGCATAGTAACTGCAACCTGCTAGGCTGTTGCGATTGTTCCCAGAGTTTAGGAGTTTTATGTTCCATTTGTTTTTCTAGTTGAACACTTCTCTGCTCATTTCCCCGGCCCTGTTGCAAAGGTTTAACCGACATTGTGAACATAAAGAGTATCTATTAGAAGAAGCAATATGTAAGGATTAGTTCATACAATTCATGTTGCCCAGGAAAAGTGAGTAAATTTCTCCATAGGAGAAGGATGACAACTCTATGGGTTGATCTAATTTGCAAGGTAAGCCTTAATCTTACTGCTGGGGAAGAGCAAATGCTGTTTCTTGATTTTACTGGGTTTACTCAAGTTATACTGGAAGTCTCCAAGGAAAGTTTAAGACTAACTTTCAGTTTGCTGTGCAGCAATAAGCTAACACCTCAGGATCCAAGCCAAAATACACTCAAGTCAATGGAAGTATTCCACCTGTGCCCTTCAGTGCACGTGCACGCACGCACATTTTGAACAGCACAACATTCCCAACAGCATGCAAATTTTCAGTTAATACAATGGGGAGTCTGCACTGAAACCGGGAAGCCATAGCAGCAGCACTCCAAATATGCATAAAGCCTATTAAATAGTCAAGGAAGCAATAATGGATGTTTAGTTAAACATGGAACTCAAAACAGCTGAGCATTAAAAATCATAGGAAGGTCTTGTGAAAACTTGTTGGACTTGTACACTTTACAAAAAGGGTGAGGGAGGAAAGATCTACAGTTTAATAGACTACTTATAAAACAGCCAGCCGTTCAATTATAAGTACCTCCAAGAGTTTTATCATCCTTATCTTTCCATTCAGAGACTACTTTTGAGTAAGCTCCTGTACCAACTCCCTTATCTGAACTCCACACACACAGTGCAAGCCCGATTCCAATTCTTAATGCACTTCATGCAAATCAACTGCAAGGAACTAGGAGCACATAAAAACCAATACCATGCTGGAACAGCTTCCCCCAAACAGAAGTTGTTTGATACAAAAGCACCCCCATATTTTAAACTAATAAAACAAACCAAGAAAAAAATTGAAAACTTACCCTGTGAATTCATGTTTTACGTTTTGACCCAGCGAGGCAAGAGTTCCCTATCAACTGTGTTTCTGATGGCCACAAAACCAAAGCTACACAGAAAGGTCTTACTAAGCAGTAGCTTTCAGAAGCTGATAGCACTTTTTCCCTCCTACTATCCACCTCCTAGCCTCTGCTATTACATTTGTGTCTGCCTTTTGTTAGAAAACTTCTGCAAATGAAAATAGATGAGTAATGATTGCTGCTTTATGGAAGTCCCAAACTCATCATCACTAATAATAGCTCTGTTCTCTTTGCTACTAAGAAAGTTTCAAAGTTGAAAAGCTTGTACAAAAACACATTTGCTTGCACAGATACAGTAACTTCTTCGCGTACAATTCTACGCCCTGATCTTTCAAACAGATGCTTATCATCATACATATTCATTGGATCATTGACTAGGAGTTGCTCCTCACATATAAAGGGATGGTGGCATGACAGAAAACATGACTGGGCTTAAACTCTCTGCTGTTTTTATCCCATTAGTGAGGAGTCCAAACATCCCTGAACTTCAGAGAAAAAACATCTGAATACAAAACCAGATCTGAGCTTTCCAGCTCAGGCACACCTCTGGTATGTGGAATCCCAGAAAGATTATACAGCACCTAGCATAATGAGTCCTGGGCCACATCTGCGGCCCCTAGGCACTATAGTAATACTGAATTTTAAAAGGAAGATAGAGGGTTACTGTAAGTGACTCGGCCACTCTGCTCATCACAGCCACGCTTAGACTTAACATATGCAACGTTGTTGTAGCCATGTTGGTCCCAAGATATTAGAGACACAACGTGGGTGAGGTAATTTCAGCTGATCGGATGTTAACTAAGGTTGGTGAAGATCACTGCAAGTAGGTGACACTGCAGGCAGGCTCCTGGATCTCAAGAGTTGGACCAGGGCTGCTCAATACATTGACATAAAGACCATGTTTGGTCCGGATTGTGGGCATCCCAGGCAGAGAGCTACAGTAGCAAAGCTTTAAGACACTTCAGGGTTATAGGGTAAGAGGTGACAGCTCTTCACTAGTCCAGGCTGCACCCCAGAACATAACAGTCCAACAAAAGGTATTGCCTCACCCAACTTGTCCACCTGAAAAATAACAGTGACTAAACCCATCCTCCAACCATTATCATTCTGTGTGAGTGAACAAGCCATCAAGTGGGGGAGGGGGCGGGGGTGGAGGGGGAGAAGAGAAGCTGCGAAATGACAGTGGGGAAACCATGACAAAAGCCTTTCTTGCACAAACCCTGGGTATGAGTCATCAGTTGTAACAAAACTTTCATTGAACCCATACAAATTAACCCAAAGTCAGTTTCAGGAATTCCTTGGCACAATAAAGAGAAGTGCCTTACAAGTGATTCTTTTTTCTGACAAAAAGTCTGCATCCTTACTGACCTAAGTGATGCATCCAGAAGATTTCTTAACATCTCCCCAGTTTAGGAAGGGAACTGTTCAAGTGGCCTTTCTAGCATGATATTGTAAACCTTTTACAGAACTGGAAAGGTCTCACATGACGACATACGTGAACCGTGGAATTCTGCTATTCATAGTTCTTTAACAGTGGAGTTAAAAATGGACAGCAATTCTTTCTTACTAGGACGCAATTAACACTTACATGTAAGAACATAATAAAGATCTTTCACACAGATTGCACTGTGTTTTCAAACCAAGACAGAACATGGTACATGGCTATCTACTCTGGTATACTTAAATGCCCTCAGGTCTCTACAAAATTCATTCTCTTGAACTGGAATGGATTGCGTAGCTATTCCCTGAGCAGCCAAGTCATACTAACCAGTCATCGAACTTTATTCATAAAGCTCCCGTTTTTAGCCCACCCCTGTATTTAATATGCTGCAGCGAGGTTTTAGGGCACAGTCTGAAGCTGGCTGATGTCAGCAGAAAGAATCCCACTGACACCAATGGGCTCTGCCTTTCAGACAAGATGAATTAAGAGCAACTACTCATTTTAGGTACCCAAGTTGACACTTTCTAAAAGGAACCTGTTTTGAGAAGACATGCTCAGCAGTTTCTGAAAAGTCAGACCACTTTAAAATGTCTCAAACCGGGCACCTGAAAATGGAGGCACCCAAAACTATTTGTCATTATTGATCATCTTGGCCTTTATCTTTCATAAAAAGTGAATTATTTTTTCACTAGTTGTCACAAATGCTAGCAAGTACCCTGTCCTGGCCTCTCTCTAGGACTGCTGTGGCACATTTTCAAGGCATGAACTTGAACTCTCAAGTCTGTTACCCCTTCTCGGAAATGGGACTCCTCAGCGCTAACTCCCAAGATACACCACTTACTTAAACATACCCCTCTCCAGAACTTCACCTCAAAAGGTGTGAAGTTTCTGGTTTACAGTTGAACTCTCACAAGGGAAAACAGTAATTGTGAAACAATTCAAATATAGACACACACTTTGCACTGTCTAACACCTTTATGCTCTTTTACACTTAACTGTGTAAAGCATGCACAGGAGAGTACAGATCATACAAAATTATAAACACTAAACGCATATCCTTGCCTCAATTTCCTCACCGCTCCAGGGCATTCTCTGGGCTGAGGTCCAAGTCCCTTGGGGCCAGAGATCTTGGGGCCACCTGGGCTCAGGAAAGCAGGGAGGACCCCTTCTCCATGAGGTTGCTATATGCTATGTGACCTCTCCATCCCAGAACCACCGTCCCCAGCTTCTGTGACTTGACTCTCCCTTTTCCCATGCTTCCTCTTCATATCTGTCCCCCTCTGTTCCTGTGTGGCTTTTTTATTTAAATCTCTCCTGGTCACCCGGCCTCTATTGTTTTCCTCCTGGTAACTTTCCACTGCTCTAACCTACACCATCTGTTCAGAGAAAACAGATAAAAAAATATTTCTAAGGATGCAGCTGCTTTTTTTAAACACAGCTTTTTGTGACATTTAAGTACCATTATTTATCTTAAGGATTTCCCATAGTCCCTGTCCTGGTATGCACCTGCTACAGGGCCCATCAGCAATGGTGGATCCACGTACCTATAGGCACAAATGATACAGCAATTTTTCCATAATACATCAGAATATCAACCAGAATTCATAAGCTGTGCAGAGAGAACCCCAGGTCATCACACTAGCGTATTGATATTTTCCATTTCTACTCAATGACATTTTGCTCAAATACATGTCTTTATAGAAGGTAACTTCTGCCTCAGCATAAAAAGGTTCTTTATTCATTTGTAAGTGTACTTTTTATTGTTTAGCAGTACAATGAAATAATATAGCAACACTATTGCAAAATAGGAAGCTGAATTATTGAGCCACATTCATTCCTGTGTGACTGCACTAGAACCTGAGTTCCACAAGGGATGTTGTTTAGCTCACTGTTTATTAGTACATATAGCACCATACATGAGCCCCATTACCATTTGCAATATAAAAGAACCAACATGTATGCTAAAAATTACTGCACAATGCTTAAAAGCTGTGAGAAAGCTTTGGACTGATTTTAAAACTGGAGAAGTTGTTATAAGATTATTACAGAAAACCCATTCCGAAGTGCCATCAAATCACCTGGTACTTGTAACTGGAGCGCGGAAATGGCAAAATAACATCATTAGATCACGAGCTGAGAGTCTTAAAGCACATATTGGGTATAGATATCAAGTGTAGTTACTGTAAAAACTGAATTAAAGTTTCAGATCTTAGAACACCAACATCATTTTGATCTGGATTCCAGTTTCAGAGGCAATCTGTGCAAATATGCAGACAAGTGCAAAATGGGAGTAATTATAGAAAACTAAAGCAGCAGTACGGCAGAAGTGAATGGACTGCAGACAATAGATGGATGATGCAGGACACCAGCAATGTAGTCATTACAATAGAACATAGCTCTCTCTGCTGTGAAAATCTGATTTAGGTGTTTGTTGATCTTACGTTGGGCAATATTATTAAATACCAAGCTACAGTAGTGCAAGAATCTAAAAGTGAATCACTAACAAAAGAGACGTTCACATTATTCACTCTGGAAACGGAGCTAGTGTGGAAAAGATTTACGTGGTTTTTTGTTTTTTTTGTTTTTTTAAAGGAACAGCCAACGATATGAACAACAGAATCATCATAATTCAACATAAAACGTAAAAAGGAAAGAGGAACATATTGTCATCAACCAGTCAGATTTAATCTAAAAACTAGTTAAATGAACAAGATAGTGGACAGACACCATCTCAGAAAATAATCACAATTTTGGGAATAAAATTATACACATTCCTCTTCCTAAGGGGGGTGTTCTCAGAGATCCAACCTGACTGTTTGCTCAATATGTACTGAACAGCGTCTAACAATTCATTTTGCAAAGGCAAGACTCCTATCCAATTGTAACAACTGTTTATCACTAGGCTAAACATAAATATCTTGGCCCATAGGTGATGGTTTCTACATCCCACCATCATTCTCCTAATGTAACTAATGCCTTTCAGTAGATTTCCTTAATGCTTTGTTCTAAGCTTTAGAAAACAAGACATATCAGGAGATCTGACTGATATTCTCAGCTTCCTTTTGTTTATGTGCTTCCTAATTTAAAATTGGGAAACAATTAAAAAATGTTTCTGGGGAAAAAAAAATAAAAGCCTACAAATAAAAAGCTTCCAACTGCCATACAAAGCCTGTGAACGTTAGAAGCTGGCCAGGAAATTCCATTTTTGTTCGTTGCAAATCAGAACGAAAAGCTGAAACGTAAAAATTTCCTGCAAAATGGAAATTCCAAAAGGTGTTCATTCAGAACGTTTTGTTTCGATTCATTTGAAATGGACTTTTGTATTGAATGTATTTAAAAGATTTTTATATAAAATCTAAACAAAATGTTTTGACTTTTCAGTCAAAATAAACATGTTCTCATGCAACACTGAAATTTTGACTAACCTGCATTTTATCAGAAGGCTGCTCTGTTGAACATTATTTTGACCAGCTCTATTGAAAAATGTTTTATGAAGTGGCAGTGTAAAGCAGAGAGGGAATCTTTACAGAGACAACTAGAGAGACCTCTCAGATGCAGAAAGAAAAAAAAGGCAATAGAGGACGATAAAATGAATTAAAAAGAGAAAGCTGAAACACTCAGGAATCAAGAGGCTGGTACATATGCTCAGGGACTAGTTACAATCAAGAGGCTCCAAAGCAGCCATAGACTGGTGACAGAGGAAGATTTTTAAAGAAATGTTGTGACTCATAGGGAATTTCAGATATTGGGCAGCATAAGTACAAGAGCAGTCCAGAGTAAATGGACAGGAAACAAATTAGAAGGAAGTGAGCACAAGGGTGAGAGGAGGTGGATAGAAGGTCAGAGAGAAGAGGAGCAACTCCACGAAGCATTTTCACAACCAGCGTGAAATCTTAGCCCCAATTAAATCAATGGAAGTTTTCCCACGGATCTCATCACATCCAGGATTTCACCCAGTGAGGGCAACACTGAACATTTATTGCATTCATTTATTTTACTGCAATAGCTATCTGCTTAGCCACACACATACGGGTCTCCATTAAACAATCAGGCACAAACTGATATATAGAGGAAATAACAGAGAACCATTTATTTGGGGATAATATTTACACATGGGGAAAAGCTTCTGTAGTTTGAAACATGGGAAGATTTTTTCTACTGTTGCCTAGGGCAACAACAGTCACAGCTATACAGTTCGGAGTATTCCATTTTGAAAATAATTAACTTCAATCAATGCAGAAAATGTCACGGCAAAGGACCCAACAAAGAGAGCTTACAAAATGAGTTAGCTGTACAGCTTGTAGCGTGCATTGCGAAGTCTCAGACTGTGATCTGCAGTCTGCTAACAGATTCCAACAATGAGATTTTAAGGTTGAGAAAAAAAACTCATTAGCTCTTCTTCAGACTTTATGATTCAAGCTTGACAAAAAACCACACTGCAGTGTTTCCAAGATCTAAAGAAAATTCCAACACTGTCAGCATTATTTATAGTTAGTTTATTCTGCTGTATCCAAATACAGCATACAGCGAGGACATCCACCGTATCAAACAAATACGTAAGTGTGGTTTATTAGGCCTTTAAGTACTATCTTTGGGATGAAAACTTAATTTTTAATTTTGAAAGCTTGTGGAAATCAGTTTCCTCTTTGGAGAACAAACAGCTCCTATTTTTTGATTCAGCTTCAATGAAAAACCACCTATGTTTTTTTTTTTAACCAAAAGTGTTACTGGAAAAAATTGGTTCTGGAAAATATTCAGTGACAAAATTCCAGAAACAAGAATGTGGAAAACTGCATAGCATTTAAGTTGTTAGAAAGGAAATAAACTTCAATGAACCTTAGCACACATGTACATGTCCGAGTATGGTCTCAATTACACATGCCCTGTATTTTCCAGCCTATGCAGCAGCGGCTCCATTTTTCACTCCAATCTGCCAGAGAGAGTTACCAGATGATAGTCTAGAGCTTGGAAGTGAAGCAAACACTCTGCAGTGACTGATTACTAAAGACTCTGCAAGAATAACCATATTATCTAAATTCAGCTGCTGGGAACAGGCCAAATTAATTTTCTTCTGTGCCAAAATTTATCAAATTTGCTGAGTTCGCAAGCAAGTTTTGCCTAGTTATCAGAACACCCCAGGGTGGACTAGAAAAGTGCTCTGACAAAAATCAGAACCTTATGGTCCTCCGCTCTGGGACTGGATTCTCCATTTGGCCTGTCAGATCCCAAAGCTTGTTGACCTTCAGGCCATGGACTACCCAGTCCTTGCATGTTTTGGCAATGGAGATGAGAAGAGGAGAAGTGACTAGTTACAATGGATTGGGCTAGGGGAGAAAGTTTGGTTTGGGATGTCTACTCCGTCTAAATTTATCTAATTCTGTTATTAGTACATTCACCTAAAACATAGGAGTAGATTTCATAAATACAAATCTAAAGGGATTCAGCTACTCATAAATGAGATAAGAAAGGAGAATCTTTAGTTTTAGTAGTAAGCAAGTCAACAACGTATGTATACTTAGTACTCCGATACCAAATATTATACACTCATGACAGTCATTCACTCACATGGCCAAAACCTACAGGCATCACGCTAAATATTATTTACTCCCCACAGTTAAGCTTGTTTCCAGAAGAATTAAATCATTTTCAGACTCCCAGATCTAGCGTTTATCACCACTCAAAACCTATTCATGCAACTCAGGTCAACTATGTTAAAGACTTGTATCTAATCTCTATGTAATTTTAAAACAATTAAACCCCGTATTTTGCCAAAATAGCCAGAATGAAATTACTGGCCTATAGGCAACATTTCGTCCATGTCCCAAGTGTACCTAATGCAGAATACTGCTCAATGGGGAAACCTTCATTATAAACATTTTATTTACGAAGTATCAAACCCAACCCAGCTCCAAACATCTGGTGAGCAACTGACAAGTTGTTTTATGCAAAAGTGAATTTTTAAGAGTACAGGAACCCAGCCCTTCCATCTCAAATACAATGTACACATTAGATCTTTAGCATACTAGTTAAAAGGGGATTATGCCCTCCCGGTTTCATGGAACAAAAACAAAACTGTTGGCTAGTTTCAAGGAAATGAAGTAGATGGGGGGGGAGGAGCAGAGTGTACTTCTTGTAAAAAATGGTTCTGCTGGTGACAAGCAATTACAATTTAAGAACACTTTGCATTGCAAGGTGTATTACAGTTATTTATCATTAAACAAAACGATAAAACGTATCGGTTCAGAACATCTTTTTCCAGTCTGCATCACTAACAAATGGAGAAACCCCCCACACCACAATCTACAACCACAGGTAACTGAAGGCCTGTCTCACAGAAATGAAACATACTTCCAGAGTTCGGTAAGCTTGCTTCCTTCTGTCAAAGGGAATCCTGACACACCTTAACACCTCTTTCCACTGTGCTTCCCAAGAACTCAGTTCAACTCCAAACTGTCACTCAAATATATCTTGATGTAGCATACAGCAACGCCATGCTGTGTGGATCAGACTCAAACATACAGGGTGGATGCAGCATGCAACACAGACACAAATTTACACAGAAACCCACTTCCTTTATACGAATCTATATATCATATTATATTCACTATATATTGGATTACAAGTTTTCAGATTGGTTTGGTTTCTTTGCAGGACCCAGTCCCTGTACAGCATGCTCTGTCCATGTCTGACTTTACTGCATGTTTACGCTCCCTTCTCTTGTCCACTGTTATTTTGGTCTCAGTAGAAGGTTTCCTGGGTGTTTCCCCCTCTTATCTTAGCTAGCTCAGACATTCGGTCTTTCAGCTTACTGACCCATTTACTTATCTGAGCACAAACATTCTGTTTTCAGCCTGCTGATCCAATGACCTCCCTAGCTCAGTCTTACAAGAAGTGAGGCCTCTCCCATGCTGAATTACTCAGGTAGGCCTGGCTTGACAAGGTGCAACTTTCACTTTCTCAAGGGCACATTCGATGTTCTGGAAAACCTGTAGCAAACCTGGGAAATGTAAAGCAGACTACCTTCCATCAGAGATGGGGTGACCTGCTATCTGGGAAAGGAAACCCGCAACCAGCGTGACCATCACCAGAACAAACGCCCATTCACAAACTCTGCAAGTTCCTGAGGTCCCTGTTGGAAGCTCCCCCCTTAGCACAGAAGCTCTCAAAGAGCATTCACCCCTCAAACACCACTTGCTGCAGCATTTTTTTTTCTGAAGCGCCTCAGCGGAAAGTACGCCTGGCTTCAACCATCTTGCTTCTGCAGCACAATAATCGTAATCCATGGAGATACACCCACTTCCGAAACAGTACCCAAGGCTTCCAAGTTCAGTTAGGTCTGTGGAATGAATTTAGTTTCCTCACCACACCAATGAGTAATGAGATTTAGAATGTACACAGGGTAACAGAGCTTCTTTATGAAGAGGAGGACACCACTAGGCATCACACAGCAATATCAGGTAATCAGATGGGCCCAGCCCTTTTATTATGTTTATCACTATATATATTTTATGATGTTACTACTATATTCAAGTGCACTGAAGTCACTTGAGGAACAAAGGAAAGCTTGGTATGAAGTAGGTAAGGACACGGGTCACCAGAACATCATGAATAACCTTTCCTTCCCCATCTGCCTTGCAGCTAATTACCACAAGGTTTCCCTGGAAATAGCATCCCATCAGCACTGGTTGAATATTCAGGATCATCTTGCATTGCTGCTGTCCATCCTGTACCGATTCTAGCATCAAAAAGAAGGCTTATATGGTCATCTCGACGACCAGTCGACCACCTTTCATGACTGTAAATTCACTTTAAAAATCTATTGCAGAAGATAAATGACTATCCACAGAAGGATACCTATCCTACCCTATCCACAGAAAGGAAACGAAACTGTGACACCTTATCAGTATTTTCAGTAGTCTAAGAACATGCTCCAAGTACTTGACGGGCTTTTCCACATCTCCTCTACTCACATGACCAGGTAAGCCAGATGTTTTGTCATATAGATAGGAGTAAACATGGGAGAGCGCCAGCTGGCAACAGCCATTTCTGCAAAACAAATGCCAGAGGCAATTCTGGAGACTGACTATAGAATTAATTTTCTTCGTTAAGAAACACGGGACTAGGGAGAACGCAATCAATTCCTCATATTTCCTCACCAGTACATGCTCAAATTGTGTGTTCTAGAAACTGATCACAAACTAGAAATAAGATATGCAAATCTACACATATGGCTCCATGTTTCAGTATATCTAGAGAGCTGAACTCAGCATATGTTCAAATGCAGCAGTTAAAATTAAATTAAACACCATGCATGATTAGTAAGTCATTTTGCAGCCTCTCAAAGCTTGTGAAGCTACTTGTTTCACAACAAAGGTACTTGCCGCAAAATACAGATCCGGACTTCAGCCTATTCTCAAGAAGGCAGAGAAAGAATGCCCGGTTTTAGAAGGGAAGGTCATGTTGACCAATAAATCTGTCCAGTTTATTTCACTAAAATAAAAAGAATTGAAGAACCCTAGCAGGTGGGTCCAGAAACAAGTCTCCCATCCAAGACAGAACTTATGTATGTACGCACAATTCTTTTTAGAAGTTGGTATGTAATACATCTTTTCCTTATACACACAAAAATCTGTTAAAAGCATGTAATTTAGTTTGCAAAGTCAAGAACTCCCGTTGATATATGCCAGATGCACAGGTTCCTATTTAACCTTAATTCTGATCCCTTCCGCATCCACACTGTGAACTGAATGAGGCAGAGGTCGAGGGGGAAAAAACGTGATCATGTCATTAGATCCTGTATTATAACGTATGGAGTCAGAATTAACATTTCATGGATAACCTTAAATCAGGCATTTCCTAACTTTTTCAAGTATTTGACTTTTCAGCCTAAATGCAAAACTTGGCCTTTTACATTTTTCTCTTTTTGGAGCTCCAGCCGCACTAGCCCAGCTTTACCTGTCCCTTCCCTCACTCACCGCCTTCTGACATAGCTGCTCCAGCACTCTCAAGTTTTACCAGGGCAGCACATTGTCCACGTGAACATGCTCTGTACAAGCCAAGCAGCAACTCAGGGAAGAAGGGGGCACGTGAGCCCACATGCCCTCTCCCCTAGGTGTCACTTTTGGCTCCGTTCGTGTTTTGGCACACTACCAACATTTTTCAGAGGCATGAAAGCAGAAAGGAAACGGTTTGTAACTCGGCAAAACCTGAATTGAATTTCATGGGACAAATTAGAGGCCACAGGGCTTTAACCCTGCTGAATTTCAAAGGCCTGCTGCAGACAACGGACATGTTAGGACTTCTCAAAAGAGTTGCAGAAATCTTTGACAGTGGAAACTCTTAGCTGACAAAGACAGGTGGTCACTACCTGCTTCCCCTGCAAGCCTTACATTGCTACTTAAGGCGCTAATTGAGAGTATTTGTGCTAACCGATCAAGGTGCGTATTTGGTTTTTCACATATGGACATAAGAATAGGAGTGTCTTCCTTACCTGAGGTAGCTTAAGGGGGGGTGAAGAAAAGACGCAGAGACAACAAAAAAAAATGGTCCTCAACGAAGAGAAATGCGACTCCGAATAAGACTGGACTTAACTAGGGAAGCAGCATAAAGCTGAGTTAAGCTTCTTTAACATTAAAATAACATTAAAGTCATCTATGGATACCCTTAGCAAGTCCATGCTTTAATCATTTAGTACGTGACACAGAAGTCAGAACTGTGAGCAAGTTGGTCATGTTGATGGCTCTAGTTTGGATATTCCTGCCCTATGTATCCTTTAGCATTTGGAAACAAACAAATGATCGTTTCACTCTCCCGCATTCTCTTTTAATATGCGTATTAAATTACATATTTAGATGCAAGGCTAGGCTTGACTAGTGTGCGCCAGCCAAAGACAATCTGAGGACAACACAGGGTGAGCATTCATCTCGAGGTATCCTTTTGTTTGATAATTGACACTGAACTGTTTTATTTAAAAGAACAAGCAATATTCTGTATAATAGTAATTGATTGCGTCTCATCTGGAAACGAAAAAGAAGAAAAATGAAGTTACCAAACACTTGATCTCCAAGGTGACTCAGTCTTTAGTTATGTGATTACTGACCCAGTAGTCAGAGCCACTGGAGTGTACAGTTCATGTGGCCATGTCACTCAAAATATCAACTACTGCAATACATCCATCTTGACAGCAAGCATCTGCAACACTTTGGAAAAGGGCACTCATCATCTCATAGGATTCTGCTCACCACACCGTCAAATAAAGCATAAGCCAAAGAAAAAGACCTACTGATCTCCTGCCTTTTTTAACTGTATAGCTGCTGGCTGGACAGCATGTAGACAACAGCAACCTGGAGACCCCTCAACAAAATGAATAGACTAGACCTTGTCAAGTATTCCAAAGTTTGGAAATACAGGTTGAACTAAATACTGGCACCTTTACTTTGCCTGCTCATGTGCTGCAGTCTTGAATTATCCTTTCAGTAGCCCTGCCCGTTATTAAAGCTGCTCAATACCTCCCATTATAAGACCCTGCTTTCAATTGCTTATACCTTTGCCAGACATTCACTGTTTGAACTGAATTTGTCCATGCCATGGGTCTTCCTCAGGCTGATTTTTTTTGGAAAATTTCAGCCAAAAGGTTTTAGCCATTTCTGAGAACAAGGTTAGTGAAAGACGTCTCTTTCCATGTTAAAAGAGAATTCTAGCCACCGTTTCTTTGGAAACCGTTAGTGCCCTTATGCTGTGGAGGTGGGACCTGCAAATGGGCAGAGATAGCCAGAGATGCCCAGTTATAAGCCTCTGAAAATGCACAGCTTACACACGCTAAGCAAAGACTTGCTAGATCTGAACAGCTAAAACCTTCCAAGATGCCTCCCTCACAGACCATGCCCGAGCTTCTTACAGCTCCTGAGACTCACCAAACCGTGCACGTGCCATCCCCACAGAGAAACTGAGCATGTCCTCGCTAACCCAGAGCTCCAGGGTGAAAGCTAGACTTTCTCCGACGGCCGCTTCAGACCAGGCACTGGAATGGACAGCAAGGGAGCACATCTCTCCTGTGTTTTCAATGTCCCACTTGCTGGCAATCAGGCATCATGGAGGAGGAAGCTGTCTGCTTCAAATGCAGAGGGGACAAGAGCCAGACCTACAGTGGTGCAGAGGAGGATTAGAAGGAGGGAGCTGGGGGCAGAGACTGGGACTGGGTGTTTGGCAAAGGGATAAGGGAACTGTGAACCAGTACAGCAGAAGGGGAAGGAGTAAACATCTGATAAGGAGCTGGAGGGTGGAGTAGAACTGAAGCTGGCTGGGAAAAGAGACTGGAAGAGGTGAGGACATTGAGATCAGATGAGAAGCCTGAGGAAAGAGACTGGGACTGAGCCAGTGATAACAGGTGAGGGGGTAAGAGACAGATCAAGGAACGGAGAAGAGAACTGGGACTGGTTTGGCAATTGGACTGGAGAAAAGGGGCCACAAGATGGCGTGGAGTGGGGGGGATTGGGAATCTGGTAGGGTGAGATTAGGACTCACTGGACAAGGACACTGACAAGTGGAGACAGGTGAATTAGGTGAAGGCGAGGAGACAATCGTGGAGCAGAGGAGAGAACTGAAACAGAAGGGTTCAAGCTTGAGGGGAAATGGAGAGCAGAATCTGTGCCTACTAGAGCAAATTCCCCTCCCGAGCCTGGACTGGAATCCAAGATCCCAATCTGATCATTCTTCTGCTGTCAGACAGTGTGTGTGAAACCCACATGCAAAGTGTCTCATTCCCCTCTAGTGCTAGTCCACATAGATGACAACCTACTAATGCTGTCAGTTACTTCACTAGCTCAAGTGGCAGAAGTCTCTGAGGTGGAGCTAAAGTTTCTAGTCCTAATAAGGAACTACGTGGGTGTCGGCTTTATCTGGCATCATATATCTGTCTTTCCAGTTTTTGGGCTTTTGTTTCTTTAAATGAGGAAATTACACACAAAAATACATTCAACTAATGTTACAGTTGCAAATTTAGGCTCTCAAAGGTTAGGAAATGCACAAATGACAGTTGCCTGGGCAATCTTAATTCATCCTCACTGCTCATATGGAGTATGATACAGACAAACTACAGGATCACGGTATGTTTTTTCCACAGGGTACCTGTCTCGTTCTGTGCCCGTAACAAATGACGCTCACTGCATTAGTAGCTATTCAGTATTTTGTCTTCTCATTGCTCAGTGTGTGGCCCCAGGCCTTAATTACCGCACACTAATCAAAGCATGCTCTGAAGGCAGAACTATTAATTTCCTCATAGGTTTTTCTACGGTGCACATCACTACAGTATCTGACAGTTTCACCAACGTTACATGAGTTTAGTCTCAGAACACCCCTGCGAGGTGAGTAAGTGGCATTACCTCCCTTTGTTAACTTAGGCAGAGAGAGATTAAGGTCAAAGTACTCACTGACTTTGGGTGCCCCTTTTGGTCCACCCAGATCCTGATTTTTCAGAGTACATAATTTATATAGCACTTATATGTCCAAACCACAGCTCCCGCCAATTTCAGCTGCAGCTGCAAACACTCACCACGGCTGCAAAACAGAACCCAAAGATTCAAATCAGGCCCCCAGAAAGTGAGGGACACACAATTAGTGACCATATGCACCAAGTTTGGCTTAAGTGACTTGGCCAGCATCACAAAGGAACTCTGGGGCAGAGGCAGGGAGGGAATCCATTTCATTCAACTGACTTAACCATGAAACCATCTGCTCTTCTTGCATCCCCTGCCTTGCTCACTATGCCCCTTCCAATTTCTGCAACAAACAAGTCAGGGATCGTTACAGACAAAAGCCTCCTTTCACTGCACAACCTTAATTCACCCCAAAGCAGGACAACCCTGAACACTGAATGAGGCAGAGGGCCTGTGAAAAAAATAGCATGTAATCTGAAATTGAAGATGACACAGACTATCATAATTCTTTGCATTACCTAACTTTTGAGTGCTTGACACTGCAACCTTAATAATGTTGGTTTTAATGAAGCTTTGTGTGCCAGACTATTTCTCAAATAAAATACTATATCTGAGGACATCTCCTTAAGTTTCACAGCCTACAGATCCTTTTCTGCAAGCCACAGAGGCTCTTTTCCCAGCAGCAGAACTCTTCTGAGCTGCACCCTTTAGGAAACTAAAAAGAAAGCATGCTCACTGGACGATCTTCACAGGTTCAGCTCTCTGGTCCAACAGAGATAAATCCCCTGCAGAAGGAAAGGGCTGTTTCTCAAGGATGGCTATTTCCATGCCAAAAGACACCTTTCAAGAAACAGCAGTTTTATCTGTAATACTGTTCAAAATATGATCCTTTCAATCAAATGGCTCGGCTGTTCCAAAAGAACTCATCTTCAGGCAAAGACCATGCACTAAAAATTTCTGCCCCCTAAATTTATAATCTGCATGGAGGTTATGAGTGACTAGAGCATGGTTCCATTTTTTTTAAAGTCACTTTGATGTCATCACTTGCTAACCAGGTTTTGGTGCACGACATTCAATTATTTTGACTATTTTTTTTTTTTTTTTTAACTCTCACCAGAAAATATAAGCTCATCATCAGAAAGATCGGAACACCATGCCTACATAGTTTAGCTGGTTGTATGGTCTTTTCCATCAATAGGAAATATTAAAGGGAGGCACCACAGTCTTTCAGAGCGTAAATCAAATTATAAATGACATTTCAAAGCATTCTGAAAGTGAGCCTAGCTAATGGCTTAGGAAACTGTCTTTGAAGAATTAGTTTCACTCTTACTGGAATAAAGTTGACATTCAGGAATTTGAGAAGAGTCCCATTCATGATATGACCCACATAAAATTGCTACTGGATATTTCTCGCTGCACTTGTTAATGAAGACATCAGCATGCAAAAAAATTAGAGAAGGCAGCCATATATCCCCGTAAGGTATCCTAAATTAGGTCGACACAAGGCAACTTATGCTGACCTGTTTGTGCATACGTCTATATTCAGATTTGTCTCTGGCTGACACAAGTGCCCGGTTAGAGTGATGCAGTAAAACCATCTCCCTGAACAGCACAGCATTACAGTCAACCTACCAAGGTTGGCATTTTGAGTGTAGACACTGCTTGCTTGACTTGTGTCAACTCTAGCAGTCCTCCGCCAGCTGTCCCTGTTCCCTGCGATGGCAACAGCTCTGGTCACCATTTTAAACTTTAGTGCCTGGAATCACAGAGACCAGAAGACACCCTCCCTCCCCACTTTAAAATTCTCCACATTTCTGAAACGCCTTTTCCCGACTGTCCACCTTAGAGAGCACACCTAGCAGCCAAGCACCCATGGCAGCTCCATGAACACAGAGAGATACTAGACACGGTCCCGCCTGTAGTAGACAGGAAGCATTAGATTTCTTGGCTCTGTGGGGAGAAGAGGCTGTGAAAGCACAGCTACAGACCAGCTGTGGAAACATCAGTATCTTCCACAGGGATGCAGGGAAAGAGGTACAATGAGGAATCAGCAGCAGCTCTGTGAAAGGACAGGAACTTTGTCAGTGATGGGGCGTGCAACAATAGATCTGGTGCTACGCAAGAGATCTTATGTTTCTACAGTCTACATGTCATACTGGGCAGAGACCCCACCAGCCCCTGGCAGACCACAGTGGATGGCTTGGAGGAGCCCAAGAATAGCAAGGAGGAAGAGGAATAGCAAGGAGGAAGAGGAAGAAGAAAAAAGGAGGACTCCAGCCATGCCATAAGTCAGGACGTGTTTGAGACTTCAGATTCTAGCCAGTCCTGCCAGGCTAGTACAGATGACTCTGAAGAAGGGGAAGGGAACTCAAGTGAATGTTTGCATGCATTTTCCTTACAACATTTACGTTCAGAGATGGTGCTGGTCCATCCCAAAGTTAAGACAAAAGTAACAATTTTTCATGGTTTTATTCATACAAGAAGAGGTAATTACAACGAACAGAGCAGAAAAGCATCTGCTTTTTGTCCCCCTACTGGAATAGGTGAGGGAGTGAGACACATGCAAGGCAAGGCATACAGATGTCCCTTTTATCTTCCTGAGATGTCTTGAGGAAGCTTTCATCGTCATACCCTGCAATTCTCTCCCCAAGGTTTCTTCTTATTTCTTCTCCTGTGGTAGGACACTTCTCCATGTCACTCTGAGATGAGCTCCACTTGCACCATTGCAGTAAACTGGTTAGTGGAGTACAGGCCCAGACGGCTTCCGGACACAAGCTTCAGTAGCAGCTGTGTTCTCTGTGCCTTTGTACCCCTAAAGAGTGAGGGATTAGCTAAAACCACCAACCCCTGTGGAAAACAATGCCAACAATTCAGTGCCATTTTACTAGGCTCTTACCCAGGGAATAGGGACACCATTTTTATAGCTTTATGTAACAGAAATTCCTTTCCCTCCCTCACCCCTGGCAGGCCACTCTCAACATCACTGGGGCTGGAGAGCAGTGCTGTGCCGAGGTGCTCCGAAGCTGAAGTGTCCAGAAGCAATTCTTATTGAAGGGAGCTCTGAAACATCTCTGTCCCTTGTGCTGTAAATCCAACGGTACATCTGTCTGTTTTTATCAGCAGCTCTTGGCATGGCAGCCTGGAAGTACTCCCCCGTCCACACCCACAGAATGCCCCACCCTGAGGAGGAGAAAGGAGAGGACATAGTCATCAAGATCCTGCAAGCCAGTGCTGAACCAGACTCCAAACCAAGAATTTGGAGGGTCAACACGACTGATAGCATGGGAAAAAAGACAGAGGACAGGAAAAGGCCCAGGAGTCCAAGCAGGACAAGGAGTGGCAAACGCACCAGGACACCATGGGTCTTCTCAAGCAGCAAACCCAAAGGCTGCAGGCCTTGCCTGATTTACAGGTCCAAAAATCCTGAACTCTTCGCAATCCACAGAGAACCCCACGTAAGCAGCTCACCTCCCCCTTCCCCTCCCATTCCACCAGGCATCACAGGCCTCAGCCCTCTGCGAGACAGCAAGGAAAACCCCAACTTCACAGACACCCATTGTCGGGTTTAAGGGTCAGTGTACACAGCCACCATAGGCTACGTTTGGTTACTCAAAGGCACTTACAATGTTTACTTCCTTTCTCATCTTGAATTTTCACCCCTTTAAGTTATGTCAAAAATTTGTATACCATTGTGTGTTCCTGTCTCCCACCGCCACCCCCCCACACACTTTTTTTTTGGGGGGGGGTCCACTATTCTATCCACTCAATCAAATTCTATTTTTGGAACATCAAAATGATCTTTATTGGTTCCCAGCAAGCACTGCAGAATGCATGGTGGCAATCAAAGCCAGCGGCGCTCGTAAATGCACACCAAGCACCACAGAAGGCATAGCTTCGGTCAAACACCCGTATGTACACATGTATAGCAAGCAGGACACAATACTCAAGCTCCAGGCCCGGAGAACACTCCCGCAGACAACGCTCCTGTGGCTGACCTTTCAAGCCACATAGCTCCATGATGGGCTCTTGTCACAGCCTTTGTGCCTGGCTGTTCTGAGCCGACAGACAGCCGCTCCACCTCTGCCCTCCACCCTGGGGGAAGCATTTCCTCCTTTGCCTCACAAATATGATACGGGCAATCACAACCTTTAGATCTCAGGGAGAAAAATTGCCCAATCTAAACGAGTGAACACATGCCAGCATCCCTTCATTCGACCAAACGCACATCCCAGCAGTCAAACAGCATCTGTTAAGTGGGTAGCTGAGGCTTTCCTTGTGGCTGTTGAGGTCACCAGCATACAGCTCCATGAGCCAGGGATAGGCTGTGGCCCCCAGAATCACTATTGGTATTTCAGTATCCTGTGTAGCAGGAGACAGTTAATGGCCCTGCACACTTGGATGACAATAACCCTTCACTGTGGATTTTCCAAAGTGATTTCCAGCTGACCAGTAGCCGTCTGGCATTGCACACTTCTTTGAGCGCAATCTCCACCGTCAATGCAGCTCTCATTCGGGTGTCCCTGTGCTGGAGGGCTGGGATGAGCTCGGCACATAGATCCAGGAACATGACCTTTCCTATCCAGAAGTTCTGCAGGCACTGCTCGTCATCCCAAATGTGCATTGGTGTGATGTCACCAGTCGGGGTTCGTTTCTTGAACCCAGAAGTGGCGCGCCATCCTATGCAAACCTGAATCGTTTTTCTTCAGCCAACTATCCTCGAAGAATTCCTCAGTCCTCAAAGAAGTCCCAGTTGTTGTGGTACTTCCTAAGCATCTGTAAATATAGGAGAATAATGCATCCTCTATTTGCAACGCTCAAGAGAACAGTGCAGAGTTCTGCGGGCTCCAGATGTTGCGGCTTCACATGCTGGGATGCCTCTCCTGGTGTACCACACTTCACATCGACACAAGCACTCCTGGTGAATACACACAGCGCGAGTGTAAGCAGCCAAGAAGGCACACTCCTGAGTAATATCCAAACTTTGGCAGCCTTCCACCCGCCAACATACCTTGTGTTGACCAAAGTTTGTAACGCAGACATGGCCAAAGAGACACTGTTCACATGGAGCAAAGTAATGCACTGTATGTGTCACCAGCAACAGCCATTGCCTGACATGCGTGAGCCTTAAAATGAAAAGTTGAAGTACAGGAATAATGGCTCACCATTTTGCAAACAATACACAAATTAGGTCACGGAGTTTTCTTCTACTTGTACCATGTAAACCTATTAAGGACTTTGTCGAGTCAATCTGACATGATTCACGGGGTCAAACTATTACGTCAATGAATACGGGTTACGGGAAAGACTCTTATATGCCCGCATATGCGGAGGGTGCCACAAAGGGCATAAACCCTAGCCAGCCTGAAAGCATCACCACCTCACTGTAGACATGCACCCTGTAGGTGTAGCCAAAAAACAGATATATATTTCTCTCCAGCCCTCTTTTGATGCAAGGTGAGAGCAGAGCAAAAGATCCTAGGGTACATTCACAGAGCACCAGCTAAGGCTGTCTGGTAGGATCATGGAAAACCCTTGGACAAAGCCATTCAACTGAAGTCAGCATTGTTACTCTTGCACTAAATAATTATTGCAGTTCAACAGCTTCTTCAGTATATCAGCTGCTACCAACGTGAGTTTAAGTTACAAACTAATGTTACCTTATTGGATCTCCACTGTCACACTAACTGATTTCATGACCCCACACTCACGAACCTTCAGCTTTAACAGGGCATTGGGTCAAGGTATTTTCCCCATACATTGGATCATCTACCATAGCAACCCTAGCACTTATTTATCCTTTGAAAGCTCTAAATTGAAATATTTTTCTTTCTTGACACATTACTTCCCATTTCATAGATATGCTGGTTTGCTGCTTTACTGTTTGGCTTAGCGAGACAGCGCGCTGGCCAAGTACAAGCTTTAAAACAGTGGGGTCACACTCTAGGTCCACCAATACACACAGTTACTTTTTAATTTAATTTTTAAAAAAAAGTACCATAAAGAGAGCCAATGTGGTCCTGGCAATCATTTCTTTGTGGTCTGCATCTAGAGTAATGTTCAAATGCACACTCCAGTAGCACATGGAGAGATGAAGCAGTGTCAGCCGTGCAAGAAATAAAATTTTGACACTGGCTGTATAATCAAGAAAATCCTGGCTGTAGAGCAATTCGGCTTTCATCTAAACAGTTATTTTAACCATGGAAACATCAATAGGCTGTTTTTCAGTACATATTACGAAAGTCCAGCTCTTAGAAGCCACACAAAAACTCTGCTTAGTTATGCTGTTGGCTTCAGAGGGAAAATAATGAAGCCTTTATTAAGAAGAAAGAAAAATTCCATGTAGTTAAGCTGCCACTTCTAATTCGGCTGGCAAATTTTCCTTTATTGTATCACGGTAATGCGGTTAAAGCGAGTCACTACGGTTGGAGTGTTTCCCACCCGACGGAGGCATGCAGCGGGTACAGGAAAGGTGTAGTGTAAAACTGGCTGCTTGGGGCAAGTCATCCTGCTGAATGATTCCAGGTGGACTCAAAGTAAACACAGTGCAGCAGGGGCACCTTTGCTTATCACGTGCTGCTAAGTGCAGCATATGCATTAGCAGGCTTGGGCCTTGCCTGGGCCTGCTGGCCTACAGATCATGGGGATGAGGAACAGCAACCAGCGCAGAAGCCAGGCCCACTCCTGATGCTCTCCTGGGTGCAAAGTCAACACTGTGCTGTGTTGCTTGCATAGGTGTTGCATAAAAGAGATGTCTTACATCCTGGCCCATTACTACAAAGGAACTGGGAAAAGAGGGGTCACTTCGCAGCCTCTGCCAATGGCAGGGCCTGGCTCTCACCACTGAGCAATGAAAGTCCTCCTCTTCTCTAGTTCCCTCCCAATGCTGCATGGCAGGTGGAGAAAAACAGGTAAGACGCATCCCCAGGGGAGAGGTACAGAGGAGGAGTGGAGCTTGCCACTCCCCAAGAGGGGGAGGGTGGTGCAGAGTCTGAAGGCCAAGGAAACAGAGAGCAGAGAAGGAGAATGGGATGGAGGGAGGAACGGATCCTGGGGGAGTTTGCAGGGACTGTGAGAGTGATCTGCAACACAAAGAAGGTGGAAGCAAGGTATCAAGAGTAAAATGGGAACTCCGGGTGAATGGAGGAGGGTAAGGAAAGCCAGGGGACAGTGATGGAGAGTGCAGAGAAAGGGGGGAAAGAAGAATTTCCAGAGGGAAGGGAGAAGAATGGGGGAAAGAGGAAAAAGAGAGAGATCAGCCACATGAGAGCATGAGGAGGAAGCAGAGAGAAGAGGGATGGCTGAAGGCAGATTTGTATGGGGATGGAGTCAGGATTGTTGAAAGATTCGAAGCCAAAAGGAACCACTGTGATCATCTACTCTGGCCTCCAGTAGGGCACACACCAGAGAACTTCCCCACAATAATTCCTCAGGCATATATTTAAAAAAAAAAAAAAAAAAAAAAAAAAGAAGATTCAAACTTCATTTAAAAACCGTCACGAATGGAGAATCTACCATGACCCTTGGCTGACGGCTGATTACTCTCACCATTAAAAATAGGCACCTTATTTCCCGTCTGAAACTGTCTAAGCTTCAACTGCCAGCCACAGATCATGTTATACCTTTCTGTGCCAGACTGAAAAGTCCACTATTAAATATTTGTTCCCCAGGTAGATGCTTAGAGACTTAAAACAAGTTATTCCTTAGCCTTCCCTTTGTTAAGCTAGATTGAGCTCGAGTCTCTCACAGTAAGGCAGGCTTTCTAATCATAGACTCTCAGACTTTAAAGGTCAGAAGGGACCATCACGATCATCAAGTCTGACCACCTGATCATGGCAGGCCACAGAACCTCAAGGACTGACTCTGTAATAAACCCCTAACTTCTGGCTAAGTTACTGATGTCCTCAAATCATGGTTCGAAGACTTAAGTTACAGAGCATCTGCCATTTACACTAGTTTAAAGATGCAAGGGACCCGTGCCCCATGCTGCAGAGAAAGGTGAAAAACCCCCAGAGCCTTTGCCAATCTGACCCATGGGAAAATTCCTTCCCAACCCTAAATATGGCGATCCTTTAATTATTTCTCATGGCTCTTCTCTGAACCCTCTCCAGTTTAATCAACATCTTTCTTGAATGGTAGACACCAGAACTGGACAAAGTGTTCCAGCAGTGGTCACACCACTGCCAAATATAGAGGTAAAATAACATCTCTACTATTATTGGAGAGCCCCCTATTACTGCATTCAAAGATTGGATTCGCCGTTTTGGTCATAGTGTCACACTGGGAGGTGGAGTTCAGTTCATCATCCACATGACCCCCAAATGTCTTAAGAGCTAGAATAGAGTCCCCGATCCCATAAGTATGGCCGACATTTTTTGTTCCTAGATGTACACCTTTACAGTTGGCCATGAGGTGAGGAAGGGCAGAAACCGGTCTTAAGGAGAGATGACAAGTGAAAGACTGGGGGGAAAAGAGTGATAGAAGGAAAGAAGTCACTGAGGAACAAATAAAGAGAATAAGAACAAGGAGAATGGGACAGAGTGGGCTTTTTGGGTTTTTATTTTAAAAAAGCTAACAGAAAATTTGGTCCCACATGTCTTAAAATCCCCAATGCACACAGGTTTAATGAATGAGTTCTCTCTCTCTCAGCAGATGGGACTGTGGAGGGAGATGAGGCTTCTTGGAAAACCTGTGTGTGAGGTGGACACAGGAGACTCATTCCTGTGCATTGGGGAGGGAAAGCTCTCTTCAGGGCTTATTTCTTTTTGTTGCACCTCTCCTCCTCCCACACAACACTGATGCTGGCTCTTTGGCTGGTAAGACATGTGCACATATTCACTCAGGAGTAAGTGATGCTGTTTGAAGCCCTATGGCTTTGGGGTTTATTTACTGGTATTAGTATAGAAATTTTATTTCCCTACTGGCCAAATATTCTCAGTGCCAGGTAGAAGCCACGGTGGGGGATGGTATTTATGTGTTCAACGAGTTTAAAAGCTGAAGTTCTATTTGTCAAAGTTTTCCTACTGTCATCATTCGTACAGCTGTAGCACCTATGAAACCTCGTGATGGTTCAAGGCCCCATTGTGCTACCTGCTCTATAGACAGCAAAGATGCTATCTATGATAAAGAGCTTTCAGTCTAAAATAGAAGGACAAGTTCTCACCTGGTGTAAGCTGGCATAGGTTGATTTAGGACAATGGAGATACGCTAGCAGAGAATTTTACCCAACATCTGAAGAGGACTGGAGCAAATGCTGCTGTATTCTCCAATGGCATTAACAGATTGGAAAACATGAGGCTGAGAAATATTTTTTGCTTTGCACTGTTTGAAACACAAAAGCTACCCTGCACTTACTGGCTTGCGGAGTGAAGAGTTAATCATTATTAGCTGAGGTTTACATTTCAGACCACTAACAACAGACCATTAAAAAGTTCTGTCTAAGACGCTGACACATTTGCCCTCCTATTTATGGTGTAAGTTATATTTGTCTTTGCAATGTTTCCTTTAGTGCTGGCCCAGATGCAAACTGGAACTAGTTCAGTAAAAACAGTTCACCCTTAATGATACAGAGTTTCTAATGAGGTACTTCCCAAGACACACTCACCCTTTCTGAGTAACAATTATTCACATATGATAAAAATAAAGATGTATCGTAGTACCTTCAATATTCTCATCAATTACTATATGTAGCTTCTATCAAGTGAGTATTGAGGCAATTGATATGTTATTAGAAAACCCCCACCAAGGAAACTTTATATGTTCTGACACAGCTGCTCCTATTTATGTGATGTTGCATCTCTGTGGGGGGAAAAACATGTAACAGTTAAGTAAAGTTGTGGAAGCCATAATTTGAGTCTTATTGCTGGACTATATTTTACTCAATTTTCCTTTTAGGCCTTGTCAACTAAAACTAAAAAAAAATTATTTATTACAAGTATGAGAAAAATATGCATGAGAGAGAGACAATCCCTATTATAATGTTCCTACCCATATATAAGGTAAATGTCTGAAATGAAAACAGATTTGCATGAGACAAAGTCACACACAACTGCCAGTTTGTATGCAGCTCAGGCCTTTTATCTACCCTTTTTATTATGTACATACTAATAAACAATGCTGAAGCAAGTAATTGAATATGCATAAATTCAAGTTAACATGCATAAGTTCAAATAACTTCAAGTTAAGTATGTTGAGTAAGATTCTGCACTCAGTTATATCAGAGTAAATCTGGAGCAGTTCTACAGAAACAAGTAGAA
This sequence comes from Mesoclemmys tuberculata, assembly GCA_007922155.1. Taxonomy (NCBI): domain Eukaryota; kingdom Metazoa; phylum Chordata; order Testudines; family Chelidae; genus Mesoclemmys; species Mesoclemmys tuberculata. Next base: position 7,565,977 of record ML677027.1, read on the forward strand.
TTATTCCAGATATACACTAATGTATGATAGCAGTATTTGCTCAATACATACAGATACGTTTCTCTTTCAGCTCCAGTAGCATATACTCCTGTTATATACTAGCAGGGCATTTGGTTATAGTGGGTGGGTCTCACCTTATATAACCCATGTTATGCTTGTATAAATGAAGAAACAAACATATACCTATGTAAACAAAGCTGTACAACAACATTACATAGGCTGTTGGCGGTTTGGAGACAGACAGTATTTATTTATACATGCCTTATTTCTTGTTCCACAAGATAAAGCTGTCCAAAACGAGGCATGATCTAGTGGCCAGATCTTGCGACAGAGATGAAAACTTCCCAAGTTCCTTTCGCTGCACTGAAATCTACTCCTATAGTGGCCTTGACAATTTAACATCCCCTTAATCTTGTTTCTCCCCATCTGTACCATATCAATTACAAAACTTACTTGCCCCACATGGGTGCTGTGAGGTTTATTGTTGGTAAAGCACTTTGAAAAATATTTTGATGGTCAGAGAACAAAAATCACAAACATGATAAATTAACAGGACATGTCAACAGACCACAACAATATTTTGTTGTATTTCAGGAGAGATCAGATAATTACTTAAGATGCTATGTATGGAGTTGCTGCTCACGTAGCATCTCAAGCAACTAAGTAACTACTACTACACTACACAACACCACACCACTAAGTTGCCAGCTATCGTTACCTACCCTTGGCGAAGCGTACTGTCATGACCAGGATTCAGTTGGAAAACAGAAACAACAGCTTGCAGCTCTCCAAATTTAGTTAGTGGTAAATTTGCTATTTCAACCAAGGGAGAGCCAAACGGCAGAAATTATTAAATGGCTGGGCACTCAGCTGCCTCTTCTTTCTCATGAAGACTGGAGCACACTTATCTGGGGCTTTCATAGAAATGTTCACATCTAAAGGCCAAGTTACACTGACTCGAGTTCTTTTCCTCAGAAGGACTTTCCCCTTGAGGTGAGCTGTAGGTAAAGCTGACCAAAGAAAGAGCTATATTGTGAAATACCATCTTGATTGAGATCATCTTCCCCAGCTGGCTAAATTCATCTGTTGGACCTTTGAACTTCATGGAAGAAACAGAGAAGACATGAAGGTAGATGGAGAGAAAGAATGGGACCTTAGGAAGTCGGAAGGAAAGTAGTAAATACTCATAGAAAGGGGAACAGAAAGTTAAAAGTAATGAGGAAGATGACAGAAGAGCGAAGCTACAGGAAAGGAAGGCGGATGAGAGAGAAATGGTAAGCAGAAGCAGCAAGAGAGACTGGTACAAAATGCTTAGTTAAGGAAATGAAGTCTAATGGCTAGGTCATTTGGTCTGACTGAGAATTATGCTCAACGAAGGACCTGAAAGGAGTACATCTATGGGGGAAGGAATAAAAGTGGCTATTACTTCCCTCCTCCAGCCCTCACTCCTGGGAGCAGTAAGAAAACCGTTTGGCTCCTGGTATAAGTCAGAGGCTTAATTACACAGGCTGCAAAAAGCATCCCCTTCCTGAAGACTGTTCCACCAGTCATGGATTGATAGGGTGTCAGATGCTAGCCCCAACATAAGGGAGGTAGCATGGGGCTGGCTATGCTGACTGAGCACCAGTAGGAATCGTCCTGAAAAATAAGAATCACCAAGTGCCCACTTCGGGCAGCCTTCCTGCTCCTTTGTGCCACTAGACCAGAGCGAAGAGGCCAAATGAGGGCTGAGGAACACTATCAAGTCCCCGATCTGTCAGGCAGCTCGTCAATAAAGCCGTTATGTTCTTATGAAGGGAGAGCTTTTCTCCTGAAACGGTTCTCTCTCTGATACAAACACGATGCAGACAAGCACACTGTACCAGCTCTGGAGGGGGGAAAAAAGAGGGCATTTGTCATAACAGCAACTACACAGAGATGAATCAGTATCCTAGGAGTGGCCTAAAAGGGAGTGAAAGAGGGAAGTCGTGGTAGTGAGAAATGCTTTACGGAAAGAAAGAACAAATAAAGGAAGGGACTGCTGAAGGAAAGTGGGATGGCGGCAGCTGAAGGGAGGACAGACAGTGAGATGAGGAGGATCGGGAAATGAGGGCAGCGCTCAGCTCTGAAGAGAAGGAGGGAGATGGAGAGCACAGGTCAGGGACTGAAGGCTGATATTAATAAGGCTTGTTTAGAGAAGGAAAAATAGGCAGTGGTTAAAGGCGGTTGGGACAGAAGGGGGAGGTGGTGCCTTCCCCTCTAGCTTTTAACGAAGGGAGAGAGATGTGTGAGACTGCGCGTGCGCACGCCCGCACTCTTCATTTAACCCGAGCACAGGAACCAGAGAGGTTATCACAGGAAAAGGAGTCAATGAGGCAGAGAGAGAAATGAGTGCGGGTTGCTCATGGAAGGAAACAAAAGGAAGAAGTGAAGGGACAACTCTCCTTTATGTCACTTCTCAACCACCTCCTCTCCTGACCTAGAGAACTTTATTATGTGCATAGCCTGCACTTCTATCCTCCTCCAATTCTAGCACGGAGGAGCAGCAGGTGCTCATCTCTGCCAACAAACCTCCCACAAGACATCTCACCTTCCTGGATCATTCACCCTCCTAGCTCTCTTTCCACCCAAACAACAGAAGTGCTATTCATGGCTCTTTTGTCCACACATGTAACTAATGCATGTTGTGTGCAAAAAGATGTATAAATGTTCAAAAAGACTCTTTCGGGCAGAAACTGCACCGGAACAGACTTCTCCCTCCTCCTCCCAGCCAGCCCAGGTTTTTGATAAGAGCGTAGCAGCAGGCGTTCCATGAAGCCGTCTTCTCTGTTTCCACTTCATAAATTGCTTCCCTATGTACCGTATCCATGAAATCCAACTATATGGTATGAATGAGCTTTCTAAATATTTATGACATGCTAAAAAAAAACTGCAAGAGGAATTTATGACTCACTAAGGAACTGCTAATCTAGGACCGATCTTCATAAATTATTAAATTTGTGTCATGTTTCAGAAATCATGTTCACATTTTACACAATTATCTTGGACCTACAGCACGCAGGCCAAAAGATCAATATCGCTGTGTCACCAGCTACTGGCAGAACAAAACAGATAAACAGCCTTCTGCTGAAGATGGAAAATATCAAATTACCTACAGAGCTGGACGCAGTCCAGGCTGCTGTTATAAAGAGAGATGCTAACCTTAAGCAATAATACAGCTATTGACAAAAGCATTGCTTCTGAACTCTCCATATTTATAATCCATATTGTGTACAATTAAAGGCATTCAGTACAATCTTGCAAGCAGCCCTAAGAACGATAGAGTTTTATAAAACATGCAAGATTCTTTGCAAATTTCCAAGAATGTAGCATTATGCCCTCCCATCTCATTTACCTCTAGCAATATTTGGCACAGGAAAAATGTTTATATTGTAACTCAACGAGCAGACTGCCTGTGTGACTAAGCCGTAAAAAAAGATATTACTTCATCTACTTCATCTCACAGAACTTTTCTGATCCAACCTGTCTGAAAAGATGGTTTGAATTAGACACGAGAACACAGGAAATGTATGCTTCGCAATATTCTTCCACCCTTTCGAATGAGGAAACCTCACAGAATTTTATGGACAAATTTTGCTCTCAGTTACACATGTGCAACTCTGTATCAACCGGTTTATGTAAGTCTATGGGGGACATGAGTTGGGATGCTACCCTTCGAGCCAGTCGTACTTTCCTGAACACCACTTTGGGACATATGTAAAGAGATGGATGTGAACCCGAGGAGCAGATCTAAATACTTGACAATCAGTGCTTGGAAGAACAATCAGAGCTGGATTGGATTTGGGTCCTAAACTCCGAGAGTCTCTACCTCCCCCGATAATGTAAGTTATGGTTTGTTGAGAGTAACTCAAATGAAGACTTTTTTTAAAGACTGTATGTTATCTAAGATTTTAACTATACTGCAAATGATTTCACGGCACGGAACAGCAGCTGAACAGAAAAGGGCCTCTCTTTCAACTATGAAGAACTGTTAGGAATGCAAGATTGAGGTCAAAATTGTGGCTTCAGTGAAGTCAATGACCATTTTGCTACTGACTCCAGTGGAGCCAAGAAGAAACCCAAAGTGCTATTAATCGATTGGTATATGTGCTCTACAGAAATACTGTCGTAAGTGAACCAGGCAACACTTCCAGATACTAAGGAAAAGGAACATCTAGTGTAGGAAGGCACCCCGGCCTGCCCCGGGATGGGGAGGCGAAGGAGGGCCACAGCCAATCGGCCAGCAGGAGGGCTGGCCAGATAAACCTGCCCAGCAACAGGCCGGGATTGGTCCAGCGGCCCGGGCCGCCCGTCAGCCCTTCAGGCCGGCCCAGATAGGACCACCATGGACGGCCAACCAGGCGCCGAGGGGCGGGACTTCCCCCGGAAGGGGAAGTATAAAAGCCAGGCCCCTGGGCTCAGTGAGGGGCAGGCAGCAGTGGGAAGCAGACCTGCCACCCAGGGCTCCGGCCGGGGAAGGCAACGGCTACGACTCCGGGCCGAAGCCCCGCCGCTCCCGGCGTAAACCCCAGGACCGGGACTGGATAGGGCCGCCGGCTGCCGGCGATTGGGACTGGCCATCGAGACCTCCGAGGGGGCTGACACCCCCCGAACCGCAAGCCTGGCCGGAGGGGCTCGGTCCGCCCCAGTGGGTCCCACCGCCCGAGGCGGGGCTAGACCTGGAGGAGCTGCCGGATGCCGACCCCCCGGAAGCTGGGGCCGACCTTGAGGAGCTGCCCAAGGCCGGACCCCCCGACGAGCCCCTGGATCTCGAGGAGCTGCCGGACGCTGAGGACTTGCCCCCGTTGCCGCCTCCGGACGCCGACGGATGGGTGAGCCTGCCATGGACCGCGCACCCCGCTCCCGGGTGGCTCGGGGTCAGCTCCTGGGGAGGACGGGGAGGAAGTGGCCCAGGGGCAGCCAGGCCTACTGGCTAGAGAAGGGGCACAGGCCCCACGGCGTGTTGCGGCCGCATCCCCGCCGCACCAGTGGTACTAACGGTGCCACTGGTAGGGCCCTGGGCTGGGACGCAGTGGAGACGGGTGGGCCTGCGTCCCCCTACCCCCTCCTCTACCCGCACTTGCCCCAGCGAGCAAGAGAGAGAGAGAGGGAGACGCCTAAACCGCCGGCCAGACAGCTGGGAGCCGCCCATGTCAGCCTGCCCTGCTGCCCAGGGAGCAGGCCGCTTGAACTGCTTGTTTGCCTGCCGGCCCTTGCCCAAGGGACCGGGCGCTTGAACTGA
>ML677027.1:7571246-7607662 GCA_007922155.1 Mesoclemmys tuberculata
GCCGGGGCGAAGGACTGCCTGCTCGCCCGCCCTGCCAGAGGGCCGGGCCTAGAGACCGACCAGTCACTAATTCCCCTTCTATTGAGGAAGGGTCCAGGACCTTCCCCCAGCGGTTGGGCCCACGGGAAGGGCCACCGCGATCAGCGCGGCACAACCGCCGTCCAACATCTAGATTAGGAACATAGGAATTGTTACGGCAGATCAGACAGCAGGCAGTACCAAATGCTTCAAAGAACGTTTAAAGAAATTCCATGGTAAACCATTATAGGATAACCCGCCTACACAGGAAGCTTCTTCCCAACTCTCCCCTCTGCCCCAGTTGCACATGGGTTGGGTTGGAATCTGAACAGTGAGGTTTGTATACTTACTACAGAAGATGTTCTGTCTTAGCTTATCTGGCTGTGTCATTATCTATTTCAATGTCTAATCCTATTAGTCTCTCTGTCTCAATATCTAGTAGCAGTGAGTTCCGCACATTAAGGATGACATTTTTTTTAATCAATTTTAAATTTGACTTTAAATGTCACGCAGTGTCCTGTTTTATGGGTCTTTTTGTAACGCAAAGGACAAGACAAGCAACATTCACTATTGTATGTATGTCTTATGCTCTATCTTATTCATCTTTCTAAATCATGATCTGTTTAGTTTAGAGAAGAACTTAAATTAGTATTTTTGCACTGTATAAAACCCACTCAACTGCAAGTTTGTGATATTTAGACATTCTTGTAGCATTCTGACTGTTGCTTAAGCAACAGATGTTCTCTTCAATTACAAGAAACGCATGTACTCTGTTTCATTTGCTGCCCTAAAAATATGCTTCTCAGATTCCTGAAGTATAGCACACATTTATTAATTAATTTGCAGAGCAAGGATCAGGGCCTCATTGTTTCTGGTACCATACATGTATGTAACACAGACAGTCCCTGCCCTAGAGAACTTACAGCAGACAACATTCTGGGTTTCTGCAGTATTTCAGTGACCTTTTTGGGAGATTCTCATCTGAACAATTACTAAAATACACACAATTAAACTCAACTGCAGTGTACATCAAAAAAAGCATACATCCATGCCCAGAATAATCATTCTAACCAACGCTAACAGGAAAATTACTAGATGCTGAAGTCATTTAAGCAAAAAAGAGAAAAATCAGCTATGAGGGCTGGGAAGTGCAGCCCCTAACAGCTCATACTTCTGTATTAAGACATTTACACTCTTTGACTAACTAATTTGCTTACCCACGTGTTTCTTAAAACTATGGACACACCGATTACGCTTCAATAAAAAAAGCATACCACAGAGAACAGGTCCCTGCTGTTCTAAGCAGCAGTTGCAATGTGGATGAGCACTTTTCAAGCATAACATACAGAGCACTTTACCACATTCCCTACTAAGCCCATATTTCCACTGATCACAGCCCCCTTTCACATTTCTAGGGATCTCACCCACAGATGCGATGCACAGGACATTATAGCGTGATGGCCTTTAGTAGGCCATTTTTTCCATCATTAAGCAGTACTTTAGGCTAACTTTGTTACACCCAGGCTCTCCTAACCTTAAACCCTAGGGCTTGTTTAAAACTTAACCAAAAATCTTTTTGTATTACGTGCAGGCCTGAATAATAGGTCTTCGCATATACTTACCAGAAGCAGAACTTCCTCTGAAGAAATTCCCAGAGCCTAACTGAAAACAGCTGATTCATGCCATGCAGTAACCACTACTGCTAGAACTAAGACTCACCTAAGTGTGCCAAGAGCCCCCCCCCCATACTTTTGAAACAGACAGAGGAAGAAAGTGTAAATGCCACACTTGTGTTCTAGCCTCTGTTTACATCTGAAAGTAGTGGATCTATCAGGAGTGCTAGAAAACTAAAATTAACTCAGGGATGGGTATAGAATAGATCCACCAATGTGCTGAAGGTGCCTTAACATCATCTATCATAGCTGTTTCTCACTGAGAAAAGGAAATAAGGGTGAGACTTTTCTTCTCAGTTCACTATAGCAAACCAAAACCACTCTCCCTCCTGCAAATTTGTAGAACTACTGCTCCTGAACACACATGAAACAGGCATGACTTTCAAATGCTCCACTCAGTCAATTTTTTTTTTTTAAACAACAGAGAGAAGCTCTGTAAGAACTTGGACGTTCTTTGAGGCCCAAATCCTGCTTGCTTCACTCGTGGGTGCTTCAATGGGGCAACTCAACTGAACTCAACTTATTTCAACCAAACAAGCTCTGGACCTAAATTTTTCTGTAGCTCAGTGCTCACCATACCAGACAAGCTTGGTCCTGAGGAGTTCTCTCTTATGCTTGGCTACAAAGGTTTTAGCTGAAAATGTGAACTCTTTTCCCCTGAACAACACAACATTGGGAAGCAGCTAACCCTAAAAAGAATGGATTATCAAAAAAAGTGTTAGCTGTTGCTGAGCTCTGCTGATATGAAGAATAAATGGATAAGTCTGTTGTTCTCATTCTTGCCAGTAAGTGCTGCTGTTTACCAGTGGAATAGCTAAAAATAATGAAGCAAGAATAAAAAGGAACGCTGCTCAGTTTCACTGTTTTGTTCCATAGGATCAGGCTCCTCCTTGAGGAAGAAGAGTTTGGTTATCTGTTTTAAATAAAAAAAAAAAAGGAAAAGCTACACAGTGAGTTTGAAAGCGTTTTTTGATAAATGTCTTGAAAACAGAAGGGTGGTAGTTTCCTGTAAGAACTGAAGAGATGTATAATCTTTTGCAGGGTAGATAAGCATACACCAAATGCTTGTGGAGAAAATTTCTGGGGGGTTAGATAATTGCACAAAACTATTCTGAGCAACAGTTTCTGGTTGTTTAACTCCCCCATCACTGCATGGAAAATGTGCTTTAAGGTTCTGGAAGAATACGCTTTTGGCTCATGTACTACATAACCAACGCATTTCTCAAGATTTATGTAGATATTATTTTATACTAAAACAACAATAAAATTAAAGAGGTAAACTGACTACCAAACCAAGGAAATTCTGAATTTAGACAGACTGCGATTTATTAACACAACCAGCAAAGAAATTGTTGACCCCCAACTCCCACTTCTGTGCCTTAACCCCTAGACCTTACTTTTTCTCTCCGATTGGAATGGCAGAGACCCTGACTCAGGTGCATATCCCTAGTCAGCAAAGCACTTAAGCACATGCTTAAATTCAGGGAATAGGTTTCATGGGAATTAAAGATTTGGCTGTAATACTGTGCTTGAACACGTTACTGAACGAGAACCTAAATGCTTTTGGGTGAGAGACAGCCTCACTGTGCTTCCATTTATAAATGTGGAGAATAGTACTACTTGTAGAGTTCCCATGAAACTCATTAAAACAACAGTAAAGTACTTGGCAATCTGTACAGCTGTATCTAAGGATGTTTTGGGTCTGAGGTAGGAAGCTTACTTTTCTAAGTTTGCTTAGGCACAATGCAGTGAAAGCACGGAGTATCTGCCAGAGCTCAGTCATTCTAGATATGAAATAATTGTAGTGCATGCTTTTACGGTTTCATTTCTATGTAGTTTTTTTCAAGTATTGTATAAAACATTGTGAGGAAGGAAGGGCAGTTTTCAAAAAGAAAATTTTTTATGAGTTTCTGGTATAAAAGCTGTGTGATGTCCATTTTTAAACATAAAGGAGATCCTACACTGTGTGGTAATTATTGCCCAATAAAGCAGACATCACATGCTAGGAAAGCATGACAGAAGATTACCAAAGAGTATCTGCCTGGGACTGTTGAAAATTGGAAGAATCAATATGGATTTACGCTGTGATAAAAGGATGCCAATCAAATTAGAAGGTAGAGTATATAAAAATTGTAATTTGACCTATGCTAATATATGGAACACAGATGAGGCCAGTCACAAGAACATAAAACTGTGTGCTCTCCACTACAGAACTGAAGATGGTCAAAGGGTTGGACATGCCATGATAGGGAGTCAAATGAAGTTGTAAGGAGCCTAATGTGGGTTGCCTCAGCTGAAGACAAGATGAGGGAGGTGAGGCTACACTGGTATGGACACATCCAGCACAGACCAGACAGCTACATTGGTAGGAGGGCCCTTGCAATGACCATGGATGGAAGACGACCACAGGGAAGGCTGAAGATTCAGTACATGGACCAGATATGAGCAGACCTTAGAGAGACCGATTTGCCTGACAGCCAGGCATATCATCATGAGTTTTGAAAGAAGGCTATAAAAGGCTGATCCCAAACAGAAAAGTGGCAAGAAAAGATTTTTTTTGAAAGGAAAAAGAATTCACTAACTTTTTTCTACTGTCTATCAGTTGTGTTCCGAAAACTCCCCATCTCATTTCATCAAATGAAACTGTGAGATTCGGGGCCGGAGGGGAGGGGGCGGTGGCGCCTAACAACACACCAGTGCATCTTCAAATGCCACAAGGCTGGCTGGACTAGATATTCAGCCGTCACAGGAAAAGCACATTCTTTAGATTTGAAGCCCTTCAGGGCTGTTTGTAGAGCACCACTGGGCCTCCAGTCCTGACCAAGACCTTTGGGTATTATCATATTATAACTCTTTACCATTAACTATCGTGGAAATTGAGTAAAAATGCTACCTGCAGCGTATAACAATATGCAATACTTGGTAAGAGCCTAATGAAAACCAACGCACAGTAGTAAAGGAGACCTTCCTATTTAGATCACTGCTTCCAACCTAATTCTCTTTTAACCATCTGGTGGCTGTTATGAAATCAACTGGTCTCAGTCTAATTCCTAGTGGACAGGTATCCATCTCAGAAAGCCATCAGTACACCCAGCACTGAGATCTTTGCTGGCAAGGACAGCATCAGAGAGGTCAGGGAAAGGACGGACATGGAGGGTGAACTACTCTCATCCCTACCGATGATTCCTCCAGAGCACGGCTGAGACACTGCTACTGCCTCCCAAGCTACAGCAGTTCTGTGAACGAAGACAGGACTTACTGTCCTCTTCTGTCAGCCCAGCACTTTTTCAGTCACCAATTAATGTTTTGAAACTTGCCCAAACACTAACTACATGCTTTAAAATGGAGTGGTTTGGAGGAAAAGACCCAGTGTGATGAGGAGGCTGTCCCCAGCTTTAATAATTAAATATCACGGACTTCAGTGGCTTTCGATCAGGCCCTCATAACTGGTCAGCTCTTACTCATTTGGTTGCAGAGGATGTCTCCCACCTTACTAGCTTGTGGCAGCCTGCATGTCACAGGGAACTGAGGAAACACACTTTTCCAGTCAATTAAACAGTCTATTGCACTATTAATTAATGTAACAGAAAATCTTAATATCTATCTACGTATCTTGTGACCCATATCCCAGAACAATTGCAATCAGTGAAGAGTTCTGTTTAAAAGCAGATGGTACCAACATGGTTCCATATCAGGGGAAACAAAATATTTTTTCCTGCTAACCCATCCTCCTCATGACAACAGTCAAAAATACCCTTCAGTAACTCGGATGTGTCAGAAAGCTTCGTGTCAGCCCAGAATGTTTGGTATAACAGTTATTTCACAAGCCTCTGGCAGGACTGTAAATTCTGGCAGTCTCAAATACATTTCCTTTGATTACAAAACGAACTTTAGAGCCATCAGAAATCTTTCACTTTTGAACCTTAACACTTCTAAATTTAGAGTATTACTTAGATTACAAATTTATCTTTTTCTTACTGACACTGCACAAATTTAAAACAAAACAAAACCAAAAAAACAACCCTGGCATATTACCACAGACCATCAAGCAAGCCTGTCAAAAATGAAACAATGGAAAAGGTTATGTTCTTGGAAGACAGAAATGCGTCCTAGTACTGAGAGGAATGCTTGGTTTAGGACTCTGGGCTAAATCATTCTGTTCTGCGCTTTACCCTCTGTGAAATGTAAATGCTGTTACATACCAAGGTCACATGGTTGTGAGTTTTAACTTGGTTATGTCATTAAAGGACTGAGGTTCTTGGATAAATGTGCTGTATAAAAGTGCAAAGGAGTGCCGCACTTACAGAAAAGGAATGAGAACAGCATTTATGTACATTTTCTGAATAAATCCAGGTTCTGCTTCACAGAAAGTTTTCTATTGTGGGCATGAAAGAACATTTTCACAGGAGGTGTTGGGTTTATTCTCTAACTTGCCTTTGATTTAAGCCAGTCATTAGATTAACAAACTTCAGTGAAGGCTACAGAGAAATAGATGTTCTAGTCATCTGAGCCATATTCGGAACCAGGAACTAACTACACAGTTCTAATCACAGTCTTGACACTGACTCCCTATGTGAAATCAACCAAGTCACCCACCCTCAATGCCTCAGTTTCCCCCCCACCTCCACTGTAAAACAGTGATATCATTCACTACCCCCACACAGGAGCCCTGAGAGGATCAGATAGTGTTTGTAAAGCAAAGCATTTTCCCCTCAAAGCATGTCATAAATGCTCTATGTTAGTATATGGATTTAAAAAAAAAAAAAACCATCTTGAGCCAAATAAATAAAAGAAAACGTTGGATGAAGATACAAATTAGCTAAAACAAATACTGACAACACAACATATAGAAGTACTAAATAATAATAAGCTTCCTGTTGCATGTAAAGACGGATATTAATGACAATTCTGGCATGAGAAACACCTAGACAAATGCCCAATTAAAGCCAGAGGTTATGATTCATGCCAGATGTAAAGGGAGACATCAAGTAGTCCATGCATATGGCCTCAAAGTAGAGTCATATTTCTTTGAACAACATCTCCCAGCTAACGTCAGTTTTTTCATCAGCTTTGCAATAGATGGCTTATTTACCCAACCAATGTAAGAGCATGAGGTTTAGGATTTCTGAACGACAACCTGCTTTGCAGTCACAATGAATATCAAAGGTCATACAAATAACCTAATAAAAGTAAGTGGAGGGATGGTTGCATATCAGTTCCCAAATCCTTAGAAAGATTTTGTAGGCACTGTTCCAATCATTGCTTAAATTCATGGCAGAACAGAAATGAAGCAGGATGGCATGTTGCTGTTAACACCTTGAGTATTTGCTCTGATTCATTAGCCCAGCCTTGAGGAGTTCTTCAAAGGTCTAATTAAACCTACTCAAGATCTGGTTTTGAAACCAGCATAATGAGAAGGAAGCAGGGGTGTGAAATGTGCCCTACCTTCCTTGTTATTGTTATTTCTATTAGACTAGCACCCAAATGCCCCTTTCAGAAAGAGGCTCCTTTGGTGTTAGGCATTGTACAAAGACAGAGATGGAGTAAGACAGGCCGTTGCTCCAAAGAGCTTCCAATCTTCACACACACTTATACATTTGAAACGACTGGGCAGGAAAACAGACTACAACATACCAACTGAGTGTTCAAGGAAATGATGATGATAATACCTACCTCTTACCATCAGTAGATCTCAAAACAGGTATCTTGCATATTCTAACTTTTTGAACATTTTAACATTTATGTTCAATCCTAGCCTAATTTTTTTTTAATTACTAAATCCTTGTCATTTCTTTATTTGTTTATATTTAACAAATCCAAGATGATTTTTATTTTCTTTCAAATCAATACGGTTTTATTTCTGCCTCCCAGCCCCTATCCTCAAAGTGATTTTTATTTTTTTATGCTTTTTGCAATTTACATTTAATAGTTATGGATTATTATGGAATTAGTCTGACTTAGGTGTTTTCTGAAAGCTAACCTACATTTGATAGTCCAATAAGATGTGCAATCCTTGCTTGCGTGAATTTCTCAGTTAGGAAAGAATGAGTGGGAAAAGTCCCTAAAATGTGTGTGCTAGTGTCATGTGATATCTGATGTGAGAGTATGGGCACTGAGATAGTGTGTGGTTGTGTACAGTTTCTCTCTCCCAATTATAGCCTTGGGACCTGATCCTGAGGGCTACGGAACACCAGCCCGTCTCACGGATTTCGTCCAGCATTATGTCCATCCCAAATGGATAACATGGGGAAAATGGGATTCCATCATGGGCAAGCCTTGGACCACAGACACTCAAATGGAGGGGAATGCCTGAAAATCCAACTCTTAACATATAGAGGGATTTGGCACAAATGGTTCTGTTTTCATTACCTTTTGTTTTATCATTTTTCTTCCATCACCATGCACAAGAACAAAAAAAGTAAAACAGTGTAACTGGAAACAGAATAACCCTTAGTCTTCCCATCATAGTAACAGTATTTTTTTTTCCATGGGAGGGAGGGGGGGTCAACTACAAAATCCTCAAGTCATGTGCATCGTGAACGAATGCAAACAACGTGATCATATTTCTGCAAGCCTTGTGCTCTCTTGGAACTCCGGGAGACCCTGTGAGGCAACACTAGGCAGTTGTTGTGTTTGGGAGTGTGGGAGACAGAGAGAGCTCAAAGGCCCTGTCTATGTCCAGCAGCTTCCATAAAGATTCTCCTTTATCTTCACTACAATGCACTCGTCTCTTCTCTACCACGAAGGACACTACTCCCTTGTCATGTTGCATCTTAACGTAGGTCCCCCCATCCTGCACTAGGATCTGCTAGCATGGATCCCTATGTGCATGGCCGTTGACTTGCCCTTGATGTAGGATCAGGAAAACTGTAAGTCTTGAGATATGGAATGAAATCCTGGCCCCTTTGAAGTCAATATCAAGAGCAAAATTCTCTTCAGTGGAACCAAAATTTCACCCATGGTCATTTATTGGACTGTAAAGCACCAGTCAAATTTGCACACCTTTATCTACAGAGCTGTTATACAAAGAGTGAAAAAGAGAAACTGAAAAGCTTACAGGCAGATGCAAGCAAATACCACACAAACATGCAAGCCCAAGTCACTCTGTGTCAGAGACACAGGGTGAACTGCACTTCACATTCCTTTCCTTTCAGGAGACAGGCTTCCTACACTTCCCTCTGAATGGAACCCCAGGTCCAGCCCTCAGACTAGAAGAGATCTCTGGGCTGCAGCCCCTCTGGTTCCCTACCCTATTAACATGACAGACTCAACTCCGTCAGGCGCCTGTCAGTCCTTTCACTCCATGGGCCAGTGACCAGCAAGCTGCTTAAAGCAACTCAAAATACCATCTCCCAAACAAAGCAATATTTATTCATCCCCCCCAAGATACAAAGCAGGTACAGCAAAGGATAAGAACAAAAACAGGTCTCCACATGCACATACCTCCTTACCTACAACTTTCCTTGCAAGCTTAGATGCATTTGATCTAGCCTGGCTACCCCCCCCTCCTCATCTTTGACGAGGAGAAGCAGGCTGCCCTGTTCACAACACGTTCCCTCTGTCTCTTGTGTGTCTTTCTCACGGCTTGTCAGATACCGTTCACAGTCTCTTGCCATTCACTCAACTCCCACCCTTTCCTAAGACCTGGGCCTTCTAAGGTTGGATATCTTCCTTTTGATTCTAGTCTTGGGAAGACTAAACCATTCCCAGCCTGCCTGTTAAAAGGTGTTCCCCCCCCACAAAAAACCAACAGTTTCCCCACTGTTTCCTCCAGGACTTTTATCTGTGTCATTGTTTTACCTCTCCTATTTGGTTCCTTTAACAGCCTCTTTTTATCGAACTCCATAGCAAGCACACAGAGGCATATACCTTACTCCTTTTGCAATTGGTTGCATCTTCTGCGGGAATAGCCACAATTGAAGAGCTCATGAAAAGAGGAGCTTGAAGGAGCAGGAGGATGCTTGGCTCCAATCAACTCAGAGACTATCCAATCAAAGGGCAACATGGTGGGGTTGGAAGGATATAAAGCAGAGTGAGTAGAGGAGATAAAGGGACATGCTAGAAAAGTAGGCTTAAAGGAATCCAAGGAGCAAGTTTAACAGGTGTAAAAGGAAGGAAGGTAGGATGCAGTCATACAGAGGCTTGAATGGGAAGAGAAGGACAGTGACATCATTCTAGGAAACCTGAGGAAGCCAGGGAAAGGATGAAGAGGTGGAGATGTGCTCAGCACAGCAGGAGCTGAAGAACTGAATAGACTGGACCATGGAAAGACACTTCACTCATTTTGTTTCGATCAGACAGGAAATTATATTAAGCTTTTTAGAGCAGCACTTTCATGTACAGAAAGCAAGCATTTTGTGAGGGAATTGGTTGTTTTATACAGGCAGACACACAGTGGGAGTGGGGAGGAGGGACCCTCTGTTTTCCACAAGAATTCCCCTGCAAACATGAGGGAGTCTTCCTGAATCAGCAGAAACTGCCAACTACCTAATGCCAAGATCCACGGCCCAAATATAAAACCACTAGGAAGAAACATATTTCAGAGTCTGATTAAGTGTTCCTGATAAGACTATGGGCTCTGGACATAATATATTATCTATTTTGGTACAACTTCAGAAAAGCATGAATAAGCAGCCTTATCTCATTGATGTAGAGATTCTGGAGAGGGGAAATAACGGCATGACAGTTTAAATACATCTTCTAAAAGAACTGAACATGGAAGTGAACTCTGACACAATAGCTGGCCATTATCACCAGTGGCTACACACTCAAGGACTTGAATCCCATTTGACCTATCTTCTACATTTTATATCTTGTTTAGAGAACGGACTGACAAATTAGAAGATTTAAATGCAGTAGCTGCTGGAGACCAATAGGCTGCCATTCATACCTGGAATCATTAGTTAGATTATTAGTTCACGGAACCATTGGATTTTAGAAGCTTGGAAAGTGTTTGATATGGGGAAAACTAGCTAGGAAAAGCTTATTAATTACAAGAAAAGGTCCAATGTGTTAAAAAAAGTCACCTGATTTGTCTAAATTTTCTTTATATTAAACCATCGAATCTAACTCCCTGATAACGACATAATTGAATCTAAACCTGATCGACGTGAAGGCTGTTACCTCAGACTCAAACTCTCTACTAATGTGGTGTTTTTATATTGTAGATGAAATTCATCCCTACACTGAAGGCCAACACAAGTCCCAGTTCAGCCTTATTTAAGGGGATGAAGTACTGCGTATGCTTTACACTAACCTTGTGCACAAGGGTGAATTTCACCCTGTGTTATGGCCTAGGAAAGAAAATATCTTTTTAGTTTTTATGGCACAAAGTAAATGCAAATTATTTTTAAAAAAAACAAATGACAGTAAAGTCAGAGGTGTTTGTGCTGCACACGTATTGCTGTACATTTAGTGACTGATGAAACAGACATCTCTGCAGTGAACTCACAATAATACACCTTTGTCCTCTGTGAAGTCTAGTAGAGTGTACAATGCAATATCATTAGCAGGGGAGCATTTTAACCAGAGAACGTATGTCTCCGTGCTATAACATACCAGATAACGAGGTTCTGTAAATGCCTTTGAGTTCACGTTACTGGATCTGGTTCCTCTGCTTTAGTGACTAATGCATAGGTAAAGGTATCTCCTGTGTGATTCATGGGCAATGTCCACAGGAAGGTGCAAATCCACCTGCACACTCACCTAGGAACTCTGAGTAACAGAAATGGTATGGTTAATCCACACAAAGAGGAAGACTGGATGAGAGGTAAGAGATCTGCAAGCTTATTCAGGATTGAGCTCTTAGAAGGTGAGTAGGGAAATGGTGCAAATCAAAGGAGGACCACAGCTCCACCTCTGCATGGAAGGCTCTCGGCAGGAAGGGTCAATACATGTCTCACACCAGCTACTCCAACCTCCATGGATCAGTGGCACAGCTCACAAGGGACATTTTTCTTCCCCACCTCCCCGAGTGAATCCCCCCCAGCACTCAACCTGGGCTAGAATTTGCATGTAATCCTAAATTAAATCCAGTGGTCTTAATTCATGGCATATCTTACACAGGTTTATTAGTCAGGTATCTTTATGAACATTTTCCATCCAGTGCAAATACCTTACACTTTTCAGCACCCATGAACATCACCCCTTCCTCGCAACCCAAACACCAAAAAAACCCACACATTTGTGCTAAACTGAGATGTAATGACAAGCCCATTTGCTAAGTGACTACCTCATCTGCCTTACTAATTTCCGTTCTAATTCAGAACATTCCTTATCCATGCACACATAGAAATACAACATTCCTTTTTAAATGCTTTTCGTTCACCGCAAAGTATCTAGCACTGTGCATTGTTCATTTTACTTAATCTAATTCCTGCACTCGCCCATTTCAGCATCACCCATTACTGAACACCTTTCACGTTTTAATTCTCATGGCATTAGACTTGCTGCTCCAAAGTAGCACCTTATGAACTCTAGAATAAAAGAGATTAATTACTATACTGGAGTTTTAAGTAAGAGCAAAACTATTAAGTGCCTCCAGGAACGCAAAGGTTGAGTGGTTAATTCCACAAAAGCCAGGCATTACACAGTTAAAGTGCCCATGACAGCTTTAAGGTTACTGTTGCAGTGCGTCTCCACCACCATCCAATGTATTCAACTGCCAGTAGCCAGTTCGTGTGGCCTCGTGGTCACACACACCAGGTATTGTCTTTCACCAAGGAATGTATTTATTCCTTTCTTACACACTAACAGTGTAATGCAGGCATACAGCATGGGGAGGCTTTTCTGCAGCAGCATAGGATCACCCCCGAGCTCTCCTTCTGAGTTTTCATTGCTTCCTGTTCCTTCCACTTATATCCTCCCAATTACATTAACCCAGGTGCTCATAATACCCTAATAGAAAGGTTTACTGCCTCCGTGACCAGGGCCTCCAGCCTTCTTCAGGCTGCAGCAACGTCAGTGGTCAGGCGGTTTCTGATAGTTGCCAGTGTCACAGTTTAGAAAGTGAGGGAGCTCTCTCTCAGGATTACACCAGGTGTCTAACACCACCACCACTTAGCTCTTACGTAGTACATTTTGTCAGTAGATCTCAAAGTGCTTTACAAAGGGGGTTGGTATCATTAGCCCCATTGGCTAGAATAGTGGTCGGAAGGACTGTCATAGGCTTCCTACCTCCTTTATTTCTGACAGCCAATTAGCCACAGAATGAAAAAAAATGAAAGAATTTTAGAGCCTGTAATAGCCACCGATAGGCAATGCTCCAAGAACTGCCTCTTCAGGAAACCTATAGTAAGAGCTTACTAAAAAGGCACTAAGGTATCTCAGAGGAGCACTGGGCCCTAGAGATGCAATGCTGAACCTCTTCATTATGTAGATAGATGTTCCCTCCTACCCACCAGCCATGCTCCAGTTACGACAGAGAGAGGTTTATTACTTCCTTTAGGTAGAGGAGAACATTTGAGTCCAGACAGCCCCATGAATTCCTGAGTCCCAAAGCCTTTCATTCACGGTGAAGTGCTCCTGGATGGTACCTACTGATGGCCTTGCAGTGGTTTTTAACGTTCATCCACCAGCTCCTTTATTCATGTTGCTGAGCCCTGGGCTAAAAGGGAGAGAGGCTCAGAGGACACAAGGTCCTTGGTGAATCTAATCATGGGCAGGTTGGATACAACAGAAGTCCTGAGGCCATCAGCTAATGCACTGTGTTGCTAATATTTAGCATTTACATAGCAGTTTCTACAGACATTGTGGCTTCACCATCATAGCTATGCTCCTGTTTAGGTACAACATGGAAGGAGAAAACTGTCCATCAGGACCTCAAGGATGCAAACACTTATACCATCTAAAACAAAGTGAAAAAAGAGCAAAAGTTCCCTGTTCTCAATTCTCCCGGAGAGCTTCCTCATGAGAACGGCTGATCAAATCCTCCCCAAAACAGTACTGCTTTAGAGAAGACAACAAACGTCATTAACTTGCTGCTGGTTTCTCAACAGTTATTGGCAAACTGTAGGGAACAAAACCTTGGATCTGTATATGATGTTCCTTTTCCATACCAGACATTCTGACACTGTCAGCTGACCAAGACTACCAAAAACGTGAGAGCTTGAGGATACAGAAAAGTTCATGCTGTATATGCTGAATTGCATAATGGAACGCCAGACAGAGCCCCTGCAGACACTCTTTCATATCCATTTCTAGCAACTAATGGAATCAAACAAGACTGTGCTTTGGGAGAGCGTCTCTTTGGCCTTCTTTGTTTTGTTTTTTTTTGCACTGATTAAACAAGGAAGCCATCAGCAATCTGTGTTGAATTTCCAAGATCTCCGAAGTTATTTTACCTGGAAAGATTGAAAGCCTCCCCAGAAGTAACTGAGCACACTTCTTTATTGTTCCCTTTTTGAACATATGCTGGATAGTCTCCAGCTCATAACTCACTGAGGCAGCTGCAAACTAGAGATTTACCCTCAGTCGGAAGAAAGTTGAGGTAAAGTCCAGTATAAGCCTGTACCTGGGGAAGAACACGCAAGATCAGGCCTACTATAGCATTATGGTAATGGATTTTGCTTAACTTGGGGAAGCCTTGTCAAACGCTGTCCCGTTTCACTTAGAAATTGTTGCCCATGTTACAAAGAGGCATGGTCTGTTGACAGCACAGTGCAACACAGAGTCTAGTGCAGGGATACTCAGGTTTGAGGCCCACAAGCCACTAGGGGCTCTTTAATGCACCTCCTGAGGCTCTTTGTAGCACATGATATTAAAACACTGGGTGATTTAATTTTAACCAATCAGGATGCTTTTGCTATGTTATTAACCAATTGTAGTTGATAAAAAACAACAATACATTGGTCAGTCAATTTCCTGAGAATTACATACAGAAAAACAGCCCAAGTCCACATTTGCCATTTTGAAAGTAATTTCTGCTTTCCTGTACAGATGCACAGTAGACAAGTTAGCACTGGTGCATCAAAGCACTGGAATATTTTAATTAACAACGTTGAGTTATCATACATACTGAGCAGTAAGGAATAATGAGGTTTGGCAAAGAGGCTGAACAAAGCATTGAAGCGCTGCTTATAAAAAAACACAGCTTTGCTGCACTGAGCAAACCATCCACAATGCAGTCAAAGTAAGTGTCATATAGTGTAAAGTGTCATGGTATATATACATCATGTGAAAAGCAATAGCAGCCAACTCATCAGTTTGGCAAGGCCTGAACTACCATCTGGAGCAGAAAGATTTGAAGCCATATTAAATACAAAAAACAAGGGTCTCTCTGCAAGCACAGAGAAAAGAGCAAAATCTGCTGCCCAACCTGTGGCTAGGCTTGTAACTCAAGGTTCAACCCCTGCCTTCTAAAACCCAAGTAAAATCTTCCAAAAATCCAATTTTTCAGACAGCAGTTTTGATAAAAACAGTACAAAATTCAGCTTACTTATGCAGTTTTGTTGGAAGAGCAATTGTGAAAACTGAGCAACACCCCTCTATTCTGTTGTATTTCTGCAGCCAAACAGTATGTCCTGAATCATTCTGTGCTATAGTCTCACATAACAGAAGACTTTATAGCAATACATATACACAGGGAGGCAGAGTGACGATTAGGGAAACCTGACTTGAATTTTCCTGACCTCTGTGCCGTTACAACGTCAAGGTCAATGGTTCTATTAATAACGTAGTTTCCGACATTGAAAATAACGTGTTTTTTTTTCAATTAGAAGTTTGATGTGATGAATAACCTCTCCTCTCAGTATAGGACTACAGAGAATGAATTCATTGTCCCTCTTACACACACATGAACATGTCAAAGAATCATTACGTTCCAATTTAAGCATGCACAAACCTAATTACGCTTCTCCAGAATGTATGAAACTTTCCAATGTTGAGAACATTGTCTCTCAATCAATTCCCTCCCTGCCCTCCTCCCCAAATTAAAGCAAAAGATACTTGCCTCATTGGAGATTACACAAGCTCAAAGGATGCTTTTGAACAGTTGGCTTGTGGCACACTTACTGCCTTGAAACAGATCATGCCGAAGTTGTTATATTTGTGTCTTGTGTCAGAAGCAGATTACACTTCGTTGTTTTTGGAACGATTTCTTACTTTCACAGCCTTTCAACAACAATACTGGTTTTAATCAGAATTCATCAGTGAAAATGGAATATTCTGAAGTCAGGTATGTCCACTTCAAAAGCATTCCTCATTCAGGGCTCTATCCTGCCAAGTGTTGAGCACTCCTGTCCCAACTTAACAAAAGCACGTAAGCGCATGCTTCACTTTAAGCGCATGAGGAAGACATCTGATGTGCTTAAGAGTAACATATATGCTTAAGTGTTTTGCTGGAGCAGGGAAAGAGTGCTCAGCACATCGCAGAATCTAGCCCTAAAACCACGATCCAACAGAATACTTAACCACCATGTTAAACCCATGAGGAGTCTCCCTAAGGCAATTCTACTACTCACATGCCTGAAGTTAAGCACGTGTTTAAATGTTTTGATGAATTAGGATCTGATCCATCCTTACTGTCTGATCCATCAAAGGTTTTAAGTACTTGCTTAACTTTAAGCATGTGTTTATATTCCATTAATTTCAATGAGATTTAAGCATGTGCTTAAATACTTTGCTGAACTGGGGCAATTCAGACCAATTGTATTAGAATAGCAAATTATAAATGCTATCTAAAAGACAAATTCTTAAATGGGAAATCAATTGTGTTATTTTAATATCTATTTTTAAAAAACAAACTCTTAAAACATTCAAGTTGCTATTAAAACTTCAGAGAATGGGCAACTTTTGATTTGTAGTCCCCTCCATAAATTTAAGTTGAAATTCTGGTCTTGATCTAACCAGGAAACAAAACATAGCCTGTTACCACAAACTTGGATAAAATTAAGTCAAGTTGTCCAGATGGTTTTCATTCCACAGAAAATACCAAAGTCAGCAGTTTGCAGAGCATGGCATTTTCTAAATTTGCAAAATAAAGGAGAAAACAATACACAAGTGTAAATGCTGAGCACACTATTTTTGTTCCAACAGAACTGCAATACAATCAATACAATCTTGCATTTCTTAGCACCCTTCCTGCTACCACCCAAGGTGCTCTACATTTATAAATTCAACCAAACACTGACGAGCATACCTTTCTTAAAAGTACCACTGTAAAAAAGATACACACAGCAAATACCCAATACCCATTTTAAAGTCCCAACAGCCCAAGCATTTCTTATTTTGTTAATCAAAGCCATGCAGCAAGGAAACTAAATGTTCTATGGACATCAGAGGAGTTTGTAAGTCCAGCCATTATAGGATCAGAGTCTGGGTTTGTAACCCTTAGTCTGACATAAAGGCAACGGTCTCCTTAACCAAGTATGGGCTACAGAATTGGGATTTCAAAAGAGCTAAAAAAAGTACACGCTGAGAAAATAAACCCATTGAGAAAAGGAGAACAAAGGGAGGCAGCATAATTGTATAAGCTGAGCTATTTCATAAACATCTTATTCCTCAACAGAAAGCCAATGAAACATTCATGAAAGGAGGACGGGGCGGTATTGGTCAGATAATGACACGAATGCAGAGCGTTCAAATTCACATTGACAGCAGAGCATTCAACTCATATTGACAGATGTTAGAAAACCTGATGATAAAGGCCAGCAAGACAAGAGCTGTAACCAAACACCCTCCAGGATACAAGTGTGTATTTCGCTATTTTACAGGACAAACTGCGTTAAAAAGTTTCATGGCAGTTGGGCAACACGTGACTACAAGAAGAAAAAGGGAAAGAAGAATAGTATTAGTACCTTCAATCTAAACCCGCACACCTCTTCTCCCGCTCCTCCCCACCGGCTTATCATCTTGGTGGTAACCGAAGATACAAACCAAATCAGTCATAGCTTTAAAATAGAGAGGAGACTTTAGGAAGCCATGAAGGCAATTTCTGTTTCAGATTTCACTTGTTTAAAATTCTGCAACACTTGCCTTTGCACTTCAGCAACCTAGAATGACAGAGCTAAGGTGGTGTCATGCAGATCATAGAATATTAGAGTTGGAAGGGACCTCAGGAGGTCATCTAGTCCAACCCCTTGCTCAAAGCAGGACTATCCTCAGCTAAATCATCCCGGCGAGGGTTTTGCCAGGCTGCAGCTTAAAAACCTCTAGATCATCTCCTAGAAAATCCTATATTTAATGACAGCAGGAATAAGACGTAGGATCTTGGAGAATGCCTCTCTCTTTACACCTCATCATAACCACTGCAATGCAACACGGACGCAAGGATGAAACTCTTTTGGGAGAGGGGAGAAAAGACATCACAGCCATTTTCAGTGGAAGCCTCTCGTGCCACATCCTTTAAAGGTTAGCTCTTGCATTGTGCTCTATCTTCTTGCACCAGCCTCCCTTCGCTGAGGCTGAGACCAGACATGGGAACAAAGTATGGTACAAAACAGAAAGCACCATGTGAAGTAAAATGGCACAAAAAGGAGGAGGGACGAAACAAATCTGAATTTCGAACACCCTTAAAGCTCAGGGTCCTTTTGGTTTTAATCCCAAACTGTGAAAGAATTTCCAGAAGGAAATGCCTAAGGTTCTGAAGCTGAAGGACTTCAAGTGAAAGAGGTACAAAACCAGTCTCCAAGGATCCCTCATAATTAACTATGACAGGTTCAGTTAAATATATTAAACCTAACACAACAGCATTTAAAAATCACAAATCAGTTGGATCCGTTTCTCTGTTTGTCTATTGACAGACAAAGTTAACACTGCACCTGGAAGGTTTGAGTGAGGCTGAGGATCATTTGATCAAGTTTCGAGCCCAAATCACCCAAGGCCTAACTAAATTAGAACAGACACCATGCCAGACGTGCCACCCACGCTCACCACTGCAGGATCGATGTGGCCAGACCAAAACATCTCAAAAAAAGAGCTTTTGTCGAGAGGAGTGAGCGATCACAGCTGCTCTGGAAACACCTTCACTAGGAAGGCTAAATAGTAAACACAGTGATCATTAAAAGGCTCCTCCACAGGACAGGTCTCCTTTAGTAATCTGGTAATTGCTGCCTACTTCGAGTGCCAGGGAATTCTACCAGAAAGTGGGGGAAATGAATGGCTGCAATCAAACAGGGAGGTTGGTCTCCTTGTTTCACTGTGGCTGGCTCTTGCATAGGTACACAAGGGGTGGCAAGCAGCAGCCTTCCTATGCTGTCAAATGCAGGTCTATGCCCTACTGACACAACCTATCCTTTAACATGGGGCTTGGAGTGACTTGCACCCATTATGATTAATGGGCAAAGACTCCAAACTTTGGATTGTTATAGCTTTTTTATATAAGAGCCTAGTTACAGTATCATCACCATCACCAGGCTTAGTTCAGCACACCCAGGATCTTTGCAAGAAGTTTGTTTGTTTCATGCACCTCTATATTTGATGTACATGAAAAATCAAAAGTCCCTGCTCTGTGTCAGCAGTGTATCTTTATAGTCCTTCAGAATGAACGGCTCTGGCAAAACAGCTTTTAGTGTAAAATAAATTGCCCCTCTGTGACCGTGACCCAAAGCCCACTGAAGTCAATGGGAGCCCTTTCATGACTGCAATGAGTTACAGATCAGGCTCTATAGACAATGCTAATGCATTCATTGCCCCGGTATTCTATGCCACCACCACGCCCAGACACTGTCTTATCACTGGCAGAATAGCTTTACAAATGAATTGAAATTGTAACTCATTCAACAATCAGAATCAAAACCAGTCATTATACAACTTCGAAGTGATGATCTATAGAGCAACTAATGCTCCACACGCGTGCGCTTCAAGCATGAACTTGCATCGGCTACAGAAATCTGCTTGTTTCAAGACCCCCTTATGACTCAATCCCATCTTTGGCTGCAACACAGCAGGAATAATCTACTCACACATGGGGCATCCTCGGACTCTCTTGTTCCACCATAAACTCTCTGGCATTCCACATCACTAAAAACGAAGTCCTCTCAAAGAGCAAATCCACACCCTTCACCATCCTCCAGAGCTTCCTTCTTCTCTTGGTGTCTTCCTGAATTTATGTGCACCGTACTGGAATGACTGATTGCCACATATAGGATGCAGTAAAACCACATCTCCTTTAAAGCAACTCACCTTCCCCTCTGTAGCAATTCAAGCATCTTGGCTCTCATATTCTTGAGTAAACTTGACCCTCCAATACTTCAATTCTTACTTCAAGAGTGAACCCAGAATACACAGCATCTTCTCCATGGCATCCTCAAAGTTCTGGATAATTGTCATTTTGTAACAGATGGTCATGGAGTCACAGAGTTTAAGATCAGAAAGGACCACCTGATCATCTAGTCTGACCACCACCAACATATCATTCCCTGTACACTAAACCCAACCACCAAAATTAGACCAAAGTATTACAGCCCACACTAAACTATTACGTGACGCAGGCAGAGAACAGAAGGGAAAAGGTGAATCCATGCCCAAAGCAATAGCAGGGAACTGATTAAGTGAAACATACCCAGATTCTGGCAAATGACGAGTACTCCATGCTACAGAGGAAGACGAAAAACCCCAAGGTCACTGCCAATCTAACCTAGGGAAAACCCATACTGCAAAGGGATCTTATTATGTGAAGAAATATTCTTTTGCCTCACCAGTTAATTCAGAGATGGAAGCATTGTTTCGGCCATCATTGTTTTAAGACTCTTCTTGTACATAAGAGGTCTCGGTCACAATTACAATAATTTTTCTTGGTCTTATTTACATGCATTATAGGAGTTGGTTAAGACACTGTCTTAAAGACAGAGAGACAAAGGATGCAGGCAGAGTGGAAAGGAACAGTGAAGTGAACTGGAAAGAAAAAGGGAAGACATTATTCAGTACACACACAGCTTCCTATATTCCCCCACACTTTTGGCACAGAAAAACTGTCATGGCTTCTGGACATAAGAGAGACCCTATCTGGGAATACTTTGAAGAAATTCCCTCCCTGAGTAAAAAGAAAAACGAACCAAGTGCAAGCAGTACAAGGAGGAGATGCAGGGCCTAGTTGCATGAATGAAACATCATAATGAAAAGTGCTTATTGGGAGAAAGTGATGTGGATGAAGATGGCGCTATATCTGAAGAATAATGTGGATCAACTGCTTAACTTCAATAATTCACTTTGCAATGCATCATTCTTCAAGATTCTCTCTGTGCCTTTTAATATAAGTGTGATTTAAGTAAATTCCCGAGCTGTTTGCTATGTTGGATGTTGCTAGAAAAAAAAAATGTTTAGCTTAGCTAATCCTTAGGGCTTGTTTAACTAGCTAACTAGATTTAGAATCTATCTAGAATGTATACAGTACAGAAAGCTGCAGTAAGAGAAATCTAGAGTTGCCACCGAGTGTCATTTTCTTATTTTATATTACATAATACATGCCTCTTATTTTGGAACATCATGGTCACAGACCATAATGGTGATGCCATAAATCTATTCCCAATTTTACTTCAGCATAATTGAGCTTTCCCGAGGGAATCGCATCCTCTACTCATTTTCTCAAAAAACAGACATGCCAGTGAGTTCTATGGGGCTTATTCCAAAATCCAATGCACTATGTGCAGTCAGTCTCAGCTGTTTTGGTCATTTGGAATGGATCTGCATCCTTGCTGGAAGAAATGCAAACGGTTAACCGAATAATAGAGTGGGAAGGACTGAGAACGACTACTCAAAATCATTTTTGAACTTTGTTCCAGGATCCCATTTAAGCATAAGAGACTTTGACCATGACTGTCTACCTACAACAACTTCAGAGCCATCCGTTGGTGCTTTTAGCAGCAGTGTTGCAACTTAACGTGTTTCAGACAACAAAGTGTCAGTAGCAAGCAAAAGATCTCAATCATCCAGTAAAACCACCCCCCCCATGGATGGGTGTGTAGTGAGGACCGGCAAATACCAACGAGACACCATAGATTAAACGATTGCTCGGTTCGTTTATGCCACAAATTCTCCCTTTCGCATTGTTTAACAATAAACACGTCACTGACATGGTTGAGTCCTTACGACGAGGCTACACTCCACCTGGTAGAGCAGACATTGGTGGAAGGTTGCTAGATACAGTGTATGAGAAGGAACTTGAAGAATGTGCAAGAAATACTGAGGGGAAATTTGCCAGTTTAAGCCTTGATGGGTGGAGCAATGTACACAATGATCCAGTAATATGTGCTTGTGTGACAATAGAAGATGGGGTTGCATATCTTTCAGAAACAATAGATATATCAGGAAATGCCCACAGCAGAATATTGTAAAAGAAGTGGCAGTGAAAGCTGTAATAAACTGAACAAAAATTCAACTGTCAAGTGCACAGTTTTATCACAGACAATGCTGCAAACGTGGCAAAGATGAGAAGATACTTAGAAGAAGAAACGGAAGGAAGCTCCTTAACAACATATGCAGTGCCCATTTAATGCATCTTTTAGACAAAGATGTAAGTACGTCTTCTCCAGGAATAAAATTAAATGTTGTTGAAGTCGCAAAATACTTCTGTAACAACCATTTTGCTTCAGCTTCTCTGAAGAAAGCATGAGGATCCAAACTAATTCTCCCTCAAGATGTTCAATGGAATTCTGTGGTTGATTGTTCTGAACAATTAAGGACTGGCCTATTCTCATAAAACTTTGCAAAGAAAACTGTGATAAAGTAGATGGAAGTATCTCATACAAAAAATCTAACATTGGATTAAAGAGGAATGTAGAGGATATACTGAAGCCTATATCCTTAGCCTTAAACTACAGAGAAATTGTTGCTGCATTGCTGATGCTGTTGAAATTGGAAGGCACTTCAAGAGACATTGAAGAAAGAAATACCTCACCAGAAGGTTAAACTGCAGGCAATAAAGAAGCAAATGGATCAAGCACTAATTCCACCTCATTTTCTTGTGAACATTCTCGACCCCAGATATAAAGGTAGATGCCTAACTTCCGAAGAAGATGCTGCTGCCATGGCATGGGCATCTCAAAAATCACTCCTCAGTTATTCCAGTCATAATAAATTTCAGGGCTGGAGCAGAACCACTTAAACAGTGCATGTTTACTGATGATGCTTTGAACACAGTCACTCCCCTGAATTGGTGGAAATCATTAGGCAGGCACCTTGAAACAGAGTTCCTTCAGTTGCTAAGCCAACTTTTCACAGCAGTAGCTTCCTCTGCAGGCAGAGAGGGAATATTTTCATCATTTGGTATTATTCATTCCAAGCTAAGAAATCGACTGGGCCTTGAAAAAGCAGGAAAACGGATATTTCTGTTTGTCTATGAATAAAAATGACAGTGGGAGTGAGGAAAATGAGAGCTAGCTGTGGAAGTTTTAAGGACAGCATACGTTTAATGTTGCGACTTGTCTGTTAGAGCTAATAAAATTTGAAAATTAAAAAAAAAGGTTTAAGGCTATTCTTAAACAGCCATCAGCCAGCAACTGAAAAGCCTGCTGCAATCGCAAATGTGAAACATTTTATGTAACATTTAAGATTTAGTTTAATAAAATATAAGTGCTATTGTGTTTGTGTGTGAGATTTAGTTCTTACCATTCCTAATGTACTGCTGCTGCATCTGCAGCTTGGCACAGGTAATGAGTATTACGTACTATTTCCTAAATGAATAAAAATTAAGTTATATAAAAAATTACACAAAGTTTATCCTCCTAGATGTCGTAAGATGCTGTATTGCGTTGTAAATTAATATGTTCTACTGATTAGATTGGCACCACGGTTTAAGAAATATGTGAAGACATATCAGTGGGAAACTTGATTTAAATCAATGATTTTCTCGAGGTGATTTAAATCGCCTTGATTTAAATCAATCCACCCCGCTTAATACCTTGTCTTTTACAGAGCTGCCATAAAAATCATCAAAACAGCAGCCTCCACTTTACAAGCAAGGGACACCCAGAAACTGTTCCTAGCCATGCCAATGTCTTCATTAGATGAACTGACAGCAGGGGTGTGTCCCTGGTCTGGCTGTGGTTTTGGGAAAGACAAATCCCCTAGGCTGAACGAAGAAAGCTTGCAAGCACGCCCTCTAGAGTGAGCAGAAATCTAAACAAAGTAATTGTGACTTCTCCAAAGAAGCACATTACTGGACTACTGTGTTGCCGCTGAGCTCTTGTGAGTAGAAGGCTGCAAATGAGCAGCCCAAAAAGAAAGCGTTTTTGCTCTTCCATACAATCCAGCTCCCTCTTGCAGGAATTCCACATCTCAGAATCATCCTGATTAAAGCACGGTAAAGCGCTCTCAGGTTCTATTTCTTTGTGATTTAGATCGGTTGAACTTTCCACACAAACAAAAGAGCAAGGGTGGTAAGGTTTTCTGTTCTGAATTTCTACTGTATATGGCATTAAACTACCTTTCAAGGCTGTTTGCTTTGGAAGTTTTCCTTGGGTTTAAGCATTCATGAAAAAAATGCTCCTCCCTCACTTTAAAAAAAAAAAAGTCAAGACAATACATACATAAAAGAAACCTGATACAGGTTAAACCAGGCTCTGCTGTTTCAACCATTGCCTTCCCATTTAAAACGGCCCAACAGCTTCTTTTATCTCCCCAGTGGCAGTACTGCTTTCCCTCCCTACCTGAAAACACCAGCAATTCCTATACCCTCTTTTCCTCTCTTCCTGACCCCATGAATCTGAATGGTCCCAGCTCCTACTGAGGTCTTCCTGCCCTGAAACAACCCCTTGGGGTGGAACCAAAGTGAACAACTCCCATTGTGGGCTTCCAGCCCTCCCGAAGAGGGAATCACAACAGTTCCCATTTCTGTGGACATTACAACAGTGAGCACAACAGGGTCTGTCCTGGGAGAGCCCTGTAGTTGCTACTGTAATAAAATAGTAAATATTAATAATTCCTTTCCCACTCTGCTGCCTCCTTAATCCAGAACACTCCAATGGTTCCCATTTCTTCATTCCAGCTGCATTCCTCCACTGGAGTGGCTCCCATTTCTGCCTATTCTCTCAGATCCCATACCCCGTAATGTCCCTGCCTGAACCCTATTGTACTTGGCTAGATTTCAACTACTTGTGTAACAACGTGTACTGTTGTATAGGCTACCAGGTAAAAGCTGCCTCAGCATCCTGAGTCTCATAGGCAAGCTTTAATACATTTGACACCTGAACAGACAGGATTTTTTATTAATCCCTGGACATATGAATGGCACCTAGAGAGCTATCAAAGCTTAACACAGTCCTGTCCTTGAATGACATCAAACCAAACAGAAGCCTCAGTCTGACAGTGTTTTGTCAGCAAGGTTTTCCTGCATTTTCACATGTAAAGCCCCCGTCTCTAAATCTGCACATACAAATAGGGTTTGCCTGATTATAAACCAACATTTTGGCATGAAAGTGAGAGTGTACCAAAAACAATTGTGTGCCTCTTTGAATATAGCAGAACCTCAGAGTTACGGATACCTTGGGAATGGTGGCTATTCGTACCTCTGAACAAGCTATTATGGGTGTTCTTACAAAAGTTTACAACTTAACATTGACTTAATACAGCTTTGAAACTTTATGCATAAGAAAATGCTGCTTTTAACCATCTTAATTTAAAACGAACAAGCACGTAAAGTCTCCTTAGCTTGTCAATTGTTTTTAAACTTTCCCTTTTTTTAGTAGTTTACTTTTAACACATTACTGTACTGTATTTGGCTTTATTTTTTGTTGGGAGGGTGGACGGGGGAGAAGGTCTCCGCTGCTGCCTGATTGTGTACTTCCAGTTCCAAATTAAGTGTGTGATTGACCGGTCAGTCCATAACTCTGAGGTTCCACTGTACATAGAACTCAAGGGTTGCCTTTGAACATTTGGCCCAATAGGATTCTTCTTCCTGGCCCATACAGCTTCATTTTTCTTCCAGTTCTACTTATTAACCCTGTAATTACATCTAACTCTGTAGACTGATTGGCAATAGAGGGCCAGATTCCCCAGGATACTCTGGCTGATGTTCAGCACTGTGCAAACACAGCCATAAACACAGCTTAAATAGCTGGTTAAGCCACGCTTGCGGCTGCTTTGAGTGACCAGAGCATGCCTGGCCCATGGATAGCATGATAGGCTTTACAAAACCGGGACCTGATCCTGTAATCACTGCTCAGATAAGCAATCTCATTGATTTGAATGCAACTGCTTGTGTGATCAAGGATTATTTAGGTGAAATATAGGTTGCAGGCTCAACCCTTTAAGTTGTATCTTATAAAACCACACAGTCTGTGATGCACTTTCTTTTTGCTGAAAGAGTTATTTGTTTGTTCTGTGGTATTACAGAATACACTTAAATGAATTCCTCTTTGTTCTCTATTGTACATCTAGTTATACTGTACAAGCAAAATCTTCATCAGAATGGAGTTTAAAAAAATCTGTTAGAGGCTGTTAATTACAGTATTAAAATAATAACGTGAAAGCCTATGGTAAACTTCTATTCTCCTTTATACGGTGTTAAATGTAACAATCACCACCCCATGTGGTTCTGTTGGCTCATGCTTGAAGAAGTAATTCTATATGGCAGCAACACGTGTCTATCCCACAATCTGCCACCTCAATCTACAGAGAGGTTGCTAGTGATGTGTAAAAAAAAAAATCTTAGAGAAGATTTCTGCATAATCAGTTATCATGGAGTACAAATACAAACCACTGGACTCCCAACTGAATCTTTGGCAGAAAGGTAGTTAGAAAGATGCAAATGCAAATATGACAGAACTAGTTACAATTAAGATGTCATTTGTTACAATATGAACTAGAGGTAACACAAACTACTAAAGGTGGTTAATGATGATATTAAAGGGCAGTTGAACTCCTGTGGCATCTAGTGACAAAAATGAGAATGCTCTATTATTAGTTCCTACACCTAGCAGTACAATTTCAGTGAAAAGAACAAAATTCATACTGATGATACATGCGTCTTCTTAGAAGACTAGTGTCTTTCATCCTGTAGGATCCTGAAGTGTTCTGCAAACCAGAGTGATTTATAAGCTCAGAATCTGACTGTCTCCTAGAGTCCCACAAACATCAGTACATTGTGGCAGTGGACTCCTTTGGAGGGGTCCAGACACATTAAAGGAATCAATTCATTACTGGAATGCAACCATCGCTGGGTGGAGAGCACTTCACAGTGATGGGGTAGGTAAAAAGGTGAAATTCTGGCCAAGGACACAGAGACAAAGCCCTACTCTTCCAATGGCAACTTGGAATCTTTAATGCCTTCACAGAGCAGACAGACCCTTGGACTTTAAGGTATTGTCTGAAAGTAAACAGCATGGAACTCATTTTATCTACCTCAAAAGGACAACAGGCTGAGCTAACCAGCCAGGATTCCTATCTGATTCCGGGGAGTCTACATATTTCAAACCAGATGCTTAGATCAGTAACCCATGGCCTTCTTTGGAAATACGCAAACTAAGCAATAGTATGCTACAAATACATATTAATGGAGAACAAAACATTGTCAGTTTGCCTGCACTGCTCCTATACAGCTTCCATTTTATATTTCCAGTAACAGTGTTCATGCTATTTTTACCCTGTAACTATTCCTGTTTTACTGCATGGACCAATAAGAAGGAAAAAGTCATGAATCAAGTAGAACAACAACATAATGCAAGATGACAGGTTTCAGTGTAAAATTAACTCTGTTACAGCATCCAATCATGCAGCCTTATTCTGGCAAAACTACTTTAGCCAGAATGAGTTTTAGTAAACAAAGATAATTGAATCAGGCCATTACTTTGTACATTAAAGTGTTTGAGACTTGAAAACAGGACCACCACCTCCTATAGCCAAAGGGTTGATAGAGCTTGTCTGGAGCGCCCTAATTTTCCTTCTAGCATTGAAATGTCAGACTGGTAATTAAAGCTTGTCCTCAGTCAACATGGAAAGATTTTTTTTTATTCCAGAAAAGAAGAACTGAAAATGATTGACTCAGTTTTATTTTTATAAAATGTGAAGCGTGTTTTGCTTTGGAATGAAGGGGCAAATGCAACATTTTCAAATCTTTTTACATGTTTTAACTATCCTATTCAAAACCTCTAGGTTTCTTTCTATATTATTCACATGCAGAGACCAAGTGTGTTTTGAACAAAAGTGTTCTACAGTTCTCTCACTCTCCCTATTAAAGTTTTAATTATAGGAGTGTATGGTGAGAAGTGAAATGTGTGTGTCAAATAACATACCTGAAAGTTTCTATTACTCTTCCCTTTCCCAGCCTTTATTTGGATTCCAATCAAGCAGCAACATGAAATCGACCAGTTTCTTTCCAGTTTCACAGCAGCCCACAGGCTTCTGTCCAGGGTCAATGTACTTCTAATGCTGTTGAGGAAGCCCTGGGCAGAAGCCAGGGCAGTAGAGCTGCTTATCTGCATATTGGACAGAGCATCGGTTTACATTCAGTCACATTCAGAAGGCTATGTTCACAACTCAAAGGGGAACGTTTGTTTTTAAATGGAAACTTAGGTTACTAACAACTTGTGCATAATCTATGTTATTTATGGCTGGTCTACACTACCAACTTTTGTTGACAAATGTCAGCTTTTGTCAACAAAACAGTGGAAGTGCACACACTGAAATAATATGTCACACTGACAAAACTCCCCTGCTACGCCGGCATAATAAAACCACCTTCACAAGAGGTGTAGGGCTTATGTGTAGTTAGGGTGACACACCATCAGCACAGACGCTGCGTTCCTTACATCAGCTTCCTCCCTCCCTGCCAGAAGGGGCGAAGCCCAGGGCAGCTTCTCCACCTGCTCCTGGCCTAGAGCCCAGCAGCATTGAAATTGACAAGGCTGAGCTGTGAAATTGACAAAGAGGGTAGGGAGGGGAAGAGGTGGGCCTGCCTGAAGGCAGAGAACCTGTGGAGCAGGGAGCTGAGACACACCAGGCTCTCAGCTCCCCACACTGCCCCTCTTAGGTCAGTAGAAGCACTCCAGGTGAGGACACACACCACCAACACAAGGAGCGTAATGTGGACATCAGCCATGACAGTAATTAATGCGGTGGCTGTAAGTTGACCTAATATAGGTCGACTTATCTTTGTTGTGTAGACAAAGCCTTAGGTTGCATAGTGAAGACACTCAAAAGTTAGGAAGTGTCAGATTTACAGCTGCCCCCGCAACCTTAATTCTGCCCACTTGCGCATCCATCTCGGACACTAGATGACACAGGGACCTGTGGAAAAAACAGTATGTGAGCATGTTATTGAAGCCTGTACCTTACTTAATACATACACCCAGCCTGTTTCTCTACCCTACTAGAGCCTCTGGCAGCTCCCAGGTGTGGCAGTGGTGTCAGCCTCGTCTTAGAATGTTTTGTCATTAATTTGGCAGGCTGCCTGAGAAATGCTAGTGAGAGAAATGAAATGGTCATCTTTAAGAGTTTGCATTGCAGTAAAACCTGAAGAGAATTTCATGGGGCAAAGAAAAGGCACTTCTGTCCCCCAAGGGTGTCCCCACGCCCGAATATCAGAGAGCTGCAGCAAATAATGGAGATAGGAAAGCTTGTCAGAGAGAAGGTCACAAGAATCTTTTACAATGGAGACCATTAGGCAACCTAAATAGAAGTATCACCACCGTTCCCCTAAATGAGAAATATTCTGGATGAAAATGTGGGGAAAGGTAAGAGCCATCCCAATTACAATCACTCATCTTTGTAAATCACTTTGAGATTAACTGATGAAAAGCACTATATAAAGCTAGGTACTGTATTATCATTCAGATACATTTATTTCTGTTGGGTTTCCAAAAAAAATAAAGTGACATTTCATGTAATCATCTGTGGACAGGGTTCTCTCTGTAGTGATATGAATTTAAGGTGTAGACTCAACAACAGTTAATTTACTCACCTCACAAAAATGTTATGGGAGGGTTCTTCAGAGATACAAAGCACTGACCAACTCGGCTCACACTGAAATCAATGAGACCAGTTACTCCAATGCTGAGTGCTTTGGGAAATCTCACCCTACATATTTTGCTTTATTTATAGGCAGTTGCTATACTTTCTTGTTGTTAAAACTATGTTCATGTTTTATCTTCTAGAGAAGGAAAAAATCTTTCAGAAACGGTTTTAAATTTGTTCCTCTGAGATACTTTTTTTTTTTTTTTAAACATTCAGACTCTGTTCCTGGATGTAAGCACATGTGACTTGTTCTAAATAAAGGATATTTTCCACTTCTTGCACAACTGGAACAGATATAAACAGACTGAACAAACTGCACTGCAGAACTCATCCAGAACATAAAACACTCGAATAAGACCCATAAATAGCCGTAATCTGAAAAATGATTATCTCCAGTAAAGAACAAACACAACGTTGAAAATCCTAATGTAATAGAGTTTAAATCTAATCACACTGCAAAATTAATTTACAAAATTAAATTAGATCATATGCACAGTGAAGAACTTCAGAACAGTCCAGTTTAGTTTCAGTTAGCATTCTCTGCAAATATGTGTGCATCTTTGGTTTTCTAAACAGAAGGAAAATTCATTTCAACCGTCAATCTCCAACACTGAGAGCAGCACAAGATGACATGAAATAAATGCAATCCCGGATACTGGCTAGATATTAGGCACTGAAATACACATAGCTCACACACACAGCACTGAATATCTAGAGCTATGATAATTCTGTAGAAACAACTGCAGCAATGTTATAAATATCTTAAAGTTATTACTGATCAAATAAGAATAAGCTTCTTTTTTAAAAGTTACCATGCAAACAAAGCTTCTAACTTTTTCCATTTAAAATATGATTTTCAAAGCAGGATCATTCCATGGGCTTTTCCAACAGTGGAATAATAAATTTAAGCTGAAAAAGGTCAGCAGTGCAACAGCGTAAATGGTAAAAAAAAATTAGTTTGTAGTTCTTGCTGAATACAATTTTTATCAAATTAAAATGGTCAGTTACAATAGTTGGCAATTTGCAGGCCTTTACTGTATCAAGCATATAATCCAAATGGGTTTGTAATACTAGGAGGAAAAAGGAGAAGCAAATGGACTAACCTAACCAATTTTCACTGTGTTTAGCACATCTGGATCAACAGTAAGCTTAGATTACCACGCAAAGTGAGCCAATTTAAATGCAGAGCCTCCCACTGACAGTAGAGGATCAAGTATGCCTTCAGTGGTGCATATGTAATGCTCATTGAAAGAGTCTGCATACGTGCAAGGAAGGGCAGGATTTGGTCGTGTACTCTGCAGTCAAAAAGATATTCAATAAAAAATAAATATATAAAAACAGTATTAAAAATCCTTGGCATTTTGATTTATTCACATATTCCAGTTCTCCCTCACACCAAAAAGTGACTATGCAGAAACTATGATGCCTGTAGGAACTGCTTCTTCAAAGTTTTCAAAGGCTTATGCTTAACCACAGCAAATTCCAGAGAACCCTTAAACATGTCTAACACTTCCCAGACTGAAGGGCTCATTTCCCAGGAGTTTTCTAGGACTTTGGGTCTTTAGGTTGGAACCACTCACTGTATCTTAGCCCAGCATAGTATTTTCAGTCCTTGTTACTTGACCTTTTTGCTGGACTTACATATTTCATTGGCCTCTAGCATTCCACTGTGGCCCCATCTAGTACAGTATTTAAAACAAATTTATTAGAGGACCCCTTGCAGTTTTGGATTGGAACCTTGAATTAACAAATGTGAGTGTGCATTAAAGAAAAGAAGAAAATTTAACTAGATGTCGTAAACTGGGAGACAGGTGAATTGGGGGGATTGATGCAGTGTAATAAGAGAATCTGAAGGAGGGAGATCAATATGGCAAGTGCTGGGTTAAATTAGGCAATGAAGTTGTGGATTATGGGTGACTCTTTTGGGGCAGGAGGAAATTGGATTTTTTTAATATATCATGTTGGTTGGATTTCCCAGGTGAGGTGAGGGTAGGTAATGTGGGTTCTGCCTCATCACCCCAATGAGACTAGAGAGAAAATAATTTCCCTTTAGGCAGAAATGAAAGGCCTACCGGACTGGGTCACTAGAAGGTTTGGGCTGGATTGATTTTGTCCATGTGAATAAAGACAGGCAGTGTTGCTTAATGGGCAGAGCGCTAGACTGGGACTCAGGAGATCTGCGCTCTAGCACTGGCCTGCTGGGTGAGGGTTTGTTTTTACTGCACCAAGCCACACGACAAACAACAACTAACATGCAAGTCATTGTAGCTTACATCTTTTTAAAGCATAGCACTGAAAATGCTAAGACGAGTTATAAAACACTCCAAAGACATATAGATTTGGTCCCGGTCTTACCGTTAGTTTTTACTAAACTTACACATGCAAGTATCAGCACCCCAGTGAAAACGCCCAAACACCCCCACTAATATTCGAGTAAAAGGAGCAGGCATCAGGCCCACCATGATAGCCCAAGACACCTAGCTATGCCACACCCCCAAGGGACTCCAGCAGTGATAGAAATTAAGCAATAAGCGAAAGCTTGACTTATTTATAGTAAACCCAAGGGCTGGTTAATCCTTGTGCCAGCCACCGCGGTTACACAAGAAGCCCAAAATAACACCAATAACGGCGTAAAACGTGGTTAAAAAATCAATCAAAATAATTTAAGATAGACTACGAACCTTTCTGTCATAAATTAAACTTGCCCCTATTACAATGTGAAAACAATCTTAATCCGCCGACCAATTTGAACCCACGATAGCTAAGGCACAAACTGGGATTAGATACCCCACTATGCTTAGCCCTAAACATAGATTTTTTCCACACACAAAAATCCGCCAGAGTACTACTAATCACACATTTGAAACTCAAAGGACTTGACGGTGTCTCAAATCCAACTAGAGGAGCCTGTTCTATAATCGATAATCCACGATTTACCTCACCACCCATAGCCCATCAGCCTATATACCTCCGTCTTCAGCCTACCTTGTGAAAGTACAAAAGTAAGCACAACAGTCCATAGACACTAACAAGTCAGGTCAAGGTGTAGCCAATGGGGTGGAAGAAATGGGCTACATTTTCTATCACAGAAATATTATTTTTAACGGAAGGAACTTTGAAATAAGATCCACAAAGCAGGATTTAGTAGTAATGTAAGAACAGAGAGCCTACATTAATTAGGACCTGAGACGCGTACACACCGCCCGTCACCCTCATCAAAAAACAACTAACAAATGGCATCCCCCTCTGTGCCTTCATTTCCCCATCTGTAAAATGGACATAACTTTTGTCAGGAGCTTTGAGACCACTGAGGAAAAGCATTAGCTTTTTATTCAGTCTCTGTCTGGAAGGCACAAATGCCAATCCCTCTGACTGAGCTTCCTCCAGTCTCACTTCTTGAGGCGCCAGACGTGCAAGAGAAGCTTCAAATTGCTTTAAAAAATTTAAAAAGCGTTCTCTGCCCCCATGGCTAGTAAAAGTCACGGAAGAAACTGAGTCCTGCTAGCAGTGATTAGCGAGAAGTGGTGGCATGCCAGCACTGCTCAACCAAGTGGTCATTTAGGCCCTTGAGAAGAAAATGTAACCCCATTCACTTCAGTCAGTTACTCCTGATTTACATCAGCATGACCAAGAGAAAAGACTCGGATCCTTGATGTTCTTAGATGCCCTTGAGACCCATCAGATAGGTTTTAGGCATGGGCAGGGCAGAAAAACAGCACAGGGTCTCCTCGTCTGACCTTCCCCGTTGATGGAAACAGCTCAAGCCTCCCCTGGTTCAATCAGCAGCCTTCGTTGTTTTTATCCATCGGATTTTATTAACCTGGCCATGGACCCCAGTTGGGCTGGTCTTGTAGTCCACCAGGAGAGTGAGCCCCCTGCCTTGGCCCACCCAGCTCTGGACTCTGCACACAAACTCCCACAAAGTACAGGCAGCAGTCTAGGCGACACATTGGTGTGTTACAAGCTATGCTAGCTGGGTCAATATCACGAGTGTCCAGCCTCTCCCTGTCAGAAAGAGCCAAGGCTGTCACTCTTCCTGCTCAATACATACGTGAATCTGCTGGCCAATGTGGTGACGTGGTCTGGACTGCAGTTACCACCGCTATGATTTGATGACTCCATCTCGGTCTCTTTGGACGCGGACCATGCCCAGTGTTTGCATCCCAGGTGCTCCGAGGTCAGTACTTACGCTCAGGGGACAGCGAGTTGGCTGAGGCTCAATCCAGGTATGCTGGAAATGATGCTAGCTGGTTTCAGGATGCCTCTGAGAATAAGGTCATCATTCTTGAGTGGGTTTGCCCACTTCCCCCTCACAGAGGTTCATAACATAAAGGTGCATTTAGATCCCAGAGTCCCCAGTGCCTAAAGCTGGGGGAGCAAGATGGGGTGCTGATAACCACACACCTCAAATTAGGAGCTGGACCCTGTTCTCTTTGCTCTCATACCTAACAGACTGGGTTTTGTACCGCACACTGCATAGGACTACTCTTGACGACCAGCCAGAATCTACAGCTGGCCGCATGACTGCTCAGGGAGACAGACTATAAGAAACACCAGTGCCATGAAGGTTGAATTGGCTTCCAGGTGCAACTTAAG
This sequence comes from Mesoclemmys tuberculata, assembly GCA_007922155.1. Taxonomy (NCBI): domain Eukaryota; kingdom Metazoa; phylum Chordata; order Testudines; family Chelidae; genus Mesoclemmys; species Mesoclemmys tuberculata. Next base: position 7,605,419 of record ML677027.1, read on the forward strand.
GTCTGGACGTTGAACTTTGAAGCCCTTTATTGCTTGGGTCCCAGCTACAAGAGAAACGTTTCTCTCCCCATGCAACACCAGTGCAGTCTGTCTAAACAGACGCTCACACTACAGGTATGACTTCACTGCACAGTGAACGCCTCTCAAGTTAGCTTAGCTGGCATGAAAGCAGCCAGGCTGCAAAATAACACAAGTTGCACAGCGGTCGAGGTAGCAACTGAAGGGGGTAGGCTAACTCAAGCTTTAGCATGTACCCCAACAGGCGAGCCAACTTAGGGATTGTGTGTGTTGACAGGGCAACACTTGAGTTATAACAACTTAACTGCAATGAAGACAAGCACCAGATTTAAAAGCCTAGGTGTTAGTGGCAGGGTTTTACAGGTCCTTCACTGGTCCAAGAGCTTGAATTTTTCTTAAGCCTTCAATATCTATCTATATAACTGGGAATGGGCGACCGGGGATGGATCTCCTGATTGGTACCAGTTCTATGCATTCTCTCTGAAGCACCTGGCATTGGTTACTGTCGGAAGACGGGATACTGGGGTAGATGGACTATTGATCTGAACCAGTATGGCCGTTTTTATATTTATACTTTTGTATGAGGGATGGGGAATTTTTGTAGAGAGACTTACTAAAGACGGGCTGAATCAACTTAATATTTGCCGTATTCCCCATGCACGATTTTAATTACGTACGTGTGCCTAGAGACAGTGGCAGAGGGAACACACTTAAAAACGGAAAATAACTAAATCAAGATATGCTAACAGGCTTGGTTATAAATGAAATACACAGATGACAAAAACGTTCCATCAGAGACCACTGTGATGAGGATGGAAGGTTTATTATTGCCAAAGCACCTTGGAAGAAAGGCCAGAAAAGAAAAAAAAAGACATTGCTGACAGAGTAAAACATGCAGGGCCCAGAAGGCCCACATGACTTGAACTGCAAGGTACTTCTGCTGTCTTCTTCCAGCAGTTCCCTAGAAGAAGAAAATGCCCTAACAGGACTGGAAATATGCTGAACAAACTGCAGCCCCAGTTAAATAACACAATAGATCAAGATGACAATACAGCAGATAACTGTGGAAAACATCACCACAAGAACTTGATATATCTATTCACAAGTTTTAATTCATGTTGATTTCACATAGCATGGGCCTGTTCCACCAAAAACCCCACAAGGCTTGCAAAGCCTCTTTAATTTGCATTGATTGGATCCCAAACTCTGCCCTGCATCTGTTTCCAGTGCAGAAGTGTGAAACAATGTATTCCCAAATGCCCAATTTGTTCTGACTAGCTAGCATTTATCCAGCTAACATCATGGCATTCACTCTCACAGAATTAGATGTTGCAGGTTTTGCAAGACCAAAAACAGCTATTCTCCAACATCAGTGTTGTGTGAGATAATTTATTTTACCTGACCAGAGATTTCCTCCTCACTCTTCCACAAACTAATGCAATTTTATCCAGGGGATCGTATCAGAACGCTCAAGGCACCCAGCGTAGTCACTCATTTAGAGGACTACACGCCCTGAATGAAAAGGTGCTGGTGTCTCTCATTCTCTGGCTTCTATACTAGTCTTTCTGCGCAGTCAAGCACTAGTGACAGCCTGGGCCGCTCCAAGAATGACAGTGATATTCTTTGGCCAAGGCTAGATCATGCCCAACAATACCCTTTACATAATGCCACAGCAGAACTTGGGCCCTCCCTCTCCCCCAAAGGCACGCCAAACAACACTGCTATTATTACAGGAACCACGAATAAATGGCTGCTTTTATGGTCCCAACCGCATAGACGTTTCCTTTCAATACATTTTGTGTAACGTTTACAAACAGGCTGATTCAGCACGGCAGAGCACAAACAGCAGCCACATGGCTCTTTACAATCGGGGCCGCTGGGTGAGACACCAGCAAACCCCCATCCGCATCCTCCCCTAGCAAACCACCTCCTGGGACCGGGACCGGGACCCCCCCGCCTCAGCGCCCGCCTCTGCCCTGCAATTAGCAGCCGCCGCGTGCAACACCGCCCCGGCTTTGACACATCGCCCCACGCGGGGCCGGGGGAGCCCCCAGCTCCAGCGCGCCCGCAGGCAGCACCCCGGGGACACTGCCGGGGGGGGCGCTGCCCCCTTCCTATCGGGGGGCGGAGGGGGAAGAGGAGCAGAGGGAAGGACGGGGGGGGAAGAGGAGGGATAAGAGGGGGCGAGGCACAAGGGGAGGGGGCAGAGGGAGGAGGGGAAGGAGA
>ML677027.1:7607762-7701009 GCA_007922155.1 Mesoclemmys tuberculata
GGGGGCGAGGCACAAGGGGAGGGGGCAGAGGGAGGAGGGGAAGGAGAAGAGGGAGGAGGAGGGAAAGGGAAGGGGGCAGAGGGGCAGGGCGAGGGAAGGAAAAGAGGGGCAGGGGCAGAGAGAGGAGGGGGGAATGCGAAGGGGGCAGGGCAGGGAGGGGGGAAGGGGGCAGAGGAGGGAAGGGGCAGGGCAGAGGGAGAAGGGGGGAGGGGGAAGGGGGCAGAGGAGAGAAGGGGGCAGGGCAGGGCGAGGGAAGGGGAAGAGGGGCAGGGGCAGAGAGAGGAGGGGGAGTATAGGAAGGGGGCAGAGGGGCAGGGGGCAGGGAGGGGGGAACGGGAAGAGGGGCAGGGGCAGGGGCAGGGGCAGAGCGAGAGGCTCGGCGCCGCCCGCCCGCCCGCCCGCACCCACCTGCTCGCCAGGGGCTGGCTCTTCAGCTCATAGTAGGTCTTGGGCTCCTCGTGGAAGTCCTCGCCGACCTCGAAGTCCGGCACGATCCCCGACTCCGCCTGCATCGTCCCCGGCCCCGGCCGCCAGCGAGCAGCGAGCGCGGCCCGAGCCCGGCGGCGCGTCCTGCGGGGGGGCGGCGGCCCGTGAGCGGCAGGCGCGGCCCGGCTCGCGGCTCCCCGCCCCGGCCGGCACACACCCCCCCCCAGCGCCCGCCGGGAGTTGTAGTCCGCCAGGGGCCGGGCGGCCCGCTCCGCCCCGCCCCGCCCGCCCCGCGCACTACAACTCCCGGCAGCCCCCGCGGCAGGGAGCGAGTCGGGCGCTGCTGCCCAGCCCCCCGCACTCCGGCCCGCGCGTGTTGGCCGCGGCGGGGGGGGTCGGGCCACGCTGCGCCCCCCCTTCGGGCCGGTCCCGCCCAGGCGGGGGGCAGTTGTCCCGGCCCCGCCCCGGGGGGCCCCCACACGCCTGTAAACGCCGTCTAAAGCAAGTGGGGGGCGGGGCGGCCCCCATTTCTGTCACACTGACCCCCCCGCACCCCACCCTCAGACCTGGTCCGGAGGGGCTGGGGCTGCCCGCTTCCCGGCCCCACACCCAGGAGCCAGCGGGGGTGGCCTTGTCACCGCCCCCCCCGGGCCCCGAGGTGGGGCGGGCGCTTGTCCCCCTCGGCTCCCCTGGGGGTCCCTGCTGGGGAGGCAAGCCCCCCGCGGCCTGGGGTTGACGCATGGCAGGGCGCCGGCTGCGGGCCAGGACGGGGGCCCTGGCGACCCCCACTTCCATCAGACCCGCAGGGGGGAGCCCAGCACGCCCCACTGCGTGGGCACCGGGGCTGTGCAGCTACGCGCGCCGCAGGGTGGCGACCGCGCGGCGCCACATCCTGAGTTTCAGCGCGTCGCTGGTGGAGAGCGTCGGGGACGCCGTGGCAGCCGAGCCTGGCAAGCAAACGACGGCACCCTACGGTCTCCTGGAAAGGGTACCTCCTTGTGAGGTTGGCCATCCTCCCGTGGCCATGAGGAGGGAAGCCACCGATGAGTTCCCTGAGGGTACGTCTTCACACAGGGCAGCCCGTTCGGCACCGCCAGCTCGATTCTCTGGGCTCGATGGAGCAGACGATGGGAGTGGAGACCTGCCCCAATCGATCCGGAAGTCGACTGAATAAAACCAGCCTCGCAAAAAGTGTTAGGCCGCATGGATGGGAGGGCATTTCCCATTCGTGCAGCATAGTGGAATTGCCACGTTCATTAGAATTTAAGAAGTCGAACAAAGGATACATAAGCTATTCTACCGCCGAATTTCACGGTAAATGTAGAGCAGGCCTACGTCATCCTGAAAAAAATGCCATTAAAACCTTTTTACGGCATGCCATCTTTATTCTGGCTTCTAGGCCATGTGTGCTACAGCCAGGTTAATTCACACAATTCATTTTTAAACTGTTGTCATTTGTTTTTGGGTCATTTTTTTTTTTAATTTTCTGGATTTTTTGTTGAAGAAGTACAAGCGTATCCCACTGAGATAATGAATGGGGTAGCTAAAACAGGCAAAATCCCTGGGTCAGGTGCATGCCTAGTTAGCTACCATAGCAAGGGTCCTTGACCAAAATCAAAAAGTTTTATTGCAGTACAATGCAGTTAATGTTCAGTTAAGCTCAATGAAACTCTTCTTTAGGCTCGCAAAAGTTCTCCCAGTGGCTTTCATTGCATGCAGTGCCACCCTAGTACAAGTGTCAACAATAATAAATGACAAAAAAAAGAGGCCATTCCAGTGTATGATGAATGGCTGCCTGGTTCTCCGCTCCAGCTGAGGTACACTCAGGGAAGGAATGGAGGCCAAAGAGAAAGGTGGTTTTAAGGGTCTTTTTTGTGTCCTGGTGTTCTGGCTGTGGCTCAGCTATAAGTTGCACTGGGACTGCCAATGTTTCTCTATGTCAGGGTTTCCCAACCTTTTACTCAACATGAGCCTATTTAAACACAATTTTTGGTGACCCCAGCAGCCAAGTCAGGGCATTGCAATGCTGATGGTATTTATATTTTTCATTTAAAACATTTAAAATCGTTTTCATGTTTTTTAAATAAAAAATCCAACATTGAATACAAAGCCTAAAATAGCTATTAAATCCATTTATCTGACATTTATTACTTTTGCTTTCTGTGGGTTATATTTACTGTGCAATCATACCGTTAAACCCTAGATTTCACGGTTGCTAAATTGAGACTTAAAAGTATGGGAAGGGAGCACACTGCGGAGATGCTGGGCATTGCTGCTGTGTATAAGTATCCAACAACAGACGGCTGCAATGTAGGCTGCTCCCCACTGCTATCTCAGTTTTACCATGCATGGCTCTGGCTCTCAGATCAGCCCAGGCACTGGAGGATACAAAATGACTTAAAGCCATCTCACCCCTTTTCCCCTGGGTTGCAAGTTTTGTTGTGCTGCACCGCTTCAGTGCCTTGCAGTAAGTGTCCTCATTCATTTCAGTTGGGCCCCATCCACAACATTGTGACCACACGCCCTCCCCGCTCTCCTACCCCGGCAGCCCTACACCCAGCAGTGTGACTTCCCTCCATCTCCCCCCGCACACACACACTGTGCCTCACTCCTGCCCAAGCCCCCAGCAGTGCCTCCCCCCATTCAGGGCCCTGAGCCAGGCACTGCTGGAATCACCACGGCGGGGAGGGTGCACGGGCGGGGAGGACCAAAGTGAAAGGGGAGATGTGAGGCTGCCTGCCCCTGACCCAGTCAGGCCAAGACTGTTGCTGCCCTGAGCCGGCTGGAGCCCCACCCTGCTCTGCCCAGTGCTCCCAGCCAAGAGCTGCCAAGGGTCTTTGCGACCCCATTTTTTATCATTACTACCCCAAATGGGGTCACGACCCCAAGATTGGGAACTGCTGCTCTAGTTTACAGGAGCTGTGGGCAGCCTGGAAGAGTGAGCCCAATAGCTCCAGCCCCTCCCCATGGGATCTACTTTACCAGGCACACCAATTTACTGGCGCTTACTGGTGGATAGGTAGGGGTTGTAATAGCCAAAGTCAGAACTGAATGAAAACATAAAACACTAAAGGAAAGCAGGAGGTGATGAAAGCTAATGATATGCAGTAATAGGTTTTGCCTATAGCGTAGGTTATCATTTCCCAGCAAGGTTTGTGGTTGCCAGGCTAGACCTCAACGATGGTGTTTACAGAGTTAAGAAATTCCTCATAAAAACCAATATGATATGTCATATACATGCGGTTTTAAACCAGAGCTTGCCATTGTTGTAAAGTAGTGCATTAAAATTACGTAAGCATTTAGGAGCCAACTAGATTTTAATTATTTATAGCAGATCTTTTTTTTTTTTTCATGCCACTTCTTGTTACACTGTCAACCTGTTGAGGCCCAGGATAAAGACCGATTTTGTTTTATAGAACACCGTTGATGATCCCAGTACTATACAAGTATGAAGACAAGGTCTCTTCCCCCAAAGAGCATACAATCTAGATAGATTAGATGAGAAGATGCTCTTTTTTTTTTAACAGTGAATGTAATTAACCACTGGGTTAATTACCACTTGAAGTCTTTAAATCAAGGTGCAGTATCTTTCTAAAAGATACGTTTTAGCTCAGTCAGAAGTGAAGGGCTTGATCACTTGGTGGCTTGGCTTGTGTAGCCTAACCAAAAGGAGGCTGAGGGGAGACATGATTGTTCTCTCCAAATACTTCAGAGTGATGAATACAAAGGGGGAAGTTGAATTACTTAAGTTCAGCGCCAATGTGGACACAAGAACAAATGGATATTAACTGGTCATCAGGAAGTTTAGACTTGAAATTAGATGAAGATTTCTAACCATCAGAGGAGTGGCGTTCTGGAACAGACTTCCAAGGGGAGCAGTGGCAGTAAAAAACCTGTCTGGCTTCAAGACTCAGCTTGATAAATTCATGGAGGGGATGGTATGATGCGACGGCCTAATTTGGCAATTGATTGATTTCTGACTACCAGTGGTAAATATGCCCAATGACCTGAGATGGGATGGGGTGTGAGTTACTACAGAGAATTCTTTCCCCGGTGTCCGACTGGTGAGTCTTGCCCACATGTTCAGGGTTTTAGCTGATCGCCATATTTAGGGTTGGGAAGGAATTTTCCCCCAGGGCAGATTGGCAGAGGTCCTATGGGTTTTTCACTTTCCTCTGCAGCATGGGGCATGGGTCACTTGCTGGTGGATTCTCTGTACCCTGAAGTCTTTAAACCATGATTTGAGGACTTCAATAATTCAGACATAGGTTAGGGGTTTATTACAGGAGTAGTTGGATGAAGTTCTGCAGCCAGCATTGTGCAGGCGGTCAGACTAGATGATCATAATGGTCCCTTCTGACCTTAAAGTCTGAGTCCATGTATGAAGCACTTGGTCATTCTAGGTGCTGTTATGCGGGAGGTCAGACTGGATGATCATAGTGGTCATTCTAACCTTAAAATGTACGAATTTAAGATGAAAGAAGAAGTGTTTAGGAGTTTTAGGAAAACCGCCCAGAAAACATGAGCTTTAAGGAGACACATTTGAACCGCCTTCAGATCATGCTCATATTGTGGGGGGTCATCTTCCAAATACCTGTTTTAATTTTGTTTTTAAATCACTCGGGGGCTAAAAACAAAGGGGATTGGGTTCCCTTTTTCTATCTGATTCTGAAACATGTCTAACAGAATAGCTTCCCTGAGACACCCACCAAGATCAGGGCTGTGCACAACTAGTCTCAGAACTTCCTGCTGAGGTGATCAGGAATGGCTCATGGCCAGATCAGTGTAGAGAATGAAGCAGTCGGCTTCTGAAGGATTAGAAATGGCAGGGTACACAATTTCCAGGGTAACACAAATTGGCCAGGAGGGAAAATGTTATTTACTAAGGGCCTTACCCCACTCTGGCTGAAACTGTTTTGGCCACAATCTGTCACTATCAAGGTTCTAACCTGGCTTCCCATCACCAATGTGGAAGGGGACTTTCTCCTTATAACCATGCTATAGGCACCTGGATTTTTACTGCCTCACAGAATTAACTCCACAAGGTGCTTTCATTAACATGCCAACTAACTCACTGGCTACCAAAATGGTAGCCTTGGGTCTCTTTGAGGGCTCCTGACCATGGCCATTAGATTGTAAGCTCTTTGAGGCAGGGGCCGTCTTTTTGTTCTGTCACGTAGCACAGTGGGGGTCCTGATCCACAACTTAGGCGCCTACACACTACAGTAAATAAAATAATAAAATAACTAATAACAATAATAACAAAACCATTCAGATTTTCACCTTCCCGTAATCCCTACCTCTTCCAACCATTAATGATCTGTCACTCCAGCAGAAGATCCTGATGATCTGCACTTTCCCATCGGGCAGTAGGAAGTTTTTGGAGAGGCTGAGAGATTCACTCACTTCTGGCAGCAGGTCCTATTTGGGGAGGTAAGATAAGGCCACAAGAGTCACTCCTTTCTCTGGCTGGTGAAAACCTGTCTCATATCCAGAGGACCTTGCTCCTGCAGCTCGCTCATCCATCACAGCAGCACTCTGGAGCTACTGTAGAGTGCTTGGCTACTGTGACCCAACAATGCTGAAGTACCACGGCCCAGTGGAAACCCTCCTATCACCAAGCTCCGTGGGTCTGCTTCTGAAGAGGAAGGGACGGGAAGGGAAGCTTGGGGAGTACATAACCTTTTCCTAATCTCACAAGAGGGTCAGAGTCCGTTGAGACCTGGGTGAAGATTAAAGCTGATTCACACCTCTGGGAGTCACGGCTGAGTGGTTAAAGCCCAGGCTGTAGTCAAGATCTGCGTTCACGGTGAAACCTGGGTGGGTAAGTAACCTCACACTCATCCGTGCTTCATGTTTTCCCCCTCTGTAACGAAGGGCTAACGACACTTACCTACTTCGCAGGGTGTTATAAAGCTGAACTCACTGACGTTTGGGCAGGATGTTGAATTCCTGGAATAGAAGGCATTCTTTACATAAGAGAGGTTGTTATTGGTCTCACTCGTGAAGTTTACAAGTTGTGAAACAGCCAGACTAAGGGGCAGCCAGAGAGTGATGGAAGGGTGATATATATGCTCTAGAATGACCCAGGCCTTGTTCCCTATGAACTGTGGGCAGGTCAATTAGGAGCACGTGAGGTCAGTTAAGACCGAGCCAAAACCCCCTGCTCCAGCCAGGCAGCTGGTGGGAGGAAGAAGAACTGGTGAGTCTGTTGGAGGAGTGTGGTGACTGATGAGAAATACAAGTGCAGCAAGTGAAGATGAATGCTACTGTTTGTGAGTTGGAAAGTGGGCGGGCACGAGCCTGCCCACTGCTAAAGGCCCCTCTCCCTGGAGGGGAGGAGCCACTGGACTCAGGACACAACTGATTTTGGGGGGCAAAGAATGAAAAAAGGAGCAGGTGTGGGGGTCACAGGGTCACATGAAGGGGACCCCAAGCAGAGAACCCTGGACAGCGCCCACTGCTCCCAGAAGGTGTCATGGGAGCCAGTGGACGCTGTGCAGAGGAACTCTGCCCGGATGCGTGAGTGGACAGAAGAACGGAATGACGGTGAATGCTGGGACAGAGGCTTCCTCGCCAAACTGCAGAAGCTGAAAGGACAGGGGGAAAGTAGCGCAGGGGAAAATAACAGCTGGAAGCACTGGTGGCAGTGCATAACTGCTACTATAAGGGCCCCAGGACTGGGACCTGCAGAAGTGGATGGGCCTGGGTCCCTTGCCCCACAGGGCATTACCAGGCTGGCCAATGTTTGGAAAAAGGGACCCTGTAGGGCACCCTGACCCTCCATGAAAAAGAGAAGCGCCGGACCCACAGTGGCCGAGCTGGTGATTTGCCACAAAGTATTTGGGCCAGACTCTTGGGTCTAGCTCAGCTGTGCTCAAGCGCCACCTTTGGGCCTCTTGTTGATTCTGTGACTGGCTGGGGCACCGTTCAGCCCCTCGTGAAACGTTAGAGCAGCTTCACGGCTGCTGCTGCTCCCAAGGAGCAATTCCAGCAGCTAGGAATAGCCAGAACGTTCAGACGCTCTGGCCATTCCCCTTACATCAGGAACTGCAAGGGGCATTGGCATAGAAGACTCTATGTAGCCTCTGTGGCTACAGTTTTCAAAACCACTAAGTCACTTAGAAGCCCAAGATCCCACTGGCCTCTTATGCACTTCTGAAAATTTGACCTAGGCCAATTAGAGCCTCTCTTATGCTGCTGGCCACCTTTTTTGGGTTTGCAGCCCCATAGTGATGGTGCAGCACACAACGACCGTAACAGGATGAGAATCTGCCCTTTACCCATTGAATTCAATGAGAGTTTTGCTTAAGTGAGATCAGGTAAGAACTTCAGGACTGGGCCCTAAAGTGTTGTTGTTATTTTGCCTGAACCTATCCCTCAGTGATAATTTCAACAGTAATGGCACTTAATGTACCATTTAAATTGATTGGAAGACTTCCCTGTTGGGAACAGTCCAGGCCATCCGCCTGCTAATATAAGATGGATGTAACACGGGGAGCGCTAATGATGCTTTTGGCAAAAGAACACAAAAAAATCCCAACCCGCTCTTCAACTACATGCAATATTTACAACCTGAGTCCCCCAGAGGCAGCTGGTTCATTTTATCAACTGTTTCTAATTAACTGTTTCTCCATGGGAGAAGAGACTCCATGACATGGTAGGGAAAATCTCAGGACTCTTCATAATGCCATAGGAAGTGTATTCTTGTATTTTTGGGTGCACAAACAGGACGATCGCCTCTGCTTATAATACACGATTTCGATTTTACCTTCAAACCCTTGCCAATTTTTCAGTGCACCTGGATAATCAGGAATCTTTGCACTGTTTTGCTGAGTCATGTTCCTGGCGTATAGCAGGTGGTGTTTGTTTCATAGTTCCCTAATAGTTAGCTTTCCTGGGGGAAGGCACAATGCTTTTACTCTGTCCAAGTGGGATATTTGCATGTGACCATACCCACTGAACAAACAAGATTCCCGGACGTGAATTATATGATGCCAACACTGCAGTTAGATCACCATAAAATAAAAAGAATTATTTTTAACAAATAGTAGGTGGCGATAAGGATGCAAACAATTGTCTGCTGACATGTTATTATTGGGATTTATTTATAACAAGCTGCTTATCGGCCATAGATCTCAAAATGCTTTAGGAAGGTAGATAAGAATGATTACCCCCTACTGAACGGACAGAGGAATCAGGCACAGAGGGAATACTTCATTTGCCGAAGGCCAAGCAGTGAATTAGTGCCGGAGCCGGGAATAAAACAGATCTCTTGATGCTTAATCCAGAGTTTGCACGATGCACCCAATCCCCCAGAGCTTACCATCTATTAGAGAAGAGACAAGTGGAAACAGACAAACTGGAGAGCACAAGGGAACAAGGAGATGACACTAGTCACCATGATAGACAGTGGTATCAGCATATGGGTTGCCTCACCTTTTTCTAGTTTTTTGTGTGAATTATACTGGTCCTGCATTATGCACCCGGAATGTCATATGTGAAAATAAAGATCTTTGCAGTTGCTCCTGCAGCCACGTTGCACAAAAGGGCTATAGGCTAAATGAAACCATGATTAATTCTCTATTTACCAGTATATTCACCTGAGCAGGAGTGAGCCAACTGTTTGCTTTTTGACTGGCTGAGGTCTGCCTCAAATTCACTCTTGATTTAAAACAAATAATGATAACCAGAGTAATATAAACAGCTATATTCTGACTATAACAAAAAAAGCTTTAAGTTTGTTCCCTGTCCTTCCCATTATACTAAATGGAAGAGGGTCCTGGCTAGATCCTGATGAGGGCTTTGTGGATGGGGTTTCCAGTTTGAAATGAGGATCCTGATATGGAAAATATTGAGAATCCCCCTGCCTGAAGGCCATTATCCAAGGAGAAGAGATTTCTGCGGGCTATAGAGCACAGATATCCAAACAACCCTGCCATAAAAATTTTATCCCATTCAGTGCTATTGTTTGATTTCAAAATAAATAGTTAAACTGGTGCAAATGCCTAGTGTAAACCCACTGAAACTGGTTTAATCCTTTCTTAAATTGGATCATTTTCAACTGGTAAATTGCAGGGCCAGATAGAAGGGATTAAGTGTGTCCACACTAGGTGTTTGCGCCAGCGGATGCAGCCTGAATTTAAATAAGAAAATAGCCATACAACCTTGCCAATTTTAAACTGAGTTTGTTAAACCGGTTCAACTGGTATAGGTGAGAGGCCTTCATTAAACTGTAAGAACGCCAAGTAACAAGCTCAAGGAGCAAAGTGCACAGAGGAATGAAACCTTGACTCAGTGTTCCCAATGACAGAGCTGATTGGCCCGCTCCCCTATAGCGACATGCCAACAGCAGCCAGCTGAACCAGGTTTATCCCAGTCATTATGCGGACTTCTTTTCTCAAATGATTTATTCTTAGCTTTCATGATAAACTGTGTCATTTTAACATCAACAACACTTCACTCTAAATCTGTACCTGAAAACCTGTTGCAGAAGGTGAGACCCGCTCCAGAACAGTTTTGGATGAAGAATCAAGGACGTTTGCAGTGAAAACTTTGAGAAGGCTTCTATTGAGAAGCAGTTCTTTGGCTAGGTTGTATCTGCCCTCTCTTTCCTCCCTTGTGTGTTTCGTTACTGGTAATGGTCATAGGAAAACAGCATCTTGGCTTATTTAAGAGTTCAAAATAATAAACAGCAACAACATTATTCGTATTGCAGCCCTGCAATGATCGGTCATGGACCCCACTGTGCGTCCTGCCATGTCCTGTACATGCACAGAATGATGATGGACTCTTCCCAAAAGTCTAAGGTCCAAATCTTCAGAGGTAGTTAGGCACTGAAATCAATGGGAGTTATTTGCCCAAATAGCTTTGAGGATCTTTGAGGACCAAGATCCTCTTTCCCCACCTGAATGTGTATTGATCCATCTTCCAGTCTCCACAGCAATTCATTGTGATATCACAGCCGATGAAGTTTGCCTTGAGATGAAAGGGAAGCAGCAAGGGCAACACAAACCCTAAGCTGTAACACTTGTGAGGCTTGGGTATTTTTTTTAAGCAGCAGATGAGATCCGGAGGAAGAGGCTACTAGCATTTTACATGCACATTGCATGGGTGTAAATGAGTACACATCGGGAAGGGCCCTAAAGCACCAGGTCCAAGATTTATAAGTGGAATTGTCTATACAGAGAATCATTTCTAAATTCTTCACAAAGAGTCACGGAATGTTTTTACTCATAATACATTTCTAGCGCAGGAAAACGTTCCGATTTAACACATTTTTACTCTTCCCTCAGTCTGCTGTTTGATCTGACAAGAGGCAACAGAAGCCTGTGGCAATTTTCTCTATCTACCTGGAATGAAATATTTACAAGAGTTTTATTTCTAAGACAAGAGGACTTGACAGGAAGAAAAAAAAAACCCAACTTGAAATACTAGAGGTGGGTTTAGGTCAGCCCCACATTAGTTTGTGAAGGAGGGTACCAGTCTCACAAGTCAGAGATGCATTTAAAGATCCCAGTTGTGTTGGATTTAATTGTTCAGTACAAAAACGTGCCTACAAAATGCCTGCCAATGGTTAGGCAGCTATTGAACCTAGATCACAGCTTATCACCAGTATTGTCCCAGTGTTTCCTTAAATTCCCCATCTGTCTATATCCATCAGCCATCTTTTATCGCACGTGTAGATTGTAATCTCTTTGGGGCAGGGACTGTCTTTATGTTCTGTGTTTGTACAGCATCTAGCCCAATGGAGTTTTGGACCCTGGATCTTAGTTAGAAATTGAATTGAATCGAATGCCTAGACTGCAACAGACCTGAATGAATGCTGGAGCTGAATTCAGAATCCAAGTCTGGGTCCATATTCAGTAAATGGCCCCTCTTGTCCCTGTAACGCTCCGAACCCAACCCCTGGTCTGAACACTCCAAGCTTGGGGATGTACAAACTCTGAATTTGACTGTTGTGGTTTGAGTTCTAACTTCCACGGCCTTTGCTGCAGAGCCATTGAGTAGATGAAGAGTCAAACTGCTGCCTCCTATACTGTCATCTTACCAACCGCTGTGATGTCAACGTCTCTACAAACCTTTAGTTCGTATAAACTGGAAGTGTAACAGATGGCCTGGTGACCAGTTAGTCAGCAACTATACACAGCACTGCTTGCATCCAAAATTCTTAGACTAACAGATTTTCTTTGGCAGTAATATAATAAGCACTGATATGAAGGGTACTTAATGCATGCTAAAGAACAGCACACCACAGACCAAATTTTAAACAGCTGAATGAATAAAGTAAATAAGTGCACACAGGGTTTAACGCTCCAGACCCCTCTGGATGAGACAGCATTGAAAAATGAGAGTCAAAATGTTTGGAAAGGCCTAAAATGTTTGACTTGGTATCTTGTTTGGGTATGCTGGATAATGTGAGTATCTTCCTCTCCAAGGAGCTATATGAGTGAAGAAAGGTAGTTTTGGAGTTCATGATGTCTGCTCTCCAAGAAGTTAACACCATTACCATGAGAGGATAGAAGAGTACACTGTGTGCTAGTGATGGAGATCATAGAAATATGCAACAGCTATTTCCACAACAAGACATTTAACCCAGATGCAACCTTTTCCCTCCTTTTACCAGCTGGTTACAGTGGGAAACAGGACTACAAATTATTTGCCAATGCGCCTGCTTCCTATGTGCACACTGTGTATATTGGAGGTAGCAGACTTAGTGGTTACTACCTTATGAGGCTGTTAAAGTGGTCCTGGAGAGACTGTCAGACCAGGTAGAAAATAAAATAAATTAAACACATATTCCAAGCACTATCCATACCTAGGCCCAGTCCACACTTATCTTTGCGATTCGGCGGCAGTTGACGGGAGATACACAAGTGACGTAAATCACTTGCATATCTCCCATCGACTTTGAAGCGTCTCCTCTGTGCGGTGTCCACACTGTGCTGCGCCGAAGGGAACAGCGCTCCCTTCGACGCAGCGCTACGCCACTTACCAGGGTGGTTTTCCTGCATCGCTTGCGGGATCGACTGAGTGCGTCTACACAGACCGCTCAGTCGATCCAGAGCAATCGATCTGACGGCAGCAAATTTGCCGCCGACAGTGTAGACCCAGCCTTAGTAAAATCTGTTGTAACTGGCACTTTTTGGTATTCAGAAAACAATCTTGGTATAAAATCCGTGTTCTCGAAATATTCATTGACTTTTAGCAAGGCTCTTCATAAGACAAGCAGCAAATAATCAGAACTTTTCATTCTATTCCTCTAGGGGCGCTTGACAATGGAAAAAAGCATTGGCAACGTCACTTTTCTACCGGAAAGTTATAAAAAAACAGAACACAAAAAACCCAACCATGATATTTTTCTTTAAAAATATAGTAACAGTCAGAAAATGTACCAGGTGCCATTTTAATGGCATAATCTTAGCGTAGTGTAAAAGCAAATTATTATTACTTATTTTTACCTACTCTAGCACCTAGGGCCATGAATCAGAAGTGAACAGAATTCATTTTTGGCTCCTGCATCATCACCAAAACCATCCACAAAGTTGATTAGCACTTTTTCATTAATAACCATGGTGTAAGGAGGCATAGCAGTGGTAGACTTCAGATCCTAGGACGACGTAGCGGAGCCGATAGAGGAAAAAAAATCCCCCAGTGCATGTGACATGGAAATCACTGAATGAAAACAAACATGGAAGGCCACAATATTATTCTTATCGGCCCCATAGGAGCAGTCCATCCCTATTCAGCAAAACATTTAAGCATACGGTTAACTTTAAGTATGTGCTTATGTCCCATTGATTCCAGCAGTTTAAATGAATTTTACAGTTAAACACTTACTTAAATGTTTTACTGAATGGGAGCCATAGGGTCAGTCCTATTCCCTTTGAAGTCAGTGTGATTTTTGCCATTGACTTCAAGGGTAACAGAATCAGGGTTATAGTCCTATGCTGACTATAAATGCACTTTAAACCTCACTAAAGAGCCCAGGGGAGATTCTTCCTCAGATCCGTTCAAAGTGGGAACACTGAAAAGCTTGTGCGGCATTTACTAAAGAAATAGTTTGTTCTTGAGTCTCTGTGTTTGGTTTTTTTTAAAAAGGCATTCAGGAGACAAAAAACCCACTGCATTTCCTCGTTACGCTAAATTTTAGATCAGCAGGCCTGCAGTCCTCATTGCCAGATATTGCCATGTTTTCAGACAATTCGTGTGACACGGGCTGACGCCAGCAATTTGTTCTGCAATGTCACTTCATAGGAAGGTGAAATGGCATGTTTCCAACCGCAGTTAATCACAGCAAATTGTATGGGGTCAAATACACCCCCTCGACCTGGCATTTTTGAGACATTATTTCAGCTTTTATTTTTAAACGTTGTATTACTTGCCGATCGCTTAAACTAACAATAAGCTGTTTCAGAAGAATTATCACATCACACTACACATCACCCCTCCCACCTCCACCACATATTCCTAACACTGATTCACCATTCTTGCTGTGGCATTATTTGGATACATTAAAGAGTGCTTTATTAATAACCGAATAGTGGAAAAAAGACAACTGCTATTTTCTTCACCTAAAAACGGGAGTGGCTCTTTATAAGCAATTGCATTATAATAAAAAACAAACACACGTTAAATGGAAGTATGTTTGTGTTTTTAAATGTATGTTATTTATAGTCTATCATACATACAGCCATTTAAGTGTTTGTGTTTTTAAATGTGTGTTTGTGTTTTAAATGTAAGTCTATCCTACATGCAGTCATTGAAGTGTGTTTGTGTTTTTAAATGTGTGTTATTTATAGTCTATCCTACATGCAGCCATTTAAGAAATATTAGACTCTTTCACAGACAGTAGTGTACTGGACACATTTCACTGTGCATTGACTTCCTCAAATCCCCATATAGCTGCGGTACAAGAACACAGAAGCAAGGAAAATCACAGTCAATTTTAGTTGCTGGGAATGTAGCCCATATGGTATGTAAGGTCTCATGCTGTTCAGAGACACCTCTGGACAAAGCACTGGGAGGTAAAGGGCATGTTAGGTTAGCCTGAACCTGTAGTGCCTTGTCCATGTTATATTTTAAAGTCCTGAAGACTATGCAAATTCTGCTGTTTGTTTCCTTCCTGCCCTTTACTTTGTTATTTAGGTAAAGACAACTGAAAATTCCGTTTGAAAAATATTCAAACAAATGTTTCCTGTTGGATCCAATTGGCTACTAGGTTTTGGCATGGATCTATCAATCTACTGCTTCCAGGGGCTACTGTTTCTGGAGCCCACTATCTCTCCAGTACTAAACCACCATAGAACAGTCCAGATGAGGAATTCTGATGGGATCTATAGGAATTTCCACTAAAGAAGCTAAAGAACGTAAATGGGCCAAGCCTGCTAGCCCACCAGATGGTGCCAGATCTAAGTGCATTTCTAGGTCAGGCAGGGAGATGAGGCCAATTCTCCTCGGCTGGAAAAGGGAGGGTGAAATGTAAGATGAGTGTTGTATGTCAGACGCAGAAGATAATTGGTCCTACTGTACTGGAGACCCCAGCTGGAATACTGTGTCCAGTTCTGGACAGCACAATTTAGGAAGAATGTGGATGAACTGGAAAGAGTCCAGAGCAGAGCAACAAAAATGATAAATGGTTTAGAAAACTTGACCTATGTGGAAAGGTTGAAAAAACTGACCATGGTTAGGCTTGAGAAAAGATGAGTGAGGGGCAACTTGGTAAGAGTCTGCAAATATGTGGAGGGCTGTTATAAAGCGGTTGGGGATCAATTCTTCACCATGTCCGCTGAAGGTAGGACAAGAAGTAATGGGCTTCATCTGCTGCAAAGGAGGTTTAGGTTAGACATTAGGAAAAACTTTCTGACTATAAGGGTAGTTATGCTCTGGAATAGGCTTCCAAGGGTGGTCATGTCATTCCCACCATTGGAAGCTTTTAAAAACAAGTTGGACCAATGCCTCTCAGGGAGGGTCTAGATTTACTTGGTCCTGCCACAGTGCAGGAGGCTGCACTTGATGACTTCTCAAGGTCCCTTCTTACATTTCTATGATTCGATCATGCATGTAGCTTCTGGTCCCTAAAAGCTTGCATGAGACTGCTTTATATTCTTGGGGGGGAGGGGGAACGTTTCCCTCTAGCATCAATGAAAAGCTATTATTGTTCCCTTCCCAGGGTGGAGTCATAGCCAATCTCTGTGTACCTGCAGGAGTGGGGCTCACTAGAGAAGCTTCCAACAAGGGCAGAATGGACAGTCAGTGAGCCTGGGACGATAATGGGGCCCAACCAAAAGGTACTGGGATCTCAGTAGCTCATAGCTCTATTTCAAGACCAGGCAGAGGAAAGTAGAAGGCTGTGTTTCCAAAATGTTACTCACCCCACCAAAATAAGGTCACTGAAGGTGGAGAGATGTCCTCTGGATTTTAACACCAGAGAGCCTCCAAACATGAGGAATGTGGAATTGGCAACCTCCATGAACACCACAATAATGCAGGGCACCACCTTGCCCATCTCCAGAGGCTGCTGCATGACCGATAGAGATCAAGATTTCCCACCACCACAGCTTACGTTTTATTTTCACCAATTCCCAACTTATTTCAGAGCTCTCAAGCTCCATCGGAGCTTGTAAGACGAGGTCCACAGCTTTCAATCCGTCCCCTCCCCACCACCTACAGAGGGGGGTCTTTATTTCAGCTCTAGAGCTGGTGTAATTCCTAGAGACTGCGTGGCATCAGGAAGGTAGATGAGACGGTACATGGAGAAGCCAGGCATCAGGGCTTGCAGTGGCACTTCATTCAAAGAGTGTCTATCTCTTAGCAGCTGTGAGCCTTCCCACTGGAGCTTTTCAAACGACAACGCTTTGCCTTCTGTGGCAACCCACCCTTTCTACTGAATGGGGTCAGCCTATCATGAAGCTAGCATTCAGAACCTTGTACCATCGTGAGTGGGTTGGAAAGCCATGAATGTATACACAGGAATGAGCCTGAAGGTGGTGTCATTTGTTTTATTTGGATGTTTCTGTTAGTTTTTCCTGTTTCTGTGACTCATGTGTTGGTTTTCTTCACAGTTTAGCTTATTTGACTTTCATTTTCTCCCATTTAATATGTAGCATTGTACCATTGTACATGTATATGGTACCATGTGGTAGGCACCATTGTTTACCACATCGATCCATAGAGCAGAGTCAGCATGATGTCTGTGTGGATGTTATATCTTATGAAACTGTGGCTTATTTTCATAAGAGCATGGCTGCTGTTGGTGCAAGAACATCAGAATAATTAAGGGTGCTGCATGATCTATGGGCAATTATCTGGAATTTTGTCCTAGAATAATCACTCAGTGGCAAGTTCTGTCTCCAGGCTGCCTCCCAGTAATGGAAACTCAGCAATTACAATGTTTGTAGTGGACTTCATAGAGTCTCTGACTCAGAACTCTTCCCTGGATACAAAAAAGTTCTGCCTGGGCTATTTTATTTGAGTAGAGGAGGTTCTATAGATTTGTTTCTATAGCTGTGTATAGATTTCTTTGTTGCTATAAACATCCTTCTGGACTATTGGCACCTTCTCTTATTTCATACAATTTTCAATACAAAACAAAATCTTTCAGAATTTTCAGCCTGATCCTGTGAGCTGCTGATTTCCTTGGCGTCAGTGAAGTCCATGGGATTACTCACATGAGTAAGGATTACTCAGCGGGTTAATGTTTCTCATGATCGCCCTCCCCCCCATAACAACTTTTCCAGCAAGTAGAAGTGAAAGCTGGTAAAGATTAGCTTAGCAGAGAGGGTTGACTTCATGGAACTTGCTGAAGAAAGCACAAATGAAGACAGAAACCATGTCTTGGTTGTGTTCCATTTTTCAAAGTCAGTCACAGCAAAAGCTCCTGTTTATGAGCTCACCATGACCTACTGAAAAAGCGGAAGGAAGAAAAATCTCTCTTAACATCGTGACTTGACAAAGGGAAGTTGTGTGGGCAGAAGCAATGAGGTGACGCTACACATGGAGATGTCTTGTCTTACGACGTGCTCTTTCATTTGGACCATTTTACTTTCCTCCAGCTGGTGAAACTTTAAGGACATAACCTAGTAAAGCAAATATTAAATATGTCCTGTTTTGGACACACTAGTTTTTAAGCTAAGTCGTGATTCCAACCAGAGATCTTTTATTGCTTTCTTCCAATGCAGTTTATTTATTGTAACTTCCTTTTTTTTAAAGGCAACTTTGTTACATTTTTCACTAGATGACTAATAACCACATGTTCTGGGTGCTGAAGCTGAATAAGATAATGTAATAGCAGGTGAGAATATGAGCTCCTCTTCATTATAGTGCCCACCAAAGTAAACATTAGGAATGTATACATCAGGGGTTTTATGATCACACCCATAATGTGCCAGGAGCTTTCCAAACAAGAAAGGCAGAGTACCAACTTTGGCCCGCGGGGTCTTTCACAGTGGCCCACTGTTCCCCTCCCGCTAGCTGCAGAAGGGAGCCGCTGCCTAAGGATCCAGGCAGAGTGCATTGCCGCGGGGCTACAAGACCGGTGCCGGCTCCTTGCTGTAGCCAAGACGACAAAGATCAATGTTCCCCACTGCCTGGCTGTAGCAGGGAACATGGCAAAGCCCTCTGCCTGGGTCCCTAGGCTCTGGGGTCCCTGCTATAGCCAGGGAGATGGGAGATTAGCGAGGAGGCTGCCTCCTCACTGAACTCCTTCCATCCGGCTGCAGTTGGTGGGGGGAGGTGGGGTGGGCTGCTGGTGGAGACTGGTGGCCCTTCAGGGTTGTAAAAATGACATCTGTTGCCCTTGAGCCAAAAAGGTCGGGAACCACTGGTCCAGCAGGCCTGCTGATGCAGACCAACATGGGGGTAGGGTGGGAACATGATAGGTTAAAATTGTCCCCTGAAATCATTGAGGTTGCATGACGGGTAACTTAGGGCAGAATTCTATGCTTAATATCACATCCTTTTTAGCAGCCATTTAGTGCCCACATCTTTCTAAATGTTAGAGCATTTGATGTTTGCAGTTAAGGACACCTCAGTTAAAGACTCCTTTTTTGTCATTGTCATTTTCCTTACGTTGAGGGGGTCTGTGACTTTCCCCTTCTGGTACCTAGCAGGCTTTACCCAACCTGTCTTCTGGGATCTGGTAAAGTCATGCCCCAAGATTCATACATTCCCAGTATCTTTTATATACTTGAAATTTCTTCCCAACAGGTGGCTTCTGAAAAAATCCTAGAATATTAATTACCTCAGAGAGAGGAGAAAACAGGACTCCAACCTGGCTGAGTTGGCTTTCATGGGGACTTCACTCACATTCATTTGCTCTGCTATCAATGTCGGGCAACATGCAAGATGGATTTGGGCCAAATGCATTCGAATACCTCCAAGTTTGGGGCTGCCAACCTGCCTGTTCATGGGAGGTGGTAGTTTACTACAAGCACTTCATATGTTAGGTAATTGCAGAGGAACCCAAACATAACACCCACACGGCTCCCGCAGAAAATAGCTGGGCTATTTATATCAAAGAGAATATGCGCAAGAGAGCATGAGAACCTTGGCAACCTTCCAGAAAACATCCCTATGTTCATGTGTAATTCATTATCAGACTTCATCGCTGTTTATTCTTGGATGGGTAGGGAGGGGACTTGGATCTCTGTCATGTCCCATCCCCTTTTTAACATTTCTCCTTCTTATGGTCTTTAGAGGAAAACTTGTTTGCAGTTTTTAAGATTTGCCATGTGCTTGAAGCTCTCATTCATGTAAATGGCCCTATTTTTTCCCCAATGCTTCACCTCCACATCACATTTGCTTTTGCTGGTATTAGACCCAGGTTCAGTTCCCAAATTGCTCACCTATAGTTAGACGATTTATATCTCAAAGTCCTTTGTCATCCCATGATCTTTACTGAAAGACGGGTTTAGGTACAGTCATTTCAAATGCAGATTACCCTGGCCAGGGTCTGATCCAAAGCCTGGTGAAGTCGAATCAGGTTTTTTAAGACAATGGACTTTGGATCTGGCCCTCGGTGAATTGATCCATTTTCTATTGAGCATGCAAATAAGCCTATTTCCATTCAACAAAGTTCTCTGCATGTGCTTATCTTCAAGCAGGCAAGTAGTTCCACTGAACTCAACTTGTCCAAGGCTACAACTAGACAACATGTCCAAATCCTCTGGAAGTGAGCCTCAGAGCCCAGGTCAACTGATTTGGGTTCACAAGACTCACACTGCAAGGCTAAAAAATAGCCATGTAGATTTCCCAGTTGGGCTGGATCCAGGGTTCTGAGACCCTCCCCCCTCACCAGGTTTCAGAGCATGGGCTCCACATGCTAATACCTTTCCATGGCTGTTTTTAGCCCCATAGTGCAAGCCCCACAAGCCCGAATCACTTGACCTGGTTGCTGACACTTGTGGCCATGGGATTTTTTTTATGTGCGATGGTTTACTTTGCACATCAGAGTTCAAATCCTGCAGTCCTTCGTTAGTCCTGACTCCTTCTGGGAGTTAAGATTGGGCCTTTGGCTCTAGCTTTCAGCTGGTTAAATAAGAGAAGCCTGATCACCTAAATACTAACACCACATATGTTCCAAACCAGGGCTTCCCAAGCTTTTCATAATTCACAGTCACTTAATAGAATGATTGTCCTGTGGACACCACTCCTCTCATTTACAATTGTGTGGACCACTTTCATTTCCACTGGTGGTTGAACGACCTCCATATGTCAGCTACAACCTTTGCTTTCTTGGGAACATATAATAAGAAAGTATTTAATGTAGTTTCCATTGTCCTTTAATGCAAACAAGAAGAAATAGCCAGCACAAGGTAGCCACCTAGCATATGAGCCACACCCCACAATTTAGGCAGCACTGTTTTAAATATAAGGGTAAGAAACATTTTAGCTTCAACATTACATACATAGAAATAATTGCCATTTGGTGATATTAGCAGCAGAGGGCAGTACAGATTAAAGATTTGTTCAGTGCAGCCACCTTGCCAGGACACAGTTCAGGAAAATCTATCAACAATATCCAAAAGGTGTTTCATGTTAAAAAAACAGAAAAACAAAAAACAAATTAAAAAAAACCAAACCCTACAGATTTTCACCCTTTGCTTGTATTTAAATCACTTTCCAAACAATTTTGCAGCTCTAAGTAAATGGTTTAGTAAACATCAACCAAATTGTAAACCAGCCAGGAGTTAGAATAGAACATCAAACAAAATATTTTCAAACTAAGTAATTATAAATGTAATTAAGCTTGACAGAGTGTGGGCAGCACAAAATTGGATTTTCTTGCAGATGCCTGAATATTTTGGGAATTATCCTAATAATCAGTGTTGGCTTGGCATTTTCAAAAGCATAGGATACAACCTGAGATTTCACCTCTCTCATTTAAACCGGTGATTTTTTTTTCTTCTAAAAAATCAAGGACTTAAATGGTCCAGAAATGTAAGAGGAGCTCCCTCTCTGCAAGAAATTAACTTTGTCGTGCCCTGCTCTTTTTGTTGTGTCCTTATCTTCATTTTAAGGCCTTGTTCTGAATCAAGCTGCTGCCCTTATACATCTGCCCTTGTACATCCTGCCCTTGTACGTCTGATATTTGGCTACTTTATCCAAGATCAAATTGAAATAATTAAAATGTCCATGTGATTTATGCCAAGTCAATATCCGTCCTCGTGAAGTCCTCACCACACGGAGCAACACTTTAATTATGAATAATAGATGGGTCAGAAACACACATCTGTGTTAGAAAGACTAAAGAAGTGAAGCATTTGAACATCCACTAGGAATCAACAAGAGCTACTGAATGTGTAAAATTAGCTTTCAGTAGATAACAAGTCCCAATTTCTATATGATAGTTCTGAATTTAATAGGTCTGTCCAAAATTCTGGAAGGGACTTGCAGAGCATTAGATATTTGAAAATACATTTTGAGACCCGTGACACATAATCACATGACCCAGGAATACAATGCCTTTGTCTGGCAGGACAGCCCCTTCATCTTCCATTCTGCACTGCCTGGGAAAAGGCCGTGCTTTGCAAAACACCTGAAAAGTCACCAGATTTAAGCTATTTTAGACCAAAAGGGTGCAGGCTAGGGAGTGAATTCCGAATCAGTAAGGCCCTAAAAATAAAAATAATAAAAATAAAAATAGTACCCAGCCCGTAGCTCCGTGATTACACTAATAGGGCTTCAACTCAAGTACCTCTGCTGGTCTCAGCTGTGGCCGTGTGGCACGGGGCGAGAGGCAGTAAGGACCTACACCATTTAGGACTTTATCAGTCAAATCTAGCACCGTAAACACCACTTGGAAATTCATCAGCAGTCAGCACAGATCATAGGTCACTGGTTTAACATACTCACAGCAAGATAGTCCACTTACCAAGCGGGCTGCTACTTTCATGTTCTGGGCACGGATGCCTGCAAGGGACAGGTATCTCACACTGTCCAGCCATCACGTCTTCAGTTTCTGCATGGTTTTAAAGGTGTCAGTTGCAGCATACATAGAATTAGCAGGAGCCCCTTCTTCTCCCAGCAGATACTCTGAAATTGGCCAATTCCCACAACATTAAAACTTTATAGACCACGAGAGCATTCATTTGGGGGTAAAGATGTTCTAAAGTAAGTCCCCACCCAGCAAGCTGATGTGTGTGTGTGCGAACGTCTACAGCCCATGTGAAACCCCAGTGAAATCAATGGAGGCCCTTTTCCCAAGTGGAACAGCTTGCATTATTAGGGCTCAGTTTGTATGATCAAAGGAACAGGAAGTTGCTGGCCCAAACTAGAACTTTGCTGTAATATTTCCTGGGTATACAGTGCCATCTTGATATATATTACTCAATCAAATTGACCTCTTCTCTCTTCCAATCAGATTATATATTGCATGCACATGCATAAAGATGAGAAGAAGAAAAAGCATCTCAGACACTCATGCTTGTCTTTCCCAAATAACTAAGCTTTTCTAGATTTATGGCTGTACTCTATCCCTGCCTCAACAAGCAACAGAGAGAAGTCAATATTTTGCCAAAATAGGTCCATCCTCTCCTGCATCTCGTATGATGCCTTTTAGCATGTCACTGTGGTGGACAAAGGGATAATGTGTGTTCTACAGCTAACAGATTGGTCTCATCTTGCATTGTTTTATTGATAGTTACAGTTCTTTGCCCCATTTTAGGCCAAACTTTATTTCGGGAATTACTTTCCAAGAGCATTTGTGTACATAGTCAGGAAAGGCTGCCCAGACGCATGCTGCTGACTGCATCATTTGGATACATCTGTTTTGATAGGTAAAAGATTCATAGGGAGGAAATAAATAAATAAATAATCACTCCACAAGTGTTATTTGAGAACTAAGGCTTTAATATTTAAAGTATCCCTCGCTGCAGGTGCACTGCACCGAAGTTATCAACATTTTATATGGTACATAGTGAGCTAATGTAGATCTCAGGCTTAATTTAGTAACAAGATTACTCAGGAGCAAATAATGTGCTGAAAACCTTTATGCGACAAGGAAATATGACTGAACTAAACTTGGCCGGTGTGCTTAGTAGATAAAAAGCCATTTATTTCTTCTTGAGAACTTAATTAAATTTCCCATGAATTCATTTGTAGCAACAGTGATAAATACCATATATGGAAACAGTCAATGAACTGTTAGCAAGGTAATTTCCTGATTTTGGCCTATATCTT
Organism: Mesoclemmys tuberculata; assembly: GCA_007922155.1. Classification (NCBI taxonomy): domain Eukaryota; kingdom Metazoa; phylum Chordata; order Testudines; family Chelidae; genus Mesoclemmys; species Mesoclemmys tuberculata. The sequence goes on from ML677027.1 coordinate 7,630,869, forward strand.
AGAGTCTAAATCCACATAGATTCTAAATACAGTCAGTGTGTGTTATTCCATTCTGAGTCTCGGGTTGTAGGAGTGTGTGTGTTAGGATGACCAGATAGCAAGTGTGAAAAATTGGGACAGGGGTGGGGCAGATAATAAAATCCTATATAAGACAAAACCCCAATACTGGGATAGTCCCGACGTCTGGTTACCCTAGTGTGTGTGTGTGTGTGTAATTGATATGTTTTGTGATGTTGACACCAAGTTTAAGTCCACAAAACTGCTTGTTAAAAGTCGTGTTGAACTATATTATGAAAAGAGAGTTAATGTTACCTCTTATATTTAACAAAGAAGCCTTCAGTACTTGTGATGGAGGGAGGATTTCTGCTCTCAGGGAGAAGAGATCATCCACAGAGCTTTACTGACAACAGTTCACTTACCAATGGGAGTTAAGGGGCCCCATGGCAGTCAACTGCGAGGCGCACAGTACTAACCTATTAATGGTTATAACAACTCTACGGATGGCATTTCTAGAGTCCTAAGTCCCTGTCATTCATCCTGGAAAACATTAAATAATCAGAACATAATGGTTATTCCTGAGAAAGGTAAGACACAGTACATATGCAGACATCAGCAATGATCTTGGGCAGCTTCACTGAAAGAAACTGACTGACAAGTAAGAGAGACAAGGTAAATCTAGTTTATGGGACCAACTTCCTTTGGTGGAAGGGACAAGCATATGAGCTTTGCAGCGCTCTTCTACAGATTTGGAGATGGTACCAGAGTGCCCAAGCTAAATACAAGGTAGGAGAGATTATTAAGCATAAGAGCTTAACACATGCTCTTGGAGACCTCTTAAAATGAAGTAGGCAATTAAGGGGTAGCAGATAGTAGGGTGTCGCAAATTGTAATGAACCACAAACCAGTGTTTCTGTTAAGTTCGTGGTTTTTTTAGTATCCAGAAGAGTTGTGAATTTAAGTTTGCAGGATCATCTTTTGAAGGTGTTGTGCAGGTTTCCTTTGAGGATGAGAGGTCAGCTATGGAGTGATCACTTTTGAGAAAAGGGTTTGCCCATAGTTGAGAGAGTGTTTTTGCCTTTTGTCATTTTGCTGTTTAAGTTCATTCAAGAGCACAGTGATTGTAGTTTCATTCACATACTTGTTGCTGGGGCACTTGATACACAGGATGAGGTACACCACATATTGTGATAGGGACCCAGGATCTTGAGATCTATCTTACTGGGATAAGATTGTCATGGCAGTAGAGATATGTCTTCAGGATTTGCATCTGTTGTTCTGGCAGGGTCTGATGCTGCATTGAGTTGGTATGTTCTGATTCGTGGGGAGCTCACATCTATTGATGAGCTGGGCAAGGTTGGGGAGTTGTTTGAAGGCCAGAAGAAGGGGTTCATGAGAGATTTCTTTCAGGATGGGGTCCCCATCAAATATGGGTTTTAATCGTTTGATGATACCCCGTAGAGGTTCTGGGGTGAGCCAGGATGAGGTGACAACTAGTTGTATGCAGTCAGTGGGCTTTTTTCTGTACTGAAGAAGGTTCTCCCACAGTATCTGAGTGACCCATTCTATAAAACATTCTGATGGAGTGTCCTTGTTTAGTGAAGGTGGTTTTAAGAGTGTGTATACCAGACTTTCTCTTCAGAGCAAATTCTGTGGTATCTGAGTGCCTGACTGTAGATAACAGATATCTTGCGTCTGAATGTTTGCTGGATCCATGGAGGTACGTGCGGTGACTTCACGTATATGGTCATCTGTAGAGTCCATTGTTGAAGCTAACTGTGGTGCCCAAGAAATTGGTACTGATGTGGAAGTGTTCTAGAGAGAGTTGGATGGATGGGTGGTGGTGGTTGAAGTTGTGGTGGAAATCTATGAGGGAGTTTAGCTCATCTGTCCAGAGGATGAAAATAGCATTGATGTATCTCAGATATATCATTGGTTTTGTGCTTCATTCTGCCAGAAATTCTTCCTTGAAGTGGCCAGGAAGAGGTTGGCGTATTAGGTAGCCATCCTAGTGCCCCTTGCTGTTCCCATGGTTTGGCCGAAGTGTTTGCTGTTAAATATGAAGTTGTTGTGCATCAGGATGAAATGAATGAGTTTGGCCATGTGTTTGGGATGGATTTCCAAGCATCATTCATTAACTTGTAGGTATTTGAGGTAGGCAGCGATGCCACCCTTGCATGGGATGTTGATGTATAGGGAGATGATATCCATGGAAACAAGGACGGTGCTGTGAAGGAAGATGTTAATGTTGTGGAGTTTCTAAATCTACTTGACGAAGATGTGACAGACCTTTTTTTCTTGTTAAATATGGGATCATGAAGGTATGTATGTATTTGGAAATGCCATGTGAAAACTTACAAAAACAGAGTCACATCCAGCACTACTCTGAGAAACTGTGCCACTGAAATATGCTATGTAGGTTATGAATTCTTTCCTGGAACAGACATAATGAGCGGGGTGCTTTCTAAACAGAATAAAGCTTGAGGATCTCACAGACTGAGGGCCTTGTCCAAACCCTTGGGAGTCACTGAAAGGGTCTCAATGATTTCAGTAGGCTTTGGGTCATGCCTCAAGAGTGGGCAGGGGGAAGGGGATTGAGAAATAAATGTTGTGTTAATAGGACAAGATAATTATCCCCTGTCATATCTCATGTTTGACAACACCAACTATCAAAGTTCTTGGATTAGGATTTCTCAGAACTGAGGTAGCTGTAATATTTTAAACCATCATGATGTTTTGGTAGTGTCCTTTGTCTCCTGGCAACATTTGTAGGCTCATGTCAGGGTCAGGAACCCAAAGAGTGAAAAAATTAGAATATGAACCATGTTGTTCACAATCTTCTTTTCACAGTTAAGTCAATGTTATTAATACAGTAATGCTACCACATCAGGGGCTGGCTTAGAGGCCTGGCTGCTATGTTTGGGTCACTTCTTCTACTGGAAACATCAGCTGGAGTGGCAGCTGGATCTACTCAGCTCAGCTTTTGTACTCACCTCATCCTTCCAAGCCGCATTAGTGAGTTCCTTGAAATTTAAGAAAATCAGCTCTGTGCTCTGGGTTGTTGCCTTAAACGCCTCACGTGTTGCTATGCAGCCTGCTGACTGTCTTTCTTGCAGCTCTGTGCGGTATTTGATAAGTAACTAGGCATCAGTTTGACCAGGCAAGAAGGCACGGCCCTTTCTAATTAACTGTATGATCGCTCAGTTAGATAGACGTCTCTCCAGGCTTCCAGAATCATCGCGGGAGAGATTATGCCACTTGCTCCAGAAGCTTATAGGAACCATTAATATACCACCCCTGCCAGAGGAGAACTTCCCCTGTGCCTCCCAGCGCAGGATCCAGAGTAGGGTATGCCAGAGGCGGAGTAGCTGCAGTGCTTGATGTTATAGGGATTCAGTGCTGGGATGCCTCATGTTAGAGCTGCCAGGGTCTCAGAGCAAACCAGAAGCTGGAGGATGCAGAGAGCCACTTTTATCCCCTTCCTGGGGGCAATGCCTCATAGAGAATCATCTCCCTTGTTCATAATGAAGACGCTACTCAGAGGCACAAAGCATGTATTAGCATAGTCACGCACAAACTAGCAACAGGAGTCCTCTGCTTGCATTCTCCCTCTCTGGGTACCGTATTTCTGGGTTATAAATACGTGCTGTCTGAGAATTAACGTCACAGATACAGAAGCTAGCTTTGCAGGTAGGGCAGACCTCTTTGGACCCCAGAGACATGACGTCACCATGTTCCAGTTTCTCTAATCAAAAGAAGCATTGGAAATGAAATGCTAAATCCTTGTGTCCGTCCTTCCCACCCAAGAGAGCAATTGTTTTATGGCTTCAGCAATCAGGCGTCTGGGTTTGGTTCTGTTCATTGATGCACATGGTGAGAGCTGGTCCTCGCTATTGCCTGTGACGATTCTGCTGGCACAGATCCTGAGACTTTTGTTCTGCTCCTTCGCTAACAGAGTTTTCACCTTTGCACCTGTACCAAAAGGAATCTGGGATTCGCTCAAGTGTTTCAATTAAATCTCAGCGATTTCTTTGGTATCTCTAATTATTTCCCCACTCTAAATCCAGGCTCTGCTTTGGTGGCAACAACTCTTGCTGGTTTCCAGCTGGTTGTCTGGTCTCAGAGATTTTAGCTATCAGACTATGAGTGCAGACAGCAGTTTTATGTCTGTCTTAGGCCTGGTCTACACTCACCGCAAAATTCGGCAGCAATCGATGGGAAATACACATGCTACTCTTCGTGGCTTGCGTATCTCCCATCGACTTCCTACGTTCTAATGAATACGGCATCCCATCTACACTGTGCTGATGGGAAATGCCCTCTCTTTGACGAAGCGTTACTCTTTTTCCCAGAGTGGATTTATTAAGTCGATTTCTGGATCGACTGAGTGGGTCTCCACTTCAGCTTAATCAATCCCAAAGTATCGATCTGATGACAGCAAATTCACTGCTGTCACGAAGACATACCCTTATTAATATTATTGTTATTTTCCCTTTCTTCCAGTGATGTTTAGGTTAGTGTTTCTAAGATGTTGGGAAGGAAAGTTCATGTCCATCTGTCCATTGGCAATTCTTTTGTTAGTATATTTCTAATATTCAGTACATCTGGATATGAATCTTTATCACATTGTGCTGTCTTTACAAAGGTTGTCATTGTCTTACTAGCTCTGACTCTTATCGCATTCGTTTGGGGTATTTTCGCAAGGAGATGATGTGCTCAAACTGATAGGTCTTTGTGAATTCTTGAAATTCCTCACTTGAGTTCAGGAGTCTTGTCAGTAATTTCAATTCTACAGCTTCCAAGCCTTGCATTTTGGGATGTGAACAGGCAATCACCATTCCACTGTTTGTTACTGAATATCTCTCTCAACACTAATGCCCTTAAAGGAAAGAGCAAAACCTGGCCTAACAAGAGTAATCACTGTGGATAAATAACATTTAATTCTACTTATCGATGTTAGTGGCATGATTCTGGTTTTTCTATTCAAGCAAATCCCCAGTTCTAAGTGTTCTGCAGATCTCTGTTCTATCATCTGTCCACAAGAAGAATACCAGGTTAATCTAGGCACTTGTCAGGGCCCTCAGTACTGCCAGATCTGAGCATCTCACAATCATGCATGAAGATATGCTCAAAATAGAAGTAGGAAAGTGCTGTTATCCTGATTTTACATATTGGAAACTGCGGTGCTTAGGCCCTGATTCGGGGACACAGCCTGATTCAGGATAGCGTTTAAGCACATGCTCATATTCCATGAAAGTTAGACATGTGCTCATGTGTTGTCCTGAAGAGGGATGGATTTAGGTACATTCTTACCTGCTTTCTTGAGTCGGGGCCAGAAAGATTAAAGCTGGGACTTTAAAAAGAGCTAGGCACCCAACAACCATTGAAAATTCAGTGCGAGTGGGGGGCGTGACTCCTTTAGGCTCCTTTGAAAATCCTAGTCTAAGATCACAAAAGGACTCTGACAGAGCCAGGAACCAAACCCAGTAGCTGCAAGCGCAGCATTGAAAAATGTGATCACTCAGCTAGATGATCATTTATTAATATGCTTTACAATTGTAAAGATGAAAACACAGCATATTTCCTGTGGAGACAGCATAAGGAGATTTTCTATGGATCATGTGGCATGTAGCGGGGACGTACCTCAACTGGTAGCAGGCCTATCGTTACCTCAGTTTCCCTCCTTTCAGCATCTCGATCCCTGTGCAGGAGCCTTCAGCATGCAACATTGTTGAAGTGACTTAGACCCCCCAGAGAGCCACAGAAAAAAAAAAATAATGGTAACTCAAGTGTTGTGCAAAGATCAAAAGATACAAGAAAATAATCTTCCATCTTAGGCTCTTCCAGGGTATAGGCCTTCCTCTGTGGGTCGGTCTTCAATCATTCCATTGGACTCAGCCTCCCACCCTCCTGGGCTCCAGTCACCCTCTACATCCCATAGTCAGTAGGACAGCTCTTCTAATTCCCACAGTGGGACAAAAACAGAGGGACCAACACCACCCTTTATAGGGATCGCCAGGTATCTGCCCATAGCCACCCAACTCTTTAGCTTTCCCTAGCGACTCTTCCTGTATAAGCCTTCCTCCAGCTTCCCCAACATATAAACCCTCTGCCCAGGGTCCCTCAGCTGTGACATCCCCAACAGGCTCCTGCTTATCTCTTTGTGCTTGGGAACTAGGGCTTACCTCACACTCACTCTGGAGTCTCTCTCTTAGCTGAGCTACTGGCTCCCCTTATATACTTCGGCTGGTCACCTGACTGTCACTCCCATGATGCCTGGTTTCCTTACTTAGCAGCAACTTCTTGAAAGGGCCAGCACTGGAACAGGCTACACCGAGCATTCAGGCCCTAAATGTATCTAACAGCTAGCCTATTTCCTTTATCTTTATAAGAACGGGGCAGCCAATAGCACGTGACACGAGTGACCAGGAAAATAATTAAAAAATAATTGGCAGAGCACACTGCAAAAGGCTGAACCTCCTTTTATTGATGGGGCCTTCGCAACGTGAGCAAATGATACACAAAGCCAGGCATGTGAGTTTAGCAAAGATTTGATGTGGAAGGGAACCTTTTTATGTGACATGCACCATCACATTGCATTTTAATTACGTTTATCCCTTGATATCTGGGCACGAGTAGAATACTAATGACATTTCAAATGACCCAAAAGCTACAAGGGTAGGCAGACTGGTAATCTCTAAGAAGGCTCTCTTACAAAGGGGAAGCTGAGCAACTTGACATCAGAAGGTAACTAATGAATATCTAGTGAAAATATAGATCTTACTGTTCATTCCCCTTCCCCCCAAGTGTTGTATTACAGATTATATTTAAATGTGTTTAAACACTGACTGCTCTCATGAGGTGCAGCACATTTCATGAGAAAGCCGAGGGAGGAGTCAGCCTTTTTACAATCTTATTCCAACTTATGTCAATACACCACAGATCACTCTGTCGAAGGACAGCAGACAATAGCATTGGAATATGACGTATAAGGATGCCGCTTCCTCAGATTTGTAATCATCTGGACCCTGTTCACCCACTTTTTCATTCAACATCTAAATATTAGCAGGGTGGTGAAATCATTTATTGTTGTAAGTTCTTGTAACAAGCCTATGTGTCCCCACTTGGGTACAGATTGTCCCGGGAATTCTGTACAACGGTGTCATGCGCCGCTCTTCACGGCCAGTGGCTGTGGCCCTCCCCCGGCCTCCAACCCCGGGGGAGACCGCAGCGCCCGCTGGAGTGAAAGGGGGAATCAGCAGATCCAGCGGGCGATATGCCTGGTCCCTGGGCAGCAGGCCAACAAGCAGTTTCAGGGCCTGTTCCCTGGGCAGCAGGGCAGCAGGCCAGCAAGCAGTTTCAGGGCCTGTTCCCTGAGCAGCAGGGCAGGCTGAGGCGGGTGTCTCCCGGCCGTCGGGTCAGGACTCTCCCTCTTTCTCTCACTCGCTGGCAAGTGCGGGTATAGGAGGGGGGAGGGGGACGCAGGCCCACCCGTCTCCACTGCGTCCCAGCCCAGGGCCCTACCAGTGGCACTGCGAATACCACTGGTGCGGCGGGGATCCGGCTGCAACACGCCGCGGCGGCTCTGCCCCCTCGCTAACCAGTAGGTCTGGTTGCCCCTGGGCTACTTCCTCCCCGCCCTTCCCGGAGCTGACCCCGATCAACCCGGGAGCAGGGTGCGCGGTCCAGGGCAGGCTTACCCATCCGTCGACGTCTGGCGGCGGCAGCGGGGGCAAGTCGTCGGCGTCGGGCAGCTCCTCAAGGTCGGGTCCTGCTTCAGGGGGGTCAGCGGCCGGCAGCTCCTCCAGGTCTGGCCCTGCTTCAGGTGGGTTCACCCCCTGTGGTCGGCCCGGGACCTCAGGCCAGGCCTGGGGTTCGGGGCCTGTCGGCCAGTCTTTGGGGCTCGCCGGCCACTCCCAGTCCCCTGGCCCGGGAGGTCCTACCCAGTCTGGGTCCTGGGGCTCATCCACCGGTCGGCACAGTCTTGGCCTGTAGCAGGCCTTCTCTTCCCTGACGGGAGCCTTGGGCGGCACGTCTGCCTCCCAGGGCTGACTTCCCCCTACTGGACCCAGGGGCTGCGTCTTTATACCGCCCCTTCCTGGGTAGGGCCCACCTCCTGCTCGCCGATTGGGCTGCCTGGTTGGTCCTATCCGGGTCGGCCCTGCAGGTTGATGGGCAGGCTGGCGGGCCGGTCCAATCCCCTCCCGTTGCCGGGCAGTTTTATTTGGCTGCCTGTATCGCCGCCCTATTGGCTGTGGCCCTCCCCTGGCCTCCAACCCCGGGGGAGACCGCAGCGCCCGCTTACAAACGGGCATCAGTAAAGTCATTACAAGGGATAAATGTTACAGTGGTGCTGGTGGGATTACCTGTAGTAAATCTAGGAAATACCAGGAATATCCCTACTTTGTTATCTATCTCCAAAGGCAAAATGACGATTAATTAGCTGGTCCAAAGATTTCACATGTTGCTCCAGAAAAAAAGCTCCTCTGATTATATGGCAGCCAATGGTAATGATAATGCTAAAGGGCCCAATATAACTTTGAAAAGCTTCCTAAGTGATTTATGACTCCAAATTCCCTTTTCAAAAGCGAGCTAGGCAAGTAAAGTCCTCCAAAAAATTTACCCTAATCCAGCTCCAGTTGAAGTAAATGAGTCCCTTTCCACTAAATTCAAAGGGAGCCGGATCAGAACCCATTTATGTATTTTGTGACCATGCTGCAAATCTGCTTACTTTTTGAAAAAAGAAATAAGGTTCGTGTTCTTCAAAATGTTGAGAATCTTTTTTTAAAATTATGACTACATGAAAATAACAACCAACGTTAAACCGATATACAAACTCTGCTTATCAGAAAGGAGTGTCTGATTTACATGGTTTGTGCGATAGTTAATGAAAAACCCCTAGAGATAAAAAATAAACGCTTTCAAAACACTTTGCATTACACGAGTGCAAGCTATTCCTAGGGGGAAGTTCTGTGTTATATTGCTTTCTGCTTGCACAAGAGAAAGATGTTTTCTTCCATTATTGAGGTTAGTAATGCAATATTTGCCATTTCATTGCATTGTACTTCTGCCAGAAGAATTCTGATTACCTTGGGCAGCATTAAAACAGAATAGCTCGCAAAAAGATTTGATCCAGTAAGATAAATCAGGGAAGGCTGCCACCAAAATGAAAACAATATCTAAAGCTATGAATTAGCCTTTGCCATAGGTTGCTGGTTACAGTAGAATTTTATCATCATTTGCTCAGTTTTCTAGTTAATTCCCTCCTTTTCCCTCTCTTCCTCTTCTTCGATGCTTGCCTGTTCTAGGAGCTTAGTAGACAATTTCAAATTTCAAAATGGACAAGTTTTACCACGTTAGGTTACTTGACAGGCCTGATCGGAGCATATCTCCCTTATTCTAGCAACACGCCTTTCGATCTCGTGGCAGGTTGGGCTGCTCCACAGAGACCCTATGGGACCACGCTTGGCACTGCAGTTGCTGCTTCTCTTTCCCTGCTGCTGGAGTCCCAGTGCAGCTGCCTGCTTTACAGACTGCCCTCTGAAGTGAGTCAGGGGGTGGAGGCAGAGGCAACGCGTGGGACCCTAGCAGCAGGATGCAGCTGTAGGGGTGGGAGAAGGAAGAGGCCAGCCAGCAGCCAGCTGCCCTGCTGCTTCCTCCCTCCCTGGGCTGCAGGGACACATGGAGGTTTTTGGAGGCCACATCACCCCCACTCCTCTGTGCACACTCTGGCTGAGCTGTAAGCTCGGAGTCAGTCTCTATACAGAGAGATAACAAAATAACAGACTCCGAGAAAGAAAGATAGCTCAATTGCAGCTTGAAGGCAAGTCCCCGAAGAGGTTCTGGCCTAGCTCTGAGGAGGTTGAGGCCAAGGCCTTGGTCCTGGTTCATCCCAGTCTCTCCCAGCTCTGCCACTTAGAAGAAGCCAGCAAGCCTTTTTAACCAGTCCATTGGCTCCTGATTGGTTAGTGTTTCTCCCTGGCCCATCTAGGGGTTTCTGCCTCAGGTTGTCTTGCTACAGGCCCCTGGAGGCGTTGTGCCTGACTCTGTCCTCCTCAGCTAGACTATATCTGGCCACTCCGACAGCTATCATGTACCTTTGCCTCCTCTAGCGCAACGGTGGCTGAATCTTTGTATGTTACTTCCCAATTAGCACTCTGGTGAAAATACATTGTTAAGGTAATTTGGGCCCAAAGTTTAGGGACCCGGGTGAGCAATTATTACTCACTCTAGGACCTTGCTGTTACAGAGCACTGTTCATCTGCAAATGGGAGTTAGGCACATAAATACCCTTAAGGATCTGGTTCTTTATGTATAAAAACCATCTCAGTTTCTTGTGGTTACAAGGTCTGATACTTTCATTTTATATACAAAGAGGGTTTTGACTTAGACAAGTGAACTGAAGAATCCCTAAAGGATCTGACTGATTTAACAAGTAAAGGAAGAGCACAACTTCTCTCTTCTGTTTTAAACCATAAATCATTTGTTCACCTTCTCCTTATACTTCCATGGGTGGTTCTATTGACTTTGAGTGACATGAATGAAGACAAAAAATTTGGAATAGCTCCTTGAAGTGACTAGAGAGACATAAAGTCCATCCAGGAACATCTCTTGTTTATAGACAAGTGTTTTAAATTAATACTTGAATGGTGAAAGGTTCACTGTATTGTAGATTTAATATCAGTAAAGTTTTAATCAAACAGTAGGGGTGAAATCTGGAAAGACTGTTTAATGCACTGCCTGCCATTCCATAGTGCATCATTTAACAGTCTTTGAGCTTTCTTCACAAATTCTTCAAGAGGCAAAAGAGCAATCAGAGTGTGTCAAAGGATTTTAAAATTAAGGCACACATTTTGCCACCTCTTCCACATATATACATGCTGCTTCCCTTCTTCCTCCACAAAAATGTCTTGCACTTCTGTGAGACAGGGTGGGTGAGGTAATATCTTTTACTGGACCAACTTCTGTTGGTGAGAGGGACATACTTTCGAGCTTACACAGAGCTCTTCTTCAGGTACTTGCACTTATATAGCACCTTCCACCCAAGGATCTCCTAAACACTGCTGACACCAATCAAATCCTCCTTGAGACAGGGAAGCATTAATACTCCCACCCTTTACAAAATGGGAAACAGGAACAGAGCGACATCTTGTCTCAGGTCACCCAAGAACTTAGTGGTTGAACAACCAATAGATCCCAAAGAGCCTGACCTCCCAGGCCCGTGCTTTCATCTACACTTAGATGCTTTTCTGGTGCATTTCCACTGCACTGAGGCGAGAGAGAGCACAGAGAGGCAATGTGGGGGGAGGGGCACCATATCTCTGCATATCATGGAGCCCTGCTCCAGGATAGCTCTTTCTGTCGTACCCAGGGGGAGGCCCAACTGCAGTGCCAGTAGCACAGCAGACCCTGGCCACTATAGTCCAGAGGTTGATGTGCACTCTATCTCCAGACTGGGAGAGGCCATGTCGTAGACTGTAGCTCTGCCATGCTAAACCTGTTTACTTCGCCTTAACACTGGGGGTGAGAGTCTTTGGCCCTAATTGATTGGAGCAGCTCTCCATCAAAAAGGTGCAGCAGGAAACATCTGAATTTGGGCTATTCAAAAGGTGGACTATGGGCCAAATCCAGACTGCCAGATGCTTTTGAACAGGCCTTGAAATCTTTTTATTTACTTATTACTATCATGATTGTTATTTAATATTATTATTTTCTCTGGAGTCTCGACCTTGACCAAGAAATGTGGACCTTGACAAAAAACAACTGACTACCCCTGTCTTAATCCAAAGCTTTGTAGTTTGTGTTACTTTCTCCTTCACTCCAGTATTTCACAGATTTAATGTTCATAGCTTACCTGGTCAGGACAGATTCTGTGCATCCACAATCCATCAGTTCAGCAGGGAAACAGAGTCTTTAAATTACCATAAATTTCCAATATACACCACAGCAAGCCTTTATTTGTTGCCTAATTAATGCTGGCAGATGAAGCTGAATGAAAAACATGATGTGTTTCATCTGGAGTTGTAATGAGTCTTCGTTAAATTAGAAACAAAGTGCTGTAATCTGCAAAAGGAGACACTTTCAGCACAAATCCGTCCCTGGAAGATCAAGTCCCTTATGTGGTCATTATAAGAAAGGGGCCCCCAAGAAACCAAAAAGTACGGAAAGGAGACAATAGTGCAAATCCCTATAGCAGAGCATGGCAAGAAATTCATCATGTTTTGATGAATTTCGGCTTTGTTTGTGAATTATTCACTTGGAGATTGCAAACCTTGAGAGGAAGGATGTTGTGGTTAAGGTTGTTAAAGTTCAGGATGTTGTGCTCAAGTAAGACTCAGGAGTTCTGGGTTCAGCTCCCAACTGTACCACAGACTCGATGCATGGCCATGGGCAAGACTCTTGCTCTGTCTGTGTCTCAGTCCCCTATCTATAAATTAGGGGCAGTGTTTCCTTTCCCCCATCTTTATCTACCATTTTTATTTAGGATGCAAATGCTGGAGCAGAGATCCTTATGTGTTTGCACAACGGGGCCCCAATTTTGGTCGAGGCTGCTGGGCGCTATAACAATACAAATAACACGAATCATGTATTACCGGACGGGCGAATCTCTTCAGAAAATAATTCTTGTCTGGCAAGTTGTTCAACAACAGTTTGTTATGAATATTTACCCTCGTGCTGTACAGTAGTTAACAATTGCATAATATGAAACTTCCTGCACGCTAAGGCCCTGACGTCAGGCCCTGGGAACTAGGCGGTCAGGCCAGGTGGTTGGAGCTGTAGTCAAGAACAGGTACCAAGGGTTGAAGCTGACATAGGCGTGGAGCTGGGTCAAGGGCAATGCTGAATCTAGGGTCCAGGGACAGGCTGTGGATCAGAACCAGGGTCATGGTCTGTAGACAAACCAGATCAGGATCATAATTGGAGCCCAGGTGCAAGCTGAAGGTCAAAGTTGGGTTGGAGTCAATTCAAGAGTCTGGGGTCAGGAGGCAAATTCAGGGCTAAATTGGGGAAGGAACAGGACTGGAGTGAGGTTGGAAGAGGGTACAGACAAGGCTGAAGTGGGCTGGAACAAGGCTCAGGGAGGAGCGAGGGGCAGGAACAGAGCCAGGATCGAGGGGCAGGCTGCAAGCGGAGGGCGTCTCTAACACCACTAGGCAGCAGGAAGGTTCCTAGCCAAGACTAATTAGTGGCTCTGGTGCTAAGAGTGACATACCTGTGATTGGGATCACCTGACCTGGGTCCTGCTCAGGGATAGGCTGCTGCAGCATACCCGAGGGATGAGTCACTACAGAGGAGAGGATCACTGTAGCTGAGTGGGCAGCCCTGCTCCGGCTTTGGGTCTGTCTCACACCTGATCCTGCAAACGTATGCAAAGCATGACAGGGACCTCCAGTGATCATATGCCTTGAATATCACCTTCAAGGCAAGCGAGGACCAGTAGCCTGCCTCATGAAAGTGAGGAATGCTATTAAATTTCCTGTTGTTGAGCCATTCATAAGTAACTTCTTATTGGAAGCAGAAATCTAATGTTAACCAGATTTTTCCTGGCAGTTGGAGCTCAAATAAATGTCTTTAACATTTCATCCATTGTTGTATTTCAGAGTCCAAAAGCGAGACCAAAATCATTAAGAAGGAGACACCAAGTTAAGATATAAGATAATATTCCCAGGTACATTTTCACAACACTGCACAGGAGACAGCATTAGTTTGTGTGCATGCATTTCCTGCACAAATCTAGGAACTTTCTTTTTTAAAACAGAAGCAACAGCCTCATATGAAAATGAGGCAGACTCAAGTGCAAAATCTGAAGACTTGCTCTAATATCATAGAATCATAGGAGATTAGGGTTGGAAGAGACCTCAGGAGGTCATCTAGTCCAACCTCCTGCTCAAAGCAGGACCAACCCCAACTAAATCATCCCAGCCAGGGCTTTATAAAGCCAGGCCTTAAAGCCCTCTAAGGATGGAGATTCCATCACCTCCCTAGGTAACCCATTCCAGTGCTTCTCCACTATCCTAGTGAAAATGTTTTTCTTAATATCCAACCTAGACCTCCAGCACTGCCACTTGAGACCATTGCTCCTAGTTCTGTCATCAACTACAACTGAGAACAGCCTAGCTCCATCCTCCCTGGAACCCCCCTTCAGGTAGTTAAAGGCTGCTATCAAATCCCTCTTCACTCGTCTCTTCCACAGACTAAACAAGCTTAATTCCCTCAGCCTCTTCCAATAAGTCATGTGCTCCAGCCCCCTAATCAGTTTTATTGCCCTCTGCTGGACTCTCCAATTTGTCCACATCCTTTCTGTATTGGGGGGCCCAAAACTGGACACAGTACTCCAAATATAGCCAGTTATCTCTTCAGTGAAGTGCAGTGCACTATGAATGTTGCAATTTAAGGGACAAATTCAGTCTTAATCTAAGAGGATGAAACTTCCACTGGCATCACCAAGATTCTATTGGTTATTTGTCAAGCCGCATGTTAGCTCCTACACTTAAAAATCAAACCTAATTTAACTCAGGTGTCCATCCAATGCCACGGGTTGACATATAAAAACAGAAGGATGGGAATGTCTAAAGCACTCCTCATTGGCCCAACTATAGACTTCAACAGGAGTAGATTTATGTCAGTGTGGAGCTTTTGAAAATTCCCCCCCGAAGTGTTTAAGGATCTGCTTTTGTCAATAACAACAAAGATTATAGTCAAAGCAGAAAACCTTTTATTCCAGGGCACTTCATTTTTTTATGATGCACATTACATTCTGCCTCCGGCAAGAACTGCACAAGCTAATGTTTGTATTGGAAGCTCACTCTATACCAAAAATAACGTTACCTCTGGTTTGATGCCCAAAGGGTAAAGAACCGTACTATCGGTGTAAAAATCATGTTAGTAGAAATTAGATGTAGATGGCCATTGAAATCCCTGGCTTGGTTTACCCTCAAATACCACGAAAATATTCCCAGCTAAGTGGGTAACTGTCAGTGTAGTTGCCAAAACATCCTATCATCAGAAGGAAGGGCAATTTACTTTAAAATTAGCTACTCAATTGGTTTTCATCGCAAAAATGAATGTGCTGACTACGGCGTGACAAGCTTGCTCATTTTTCATCTTAGTTTCCCATTATGCAGGAGCCCTTAAAATGATACAATTTGCTCTTCAGACGTCAAAGCTTACAAAGTGCAAGTGTGAAATATACTCTCTTGCACCAGCAGTCTAAATACAAAATTTGCCCAAATGCCAGCAGACTAGAATAAACTGGAAGTCATGCATAATATATAACCCAAATAGATAGGTTATATACAATCTGATGGGTTGCAAATCTCAGCCTCATGACACATCTCCACAATCCTTTACATTTTGTTGGCTCCATCTGACAGGGTTTGAAATCAAGTTGTAAACCAAAAAGGCCTTTCACTATCCATCACTTATAACACTGATGGCCGTGGATGTTGTGTGGTGCCACTGGTTTAAATTACAATTGCTGATTAACATGTTTGAACCACGGACTGTTTCTTAAGAGAACACAAAACATGCTGAAAACTTCAATTCAGTTAAAAGCGATACCGGATGTAAAATTCACAACCAGATTTCCTTTGTTGACACAGAGCTGTCAGCACATCCTTTATCAAGGCATTTTGATTGGTCAATTCCTGCATTTTGCAGGGCTTTATGAATCAAATTGTGCTATCTGCCATGTACATGCAGCTACCAGTGAGGCCAATGGGAGAAGACTTTGCATATCAGAGAGTAAAAAGTGGTTCTATAGTAGGTTGAAGCAAGATGATGATGTAACATATTGACAAGTGTAACAATGGCATCCTACTGCCCAGGGTAACTTTCTGTTGAGGGTGAGAAGTTCGGAAGTTTCCAGCAGAACCAGATGGAAAAAATTCCTCCCCACCACCCAGTGGAAAATGTTGAGTTTTCTGCAAAAAAATTGAAAATGGAAATATTTTGGCTGAAACCAGAAATATTTTGGTTCTGAAATGCAGCTGTGATGGGATGGGGGGAGCCTAGCCCTCCAAAGAAAATGGGAGCATAAGACATTTCTGAATCAAAATAGTTTGGTTTTCATCTGAAATGTTCTGGATTTGGGATGTTCCTTTTTTCAAAGCAAAATTGAAATTCTCTGCAGGAAGGAGACAATTTTGCCAAAAAAAATTGTTTAGTTGAAAACTAATTTTTTTTATTGAAAAGTAGTTTTGATGGAAAATGTTTGACCAGCCCTAGCTCTGAGTTCTGCCTTTGAACTGCCCCAAAACATTCTAAGAGACAAATCTTTTAAGACCAAAACACTATGTGCTTTTCTTCACTATAAATGCAGTCTCACTGTCATATGATGCTGCACGAATGATATTCATTTGTGGCAAAGGCCCCAAAGCAGTAGGCCAACATCCTCCTCCTCTGCTACAGAGATTTGTGCTTGCTTGATTAGATGAGGACTAAATACCAGCAGTTTCCTGTCAAAAATAAAATGACACCAAAATACAGACAGAAGAAACACTAGCGCTACAGTATGTATTTTCCATAAAATGTTTTTAAAATATTATAACAATGTCAGCATATTTTAGATGTGACACCTTGACATGCATCTTGTATCAAAGTAGGTAATGATGCCTTGAACACATGAGAATTTCAGTTGCGTACATTCTTGAGCACCTTATGAAATACGAGGAAATCTGAAAACAAAAATGTAAAATTCTCTGATGTTCCTGAATCTATTTACAGATTGCAGAAGTGAGTTCTTTTTGGGCCCAATCCAATTCTCACTGAAGTCAATGGAAAGATTTTCATTGTGTTCAGGGAGAGTTTCCTCAGACCCTAATGCAAGAATAGAATAGTAGTGTTGACTTGTCTACCGCGGTTTAAAAGATATCATGTAGGTCATAGTTCTACAAATGACTAACAGCACTCAGAAGGATGTAGTGTTGGAGCACGACATGGAGATGTTGCACAGGTCAGAATGATGTATAATTTGTGTGATGTGATGCCATTTCTAGTAATAAACGACACCATCAGAATAATGTCTCTTACTGGTGTGTATCATTCAAACACTCTGACTAGTATTATCATCAGGGTTATTTGGAAGATGTGAGGGGCTCCTTCCAGCAAGTACATAACTGAATTTTTGTACAGAATTGAAGTTTATCTGCATGTAGTAAAACCTTGGACAGAGTTAATATTTGGAAAAGCCTCATACGGAAGGGGCTGCATCAAGGGCAAACTAGAGCAAACCAATGAAAAATAAATCATGAGCCTCATAGTGAAGGCCAGAAACACGTCTGGCTATTTCCTTAATTTAATCATTTGCATGATTCTCAGAACGGAACACTGTAAAACATTCAATGCGAGCTATTAATTATGGGCAAGGAGTCCTGTCTTGTAAGATTTCACTGTATTGATTAAACTGCCATTACATGGTTTAGAAATAAGATAGAATACTGTAAATATAATAAATATGATTGAAACCAGGACCCTCCATGAATTAGAAGAGGCTGCTTCTTCTGCAACATTACTTACCATTTTATCAGAACACTAATTGTATTGTATTTGTTTAAGACTGAAGAGCAACAGGTTTGTTTTAGATGGGTCGTTGAAACCAAATATATTCTTATACACTTAAAACTAGACAAGGCAAGCACAAGAGAATACACATGAGGGAATAACCCCACTTTAGCACAGAGATTAACTTGAAAAACTAATAAATCTTTTTCACTGCAACTAATAAGTTCTATGTGCATCCATATTGGTACTTGTTCAAGATCTGGAACCCCCAATAATTTCAACAGCAGTTGTTTGCAGAGAACAGCCCTCTGAGCTCCCGCTACTTTATGAATTAGGAAGTGCTGACAAAGCAGTAAAAACTAAAAAAGAATGAATGATAAAACAGTAAATATCCCTGGACCAAGCATCAGTCCATAGTTTATTAATAGCGGCTCAGCCAAAAAGCGATTACAATAAAACTTAAAATGAAATCCCAAATGATAAAATGTTAAAATACTTAAAAATGAAAAAGCATATACATCATTAAGCCATATAAGATAGATCTCCATGCCACTTGCCTTTTCCTTATTTTAGCAGCTGACCATATTTGATCAAATAGGGCAACTGCTCAGATCACAGATACACTACCACTGAACTAACCATCACAGCTAGTAATCAGACATGTCCTCTTCATTGATGCATGATAATTTTTATTATTTCCTTAATAAGTAACTGGTGTACTATGCCAAGAGTTCTTTTCCCTGTTGTGAATATAATGCTCATGTAACACAGCTGTTCGGAGCTTATGTCGAGAGCTTTAAAGAGGGAGCCATAACAACAATGAACTTTATTGCACCTACTGATCTTATAAACCACGCGATTTATTCATAAGCCCCATCTACTGGAACATTTTATATTCCTATTTACGTATATTCAGACACAAAGCATTCTCGTAACAATGCCAAACTGACAGCTAGCAGACCTAGGTCGTAGGTCTAGAAGGTCAAAGGCACATTTAGTAAGAATTCTGGAAGATTTTTGTCAGTACGCTTTGAAATATAGTTTTACATTGCATTTTTTTTTAACAAATTATCCCCTCCACCTCAATGGGGAAGAAGCACTGATTCTGCTGGGAACAGAGAAGAGGCATTGCTAAGCCACAGAATAGTTATGGTGAGTAAGTTCTATGAATTGGAGAAATTTCTGAATATGTTCAAATAGTTACTGGAGAAAGGTGGTTTATTTTTTTCTTTCCCAGATATACACATTAGGCTTGATTCAAGCAACTGAGCCCTGTTCTGCTGGAAGTGTACACAAAAGCTCTACAGTGGTGAAGACTACTTTAGTTTAAGGAAAAGGTACCCACTTCCCAAGGGTCTGCTATTGCTGTCACCATTAATGGTCCTTGGCAAGGTTAACAGGGATCTCTCAGAGTAGGCTCCTACACACTAGGTCATCCAAAGTTATAAGGACTTATTCTTAGATCTCTACCAGTCAGTAAATGACATTTTAGGATGATTAGTAAGACAAGGTGGGTGAGGTAATATCTTTTCTGAGATCAACTTCTGTTGGTGTGAGAGACAAGCTTTTGAGCTACACAGAGCTCTTCTTCAGGTCTGGGAAATGTACTAGGAATGGGACAGCTAAATACAAAACAGATCGTTTTGCATAAGTAGTTAACACATATTCTAAGGGACCATTTAAGATGAAGTGGCGCATTAGCACCCCTGTAGTCATCAGATAAAAAACGGGGGGGCGAGTGGGTTACAGATTGTTGTAATAAACCATAAATCCAGTATCTTTATTAAGACCAGGATTTTTAGTGTCTAGCAAAGGTATGAATTTAAGCTCCCAGGCTCATGTGGAGGTGTTGTGCGGGTTTCCTTTGAGGATGAGGACCGATAGGTCAAATATAGAGTGATTGATGTGTGAAAAGTGTTCACCCACAGGTGATGGGGTGTTTTTGTCTTGTATCATTTTCCTGTGTGAGTTCATTCGAGAGTGTAGCGATTGTCTGGTTTCACCTACATAGTTGCTATTGGGGCATTTAGTGCACTGGAGGAGGTACACCACATGTAGTGATAGGTGTGTGCTGTGAAAGGTGTGTGGTGGGGGGTGTTGATCATTGTAGAGTGGAGATGTGCCTGCCTGTTTTACATTTGTTGTTCTGGGAGGATGTGCTGCTGCTTTGGGTTGGTGTGTCCTGGTCTGTGGAGAGCCTGCTTCTGATGATGAGCTCGGAGAGGTGGGAATGGTTGTTTGAAGGCCAGAAGAGGGGGTTCATGAAAGATTTCTTTCAGGATGGGGTCCCCATTAAATATTGGTTCTAGTTGTTTGATGATACCCAGTATGGATTCCTGTGTGGGTTAGTAGGTGACAACTAGGGATGTGCAGTCAGAGGGGGATTTATTTCTGTTTTGAAGCAAGTTCTCTTCCTGTTCCATGATATGCCTGATATGTTCATGATATGCCATGATATGTTCTATGCCTGTTCCATGATATGATCTACTTTTCTGATATAGTGTCCTTGTTTGGTGAAGGCGGTTTTGGGCGTGGTAAAGTGTCTATCCCAAACTTTCTCCTCAGAGTATATTCTGGGGTATCTGAGTGCCTGGCTGTAGATGATAGATTTCTTGGTGTGCTTGGGACGGTTACTGGATCTGAGAAGGTAGGTGTGGTGATCCATGGGTTTCTTGTATATAGTTGTCTGTAGGGTTCCATTGTTGAAGCTGATCAGGGTGTCCGGGAAGCTGATGCTAGTGTAGGAGTGTTCCAGAGTTTAATGGATGGGTGGTGGCTGCTGAAGTTGTGGTGGAAATTTATGAAGGAGTTTAAGCCATCTGTCCAGAGAATGAAAATATCATTGATGTGCCACAGGCATATCATTGGTTTGTGGTGCATGGTAGGATGACAGTAAAATAATACTTGGCCTATGTACAGCTCTCTGCATTGTAGATCTCAAAGCGCTTTACACAGGAAAAGCATCCCCATTTTACTGCTAGGAAAACTGCAACACAGAAAAACAAAGTGACTTGCTTACCGCCTCACAGCGAGTCAGTGGCAGAAACAGGAATAGAATATGGGTCTCCCTGCACCCGATACAGTGAAGCACTGACTGTGCCATGCTGGGCAGGGGTAACGTAAGTGCCCTTAACACTGTTGTGGGAAGTACGTGGCAGCTCAAATCCACAGAATACATCACTATTAAAAATCTTTTTGTTTCATTGCTTGAAACAATATGTCTTTCTTCTAGAGATTTTCTTGTCAATACAGCTTGTAAGTTGCCTTCTCAATTCTAAAGACTTTCCTCACCTCAGTTTCAAATGATCATTCAACTATTTAGAGAGTTCTGCTCTCAAGACTGCAATCTCACAGGCTTATCATTAATATTTTATTTAAAATGTTTGTCATCAGACCATTCAAGTCATACACAAATGGCAACTAGGAGATGAAAAATGTGTTGGTTGAATGAATTGCAGATGCACGCACATGTCTTGGAAAAAATGAAGCATGTTGCATTTTGGGGGGACAATAAGGCCTTGAAGTGTTATGTGTTATGAATTTTTAACCACAAGCAAGTCCCCAGAGTAGGAATATATTGTCATTACCTAAATATTCAAACATCTGGAGTATTTAGTATGCTAAGGAAAAAATATCTATTTGTCTCATCTCATAAACCACTTGCAAACTAATGAAAATGAACTTCTCTGCATTATATAATCATGAAGCGTGCAAAAAGCAATTTGTACTTCCACAGGTCTACTATGTAGTTAAGATTTAAAGGCTTTATTTATCAGCCCCACTGACTCTGTAAGATTCAGTACCCAAGAACATGATACAGGAGCCATGTCCGCACTTCTTGACCCAGTCCAGATCTTAAAAACATCACTTCCTCCCTGGATAGAATATTTCACTTGATTTGCCATGTTGCTCTCAATTGGAAGAAGACTCCCATCATTTAAATTAATCTCCAGGCACTTCTGAAATGTAGCAGTCTCTTGTCCAGTCCAAATATATAATTTTTGATGCTCCCTCTCTCTTTCAAACCTTGTGCAAGTTGATAAAATTTGCCACCCACAGTCTTGTTTATTTCAACGTGGGTTTGGAAACAAAGTCTCCTACTTTTCCTGACTCCTGCCTCTAATACATTACTCGACTCCTTGAAAGGGCCTGGAGTTCTTTCCGGGCATCTGGAGAGGCCAGCCGTTAGCTCTTTGGCTCATTAGCTCATAGTTCCATGGGACTAAATAGATGGTCCCAAAACAAAACTGCACACTACTAGACTTGGGGGAAGTTCAGAACCAACTTTCAAGTAGCCCACTCAGCCAGTCAGACACAGAGACTCCACTTGCCATTACAGGGTTCTGGCTCAGTTTGTCCAGCTTCATATTAATTACTCTTGGCCATGCAAACGATTGTTTAATCAGTCAGGTAGAAAATTCTGCTCTCTGCAGCCACCAATTTGCTCAGTGGAGAGTGAGAGAAACAAACAAACCAAAACAAACTCACGCCCCAGACCATTTGGATCTATAAAGGTAGGTGGGGTGATTGTAACAGGGTAGCTGGCTCCTTAAATGAAATCGGGCTCATTCCAGTCCAGATGCTTTCCAGTTTGGTGTATGGAGGAGGGTGGGGCTGCTCTAGGAATTATAAATGAGTTCAGAACCCAGAATCCTGAAAAATGGAGAGAAAGTTTACAGGGAGAGTTTTAGAAGCCAGAGTTAAGAAAAGAGAGCGAATCCTTAGAATCGAGAGAGCCCAAAGGACGAGCAGAGCTGGGCTAAGGAAGGGCATGCTCCTGAAGAAGGGAGTGGGGAGAGTTTCCTGGTTGAGCAGTGGAGCCAGATTAGGCTGGTGAAAGCAGAAGACAAGGTGGTCAGGAGGTCACTTACAAACTCCCCCAGGCCAGAGAGCCATGGCCAGAGATTGCTGAAGGCTGAAAGCAGCACAAGGAGAAGCCTGCTGGCTCTCTGAGCTGGAGAGCTCAAGCTGGAGAACCAGAGAGGACTGAAGTCTGGAGACTGATGGAGAAGTGAGCCTGTCTCCAAACAAGAGCTGGAACCTTACCTGGGATGGAAACAAAGCGGAAAAACACCCTAGGTAAAGGGGCGGGCTGAGGCATGCAGAGAGATGTGGAAGCGTTACATGGCAGTTGAGGTGAGGCATGGTGAGAGATGCCGGAGCCGTACCTGGCAATTGAGGTGAGGCCTTGTGACAGTTGCCGGAGCTGTACTTGGTGCCACACTGTTGTGACAAATGTAGTTTTTGGAATGTAGTGGGAGGATTCTGGGTTCATGGTCATGGGACTGTTGGTAATAAATTTACCCCCTAAAAAAGGGCTATTTATATTCTCTGAAGGCTGTACTGAGTTTATCTGAAGAATGAAGAGGGAAACTGAGGCAAACGGTCACTTACAGGGCTGCCCTGAGACCACAAGATGGTTCCCACGAGGAGGCCATGTATTTACAGTGATGAGTAGATTGGCAGAGTGCTGAATCCACATCTCTCACCTTTTGGCTCTGCTACGGCATGGAAGGCCATGTATCCATTCTGATTAATAAAGCGATAAAGACGTTTGGAGATCTGCGATCTGACAGCCAGGCTAAACACTCTTTTACACAGCTATCATTTTATTTAAATTTGCTCATGAAGCATTAGACCATAAACTCTCAAGGTCCCATCTGCCAAGTCATTCAGGTGCGGAGAAGAGAGAGGTCACAACATTCTGAGCTTGCCATTGTTAACACTTGCATGGCGCTGTGAAAGCAGCCATAGATGTATTCTCAGTGACGATTCGATCTGAGCAAAACCCACCAGGCTATCTGCTGACAGCAAGAGATTCTTTCCATTTAGCCCAGTCCTCCACTCATATAAAGGACCTTATGCTCTAACTTGCCCCAGGGCTTGGCATTCCTTAACCCGAGAGCCCGCTCCACCATGTCTGAATTGCGACTCTAGTACTTAGAGCCCTTGCTATTTTTCTTGATGCTGTACGAACGTTATGGCCACGTTTTCCAAAGCTGAATGTTCTGAAGCGAGATAGAGCGAAGGTTCTGCGGCCTGCCAGGCGCAGGGGGTCAGACAATGATCTCAATGGTCCCTTCTGGCTTGAAAGTCTCTCAGTCAATATTAGTGACCAGGTGTTACGAGATGACACCTCTAAGGGGGTTGGGTCTCTGCTACGTTCTGCTCCAGGATCACATGATGGGGAGCATGTGATTAAAAACCCAGGCCTGCTGCGGTCAAAGGGAGACTCCAGTGAGACCAGACCTAGGAGAGGAGGCCAGGCTGGGAGCGTATAAGAAGAGGCCCAGGGAATGGAAGATAGCACAGTGGTTTTGGGTTCCCAGCCCTGGGATTCCTTTATTAGGGAGTGGTTGTGGATTCTCCCTGTACCGGCACCTTGCAAGGACATGCAGTGACTTGGACTAGATGACCTCCTGAGGTCCCTTCCAACCCTCATCTTCTATGAGTTCTGTATTCAAACTGAAGAAGGGGCTCGTTAGAGCCTGGAAAGGGTGGCAGCTGAGCCCAGGAGGAAGGGCTAAGGTTAATGAGAAGGAGGATAGAGACAGGAAACTGTGAAGACAACCAGGGCCACATTTCCAGTGGAGACTCCGCTGTGGAGTCACAGTGCCAGGAAGTGAAGGGAGGCACCAGGGTCTCAGGGTCATCAGGGAGTTACTAGGCCTCTGCCCACTTCTCCAGGATCTGCAAGATTTGGGAACTGGATTTAGGACCCATTTAGTGGCGAGACAAACCTCACCCCTAACAGAATGATTCAGGAGGAATTCTAAGAAGGGAGCCCTGGGATTTTCTGTCTACGTTGTCCCCTTCCACGGATTTTACTACGAGAGGGAATGATCCAATGCCCGATTTTGAGTGAGATGCGTATCTAAATCGCCCATCAGCACAGAACTGTGGGATCCCCTCCTGGTAACTTGACGAGGGAGACTAAACGGTTACATGCCATCTATCCTGGCATCCACTACAGTCCACTTTTGACAGACTTCGGGCACAGCCTAAGCTATGCATTTTTCTGCTCAGGCTTTTCTTAATGAAAATCCCAGTGTGAGTTTTGTCTGAGTTCAGGATTGGGTCCAAAAAGAGGTGGCCAGATTACTGACCGTGTGGGGGTCAGCCATTAATCCAATTCAGCAGTGGGTCTCATGGATTCTAAATAGGGTCATATTGATTACTATAGATTAATCACTGTGAAGTCCCTGATGCCCCAGTGAGGAGTCCTTTATATGTACTTCCTACATAAATATTCATGTAGGATGTTTGCTTGCTTTCTGCTGCATGTTGTTTTTCCCTACGCTCATTAGAATCCAGTTTTGTTTAGACAGCAGAAACCAGTGCTGTGTACCGTTCATCTCTTTCTGCTATGAATTAGTGATCTAAAAACCCAATTAGCATCCTCTCCGTAACTCACCAGATTTTATCTGATGACAAGGTTTACCAAAAAAAAAAAACCACACTGGCATCCAAAAGTGAAATAAAGACCCACATGTAATAATTTCCAGCCCCTCACTGAGATTAATCGTTTGAAAATGAGCATTTGTCAAGTGCCGACATCCTGTACCATTCAGCTTTGAATTTGTTTCTCAATGGTCCTAAGGCAAAGCTGTCTGTTTTCACAGATGTTAATTATTTGAGTCTACAGTTAATTAGTTGTCTGAGTTACTCAAGCTGAAGTAGTGACAGAAAGACTGGGTGTACCTCCCCTACGGGGCTTTTTAAGGTGCTTTGTTTATTGTCCCTCCCCCTCTCTGTTCTGTTTAGCTCTGAACCAGACCATTTCGTTTTAGTCATGCTGCCAGAGGCCAGACACCTTGAGGACCTTTAAAATTAAACACTTACAATGGGGAGCAGGCCAGGGGTGGGGTGGGGGATTCAGTTCCAGAAGCACGCCAGCTCAAAGCCTTAGTGATGCCTCCCACTGTATTTATTCATGTAGGCACAAATCACATCCTCATGTTACCATTTTCTGTGCTGCCCATGGGCTGCTGACTCTTTCTTCCCTCTGATGGAAATTTCCACTTCTTCAGTAATTGGTGCCCTGTTCTTTGTTACTGTATTAAACAATTGCTGCCTTCAAGACCTTCTAAATAACTGAAGTTTTATGGAAGGAAAGGGTTTGGGGCAGATAAGAAAATCACTCACCAATTTGCTAACCTCACAAACATGCCATTCAAGCCAAATTCTTCCTCCGGCTTCTTATAATTAGGAAATGCTGTTTATGTCAGTAGGGGGTTGCAGTACTCATAAGTTGAAAGCAGCATTGCTCAGCATGTGTAAGACCATGCACTGAAGGCAAGGCATAGTCTTTTCAGTAAAATGGCAGATCATGTAGCATATATCCTAGCTACATCAATGCTGACTCAGGTTTTTTTGTGTGTATGTAAGATGTTAAAAATAAGGGGGTTGAGAATTCAGCGAAGTAGCAGTCTCTAGAGCCAGGAAAATACTTCACAATGAGTAATTTATTCAAATTTTATCTTTCTGTTTGCAAATTGCCCATGAATAGATTGATTTTTACTCAAATTTACTGTTTGCAGGGTTGTAACTGGTTGGTCCCAGGAGATTAGAGAGACAAGGTGGGTGAGGTATTACCTTTTCTTGGACCAACTTCTGTTGGTGAAAGAGACAAGCTTTCAACCGTACACAGAGCTTTTCTTCAGATCTCAAACTTATGATCATTCATGCCAAAAAATGTTTGTAAATATTTCTTGGTCTCTGGATTTCTTCTGAGGCATTACAAGTATTGGATATTTGATATTCCAATATTGTGCTGTTTTGGTTGGCGAGAGATCACATGGTACATTGTTGTTCCCAGACTGAATGAGCATCATTCTTAGAATTGGGTTTTTGGTGCAAATGCTCATGGTTATGATTCTGAAGTTCACTTTCTATCTATATTCTGCAGTATAGAAAACAGAAAACACTCCTGCCAGGAAACTCATTTGCTAGAACATTCACTCAAAAATGAACTCAAAAGGGATGCAAACAAAATCAAAGAAAAATGGTTTTAAAAATTCATATGAATATTCATGGCTGCATCTCTCACAGCATTCACCTTGATCTCCTGTCACATAGACAGTTTGCAAAAAGCCAGTGAGCATAAGACACATTGGTATTTAAGCATTCATCATGCCACCACCACTGGATGTTCTGATGTTTGTGCCTAACAAACTAGCAAACAATTTTTATTAATGCATTACTGAAAAGGAAAGTAGACTGGCATTACATAGACCTTCCATCCGAACTACTTCAACTCTGCTTCCTACATCCACATAGCTCTACCAGCCCTACATCTGAGTGTTCACTGTAAGTAGGGAGTTAAATTAGGAAGGGAAAAATGTGAAATGCCAAGTACAAAGGAAGATTCTTAAGAACATAGTTTCAAAACATTGTTTTGAATGAAAACCGCTAATGTTCAACGTGTGGCTATAGTCTGTGTCCTTGTAGAGACACTTGAATTAGTAAAACAGTGGGAAGTGCCAATAGGAGTTCTGTAGGAAATCTGTTTACGGCATCATACTTACACATTGTCTCAGATCCATACATTAAACAGACCTGTTTTTAAAGGTTTGAATTCTGCAATTCGGTGTTGGGCCTAGAAATTCTTCCTTTGTTTCTTTTTGGACCCACTCCTGGAATTCTATTCACTAGTCTCTAAAGCACAGAACCAATTGGCGGTATTTTTAGCAGCAAAACTCAGAATGAGATAAAACCATGTAGCTGTTGTGCTCTTTAATGTGCTCTACACTCTCAAGTGTTTGAGTTTCATTTGTAAAAGGCATTCAGGCCACTTTTGATCCGAACACTTAATCTGAAAAGTTCAACAAAAATTCTTGCTTGGAAAGAAATTGGACTGTTAGGTGCCTTAGTGAAGCCATTCAGCTGCATTTAGGTGTCTTAGTGAAGCCAATCAACAGAAAAGGAGGTTGTGGGGGAGAGGGGGAAGAGGAATAAAGAAGGTATCAAACAGGACATGATGACAAATCCTGGATAAAGTTGGGCAGTGAGGAAGAATAGATATTCCCTGGCACTATGTGTGAAGGAATAAAAATATTGTTACTGTGTATGGGGCTAGCTGAAAATGTCAGTCACACTGAGGCTTTGAGCTAAATGAATTATAGAAGTAGAGAGCAGGGAAATAAGGGTAAAATTAAAAGGCTTTGGAGATAAGATGGAAGGCAGCAATTGAAGAAAGAAAGCGGAGTGGAGCAGAGGAGGAGTGTTTAAATTATACTAACAAAAGCTTGAGGGACTGTGAGGGAAGTGAGACAGCTGGGACTGGGGCAGATAAGAATGAATAAGAGAACTAAAGCAAAGGAGATAACAGAGCTTCTAAATCACCTTGAAAGAAAGTATTGCATGGATGAATGGGAGGAATGGAGGCATGATAGCTAGAGTCCTATCACGAATTCCTGGAGGGATATTTTATTAAACAGATACGCGATAACAGAGAAATTCAATGCATACCTACTAGACCATATTCTCTACTGTTATAAATCAGTGAAGCTCCATTGACTATGTCACATTATGCTAGTTGAGGAGCTGGCCCATTGTCTCTAAACCCTTTGATGCTAAGTGGTATTGGAGAGATGGTTAATAGCAGACAGATTCCATGACTGAGATGTCTCTCCCAACAACATATTTATTAGAGTGCCATGAAAGTAATGAACTGCCCCCAGTGCTTGAAAAATGTTGTCATCCCAAATGAAGGGTCACTGAATTGTGGCATAGATCTTCTGACACAAAGCAAGCTGGGGGTGTTTTCAATTCATCTAGTTATCACTGTTCAACTAACTCAAGAGAAAAAAAAATCAAAAGGAAAGGCCTGTTTGCAGCAGGGAGTGGTTTGAACTAACAGTCCCTTATAAAGTTCTAGAAATCCTACTAAATCTCAGTGATTACTGAAACAAACCATTTAGGAGTCTTGCTGTGGATTTTATTGAGCTGTCCTCTATACTTAAGATCTATATTGCCTCTTTGGACCGTTAGATTCTTCTCGGTTGACCATGGCTTTCTCCGACAGCGTATCTAAGATGGTTTGCTTTGCAAATAAAACTGTCAGCAAAGCCAGCAACTGTATGATGAAGCAGAGAAACCGCTTACTGGCACAGAAGGGGTTAAAGACAACCTTTTGGGCCCAGCTAGCCCTGCCCCATTATGCCTGCAGCCAATGCCAGGCCTGGAGGGGGTAGAAAAGGAGTGAACCTGAGGACCACAGAAGGATACTGGCCAAAGTCCATGAGGGGGTGCTATGAGAGGACAAGCCATCCCAGTGACTTGGACTAGGAGGCCCATGCCTCAAACTGAAGGAACAGTGGTAGAAAGTAGCCCAGGGCAGTGGATGTAGACTTTCTTCTGAGAGGGCCCTTCCTCTGGGATTGATTTATACAGAGCTCGGATCTGGTGGAGTGGGAGGGCCTGTGTTCTCTCCCCCACTTAAAGACTGAGGCACCTCAACCAAGCAGGGGGTTGGAAGTAAAGCACTTCAACCACTCCGCTGCCCAGCCCTCCAAGCCCGCTGTTAGAAACAGCAACAAAAATAAAGAGTCTCTTGTGAAATTATAAAATCTTGCTCCAGGAAAGAGTCTCAACAAAGGGCATAACCATTGCAAGGCTCATGCTACTGGTTCAGTGCTTCTTAACCGCAAGGGAAAAAACCCTAGAACATACACTGTGTACATTAAAGCCTTGAATGCCTTGGCCACTGGATGACCCAAAGCAACGCCTTTAAGGGGGAAAATATTTTAGGAACAGTGTGTAGTGAAGGCTCGTGTGAGCAGTACTTCACTAGGTAATGACTGGGAACTCAAAGAGTTAAGCCAGAAAGGGGGCCAATGGAGAGCTATGTTTGTGTGACAAGAGAACGTAAAGTGAAAAATGACCTGTTGGTGAATATAGTATGTGGATGGGGATGCACAAGCATGCAAGCCAATTTAAGTTCAATAAGTCTGTGGGACTGGCTAGATAAATCAACACATAAAATATGATGCAGCTGGAATAGATAGCTGTAATGGCCCTTCACAATTTTGTGTGTGGAATTCTGCTAGCAGTCATGGAAGCAGAAAGAGGTGAAATTGCAGGGCCTGCAAACAAATAGTTTCCCAAAGATGAAAAATGCTGAATGTGACCAAATTGGGGTCAGGTCTACTATACTCAGCTTTCCCACAAAGAGCTAAATGGCATGGCCCTCTCTCCCACAGAATTATTCATAGATTCTGATGGCCAAACCCCTTCATGTCATTTTAAAACATTTTTTACCTTTGTCCTCTTAGCTTAGTGCAAAAGAACCATCAAAACTACATAAAAGTAATGGATTTGCCTTGCATAGTATCATATTGTTCATAGCTGGGTCTGTTTGAGTGATACATTGGCTAAAGGAATTCACTAGTCATTGTTAGAGTATGACATATCATGTATCACAGGAACAAATCTATCACAGGACTTAGTCACCTCCTATTTGTTTAATGTCTGACTACATGAATAGAGAGGGATTCTGTTTATTTAAATAGGATCCTAACTACTAAACATTCATACTTTTACTAATCTCTTGGCAGCCACTTATTTTTGGCCTCTCCTAGGTTCACGCCTCCTGTAAAATCATGCGAGGTGTTCTGCCTCTGTACAATTACAGCAGTGGAGGACACTTCCACAGAGAGAACCACTGCTGTGTAGGCAACTCAGAGAACAGAGACATGAAATACCCTTGCACAGACATTCTTGGATGATCTGCTCAGATGAACAGAGTCAATTCCTTTATTAAACTGAATACAAATAATTTCACAGATAAAAATAAGTAAATTTCTGTAGCAAGAAAGCATATGACTGAGAGCCATTACTGGTTATCCCACTTTTCCTCTAACAGCATGATACAGGCTTGCGAGGGTTATATGTGGAGAGTCGGAGACATGAGAGCTCATGATCTAATGACATTCGGATGACTTGCTATCACATGGAAACGGGGGCCCTGATCCTGCGAGTGACTGTGCACCCTCGGAACTGTTGCAGCATCAAGCCTCAATGGAGAATGATTATCCATTTGATTTGGGTGGGATTTTCAGAAGCAGCTGCATGATTTAGAAGCACCAACCGCCTTGACTTTCAAAGGGTGAAAATCCGACCCTGCGTCGAATCAGGAATTTGAAAAACTGTTGTTTGTGCACTTAGTATAAATAGAGTTAAGCCCAACTCTCTTCCCCATGCTGGGAATAGAACTCTGGGGTCCGAACTCCCAGCCCCCTGCTCTGACCATTCTGATTCTGAATAGCTTCTCACTTAGCCTGTGTTTACAGTGCCGTAACTAGTGGCTTCACTGGATTACACCTGATTTACAACAGCGCAAGAGAAAGGAGAATCGGACCTATTCAAATGAAAGCCTTTTAGTTTTAACACGCTCACTTTTCACAGGCCAATTGAATTTTCCATAATATCTCTGTGACAGTTCTTGGGGGTACCCAGGACGGAGTCATCTTAACACCCCTGCGTCTAGTGAGAGGAACTCTTGCCTATGGTAGCTGAGTGTCAGCTCCCTAACATCACCAGACTTTCCGCCAGTCAAGCACTCTCCTCCAGCACTGCTTTTACCTTGCAGGTTAACAAGAGCTGCACCCCATTTCCCCTTGAAACTTTCCCTTGTGATAGCCCGCCCCTGACACTAGCTCCTTATGGAAATCCCAGATTCTTTGCCCCTACCAATTTACCAGTTTTACCTTAGGTCACCAGTCCTGTGTAACACACAGCACTTATAATAAAACAAAAGAAAGTTTATTTGAAAGAGAATGGAGGTTCCATTTGAAACAAGAGAGAGTGTGATGGAAACGGATGCTTACAATAAAACGTAAAATGTGAACTAGGGCCTACACTTATTAATAGTTAACTTTCTTATCTAATAAAATAGGCTTTCCTCCCAGTTTTCAGTCAGCTTGCAGAACTGGCTGGCTGGCTTCACAGGGACCAGGAGCCAGGCTTTTGTGAAAACCCCCCTGCTCCACAAGATGTTTTCTCAGTGAATTGATGCAGGGTATCTTTCCCCACATTGCAACACACTGAATCAGTCTTTTGTCTTTCCCCACAGGCAGGAGGATCCCCTCTCTGATATAATGTTCTTTTTTACTTCCAAGTGGTTTCCATTGTTTGCAGTTGTCTTTGATAGTTTTCCATTGACTGTTTTGGGATGGGGCAAGGGTCCAGCCTGGATCTGACCTGAGGTCTTGGATCTCATCGTTCTGTGGGGTAAAGAGTCTGTTCTGGCTCAGCTCTGAGCCAACAAAAGAAATTTGGATATCTACGAAAAGATATCTCATGGCATGTTGGGGAAGGGGCACAACAGGGACGCGCAGCAGTGCCACATTGAGATCCAGGAGCTGAGGTAGGCTTATCAGAAAACTAGGGAAGCTAACAGCCATTCTGGTTTCTGGACCAAAACATCCCGCTTTCAGGAGGAGCTGCATGCAATTCTTGGTAGAGATCCCACCACTATGCCACCATGCAGCATTGATACCTCCGAGGAATCCAAGTCCAGGAGGAATGAGGACGAGTCTACGGATGAGGAGGAGGAGAACAGGAGGCAGGCAAGTGTGGTATCCCTTCTGCCTGAAAGCCAGGAGCTGTTTGTGACCCAGGAGCGGCCGACTCAAATGCAGAAAACCATGACTGACTGGGATGCCAGGGAAGACATATCTTGTGACTACATACTGCAAATTGCAGGTCTTTGGTTATATCTCCTGTCCAGAATCTTGTATCAGCAGGGAAAAGTGGTGCGTGTGGCTGTTGGGCTGTGCTTCCTTGTACTTGGTGTGCTTAAGCACTTCTCCCCCTTTGTCTCACAGACATTATGGAGCATACAGCAGGCAGAGATAACTATTGGGATATTTCTTTCACTGAAGTCTAACGTAGTGAGAAGACTTCTCCAGCGTGCTTTTTAACGTGCAAATACACATTCCACCACCATTCTGTTCTTGCTCAGCCTATTATTAAAATGCTCCTTCTCGCTGTCCAGGTGCCCAGGGTAGGGCTTCATTAGCCAGGGGAGGAAGCAATAGGTAGGCAGGATCACCCACGATCACTATTGGCATTTCAACATCGCCAACGTTCATGTGCACAGGGATGCTCCAAGAATCCTCCATGCATAACTCCAGGAAGCTTTCATGCAGGTACTCTGCAATCCTTTGGAGAAAGTGTCTTGGGAGGGCAGCCTTATTTCTTCCACCGCGATAGGACACTTTCCCCCACCACTCTGTTAGTAGGGTGTATTAGGAATGCAGGACTGGGCCCTTAGTAAAGTTCTCCTAACACCTTCTTCATCTCCTGGCAGCTTCTGCTCAGTTTGGCCTACGGGGTCCCTCATCTCTCCCACCTGTTTGCTAACCCATTGCCGGGAGTAGGTTGTGCCTATTATTATTTATATCTATTAAAATAGCACCCACAGGCTACAACTGAGATTGGGGCTGTCTGTACACATAGTGAGAGACGGTCCCCTGCCCGGCAGCACTTACAATCAAAATAGACAAAGGAAGGATTGTTCTCTCCATTTTACAGATAGGGAAAGTGAGGGATTGAGCAACTTAATCTCTAGAGTGGAGGGGAAATTAATTTGGGCCAGGAGACCCAGGCTCAGTTCCCAGTTTGCCACAGGCTTTCTGTAAGCCTGTGGGTACATTTCTTCATCTCGCTGTCCCTCAGGTCCCCATCCATAAAATGGAGACAATACCATTTCCCTGCCTTCTGGGGCACTTGGGAAGTTAAATACGTTAAAGATTGGGAGGTGCTCCGACACTAAGGGCATGGGGGCTGTAGAGAGATATCACACAAGGAATCTGTGACGGAGCTGGAAACGGAACTCAGATCTCCTGGCTTCCAGTCCTGTGGCTTAATCAAAAGTCTCCTGGAGACTAGGATATCTTTTGTGTGTGTTTATAGAGCTTAACATGGTCAGCTGGGATGGGGCCTTTCAAAGCAGCTTGCTCTGCCACTGCTGCTGTTCTGTGGCTAAACAGAGGACCTCGTTGTCCAGGACTGACAATCTGGCACCTTTCATGAGCATTACATTTGCACACACACAGAACAGCATTTACAATCATCGTTAACTCCATTAGCATTAATATTCTTTTAGGAGACTAGCAATTGACATGGCCACATTTAAATGGAAGAAAAAGGATCACTGTGCAGCAATGTTATCTAAGAGATTATTTTTGATGAGATACAATTAGCGAGGCTATTTTTTCCCCACATTCAAGCGACATTGCACTTATTTAGCAATTAGCTTTGTGCAATAGGATGGCATTGCTGGAGCTACATTTAATTTTTTGGAGCAAGGCTGTTTTGCCTTAAAAAAATTTCCTCTCTTTTCAGTCCATGAGGTCATTGCTAAAGTGCAATTACCAGCAAGACAGTTTCCAACATCTATGTAGGCCATGTCTTGCCATGGCAGTAAGTCTTTCATTGCATGTTTTTCATTTTCTAAATATTGCTTAGGCATATCTTCTGGCTGAAGGCAATAACAGCATTTATCATTGAAAATAATGAAGGAACACAGAACTGCATTCCTGCATCAAAGAATATAACCAATGGACTGGCTGGCAAAATTTGCCAACTCAAAACCAAACCAACCAACCAACCACATTGGAGAATCTTTGTGTCTCATGGGTCTTAGATCATCTGCCAAGAAGATGGAAGAGAAAACAATACTTTCCAAAGGAAATTAAGAGAAGCAGTGCTGATATTAAAAAACTTCTGATTTTCTGCTACACGGAACCACAATTATTGAGTTCATTTCACACCAATTCTCTTCATTTGAAGTTTACAATCTTCTCTAGCCAGGCAGAAATGAGCTAATGAGAGAGGAAATCACAACTGATTATGTTGGAAGGTACAAAATGACAAAAACTGGAATACAAAATATAACCAACTTGTGATATAGACATGGCAGAACAGAGAGAAGGGACTTCAGCACTGTATGACAGCGTGACAAAGGCATTCTGTACATCAAGAGATCACTTATGTCTCAATCCTGTGTTGAGTATTTCCCCAGAAGCCAATGGGACATCTCACATGAGTGAAGTTAAGCTGGTGTGAACACATTAACTGAATTAGGGCCATAGATTTGAATTCTGACTGCCAGAAACTACCTCCCTGGCTCCTAGGGTTCAAGTCTGCCACTGAATTTTATGTTCCTAGCCAAGGTTTAGAGGGGATGGGAGGTGGTGGTGGTATAAAATTCAGTGAAATGAATTTCATTTCCCCTCTTCCAAAATTTTACTTTATTTTCCCAATATTTTCCTTTTCCACAAATGTACACAAGGGGTTTACGTATCACATCAGGCCTCTTTGCCAACAATTTAAAATGAAACAAACTAAAACCAGAAAGCTGAACTCACTGCCAGCCATAACACTCAATCCCCTCCCCAACCACCACGTGCAACACTTCACCCCCATCAAACCCCTCCCATACTAAAACCCAAACTAATAGAGACTTTTTGCAACATGCTGTGGAAGTCAACAGCAGCTCCACTGCAGTAGTGCCCCGTTAGATGATGGCAGGAGTCCTGAGACCTGTCTCTGGGCAGGGATCCTTATCCCACTCCCTGGAGGGACAGAAAGGGAGTTAAAGTCTGCACTGCTCCCTGCCTTACACTGTGATATCCCCAGCAAGCCAGTCTGCCTACAGGCCAATGCCTGTGCTTTGCTTTCTCTCCAAGGGCTACGAACAGTGCGTCGCCAGCAATTACATGTTACCACACAGTTCTTTCTAAGCAAGCACCTTTATTCTTAAGGTAACAGCATTTCAGAGAAAGCAGAAAAAGGTCCTCTATGCATGCTAAAGCTTACCAGAAGTCACCCATTAGTCTTATGGGGCCCTAGAAGGGCTACATTTTCCCAACTCTTCTGCAAGGGTTTGGGCATCCTTGGACAGAAGGTCCTGTCCACTTGCTGGATTGGAAAGAAAGCCCCGAGTCAGTTGTAATGCTGCTTTTTCAAGTTGAAAAGCCCTTTCTTTGTTTTCCTAGTCTCTGGAAACCCAGTTTGAACCCAGAGATGTGAACCTCCCTTGGGGGTGATACCTCTCTGGAGTTATTTACAGTGCAAGTGATTCACCTAAATCCCCCCTTCTTTCCCCACAGACTGTTTTAGTTCCAGACGGAACTGTGGCAACCCTCCCCCATGAAGCAGAGCACAGTCATATATGCAGTCCCTCACCTACAGTGATACCTACATTTAAGACAATATGTTCCCTCAAAGATACTGCAGTTGTAATATCTGTCACAAACAGACCCAGGCTATTTTGGAGATGGGTGAGCAGGAGGAAAAGAGAGAAAGTAGGTTTCCAAACTGGGTAGTCCTCAACCTTCCCTATGTTATAACAGATGACTGTGTATTAGACAATAACCAGATTATCTGCATCAAGCACTGGTTTCTTGAGTCGTGGCTGCACAACAGCTTCCTGAAGAGCAATCAGCACTCTGCTGTCCCGAACAGAGGTACTGACTGTAAACACTGGGAGTTTAGTGATTTACATGACGACACTTAAAAGTCAGGTTATTTATTTGTCCACCAAAAAGGGGTGCCATGAGTAGCTGTGGTGAAAGCTTCCCTACACAGCTCAACCAGTGAAGTGATCCTCAACTCTGTCCTGGAAAGGACAAGGTTAGGGGAAAGAAAACATACATGTCAGTCTCTAGGGCTCAGATCAGATACTGCTGAGGATCTGGGCCTAGATCCGTTCAGTGCTGTGCATGTTACATCCCAAATTTCCAAATAACATACAATCACCTACCCTAACAAACTGCACCAAGTAACAACCTGTGACGGAGGTCGCAGCAGAGAGGCAAAGCATATTTTTATCATTACTATTCCTCCTTTGCCACAAAGGGAGTTTGCACAGAGATTTGGTCAGTGTTAGAATCCAACTTTCATTACGGGGAAAGCAGAGCTAATTAAAACAATGGTTCCCAAGAGATTTTTATCTGCATCTCACTTGATGGTCTGTTGTCATCAATTCCTTGACTTAGCTAGAAATGATGCATAAAAATATAAACACACTTATTCAGGGAACAGATGGCTAAGTCTTTCAGCCACATTTCAGGTGTCTCCAAACCTTCAGGAAATGGGAGTTTCTGTTCAATGTGGGTACAGTGCTTTGTGTACATTGTTTTTAGGAGCTGACACTCGTTTCAGTTAACCAAAAGCTTGTTAAATGAGAGCAAAAGCAGGGGCGGAGAGGCTATACTATATTGTTAAGGCCTGGCTTGACAAAGCCCTGGCTGGGATGGTTTAGTTGGGGTTAATCCTGCTTTGAGCAAGGGGCTGGACTAGATGACCTCCTGAGGTTCCTCCCAACCCTAATCTTCTACAATTCTATGATGACGGTTATGGTCAAATTAAGATATGTCGCAGACTAGAGAGACAATTGAAATATTTACAGAAGGAAGCATGATGCCATCACGATCCAACCTCATGCTCTTGAAACAGAAGTTGATGCTTCTAGAGATGATATTGCAGCACCGGAAACAACCTACTCGAAACGGAGTGACCAAGGAATGAAGAAGAAACTCTAGCACAGCTGAATCACACTGGCTAATCAGCACATTGAATAACTGAGTTTAAGTAGGTGAGAGTTAGTAGGGACTCAGCGTAGTAGCCGCTGCAATTGAATGGGGGAAGCTGTCTAGAGTGCTTGTGTGATCACAGACACCATCTGGAAAGCTAGCTGATTTATTGTCTTCCCAGTGCCACGTCAAGCATGAGGAAGAGGGACTACTAATAGACAGTTATGTTAGATATCGTGCAACGAATCTAACAAGGTTCTGCAATGGTACATCTCGAAGACCCTGCTGTGGGCTGGGCAAAGCCTGGCACAGAAGTGAAGGAGGAGCCAGGCAGAGAAGTTGAGTACTAGGCCACAGAAAATAAGACCCACAAAGATTTGAATGCTGACACGCTATGGTGGGAGCTCTTGAGGCCTTTTTAACTGAGGGAGAGGACAGCACTCATTCCCTGGATCAGAACACCACTGGAACTGGGGAGATGCTGTACCAGCTTCAAACATGGTGACTCAAACCTGTTGCTAATTTAGTTCTATTTGTGTCTATTGATTATTTTGCAATTCAGCACAGAGGCAGCATGGTCCAGTGGATCAGGCACAGGACTGGAAGTAAGGAGACCTGGCTTCTTATTCCTGGCTTTACTGTGGGCCATCAGGGAAGTCACTTTTCTGGGGCCCTCTTTCCCCTCCAACCCCTGGTCTAGTTTGTCTATTTAGCCTGTAAGTTCCTCAGGGCAGAGTCTGTCTTCTACAAAGTGCTTGTACAGCACCTAGCACAAGAGAGCCCTGCTCGTAGCTGGGGGGGCTTCTAGGAGCTAACATATAAATAATTGTGTGTCCTTATGCATATGCTTTCTCTGTGTGTTAAATCATGATCACTTTGCTCGTGTGAACTCAATGGCACGGATCTTCAAAGGTATTTAGGAGCCTAACTGCCCTTGATTTCAAAGAATACCTTTAAGGAGCTGGGCCCATGAGACTGCTTGGGTGAGCAGGATTTGGTTCTGTGTGTCTTGTAAAAATGCACTGCACTGCAATTACATTTATTTTCCATACACTCCTTGCTTTGGTACTGCAACCTTGCCAAGTTCTTCCCCACAACCTTTTTGATGTAATAATACTACAGTTATAAAATAGATAAAGAGCATTTATTTCAACTACTGTACCATTTGGCTGACCTTTAGAATTTATTCTCTTCTCGGTCTCTAGGCTTTGATTTTAAATGATTTATGAAAGGCAAATAGATGCATATATATATTTAACATCACAATATCTGTCAATGTCATTTCCCCTAATGAAGCAATGCAACTGAGACAGTGCACATGGTGTGTTTTTGCAGCGCAGATAAGCTGTATTTCAAATTGCTGGATATAACGAACTAACATATTTATGGGTAATTGTGCTAGGATTGTACATAATCTGCAGTGCAGAGTCCACAGGGTATGACAATGAATAATGAGTGGAGTGTGGGTTGGGGTGAGACACAAGTGAGATCCTGTGGGAAAAGGAGAGAGATATGGGAGATGTCTAATGGTGAGTAGAGGTTGATGTCATAGTGTTGTGACATTGCATCACTCTGAAGCAGCTTGGTACAGAGATGGAAACATCACCATCTTGCACTGGAATATGATGGGCACTTTAGAGGCAACCCCAAATCCCAAAGCTGGAGCCCTAGAAGACCAGAAAGAGAGAGGAAAAAGAACAAGGCACCCTGAAGACAGCGAAGACCAGGCAAGAGAGTCCTAAGGGGTGTGCGATCACTGTGGGAGGAGAGAGAATGGGAGCTGTATGAAGAACATGAGCTCAGATTGTGCAATGAGCATTAAGGGAGCTCTAAAACACCAGGTCATTGGCAAGATGGAAACATTACAATTTGGCTGGAGGAAAAGCTGCACATTAATAAATATACTATGCAGAATGCATATGCAGGTCTGTCTATATTTATACTTCTGCCTAAAGAAAAACCACTGCATTGTTTATATATAAGATACTGTACTGTAACATATAGCCACAGAAATATGAAGACACAGACTTAGCAACTGTGGGGCTGGTATCTATTCTCTCTAAAAAAAAAAAAAAAAAAAAGAGTGTTTAAAAAAAAAAAAAAAACCCCAATCAGGATGGTAGAGTGGAATTGCTTTAGCTAACCAGATCAACAGGATATATTAAATTTCTGGAAAACAGCACTTTCTTTCACAAGTGAATGCCACTCTGAATTTACACACGTGCTACTTACCCACAATCCTCTTTTCTGAGAATGTACAGGACTTACCATTTCACTGCTTAGTTTGAATAACAGGTTAGATTTCTAAGATCATCTGCTCCTGCCTATGTTTTACCTGACAACCCCCAAACGATAGCCAAAGAAGTCTATGCTGCCTATTCATTACTGTACTTTATACAGCATTAGAGTACCATAGAATCATAGAAGATTAGGGAACGTGGAAGGGACCTCAGGAGGTCATCTAATCCAAACCCCTGCTCAAAGCAGAGCCAACCCCAACTAAATCATCACAGCTGGGCTTTGTCTAGCTGAACCTTAAAAACCTCTAAGGATGGAGATTCCCTAAGTAACCCATTCCAGTGCTTCATCAACCTCCTGGTGAAAATTTTTTTACTAATATCCAACTTAGACCTCCCCCACTGCAACTTGAGACTCTTGCTCCTTGTTCCTTCATCTGCCACCACTGAGACCAGCCTAGCTCCATCCTCCATGGAACCCCCTTTCAGGTAGTTAAAGGCTGCTATCAAATCCCCCCCTTTCTTTCCTTGTGCAGACTAAACAAGCCTAGTTCCCTCAGTCTCTCCTCATAAGTCTTGTGCTCCAGCCCCCTAATCATTTTTGTTGCCCACTGCTGGACTCTCTCCAACTTATTCACATCCCAAGGAGGGGAGGGGAGAGCGCAAAACTGGACACAATATGCCAAATATGGCCTCACCAGTGCCAGATAGAGGGGAATAATCACTTCCTTCCATCTGCTGGCAATGCTCCTACTAATGCAGCCCAATATGCCTTTAGCCTTCCTGGAAGTAAGTAGAAGAGTTAGAAGCCTGCATTTGTAACACAGCAGTGCATGTATATATTCTTGTGCATCTCTTATTGGCTTGGTGTTTCACATCCCAGTATGCAATCCAACTTTTATATACTATTGATAATTTTTAG
This sequence comes from Mesoclemmys tuberculata, assembly GCA_007922155.1. NCBI lineage: Eukaryota > Metazoa > Chordata > Testudines > Chelidae > Mesoclemmys > Mesoclemmys tuberculata. Next base: position 7,671,071 of record ML677027.1, read on the forward strand.
ATAAAATCCAGTACAAATCTCCACCATAATGAAAGGCAAGAAAACAGAAATTCCCTGTGTTAAAATCACAGTTAGTGATAAATCAAGACAAGGGAGACTGTCATTAACTCCTCTAGGCCTCCTGAACCTGTGGGAGTTACTCATATTATTCCTGGCAAATTTTTGTTTAATTACAGACAGCAGCAACCTCAGGACTGAGCGGATTGTGAAATGGCCAAGGCAGCGAGCCCAGGATTGACCCCCCTGGCTACAGCCAGAGAGGGACCCTTCCCCTTCTCCTGCTACCAGCTGGCAGGCCCTATGTGGGTGCTGTGCTTCTCCCCCAACCAATCACTCAAGCTCCGCGGTTTTTTTTCCACCAAGGGCGGGAAGGAACGAAAATCCACCTTCTGCAGCAGCGTGCCGCGCCTGAGACTCGGGCCACCTGCTCCACCCCAGTCTCAGCTGCAACCCAGGCTGGTCTCAGGGCCCGCCTGGGCGAGGCGCTCGCTGGAGCGGAGAGCGGCAAAGAACTGCGGGGGCGGGAAGGGATGGAGCCTGGCCTCCCGCTGCCTCTCCCGAGCCGCCCGGGGGCCGGCGGGGCTCTGCGGGCTGGATCCCCGCACGGAGAAAGAGGGAGGGGCGGGCAGGAACGTGCGCTCGGCTGGAGGAAAGGGAGGAAAAGCGCCGCCGCCAGAGGCGTGATGTGCAGAGGCGCTGCCTGGCATGACACGGCTCCAGCGACCGCCCGAATCCCGCTGGGGAGCAAAGCCGCGCCCGCCCCTTTCCAGCGGCGGAGCGCAGGGAGCCGGCGGAGGTAGGTGGGCGCTCGCCCCGGGCTCTGCTCGGGCGTGCTGGGGGGGGATTGCACGGGGCGGCGGAGAGCTGCGTGGGCCATTGTCAGTCCCCCGAGCGGGCTCGGCTCACGCCCAGCAGCACACGGGGGGGACCCGGCCAGCCGCCTGCCCCGACCCCCTGCGGCTTGGCGTGGCCCCGCTGCCGCCCGGGAAGTTGGGCTGGTTGCAAGGCGGGGCGAGGTTTGTGTGGCTTTGCCTGGCCCCCCTCCCGGCCGCGCATCCCTGGGCCATGTGCTTTGTTGTCAGGGAGGGAGGCGTGGAGCGAGCCCGGCGGGGCGAGGAGACGCTGCGGAGAAGCGCCGGGGGAGGAGGGATGGGGGGAGGGAAGTTGCGGGGCCAGGGAAGGTTTGGCTGGACGGGCGCTGCAAGAGGTGGGCTTGTTCCCCCGAGTCAGCGGTTGTCGGAGGAGGCGGCACGGGCAGGTTTCTCCCCCCGCGTTTTCCCCAGCAGCCTGCTCGCTTCCCTTTGCAGGGAGGCGGTTTCTTCCCCCCTTTCCCAGGGGGGTCAGGCCGCTCCAGGATTAGACATTCAGCGCTCAGCCTGCTGACAATAATGCGGCTTGGATGCCAGCCGCTGCGTCTGCCCAGCTTCCCGGAGAACGAGACCCATTGGCAGGCTGCAGGAGGGGAACAGTAGGCGATTTCTTTTGTGTGGCTGCGGACGGGTGTCCGATTTATTCCGGGCTGGGGGAGGGTGTGAGCCCACCCGTTCCTCCGATCTCCTTCTCCGGGAAAGGAAAATCATAAGAGCGAAAGGCAAGAGCATTTGCTTTAAACTCAAAAGGTGCCTTCGTTTTAGATGATGAATCACCTCATCAGGTGCACTGAAGTTTTCCATCAGTGGAAAGTGCAGAGACAGCTGGTGGTGGTTTCTATATTGAAAGGAGACTGGTGCTTTCTGACTGTTCATACCAGCATTATACCTTACTGCTTACTTTTCTTAGTAACATTCCAGGTAATAGAATCTGTAATCTACAACCCCTTCCCATATGGGATTAATGTACCCTATGACAGAGTGCTTCCCGGTAAAGGGGAATAAAAAGCAGAGAGCAAGTGCTACTTAAAAAATAAAGCACATTTGTACCATTTATACAAAACATACTACTCATCTTTAATAGTGGGTATAAAATAATTCAACATTGTTTTGAATTCCGTGGTCAGAACACATTTATCACTTACTTGTGGCATTTGTCTGTATGCATTTATCTAGAAGTTTGTCTAAATTTGTTTGTAGCATAGCATTTTATCTGTATATGGTGCAAAAGCAAGTAAAATGTGAAAGGAGATGAAGATTGTTTTACCTTCACCAGTATGAACATTTTATATTTCTTTTGTTTCACCCTCATTGTAGTCAACAGCAAACATTCACCATTTCCCATACATAGAAAGTCATTTGTTTATCCATGGGCTCAAAACATTTACTAAACACTAACCTAAAGAGAGTCTGCTAGCCAGCATGAGATATACCTTCTCTGTCCGTATTCTACTCTTCTCTTGAAAGAAATAGTTTTTGCACTGTATTCATTTGCAGCATAAACCATCTACTCTCTGTGCACATCCTTGCAAACACTTACATGCATACATACCCTTATCTTTGCACACAAGAGTACATGTCTGAGGATGAGGGCCTCATTTTGTTAAAGTGTAACTTAGTGTGTATATTTCCCTTGTTTTTGTTACACTTGCTTTTCCCTCCTGGCCTCCTCCCCACTTCCTCTTTCTTTCCTAGAATAGTCTTTTTCCCCTATTGTTTTCAGTGTCTGTTTCCTCTTGTCCTTCTTTTTCTTGCTCTCTCTTCAGTTTCCCCCCCTACATTATATTCTTCACTACATGTGTTCTTTCTCCTACTTCTCCGAAGACTGGTCATTCTCTCTCTCCTCTACTTCTTTTCTAACTTCAAGCTTCCCTGGGCAAGAAAGTTGCCCAGTTTAGCTAAAAGTATGATTTTTTTTTAAACCAGCTGAGTCAAACTACCTAAGACTGTGTGGACACTCCTGTTTCAGGTTAGGTTCAATCCATTAGGAACAGGCTTAAACTAAAGCTACTCTTAAACCAGAAGAAGAATATCTGCACCAGAGTTTTCAGCAGTTTAACTAAATCTGTTTGAAAAACAGTATTTAAATTTAAACCTGTGTAGCTTATGCACATAGACAAGGCCTTCTAAATGCCTCATCTAAGTTATAACTCTATAGGACATATACTTTGCATGTATGTATATAAAATAAGTAGTCACTTTTTCTCTGGCCTCACACACTTCTTTATATAGAGGGCACCACCAGCTCCTCTGAATGTAAATCAACATACCTTCACTCACTTTAGTGAAGCTATGCCAAATGACAACACCTGGGATCTGCCCCAAGACTTGGACAGACTTAATAGACACCTGGGCTCAGAAATCGGTAGAAGTTAGGAGCTTACAGACATTTGTGGATCAGGGTTCTTGTAGCCAGAGGATTTAAATAAGTGATGGATCCTGCTGTAAAACCAAGACTCATCTCCTGGAATACTTACCAGAATATTGTCCCTGTGTCTTGCTAAGGAGTTCCATCTTTTATAGTCTCTCATTAGGAGTCATATGATTAACTTGAAGCCCCCCCCTCTCCCTTTACCCTCCTGGATTGGAGGAAGCACTGTGTCTTTAATTCTCTTCTCCTTCATTTTTCTTCTATCAAGAGCTGCTGTATGAGTGGTTGTGGGCTCTGCTTTTGGATGTTCTTTCTCAAGCCCTGTCTTTGCTCAGAGCTCCTGCAGAATGACGTTCAGCTGAGTCTTGTCTCTTTCACTGCTGGTTACTGGGTTCCCCATAATAGCAGTGCAAAACTGTTGGGTCTTTAATGAGTCTTCACTCAGCTGTGGCTTGGGCAAGCCCTGAGCACCTGCTTTATTTGCAGGCCCAGGAAGACTGCAGTAGTGTTGTTTTATCCTTGGTTCATATGTGGCTAGGCTATTTTCACACCCTCAAGGGTAAGAACCCAGAAAGAAAACCTTTTGAAAGTCTCAAAAGGCAGATAAAAACAGTTGAAGTTTTTTGCAAAACATTTTTATTTATTTTCTGACCTACTTGAAGCTTGTTTTTGTTTTTTAAAGTTAGCTTATTCTGCAGAAATCAGCAATGCATGCCTCAGAAAGACTTGCATTCCTTGGAGGTGAATGGATTGTCAAGGTCTCATCTACGCTATATAGAACTTTACCCTGCTGATTTTTCTGGGCTTCTATATATGCAGCTGAGGCCATATTGGTCTTTAGTCTTCACTTTGATTTTGATGTAATGAACACTCCAAAAATGCAGCCACTGATATTATACACTTCAGTTAGTTAAAGATATACATGTTATCTTAAATCAAAAGGCAACAGTTGTCTACAGGTTTTTCTTTCCATAAACAAGCTCTGGAATCCTGACATTTGGAAGCATTAGAGGAGCAAATGAATTCCTGAGGTGTAACTTGCAGGTATCTCTTTTCCTATGGTTTCTTGCTAGTAAGTTCCTTTTACTTTCACTAACATAGGTCTGTTTTGGCCGGTAAAACTGCTATCCAATTTTCTGGAGTAAATTTTGTGAACGAGACTTAACAGTGGAAGCTGGGGATGTTACACAGTTTTCTGCTAGAATTTTTCTTTTTTTTAAAAGAAAGTTTCAACTTTTAAAGTTCATTTGAAAAAATGTTTGGGTGGTTTGTTTTTGATTTTGTAGATGCATAAGAGTTACCAGCTTTGTCAACAGTGAATTCTGCTAATGCAAGTCATGCATGTAAAAACCACCAACAAAATTATCAGCCTTTTTAGCAGTCTTAGCAGAGAAGCTGTGGACTGGGAAGGGAGACATGGAGAATGAATTACTTTAGCCACTCCTGCAGCATATAGGAGTTGGGTAGTATCTCTGTAATAGTTGTGCGGTTTTTGTCTGCAAGATGCCATTGGGTAACTTCCAAACAACTGTGTTGATTATGTACAAATATACCAGGCCTGGCTACACCTATATGCAGCTAGTGTGTTGGGTTAAGATGGATTCTGCAGTGGAGGACAGGGAGCCACACACTAGTGTGTTCACAAAGTGTTTAAGGGGATGCCACCTAGTTTTTGCACACTTCACACACATCTGTCCCAAAAGATGGTCCTTTTGAGGGATGGTGAGGGTGGACTGAGATGGGGGTGGGGCAGGAGCAGGGCAACATAGGGAATCCTGCAGTACCTTTGGATAAAAGAAGTACTGTAGACTGCAGGAGCCAAATTGATCCCTGGGTAAGCAGATAGTACTCCTTTAGACGGGCAGGACAATTCACTAAATGCTGACTTAAATGGTGGTGTAAGTTCAAGTGGGGCATAAATGAATTAGTGTAACTTGTCCCACTACGTATCTTATCATTTATAACCATTCTTGGATCTCTTCTGCCACACATGTGTCACTGGTGCTGTAAATCACTGATGAACGGGAGGCCTCTGGACATCAGACTAGCTCTAAATCCTCCATAAGGTATGAGATGTGAAAATCAAAGGTGTATTTTATGTTACCAGAACTTCCAAGTTTACATCCCTAGTTATTTGGGAAACAATGAGGTTAATTATTATCTGGATGTTGCTATTTCAGCTGTACTCAGAACCTTTTTTTAAAAAATAAATAAAAGCCACAGGCTGGCTTGTGCTTTGGAAAACTTGGACCCATCTTATAGTGGGCTGGTAGTTCCACTTCGTTTGTGATCACAATTTGTTTTCATTTGTTGTTAGGCGCACGTGGTTTGTGATCTGGGCTCTTAGGCTGGGCCGATGCTTGGTCTTTCTCAGGGTGAGTGAAGTCAGAATTGGGGCCCTTCTGGATCACAGTCGTGTATGTTGTAACCCATTACTGAGTTATGAAATGCAGCTTTGTGTACTAACTGGCATTTAGATTCGTATTCTGATATCCATTCCAAGTGGTAAATAATGCACATTAATCCAAAGCTTTGTGTGGCGATAGGATGTGATATATGCTAGATCGGAAAGCCAGTCGTTGAAGGAAATATTTCCATTTCCGTTTTGATGCTTACCATCCCATAGCGAAGTCTACAGGTCTCAAAGTGGTGTGCTATCATTTGTGAAGGTGTGCCACGTAAGTTTTAACTTTAAATAGTGAAGTTTCAGTGAGCAGAGATTTAACTTGTATTACTGTGATTTACAGTAGCATGATGCTGTTGGCTTAAATGAGTTGCACCCGACTTACAGCCTTGGCAGTGAGAAGAGAATCAAGCCACGTGTTCTTCATACTGTATCTCTTAGCTAAAGAATTCCACCTTGTTCTAAACTGTCTTCTTTGAAAGGATAATAGATATATTTGACCTTAGCATCCAGCTGTGTGTGAGAGGCAGTGGAATGTCCATAATTGGAGAAAGGAGTGTCTACTCTAGCCTTGACTATTGGGAATTCATTAGAAATAATGATGCCAGACACCACAATGCAGGGGGAAGGATGAGATGACCTACCAGAGAGCTCTTCCAACTCAAATGATTCACTGAAAATGCCAATGTCTCTCATTGCTTCTTCCGCTCCGTGCTGATTTCAACTGACAGCTTCAGCACAGGACCAGATGAGAGGTTGGCCATTAATGTCCGCTTCAGTCTCTGTGTCACCTGACTGAATCAATCAGATAAACTCGGTCAGTGCAAAGGAGAAGAGTGAGCCAGAGATGTGTGAAATGGGGGAACTGAAGCTTGCAAAATGGAAATCTTGCTTGCCGGAGTTCAAATCTTTGTGGAGCAGCTCTCTGTCTATCACAGTTGGGCATAGTGAAGGAAAACGCAGGCTGGACAGCAATTAAAATGAATTTGAATTAGATCAGTCTTTCAATTAGTTGAAAACACACTCAGATCTAGTTAATCTAGCCAGCTTTACTGGCTATGTTTTTGTTTGGGTTATAACCTCAAACTAAAAATTGGGAAATGCACAGGAATAGGTAGGTTTAGAATTTTATCGCAATACCGCAGTAAAATGGGCTTCTTTGTGGTTTGTACAGGAATTCCCATTACAATATTGAATGTAAAGATTTGCCTGTTGCACAGCAAATTTAATGGAACAGCCACATTTTGCTTAAGGATTTTGGGATTCTGATCAGCTGGGGAAACCTGTAAAACATCCAGAGCCACACTGACCAATCAAAAAAGGTCAAGAGCTTTGTATATCACCATGTCACTAAAGAACAGGCTGACAGAAGAGAGGTGGCGACTGGAAACCTTTAGATTTGTAATCAGAGGTTCAGTAAACCAGTACGAGCTATAGGCTGTAAGACTGGTCAACACTTGAAACCTTTTGGATATGCAGACATATGATTAAATCAAGCAAAGCGTATGGTAACTGGGTATTAGATGAGCTATGTGAATGCCTCTTTGTAAAAACACATCAACATTGCACGAAGACATTGCTTATCTACAATAGCAGTGTCCTAGCTAGCGTAGGCCATGTACCATTGTGCTTCTTTTAAATGGGATCAACATTGTGCTTCCAATACAATGCTTAAGTGCTACAGAGAAGCTCTTGTTGGTAGATCCAGCCAGTTCAAAACATTAACCTTCCGCTGCCTCTTCTCCAAACATTGCATCAGTGCTTTCAACAACTGTTAACGATGCCATAGTTAAATGGGATAGGTTATAAAGAGCAGATGAGAAAAGCTTTCAACACTGTCAAATGCTGTACCTTGAAATGACAGGAATGTCTGAAAAACGCATAATGGATGTTGAATGTCCACACACTTGTGCTTCAATTAGCCTTTTATGTGTGTGTTAGTTTATAGTGTAGTCATCCATTCTTGACTTTTCTAGGGTCCTTTGTATGTGTTTTAATTTTAATGTGATCTAGCCTCTGCTGGGAGGCTTTCTTTGTATGGGTGGATGATCTCTAGAACTGCTAAAAATGTTCCAGGTCTGGATTTGTTGTCAAAACTTCAATACAAAGAGAGGGGAAAAAATCTGCATTTTTTTTTTTACTAGCTCTAACTATATCCAGCTGCTAAGAATGGTTAAGAAACATATGATTTGTTGGCTTATCCATGAAGATGCCTCCTGGGCACTATGGTAATAAAATAATTAAAGGGTCACCCTGCAAATTATTGTGTCTAAATGTACATGGGACTATCCTAGAAGCATAAGATGTTAGATACTTTAAATCATCTTCTCCCATCTCCCTGCCAGTGCCGGAATGATCCATATTGTACAGCCCAGTTCTAGGTTGGGATTTTCGAAGGAGCTACTGAGCGCTTACAAGGGAAGTTGGGTATCTAAATCCCTTGGGATTCATTTGAATATCCAACCTTAGAGTTTTGTCCAGGCTACCTTTAAACTGCGCTCAGTTCCTTGGAGTCAGAATTCCACTGGTTGAGTTAATTTCACACACCCCCTTTTCAGTTCAGTATGTAGCAGAGATTGTTTATCAAAGCAGTGTGTTTATCAATTGTGTTGCCTTGCTAACAAAAAAAGAGATGTGTGTTAACTTCTAAGCTTGCATGCAGTCAGCTTAGTCAGTTTTTTGTTTGATTCTCCGCCCCACGCAAAATCAGTACGTCTTTTTTATGTGTCTCCCTCCCGCCCTTGGGATTTAATGTCTTGAAAATATATTCTATTGCCAAGGCACTGACAAAAAGATTCAAAACCCAGGGGGAAATCCTGGTTCCACTGAAATTAAGGGAAGTCTTGCCATTTGCCTTTACAGCCAGGATTTTACCATACCTTTTATTTTACTTTATTTTTAGAATTGTGTTGGTTTTATTAAAATAGATATACTAATAATAGCCATATTTTACTAGTGATAGAGTAAGGGTGGAATGGGTTACCATTGATAATGGGCAAGCAGTATTGTGGTGGGAGTTAAAATGTTCTATGCCATCCTGGATATTGCTATGAGCTGGGGACTAACTTTTTATAGGTGTAACTAGAAACTCAGAAGCCTGCTTTCTGGCATGTGCTAACCTCAGTTGACATTGTAATGCCTCTGCAGCTATTACATCAGAAGTGTGTAAAAACGCCATTATGCTACGATTCTCATGCTGGGGCTGGATTACTTATGGCATGGGAGCCATAATGATGTCATTTCAAGAGCATCTCAGTTATACCAGGTTTCTGATGGCAAAACAGATTGGTAGAGTCCTGTTACTGCCTTCCTTCTTCTGTATTTCCTACTATTGTTTGTCATAATTTGTCTGGATCTGGCTTGGCTTCTTACTCCAAAACATCCTGACAGCCTCTCTGCTGCTTCTTTTTTCCACATTCCCCTTGTTCAAATTTTCAAACGGTAAAAAAAAAATCCAATTGATCATTGATATAGGCAACTATTCAGCTCGATTTGACTGTATAGGAAAGATTTCTCTCTACTCTGACCATGGCAGAAGATGAAGTGGTGACTAAAACAGAACAAGCTGGACAGGGATGAAAATGCTTTCCAAAACTTTCACCCTGATCATTGATGCTTGTCTAATACGACAATATGCTTGGAGCTGCACAAGTCAAAAAATGAAAACGGTCCCTGCCCCTAAGAATTGATAACCTTACAGATGCAGGCAAGACATGATTCACTGGGAAACCCAAAGGAAGGAGGTATTTTGAAAATGTTTTTGCCTATTTAACTGAAATTTGTCTTGAATTTTTTTAAGTTAATCAAACAGGATTCCATTTCCCAGTTTGACAATGTTCCACATGTGCATTGCCACGAGAAAAACACTAAACAGAGAAACAGTTATTTCAGTTTACTGATGAAGCAGATGCTAACTGGGCTCAGATTAAACAGCAGCGTGAGGACGCAAATTCTAAAAAGACTTAATGTTGCACACGTGAACAATCCCGTTGACTTCAGTTGCTCCACTCCTATGTATGAAATAAAGCACATATATAATTATTTGCAGGATCGGGGCTTAAGAGCAGGTACAGATCCCAAAGCAAATTTTAAAAGAACTAAAATTTTAATGACACTTTTTCAGTAAAATCAATCTACTGCATATATGTTGCACGTTGAGCTGGGGTGTGAAAAATTGGAGGTTCAAATGGAGGCACTGCATCACTTGATTGTGTACGTTGTATATGAATAATCAAGTATTTTAATGAAGTAGAATAAAACCATTTTAAACAACTTGACCCAGAAGAGGAAATGTGGTGGGAAATTAATTGTCTCTAAGGTACTTTTGATCATTAGAACCTAATTGAAATTTTATTATAAACATCTTTGCTCTTTGCTAATTTTGCTATTTAGGATGACCAGATTTTATAGGGACAGTCCTGATATTTGGGGCTTTGTCTGATATAGGTGCCCATTATCCCCCACTTCTTGTTCTGATTTTTTTAGTTACGATCTGGTCACACTATTGCTATTAGAGGTAACTTACTGGAAAAAAAAAAGCTTTTAACACAGCAAATATGTGAACTTCTAGAAAGCACATAATTAAATGCTTACCCCCCCCCCCCAAAAAAAAACAACCTTGAGCCAGATAACTAATGGAAACTTGCCTAACTTGTCTATTGCCTCTTTCTTCTTGAAAGCAGGAGGTATTTCTTTCTAGCATAATGAAGTGATAAACTGTCATGAGAGAGAAAGATGCCTTTGCCGAGGAATGTTTGGACCAGGTTATTTTTCCTGATCGTTACTGCATTAAGACCATATTCTGACGCTCTGCATTTGTGTCTGTTTGACAGCCCTGGAGGCTGAAGTCCTATTTGTCAACGGAGCATAGATAAAACCGCGGACACCTGTCAATACAGCTTAATGCTAACTGTGTGATACGACTTGTCTGGGTAAAAGGATAATTCACTTTCCAGGTCTATTAGTCCTTGCCTTGTCTGCAGAGACAACCAGTTGGGGTTGTTGTGGGTATCCCTTCCGGCTAGAAACTGACTGAGACAAGTCGTCATCTAGTAGCAATTTTCAATCACTGAACTGGAAGTGGGTTTGAACCAGAGACTTCACAGGTGGTAAATGAGTGGCTCAGAGACTTGGGATCCATCTCTGGCAACTGTAGTGTGTGTAAGTGCTTACCAGAGTTTAGTAGAAACCGTCTGGTGATCTTGTCCGGTTCCCTCTGAGCTTTTCTGGCCTCCTAATATTCCAAGTGCCCTATCTACAACTAAGATTGTTTCTCATGACTAAGGTTAAGATTTTTTCAGTTATTTTTAATAAAAGTCACAGGCGGGTTGTGGGCAATAAACAAAAATTCGTGGAAGCCTGTGACTTTTACTGAAAATAATGGGGGAGGAGCCCAACAGGGGGATGACTGAAGCCTGACAGGGGGAGTAGGCGATGAGAGGCCAGCAGCTGCCACTGGGGCGACTCAGACCTCGGGGTTCCATCTGCCCATGCTGGGTGGGAGCTCCGGGGCTCCCCGCTATCCCAGGGCTGAAGCAGACAGTGTCATGGAGGTCTCTGAAAGTCACGGAATCCGAGACCTCTGTGGATGTAATTTTATCCTTCCTCATGAAGTATATCACTACTGGTTGACAGATCTATTAATACATATGGGAAGAGGGGATGCACTGAACGGTTCACCTCACCAGCGAAGGGGCAGGATGCAAGTTGGAGCCTCAGGGAGGCTGAAGTGTCTGGGTTTGGAAGAGAAGAACAGCACCTCTGGTGGCATGGCTCTTTAAGCTTAGGTTCTGTGGAACGACCTGGCACATCAAGGGTTTTTTAAGTAAACAGGATTCAAGACCCGGGGGGTTTATAAAAACCTAAATCAAAGCAGTCCAGTCAAGCTAAAATAACAGCAGACTTCAACCCCATTGTGGAGTCCAGCCTCACTGATGCTCTCAATTACCTACTTCACTGTTAACCGCATTCCCTCCCCTTCATATAGGAGGGGATTGCTTTAGACAGATCTATTTTAAACCAGGGACCCTCAGCCTGAGTCCCTGTTTCCTTAACCTAATCCCCTCCATTTGTCTGCCTATAGGCAAAGTCCATCTTTAGCAAGGCATTAACTCCTTGTCTCCCAGGAGTTACACCTTGTCATAGCACCGTAGGCTTGTTTGGACAAGTTACACCTGTTTGCCCATTTCAGTGAAAGAAATCCCTTTGTTTGCTTTTCACATACATCTGTAGAACTCAAATAGCACCTGTGGTGCGCAGGAACTTTCAGATGAGAGGTTTGTTTTATACCAGACACACTTAATTGTATTTATTTGCTTGAATAGTGCCTAAAATAGAGTTGTGTGGGATTTTGAGTGACACGCGAATAGGGCCTTTTGGTTAGGTTTAATTCTGACATATCACATTTTCTTTTTATCTAAGTACGTCGTAGTTATAGGCTAGGTGTCTAGCTTCACTTGGCGTTTCATCTGTTGCTGTCAGTAAACTTGTAATTTTCTCTGTGTGTATGTTACATGGTGCCAAAGTTCTGCAATCCCATCATTTTATAATGACCACGATTTAGAATTATCCACTAAGAATCGCTAGACGCAGATGGAAAGAGCGCTGAATAATACTCTGAAAATGCCAAATTAGAAGGAAAATGGCAAAAACTTGTTTAAATGAGTGTTTGGCTTAGCAGGAGGCTGGCTGCAAGGCAGATTTGTGAACTGAGTGGATGACAAATACTGAAATCCTGGGGGGCTGGATTGACCAGGCATTGGTAATGGGATACAGAGCCTTTCACTTAGAAGTTCCTGGTCTGAGGCCAGGCGTAGAAGAGGATTTTTATAAATGGAGAGAGATGTTGGAGAAATATGGGCTCAAAATAAATTGAGGAAAACAGAGCATAAGGTATGTAATTTCAGGATTGTGAATGCTTAATAATTATCCTTGAAAGTGGGTGGGCAGGTGATACCGAAAACACAAAGTTTCAGGTATCTGGGAGAATGGAGGACGGAATTAGAGCTAGGATAGTAAATGCTTGGCTCAAATGGAGAGAAATACAACATTTAGGTGACAGGAAGATAGCAACAGATTAAAAGGGAAAGCCTGTAAAATGGTGGTACGTTCATTTTAACATATGGTGTTGATGTTGGGCAACAAAGATGAAACACGAGCAAATGATCTGCTCCACAGAAATGTGCATGTTGATGTGGATGAAGCAAAAAAGACTATGTGAGGCATTCCAGAGGGGTAGCCATGTTAGTCCGTATACAGCAAAAACAACAAGCGTTCTGTAGCACTTTAAAGACTAACAAATATCTGTAGGCATAGGCTTTCGTGGGCTGCAACCTACTTTGTCAGATGCAAGAAAGAGAGGAATGTAGAAGTTAGAGAGACACGCTTGGACAAACACTCATAAATGAGAGTATGTAGGTTCAGATGGTTTTGTTGCTTAAAGCACAGTCTGGACAACTACCTTGATAAAAGAGTTCCACAGATCGTGACTGAGAGAAGACGGCAGAAAGGTCAACCAAGATGAACTGGTAGGTCTTCCTTTAGGAAATCCGATTAGCATGTGGTGTGAGAGAGAATATAGCATTGAATAGAGCATTTTGGAGGGATAGGACTCCTAGAACTGACCCCGTTTGATAGGATTAACGCAGGGAAGATGATTTATATCATCCATGTAGATTTACAGCTCTCAGTTACAGACTACATAGCTCTATGCAAAGCTCTACAAAGCTCTATCAGATATGGAACAGAATCAGGGAGGACCCATAGGGTTCTTTGTTTGCTGTAAGAAATAGGGAAAAGGAGAACAAATGGAATTACAGGACCAAATCTAATTTCTTTACCATTGTGTCTGTAGACAAAAGGCATCTCTACTAGTGACACTGTCTGCACAGACTCTGTGTTGCATGCGACGACCTATTCATATCCCCTAATATTTCCCTCCTGCTTCGCACATGGGTTATTGTACATGATAGGCTTGAGACAGACATTATATGGAAGGATATTTTGTTAGAAGTGCATTTTTTACTTTGTGGTATAAATATACAGATATATGACCTTATATTATACTGTGGCATGTATTCCATGCAGAAGAACTGTATCTGGGTATTAAGGTTTTTGGAATCAACTACTAAAAAATTGGGAAACAACTGAAGGTTGAAAAGCCAGCCCTATTTCTGCCTACCCATCCGTCTGCTTTGTTTACAAAGATACTATAGATAAGCACAATTTAAATGTCAGTTTTGTCAGAGATTGCATGTGACCGGAGATAGGGCAGATTCCTGCATACAGAGTGTTTGAAGATGGTCATCCGAACGCTACTCAGTAGCCTTCCTTGTGATGTAAACTAGAATACCCAGAAAGCTCCTCCTGTCCTTCTATCAGGGTCTGGAGCACATGTGGCCTGTTTGGCATGGGTGAGTGTGATATTTCAGGGCTGTTTTACCCCCTGCCCTAGGGCAGGTGGGAGTAAATGCTCTATTTATACGAGGAGGTGTTTGAGATGGTGATAGAAGCATTGTTCTACCCAGAATACAACTGCGTCTCAATACTCTTGAAAAAGAACCATACAAAGGGTTAGGATTTTTTGGTTCTGAACTCTGGAGTGGAGGGGGGAGAGAGTGCATGTATGTATGTAACTCACTGGCCAATGGGTTTTGAGTGTATTGCAGCTTGCAGCAATGCAGACGAGCTGTTTAGCTCAAGCAGAGAGAGACTCCAGTTCAGGCCCTGGTGTCAACCAAGATGGTGGCTGTCCTGGACTCAGAGATTTTTAAGGCCAGAGGGAACCATTGTGATTGTCTTCATCTGACCTCCTGCATGTTGCAGGCCACAGAACCTCGCCCACCCAGTCCTGTAAGAGACCCCGAATCTCAGCTGAGTTACTGAAGTCCTCCAATCTTTCAGTCAAGATTTGAAGTTACAGAGAACCCACCATTTACACTTATTTAAACCTGCCAGTGACCCGTACGTCATGCTGCAGAGGAAGGTAAACACCACCCCCCTGGCTAAAATTCCTTCCTGACCCAAAGTATGGTGATCAGTTAGACCCTGACCATGTGGACAAGACCCGCCAGCCAGACACTTGGGAAAAAATTCTCTGTAGTAACTGAGCCAAGCCCATTTAGTGTCCCGTCATGTAAATTGTGGGCCTGCTTCTCTAGTTCAAGCCATAGAGACCTTTAACTCCTGAAGGTTCCTCGTTCGGTCCAAGATGGCAGCCATCACATAGGTGGGATCACCTGGAATTCAGGAATTCACATAGGTGGGCTCACCTGAGGCAAGCGCCTTCTGTCCAGAGCAAATATATAACCATCTGATCAGTGACTGTAACGTGTCGTCCTCTGCACCCAAGCCACTCTGTTACGGGGTGTGACTACAGAAGTTTATGCCTCTAGCCCCAAAGATTCCTGGTTCTATCCCATATGTGGATTAAGATGGTAGCTGTCACATGTGCATGGGAAGGGAGTACCATAAGGAGTTAAACAAGCTTCATGGAGATGAAGAGACTGCTCTAAGCACACATTGGGAGGATGGTTCCTAAAGCTAGTGTGTGAACTGCTAAAATAAACGACGTGGGGAGTAAACTGTAATTCTGACTGATGAATAGTGGCTCTCCGCAGGCCAGGCTAAGTCTGCAAATAAACTTCAGGGCAGCGGAAAGAAGCATAACTACAAATATTTGAAAGATGCAAACCTATCAGTGCAGACAAAGAACCATTCAGGATAGTTGTTAAGGAAGTGTAACTAGAGGCAGAGGCATGAAGTTAAGAAAGCAGAAAATACAGGTCCAGTAGTAGGGAAGTTGGAGCTGTGTAGGAAGTTCTTCAGGAGCAGATATGTTTTTTGTTTAAAAAAAAAATGTGAAAACTAGAGCTGTGGCTTTAAAATAAACCAGCATAGCAGAACACGTTGGCTCCTGATCTTGTAAGCTGACCCATTCGAGTGGACTCCTGTGCAGCAGAGTCCTATGACTTCAGTAATTCTAAGGAACAGATCTAGTTACTGGCCTAAACTGGTTTTGTGTATGCAAGTTTGGCTTTCAATAGGTTTCTGCTTTGGCACATCTGCTGAGAGACTGAGACGTGTAATTGTCACAGCTAAGTCCTTCTATTGAGGCACTGCATGAGCAAAGGCATGTAAATAAAGTGCAGTCTTTTTCAGCTTACATAATTTTAAAAGGGAGAGGAAAAAATATAGGCATCTGCTTAAATTTCTTTGTACCTTTCATGCCCAGTTGTTCTCCCTTTTCCCCCCACACAGGAAGTTTTGACTCTCATCAACTATATGTATGTTACGTTTCTGAAACGGAATTTTTAAAAAGATATGCACTGAGGAGAAGAAGGGGTGGCAAGTTAGGAGGAAAGGGTCCATTCTTTAAACCTGCCCAGTCTATCCCTTATTAGTTTATCCTACAGAATTTACAGCCTGGTAACACCAACACAGTTGAAGTGCATCTGCTCTGACTTAGGCAAAAGTATAAGTAATGAAATCCTTGTTAACTGGGCATACCTGTGAGACTTAGCAGTATTTATTCAGTCCCTCTGTTCCTAATAGACCTAACTTAGACCAAAATAAGCCTGCTTTGAGCCAAAAAAGGGTCCAGGTAGCCTTTATGCCAGATTATTGTATGTATTTAAAATAACACCTTTAGTCAAACTGGTCTAACTCTGCATGTAGGTAAATGTTGAGTCACTTAACCTCTCTGTCATCTAGTCATCGGTAAACTGGGAACTGACAATATCTCCTTTCCGGGGTATTCATTCTGGTTTGTAATGCTCTTTCAGACCACCAGATAGATGCTGTGTAAGTGTAAAGTCCGCCTAGTAACAGTCTGACAATGGTTCAGTAAAAGCTAGCCAGTTTGGGGATGGGTGCATGAGTGAATAGGAGGCTACTGAGTAATAGAGCCCGCTGACTTCCATGTATCTTTACTTGTAGGAGTAGAAGTGTAATTATATGCCTGTTTAGCTCACACAAGTTTTAGCATTTGTCGAACTTGGGAGAAAACATTTTGTACATACATTAAGTTAGAAAATCCTGCGTGCAAAGTCAACTTCATGGGAAAATTTTGTGGATGCTGAGTGACTTTATGGCCATGAACTTTTCTGAATTTGAGGAAGAGCAGCAATTGGTTCTAACTTCCTCATTCAAATCTTGGCCTTGGATGCTATGGAAGCCATAGCATGTCCCATCTCTCGCCACCCCACCCCAACAATACTGCTGAGATGTCAATGTGTTTGTGTGGGGGGAGAATCAGATTTGTATAATAGGACCTCGGAGCATGAAATAGCTATTCAAATCAGTGATGTCAGAGGACAGGCCTGTCTGATGGCATTTTTTGTGATAACAGGTGTATGAATATTTCATTGATTATGTTGTCACAACCTTTCCTGTGGGAAAAAAACTACACAGAGGAGTTTTATTTTCTAAGGCAAAAGCAAATTAAACAAACCAATAACGAGAAAATAAACGTTGGTGCATTTCTAGGGTGGGGTGGGTGTGTTTCCCCTCATTATTTAGCGTGCAATGCATCATTTTTCTGCCATGTTTGTAGCTGTTCAAACTACAATGAAGTCCTCTCACACCTTACGTGCTGCAGGTATGTAATTTATGTGCCACTATCCTGTGTATTGAGGGAGCTCGACCATTTAAGTTGTTCCAGGCCAGTTATTCCATACCTATTTTCTATACTAATATAAAATAAATGTTGACTTACCGGCATTAGTGGAGGGGAAAAGTATTATGGCACAAATCTGAAGCATTGATGCTCTTCATTTACCATTTCCAAGAACCCGGGGCCCAGTCTGCTCTTATTGATGTCGATGAATATATATTTAAACAGCCCTCTATTAAGGTTCACACTCAACAAAGAAAACAGAAGTAGAAAATGCCTTGGGTGAAATCTTCTAGTAAACCAGGATTTCAGCCATTTGTTTGTACGCTCCAGACAGCTGGAGTTGCTATAGGGGGACCCAACCTTTCAGTGAGCTCCATGCTGACTGGCAGATCCCATTGCTGGGTCAGAGCCATAGAACCATTTAACTTCGAGTCATGAAATAAGAGGTGGCTAACGTTGTCTTGATTTCTGTGTTTATGCTGTTGTAACGGATATTAGAATTGGGTTTATGCAGTGCCTTCTTCCCCATGCCACTACATTCTTTGTGGCTTTGTATGCTCATTGGATCTGGATGAGTGCATCTAGTAAGCAGAAATAAACTTTCCAATATGCATGGCTTTTAGGCTTTGCCTGTCAAAGAACAGTTGAAGGAAGCAGTGTGTTTAATCTTATAATCTTATTTATATGGAATTATGGATACTGGGAAGAAAGTTTTCTTCCTAATCTCTCTAGCAGCATGACCATGTTTCTTCCTGTCATATACTTGGCCAAGCTGTTGGTAAATTGGGCTTGCAACTTGGATATCTAAGATTCCTTATTAAGAAATAGAGGTAGTAGAATAGAAAATAGATTATGAAAGGGCTGGTAGTTTTAAAAACGGGCTCAGGATTAAATTTGTTGTTTCCAAAAAGGATGGTTTGTAGAGGCCATCCTAAGAACTGGTGGAATAAGAGGGGAGAGGGAAATTATTTCCTTCAAATGATTGTGTTTGGCTTCACCGGGGGAATCAAGCGTTGATGTAGCTTCATCTCTCTTTAGTCTTCTCAAACAATCTGAATTAAAGGAAAAAATGAACGACAGCCTGTTCCCTATACAGGATGGAGGTAGTCAGTCAGTTATGGAGAACAAAGGAAGATTTCTATGTCAAGGAAGTCAATAAATCCAATGCAGGTTTATCATGCTGGTATGCGTGGTTGTGATCCTAGTGCTGAGGTATGAAAAAGGGACCGGAGACTTGATTATATTTTAACACACAGTGCCTGGATGGTGGTGAGGTTGTAAAAGGAAGAGAGACCTGTAGTGGAAAGATTGAGGTGATTTTACCTCTGGGATAGAACTACTGAGAGAGTTTTCTAAAATGTAATTATCCAAAAGCAATGTAATCCCATTTCCTACTTCATCAAAATGGCAAGGGATCAGTAAAATGTATGGCAATGAATATCTTACCTTTGTGCTTGCTGTCTGGGAGCCTTAATGAACCTTGCGGGTTTTATCCAGTATCTTGGCGAAATTTCAATGTGCTTTAAATATTAAATGAAACCCATTTGTCTTGATAACAGTGTATGGGATTAAACTCAAGTCCAGTGAAGACTGTAGGACTTGCCATACTAGAGCAGATCACTGGTCCATGTAGTCTAGTATCTTGTCACCAACAATAGCCTGAAGGAGAGCTCTGTGTAAGCTCAAAAGCTTGTTTCTCTCACCAGCAGAAAGTGGGCTAATAAGAGATTCCTGCACCCACCTTGTCTCTCGAGTATCTTGCGATCAACATGGCTACAACAGCACTGCAAACAATAAAGATCCAGTAAATGCTGCTTTGGAAAAAGGTTAAAGAAATCCTGAATTAGGATTTCATTTACTCACAGGGAAAGTTTCTTTCCAACCTCCGTTAGTGAGAAGTTGACTCCTGCCCCAGAAATGTGAGGGTTTATATCCCTTCTAAAACTCTTGGTTTTACTTTAATCTTTGTTCTTACTCTGGCCTTTTTTGAGTGCCCCAGGGGCATGAAAACTCCTGGTTTTGGTTTGAGGATGGTATGCCTGACTTCAAACAGCTGCTGCTGATAAGGAACATGTAGTTTTAAATGACTGTTTCTGCGCTGCCATCATGCAGCTGCTTCATGTCCTCACTGCCCATCTCTCGGCCTCTTCTGGCTTTTATGAACATTGAAGACCTGAGCCTTGCAAAGCTGCTGTTAAGGAAGTCTTGTTCCCATTTTTGAGATGGTTAAGCTGAGTCACGGAGCCCCAAAGTGACTTGCCCACGTCACACTGGACATCTTTGGCCAGGCTGTGTACGGATCCCGTTCTGTAGACTCCCAGCCATAGGCTTTTAATCACAAACCTCCTTCTCTTTCCAGACCAGCGTTTCCCAAACAGTGGATCGCGGCTGACACACGGGGTGGGCAACGCCACTCACTCAGAGTTGGCCCATCAGCCCCTCCAAGGGCCAGGCAGGCTTCCTCTTCATTCCCCTTCCCTCCATAGTGAGCTGAGATTTACAGTGCCAAGGCAGAGGTGATCAGTGCCCCCTCAGTGGGGTGAGGGGGAGTTGTCGACAGTGGTGAAGCAGGAAAAGGATACTGGTTGGTGTTTTTGGTATCCCTCCCTAATGGATTTGGACTTCTTATTTTTGCATCGCATCCCCAAAATGCAGTGGGTGGCTCACCCTAGTCAAAAGTTTGGGAACCATTCTTCTAGACCACTTGGAAGCATGCACGAAAATGTATCCGTTTGCCACTGGAGGCCACACAAATGACCTTAGCTAGTTTCTATTCTGTGTGTGGCACAGAAGATGTGCGCATTGCAGACACTACACGTGATAACTGTGTGTCCAGGGACGACTTTTGAATGGCTAACCATGAACGTTGACCCAGTGGAAATGTGAGTTAGGATGACTGGGTAGGAAGAGCTCGTCTGCACGTTCAGGATGTCACTCCGGAGAAGTCGGTCCTGCAGGTGTTTTGTGCAGCGCTAGTGGGAAAGCACAGAAAGTGTGAGGCCTGGAAAGATTGATTGAAAGAAAAATCCATTGATTAGTTAAAGCTTATTACATTTTCTTAACACAGGCATAGACACAGCCCCACAACAGACACTCCCCTCTCCACTGCACCTTTTGTGACCTCTCTGCCTCTGAGAGCAGATAAAGCTGAGAACAGGCATTACTTGAAAAGTACCTTGTGTTTTGAGCTAACCCCTTGTGTGCCACTCTTCCACCAGCTGCAAATTAAACCAGCTGAGTTATAAGTTCTGGAGGAAAGGTGTTTACAGGAGGGACAGCAAATGACTCGAACTCTAATTGCCCAGGGGGAGCTGCTGAAATAGCCATGCTAGAGAATCAATGACTTGTCTTCACTAGCAGATTTTAATGCTTTTGTACCTAGTAGGTTAGTTTGGTGGCACTCAGTTGACGGAATGGCAGCTTTGGATGTAGCCTTGTGGATCTGAATATAAACTTTCTGTCTTGCTGCCTTATCAATGCGAATTGCAGAGGAGGAAAAGAAGGTGGAATTCCCCCTTTGATGTTCAATCTACAAGCAAGTACTTGTGCTGTAATCTCTGTCATATTATTTCTTGGGATGTGTGGGTGGAGAAACGAAGAGTCATAATCACTTGCTACATTCAAATATTCCCCTTGTACATGGAAGGCAATTTAAACTGTCTAAAATGACAGCTCTTACAGCCTTGATTTTGAAATATGCATGCGCACACATTCACTTGCATGTGTAAGGACCGCCATCATAGGTCATCAACCAAAACTGAACCCTGAAACACCTGCACTAAAAACATTGTCTGCTGCTTGAGCTAAAGGAGGAACATGTCCTTGCTGGTAGTAGTAATACTGTGTTTTCCTAGATGGGGACATGTAATATGCATGCTCAACAGTGGATTGCACACTTACATGTGCAACTGCATGCCTAATTTATATGCAGAACTATAGGATTGCCTTTGCAAACCCCTGGATTTGCACATACGTGTATCCAGGAATGTGTCTAACTGGCTATTTGGACGTGCATACCAGATTTGCCTATACAGTTATGGCAATTGTACATGCGAAGTGTGCATTTGGGGGCACACTTTTGCATGTGCTATTGCTCACACAGCTCTGAAAATCAGGCTTTGAATGCCCAGTAGTACTGCATGAATCTTTAAGGTATTCAGGAACAATAACATGATTACAGAAGGATAAACTTCCAGGTGGTCTCCCTGGAACTTTGTAGAGAATTCTGAAACCATTCCAAACTATCCTGCTTTGGAAGTTTAGAGTAAACTTGAAACTTAGTCCATTTACGGTTTCCCATCAAAGCCATGCAAATGTTGGGGTTCAGTGTGAAACCTTGGCTCTCCTTAACAGAGATGGGTCAGAGCCAGGAGCTTTCAATCTGAATTCAGAGCCAAACTTCAGAGATGCTTAGATCCCGGGTTTGGGTTTCGTCCTTCGTAGAAATAGGGGCCAGCTGCTAAGATCAGACGTGGATTCACTTCCTCGAAACTCCTTGACACCTGGGTTTTGGTTCAGACCCATTTCTGTTTGGGGCTGCTTCATGACCTCCTTATTTCTTAGTTCTATATTAAAATGTGAAAACATTTTTGTTGCTTCAAAAGAGCAATAAAAGGGATATTTTAAAACTTATCTCTAATACTGTAATCAGCTGTACTAGGCGACAGTGGGGAAGCTTTGTGTGTATTTCACGTGACATTTGTTCATACTTAAATAATATAAATTTTAATAATTTAAAAATTCTTTTTTAATTTAATAATTAAATAATTTAAATTAAATAATAATAATTTAAAAATTCTTTTGGTGCTGCTTTGCTTTCAGTCTCCATTGGCTGCTTTGCATGGTAGAATAATCGTACCGAAAAGAATGGTGTTGCTTTTGGTGGGGAGAGAGCACTTTGATTCCCCACAGTGTCACTATACGTTATATTAGAAGCTATCCCAGCGCGTGAGAAGTACGTTGTCATCTCCTCATAATGGTCCTCTGAGTTACGATTGCCGTGTCCTAATGGGTCATTGCCCTTATGTTAGTGCTTTTGGATGTGGAAGGCACCGCTGTCAGATGAAGGCTTATTCATGTGCTTTTATGCCCTTAGCTCTGCTAATTGAAATCTTCCTTCCGTGTTTCTTCTTGGTACCTCTTCAGCAGCATCGCTTTTTCCATTTCCTGCTTGTGTTCATCTCCAAAACCGCCTTCCCATATTCCCAGACCAACCTTCCCTCCTGTCCCTCTTTTTCTGGATTTCATACAAAGCCCTTTTGCTTCAAATGTCGGTGACCCAGAAGGAAATCTCCCTTTTGTAGGACTGAGCTCAACCAAGAAGGTGCAACAGCTCCCGTGTTCAAGGGTGCTCATGTTTCGTTTTAAAGAATGGAAAGCCAAATCCCACTATCTAAAAAGCGGCTGCACTGGAGCCATTGCCTCTGAAGGAAGGAGCAAATATGCATGCGTTTGTGTCTCACTGCATTAGCATAGTGCAAATGTTTATATCGGCGCGTGCCACGTTCTGGTTATGCTGCTAGAAACACATTTCCAGGGAGATTTCCGTTACCAGCCACAGTAACTTTCAACTGAACTCTTGGCAGAGGAAACTCACAAGGTCACTGCAGCTCCAAAAAGGCTTCATTGCAAAGGGTAAGAAATTAGCAAACAGTGTTTGGTTGCCTATAATCAACCTGGTATAAAGAGGGGGGTCAGGTGGCAAGAGTCTGTTACTATCAGTCGTCTGCTACTGGAGCAGTGCAGGCATCAGCGAGGAAACCATTTGGGGGCCTTGAGGTTGGGAAGGTGTAGCCAAAAAGAGCATTTAGAAGCCTCTTCCTTCTATTCGAACAGACCGGGGAATACAAATCATGGACGGATACAGGAGCTGGATTTCTAAATGGGCTGAGTAACTTTTTATGAGCAAAATTAACTCCTGCTGCCCAGGCTGTTAAGATAAAGGTAGTGAAATCCTGTGCTCCCCAGGGGCAAGTTGGTCTCTGCAGAAGTAGAGATGGCATTCATGTTTTCTTCCCCCTCAGCCCATGCCATGGACAGCCTTGCAGCTCTGGTTGCATGCATCATGACTTTGGTCTTGCTCGTGTATGAAGCATCGGATACTGTCATCTTCTGGAGACCGGCTACTGGACTTGATGGATGAATGGTCCAAAACTCAGTAAACTGTATTACAGGCTTTTCAGAGTAGCTGGTGTTTGCCCTGCTTTGCTGTATAAGCAACTATTTTTACCCACAGCTGTAATTGTAAATTGCCCCGAGTCGCCCTTTGCATGTCAGTTGCACATACCCCCTTTCAGCCCCACTGTTTCACAATGCCTGATGCTCCATTGGGGCATGGAGGAAGGGCCCACGCATCGGTTGGACTCCTTGGAGGAATGCTGGCTGAGTTAGATAGAATTTATTGAAAGGATCTCTTGACAGTACACACAGCAATGCTGGCTAAACTACCTTCTTCAAGTGGGACTTTTTGCAGATGAAGGACACAGCCATACTCTATCTCTGGTCCCTTCTTGGCACCTTGTGGGAAACTGGGAGGATGGTCTCAGTCAGGCTTTCAGTGGCCCCTGTGCAAAGATGCAAGAGGGAGAAGCTCCTTTTGCATGCCACCATGCCTTGTGTGCCATCCAAGAGCTGGGTCAAAGGAAAAAGGGTTTAAAACTGTCTTCTTCCTGAGGCAGAGTTTTGCAGAATGTTGATTTCTTGGTCGGTTGTCAAAAACAACAGCCACCATGATCACTCCCATTGTTGTGGTGTTTGGCAAATGTATTTGTCACAGCTGTGTTCTCAGCCCCTGCGACCAGCCAGAGTAAACATTAACTTAATATCAAATGGGGGGCTAGATCTAGGGTTAGTGTAAATTGCCATAGCATCCTCAATTACGCTGATGTGCACCGACTGATCTGGCCCATAGTCTGAAGATCAAAATTGACTTTTCCACTTTCTGGTGCTGTGCGATGAGAGCAAACGGGCAACACTTTACAGCGAGGCTTGCTAAAGCTAATGCATGGCTCGTTCATTGTGGGGAATGACACCTGCTCTTTATCTCAGGGGACCCATCAAGCTGAGATAGTTATCATGCCGTTATTTGTAACTTCTTATCTCCTCGGTGATTCCAGGAGTTGATTAATGTGAATAAAAATGTCTTGGTGCCGTTGTGTCCCAGAGAGCTGTACAGCCCTAGCCCCTAGATCAGCCCTTGTCTTGATTGTGAGAAGTTAATCATAGAATATTAGAGTTGGAAGGGACCTCAGGAGGTCATCTAGTCCAGCCCCCTGCTCAAAGCAGGACTAACCTCTGCTAAATCATCCTATAATGCTGCACTAGCTCAGAATGGCGTTTTGTTCCAGGTTTGTTGGAGCTGTCTTGACTGTAGTGCTAGAATTTATACTCCATTTGTTTATTTGTTCCATTGAATAGAAACTAGGGGGCATCTAATAATCCAACCACAAGTGAAATATGTAACAAGGTGGAATACGGTGGTAGAACGCTATAGGAGAGGGGTGCGCTTTCATCTGTGTTTGAGGGACGTGCATTACCTGCGTAAATGCCATGCGTGTTGATGGCACAACAGAGACCTAATTACAGGCCTATTCTCCTCCTCTGTCACAGCTGTACCCTCCATTTGTAGGTGGCCAAGCTGAAATTTGGATTCCCAGAGGAGACATTGTATGCAATTATATTTTTAACGATGTTATCCAGCTAAGCCGAGGAGAATTTTCCGTGTTCTCCTGCCCTTTGCCATGTATGCTTCCCCCCCTTGGATGAGGAATCCCTTGTGGTTTTCAAACTGCTTTTAGAACTTTTTTTTTTTTCCTGTTTCATGTCTTCTGTTTGAAAACCTCAGAGACTTTTTGCTTCATTGGGTCAAACCCTGAGATATCAGCTCCAGATTTAAACTGGATATTCATTGTGTTTGAGCATCTCAGAAGCCAGGCGCTCTCTTCGGTCTTTTGGGGGGACCTTTCTATTATATCTTTTCAAACATACTTAAAAAAAAAAAAAAAAAAAAAGGCACTTGTAATGTGTTCTCAATTCCCCACACACAAAGGAAGTCTTTAAATAGATGGACCTCTGGGGAGTTTTGGAAATACTAAAGCTTAATGCCACCAAAGATTGTGAAATAAACGGGGAAAGAATCTACATGTTAAAACAGAGACAGAATCCCTTGAGCTGTTCTAACACCATATGATGGATGAGAACCTAGCAAAAGAGGCGTTTAGACTCCTTAAATAAGTAAGTACTTTCCTTCCCCAAGCATTTGTTGACACTAATCTGAAAAGCAATATTGTGAATGTAGCCTATTTTTATCTCCTGTTCCCTCCCGCTAAGCCCACCTAACATTAAAGGGCAGAGTAAAAAGATCTACACTAACAAATACAGTAGCTGAAAGAAATGGAACAAGATTTAAATTTGTGCCAAAAGGTGACGGGTCAGATCCTGACCACAGTTGTCAATATCCGGAGTAACCCCTTTGACCACTGTGGAGTAATTCCAGATGTAAACTGGAGTAACATCAGAATTTGCTTTTTTGGAATTAATTGGTTTTTATTTAAAAATAATAATACATTGTAAGTGGTGTGAGGAACTAATTTGATTCTGTGGTGACTAGGTTCAAATCAGATTTAAAAAAACAAACAAACTTCCATGCTGTCCCCCATTTTCATTTTCAATTTTCTTCCTTCTATATCGTCACCAAACAAGATGTGCTGGGCTGTGTTATCAGTTAGGCAGCGTTCAACACCAACTGGAACATCCCAAGAGGACAATTCTTTTTAACTCTTGATTACTCCAGTGGCGTGATACTGAGCAAGTGGCCTAGTAAAGACTTGAGGGTTAGGCCTTGCCTACGCTTCAGATACATCTACATGGACGGCGGCAAAGTCGCCACCGTTAGTTCGACCTATCGGGAGCGACTGAGCTGTCAGGGGAGACTCGCTCAATAGATCCAGAAGTCGACGCAGTAAAACCACCCCCTCAAGTGGCGTAGCACCGCGGCGCGGTGCACGGAAGACGCTGTGCAGAAGGGAAGCACAGCAGTTGACGGGAGTTACGCAAGCTGTATGGCTGTAATGGCATAGCCATGCAAGCAACCCTTCTAGTGTAGGACATGAAAGAGTTCTTTTGCTGGTATAGCTCACATCCGTTCCCCAAACTAAATCAACTCTCCTGTCAGAAGGACTCTTGCTGGTGTAACTGCATTCCCACGAGGGCTTTTGTTGGCATCGCTATGTCGGTTATTGATTTAGACCTGCCCTTATTGCCTTATCTTGAAGAGATTCTTCTTACTGTGGAATGAAGACAGCAATGGGAAGGGAGCGCTGCTGTGACTTGGAACCAGAGGCACAAAGTCAGATCCCCCCCATGGGCCAAAAACCCAGTAGGTGTAAATTGGTGTAGCTCAATTGTTTTTCAGTTAACTTCTACCAGCTGAGGATCTAAGCTATGGTTCTTCCTGAAATCAGGGTAAGGTATCTTTAAACTGAATTCTGGTTAAACACGAGGTGAACTGCTTTTTAGCAGTCTACGTATGCACCGAGAAAGGTCTACCCGTAGGCTGGTTCGCTTGCTACCCGTGTATGTGCCACTCCCTGCCTGTTGGGGCTATAGGAATTACAATAATGATCTGAAACGAACGTTTTTGCTGACCAAATGTGTCGGCGCTCTCTTAAATTGGCTCTCAAAGAGCTAGTGCAAGATGGAAATCACAGGCCGGTGCAGCCTTGAGGTAGAAGTGTGCAAGCAAACTGGAGGGAAGAGTGAGATATTGGAACAAGCAATAATGGAGTACAGAGCAGACTCCTGTCACTGCCGTAGGAAGTCAGAAAATCATGTGAATGTGGTCCTAAGTGCTTAGCCCTTGCTTCTGCATGAGCTCTTGATACAGTAATTCCACTAGAACCAAACCAAGTCTCTTACATGTAAGACAAGGTGATCAGATCTTTCAGTTACTGACTTGACTTCTTCTAGGACCGACCTGGGTATGCCTTTAATTACTAACTTATTCTGGGCTATTTGAGTTTTAAATGTAACGCCATAATTTTATCCTAAGTCATGTTCACGTCTCATGGTTTTATTTTCATAAGTCATTTTTCCATAGGAAAAAAATTGGAACGAGTGTGTGCGGATTTGTTTTTGGAACAGACCAGCTAAAAACGGAATGGCATTTAATATTCTTGGAGGTTCTTTTTTCGGATAGCATCAATGGGATTTGTAGCTGTTAGGTTCTTTTTAGCCAGTGCATTTCATATTAGAGTCCCAGGACCTTCTGAAGGAAGAAATAACATGTAAAACAACTCCTTTCTTGATAACAGCAGAGTATTTGTTGAAGACCCGCTGTTAAAGCAAGCATGCACTTCTTAAGGAGTGACACTGGAGAGAGTGTTTGTATTTCACAAACTGGTGGGAAGATGTAAAGTTTCTCAATACATGTTAAGAATTCCCACAGCTACGCCACAAATGAAATGCAGCTGTTCTTATGTGATCTACCTCTTTGTTTCATCTTCACTCTAGATTCCCTCCCCTCTTCCCCCCCCCCCTTTTTTTTTTACCTGTATGGATTAACTGAGTAGAAGATTTGTGATTTGAACCCTCTTGGAAAAGTCCTGTAGCGTTTAGTATAAAACCATCTTTTTTCAGGTGTTGGAACCCTTCTATAAAATGTCTGGAGATCTATATCCTTTCTAGAAACAAAATCCCACAGGGTGTTTCAAAACACCCCTAGAAAAATGTTAAATTATATATGCTCAGAGCAATTTTTATAGAACCCAACTGGCTTCATCCCTAATTACATTCTGTGGGATTTTTTTCCCTTAAGAGTGGACTTGAGTACCACATGAATTGACAGTGAATTTCACACCAAGGGCCTGATCCTTCCGTTCAGAAGAGTGGTAAAACTCCTTGTCATGCTCAATGTGTTTTGAAAGGAAGCGTTTCTATCTTAGCACAGTATTAGCATGTGGTATGAATGCTGATATCATTTACATAATGTGCTACACCAAGATACCTACTTGCTTTAACGGAAATTGGCTTTCTCAGCTGTGCTGAGCAATCTTGATTTCTGCCAGAAAATAAGAAACTATTTTTCCTCCTGCAAAAATAGCCTCTTTGGGGAATACTTGTTAAGAATATTCCCAGGGTCTTGGAGCGTTGAATGCATTTTGCAACTGGGTGTCTCTGAGTATATTTCAATAGGACCTCAAACTACAGCTTGCAGTTCAGTGCCACTGAAAGGTATGTTGTAATGCTGTTAATTTGAAACAACCTGCTGCAATTCAGTCGTTTTGTAGAGCCCTGGTTACTGATTGGTATCATCTTGGTTTTTGAGAAATTAGGAATGGCCTGTGGTACTGAAATATAAATATAAATCTAGGTCTGGTAAAAGGAAAGAGAACTTGCTCAAAGCTTTAAACCAGCCCCTCCTTGCAGAGACACAGATCGAATTCTCTTTGATTTCACACCATCACGAGGATTGCATGTTGGATATACACGCTGGGTATTAGCAAAAGGGCAACAGGAATTCAGGCTGTTGTGGATAAGATTATATCTTTTGGCTCAAGTTGCAGGCCAACTGAGAGCTTGAAAAAATGGAAATGGTTATTGATAGAATTTCATGTCTCCAATACTCTCAAGGAAAATAGGACTAACACATCAAACCAGTGTACTGAAAATCTAGCTCATGTTATCAAATGTGAGCTTAGCAAGGGTTGGAGAGAGAGAGCGTTCTTATATTTTACAGCAAGCATTTTATAGAAGAGAAGGATTTTACTGTGTTCTGGGTTTAAAAATGGGACTCTGTCCAAAAATAAGCTAAATAATTTTAGAGCACTTGCAAAACCTTGCCCTACAGACACCTTGATGTACCTTTTATGCTTTCCCACCTTTCTCATTAAATTTACTTTCAGTGCTCCAAATTCACTGAGTTATCCTAGGGATGAATGTGGCCCACTGTGTTCAGAAAAAGATCTGGTTTATTATTTAGTATCTTAGGCATGACTTCTGCTTTTAGCTTTATTGGTATTTCTTGACTACAGAATCAGGGCAATTTTCTTGCTTCCTTACTAACACCTAAGATAGTGGTTTTCAGGAATACTTTGACATTCGGTAAACAGAAGCACTTCTGTTCTCTGACCCCGGCTGTCAGTTCTTGCGGTGGTGTGAAATTCCCTTTAAGCCATATAAAAAGGATGGTCAGGAATCAGAAATGAATCCAGGGATTTTAAAAAAACAAACCAACAGAAAACTATTCAGATATTTAAGTGAAACCCATGAAAGTCGGTCTGAAAAACCTTTTCCTTCAGCTAGTGATAGCTGGCTTGTGCTAAACTTGACAAGCTTCATTTAGTGCTCACTGTTTATAAGTACTACCTGGTACTCAATTCAGAGAATGTGTTAATAAAGAGCGAGAATGTGTTAATAAAATTTGCGGATGACACGAAGCTGGGGGGTATTGCTAACACGGAGAAGGACCGGGATGCTATTCAGGAAGATCTGGACCACCTTGTACACTGGAGCAATAGTAATCGGATGAAATATAATAGTGAAAAGTGCAAGGTCATGCACTTAGGGATTAATAATAAGAATTTTACATATACGTTGGGGATGCATCAGTTGGAAACGACGGAGGAGGAGAAGGACCTTGGGGTATTGGTTGATAACAGGATGACTATGAGCCGCCAATGTGAT
>ML677027.1:7701019-7932663 GCA_007922155.1 Mesoclemmys tuberculata
CCCAGTTTCTGCATCCCTGTGCAACTCTGTTATTTGCTAACATTCACACACCTTGCATTTTAAAGGGTTGGCGTTCAAAAGCTAGCATTTCTGCAGGGGAAGACGAAAACCCCAAGAGCTTCTGTCAATCTGCCCTGGGGGAAAATTCCTTCCCAATCCCAAATATGGTGATCAGCTAAACCCTGAGCATGTGGGAAACCTGTTGCCTCTTAACCATGCTGGTTAAAACTAGTGCTGCACAGACAGCACAGCAGTATTGCAGGAGAATAGTTTTGTCTTCACTTGCTAATGAGACTGAGTATGCAGTCTGACGAGGAGTCAGAAGGAACGCACCTGTGAGAATTGGAGGTTGAACCTATGTGAACTGTAGCAGTATGACACTTCATTTGGCTTCATGTTGGGGTAGCAACCCCGAGGATCCTTACACTGCAGGATCCCGTATCAAGAGAACAAGATTGAGTTCAAGCTTTTCTGAACTCAGTAATGAAAGCCTGTGGGTTTACACCCCCCTCCCCCCGGCCCCTGCTTGTGTTCAGAACATGCTGCAATCCCACCCCCCATAATTCCCCTCAATAATTCTCTTCTTTTAGCTTGCAAGCTCTTTGGGGCAGGGACTGTCACTGTTTGTATAACACTTAGCACAGTAGGGCCCCACCTGGCTGCTATATTATAAATGTTAGCATCTTGGGCTTGATTAGTATTTATGGATGCACTTTTCTGTATGTGGCAGTAAGGCAATTCGCAACAATTCTTCATGGTGTATTGAATATTCCTAATACGTTAGATAAAGCAATAAATGTGGGATTTGCATGTGCAAAAGGGGTGATTGCCTATTTTTATATGTACAATCCATTTTGCGTGGTGGTAAAACTGGAGGCTGGCTGGAAATTTGGGTCAAACTCATCTTTGGCATAGTTCCTTTGAAGTCGGTGGATTTGCCCTAGGGAAAAATCTGGCCCATTGCCTTTTAACATTAAAATTAGTGACTTTCTAGTTAGTTAGTTCCATTTCGGGGAACATCTGATCACAATTATGGTAGATTTCAGCTCGTGGAGATTATCAAAAATGCCGTTTAAATTTGTGTTGAATTAACACTCACATTTAAGAACCTGCCATTCAGGTGAGAAGACAGGTGCATCAGACACATTCAAAAGCCACGTTAACTCAATAAACATCCTAGCCACTCTCGTTTGTGCTTCAGGGCAAGGAGGCACAGTCCGAGTAAAGGGCAGTGTCAGCTACAAAATATAACCGGATTCCCAACTCCAGTGACGCAACCCACTGCTAGTCACTAATGATAGATAAGATGTTCTCTGGTATTTCTCAGTAGTTAGCCTAGCTAGGAGTGCTTAAACTTGTTGTGTGGGTTTTTTGTTTTGTTCTTGTTTTTGGTTTTGCTTCATTCGTGTTGCATGTTGTGAGGAAATCCTAATGCCTTTAAAAAACCACAACCTGTATATGAAGTGCTTGATGCAGGGATCTCAGTAATGCACCTGCACACGCTGTTTACCTAAAGGATGAAATATAAAAGGCCATATCCGACCCTAGATCTTTGCAAGAAGCTCCATTGTGGGACAGAAATGCAGTTCAAAAGATGGGAGATTGGAGAGTGGGAGGGAGCTATGGAAACTGGGATGAGTTGATAAAGATTGCTTAAAATAGCTTCTTGATGATCACGTCATCATTTTCACAGAGCTGTTCTCAATATTCTTTCACATTTCACTGTTTAAAAAATAGAGAGAACATTTAGAAAGGCCCCGTTCAGGAAAGCATTTGGACCTGTGTCTAGTTTAGTGCGTGCTTAAGTTCCGATGATTTGCATGGGATTTAATCAAATGCTTAACTCTAATCATATGTTCTTTCCGGAACACCAGTGCATTCCTGAATCAGAGCCTAGCTGGATGGGAATACCTGCCGTATGCACTAGAGATGCCTTCCTTTCGCTGGTACTATGTGCAAGGCTTACGCGACAGCTAAGTCATGCTTATGAGTGACTTCCAGGCCTTGTGCCAGCCCACTGCCTAGGAGGAATTTTCCCCATAGCTTGTAAAGTACCAGAGAATCCTTCAGATTCAAAGTGCTACCTAATTATGAAAATTCTTTATTGGCGTCTTTCTTTTTCATGTGAGAAACGCTCTGTAGAATGAAGTCTTCATGTGTCTATCGGGCAGGTTTCTCTGAAGCCGGTCTCTACGTTTAGGTCCTATGCTCTGGTTTAGTTTCCACGCTTTTCCTCTTCCAGTCCCAAGGGAATTTTTAAAAGAGGAAGAGGGAGATCAATGCCTGGGACATCCTAACAGACCAACATCTCCAGACCCCCCAGCAGGGTACAGTGCCTGCCGCCTTTCACCAGAGCCATCGGTCAGTGTGCATGGTGACCGCTGTTCCAGGGCCACCCGGCTGTAGTCTAGACAGTCCTTTGCTCCTGGCTGAACAGGCTCTCGCATGGAGATGAAAACGACCCTGCTCTCATCGGGCTCTTCCTGCCCTTGGAGCTCTGAGCCAGGGACCCCTTTCCATGGAAGAAGCTGGGCAGCCAGTGAGGCTTAGGATCCCCATAGGAAGTGTCTGATTCACTAGGGGATCACACTCTTTGTATTGTCTGTTGGCTGAGCATGGTGCATGCACCAGCGGCTCCTTTCATCACTCCATTTCCCCTCCCGTGCCCCACAAGGTCCCTGTGTGCCACCCTCCCAGCTCCTTCTATTCCAAAACTCCCTGCAACTCCTCTTATCCCCTGTACCCAGGGCTCCATGCCCACCACCATCCCCTCGCCCCCATACAATCGTCCCCCTTTCCCTCCCTCCATGCTACAGGATCTGTGTGTATCCCCAGACCCTGCCATTCTTCTCTTCCCTCCCCTTAGCACAGCAGGAGGTCTGTGTGCCCCCCCCATTCCCTCCCTCTGCCACATGGTAGGGTGCCTGTATCTCCTCCCCTCTCCCCCCAATTTTCCCATCCCCTATTCCCCTCTCTTCCCTGCTCTGTCTCCCCCCTTTGTGAATCCCTGCCTTGCCCCTTGTGGGCCTCTTCCCCCCCCCCTCTGATCCATACTGCCTCCCTCTCCCTCTGGTCCCGGCTGCATTTCCCCCATCCCCACTCTTGCTTCCTCCCCCATCCGGGTCCCCATTTACCCCTTACACTCTGCTCTCCCCCCATTCAACTGTTCTCCTATTTCTGCTGGAGTCCACTCTACGGCCTGTCTCCTACCGTAGCAAGTTAAGCTGCTGCGTCTGATAATGTGTGGGCGGCAGCGTGAGTCTTCTGCCTGCAGCACAGGGGCTGGGTGCTGGCCAGAGGCTCTGATTTTCCTGTGAATCACGCTTTTCTGGTGGCCCAATTGACAGTAATAGCAACGGCCTGGTGTCCCTTAATGCCTAGAACATTCCCTGAAGTGTTGGAATTGATGGGACGTAGTGCTCCAGAGCTGCCGTGCTCCAGACAGAGAAATGACCTTGAGCTGAGCGTGACTCCTGGCTTCGCTCAGCCATCTAACCATGTTTACTTTCACATACTTGCTGCCCAGTCTTGACCACAGGTGCCATAGCAGCTCAGTCCCACTTCTTAACTTCATCACGGACCTGTCTTTCCGCACCGGCCATTCTCTTGCGATGCACGTTAGGTGAGGTCCTGGCAATTAATGCCAAGTCACACACCCAAAGAACAAACTCCTATATCCTAGCCGGCACAATTCACCCTGTGTTTACTTGTGTGGTCCACCTGACTTTGCTTTCCCTGTGACCCACGCACGACAAACAACGCAAGCACATAAAACCCCAATTAACATGGACTGAGCTCACCCACTCCGGTGTTCTGAAGGAGCATTTCCTTATCACCGGTGCATGCAAGTGTACTGGTACGTCAGGTTTTTATAACTAGTACGCCAGGCTCCCTTCCCCCACCCACCTTGAGGAGGTGCTGCTTGCTTTATTTTTGTTCTTTGCTGGACGCTACTGTCGCGTTCCCTTCCGAATGGTCTAACTTGCCGTGTAGCTAATGCTGCACCAGGCCCGGTCTTGCAGTCTGCCTCCTGCTCAGTGACATAGACGCTGTTTCGCCTGGAGTTTAGAGCGGCCAGTTTAGTCCATTGCCACTTAGAGCATGGACAGCAGATGCTGATGTGGATGAATAACAAAGAAAACAGTCCCTGCCCCAGAGATCTTAAGCTGGCTATCAGATAGGACACAAGGTGCGAACAGGACAGACTGGGCTGCAGCGGATGGAAGATGTAATGAAACGAATGGAGTTCAGCAGGAAACTCTGAAGTCTCCGCTCCTCACTTGGCTAACCAAGGGCTGACAATAGTGAGTTTTAGGTGTCTTGGCTGAGGTAGGGCACCAGGGATCACTGCCAGGGAAGAGACGGGGGACGTTCTCTATCCCCACTCTAGCTGATCGACAGCATATATCTAATCAGTGGCTGCTACATCAGGGGCGGAGTTCCTTCTAAGCCTCTGTCTGGTCCCTGCACTCAGCCAGATGGGACCCTCCATGGAGTGGTCCTCTGTGGTGCGCTGGGGCTTCACACCATGTGCCCTATTTATGGGCTCCTGCCCTCCCTCAATTTTTCCTGCCTCCCCCCTCAATTTAGCAAGACTCAGCAGTTCCACTGCACCTCATACTTTGTACGCCTACAGAGGAGGTGTTTTCTAGGGCGGAACCTGGTTTCCCCCTTAATGAGAAAAACCTGTGTACCACATATTGTAATTACATGATCATAGGAGCTCCAAAACTAAAACAGTCTGCTCTCCAACGTTGGGGGTGAGTGCCATGCGTGCGGATAAAGCTCCTGATAATGAAGGGACTTGCAGAGTGTCGGCCTGTGCCCTTAAGTTCCCACTGTGGTCTGTGTTCTGGTATCTCCTAACTTTTTTCGAGCACTTGACTGTGCAGTCTTAATATTCTTCTGAAGTAGGCTTTATTATTAATGGAACTTCCTATTTTAAAATCAAACCCAACCTCAAAATACAGAAATTTTATCATGTGGAACTGCACTGACCCACCAAAATCAGGGTTCAGATCTTTAGATGCACTATATTGACCTCAACCACTTCAGCTACTGGAGAACGGGTGCCCATCTCCCCCCTGCTCCTCCTCCATCCTCTTGCACTCCAGTCAACCTGCAGTTGACCCTGCCACCGCCTCATTCTCCGTGCTGCCTAGGCAGCAGAAGCAGGAGCTTTCCGAGCAGAGGTGGGAAAGTTCCTGCTCGCAGCCCCCCGGCTGGTGGGTTGAGAGGAGCAGTTGCGGGGATGTCCTGCTCAGTTCCTGCAGTCCCAGAAGGAAGCATGATCCATGGGGATGGCACATGCTCAATCTGGTCAGCACACAAGAGCTGTCAGAGGATGGAGCATGCTCAATTCCGACCTGAGAATTCGAAGAATTTAGCTGCCAAACGAGTCTCAGCTGAGCATATGTAAACCGAGATTTGTTTTTGGTTTTTTGGAGGTCTAAATGAGCCATGTTGGGGTAGATTTTCAGGGAAATGGCAGAAGACACATCCTTGGCACTGGGGTGATCCTCCTGACAAATTTCAAGTCCCTGCTTTACAGCATGGAGCTGCTAGAACGTCCCAACAAAATGTTGGTGAGATTTTTTTATTTTAACATGGGCAAAACAGTGTATTTTCCCTAATATCACTCTGAGAAATAGCCTGAAGTGTGTAAGCTAAAACTTCCATCTTCACTGATATTTTTGGGCAGGAATGCCCCTGGCATGGAAAATTTCAGCCCAAACGATTTAACTTTGGCCAAGTTATAAGCAACTGAAAACAGGGTCTTATAGTGGGATATGTGGGGTAATCTTACCCCTAGGTCAGCGGTTCCCAACGTGTGGTCTGCGGACCCCTGGTGGTCCAGGAAGCTACTACAGGGTCTGCGGAAAAGAAAAATAATAACATCCTCACCAAGGAAATGTACAATTCCAAATAAAACTAGTAGCATGTGGTGGTCCATGAAATGTTTGGAAGTGAAAAAGGGGGCCAGACACTCCAGAAGGTTGGGAACTGCTGCTGAAGGTGACGCTATCCGCTCTGCCTATAATTAAGATGTGCACGTAAATGTCAATGATCCAAATAGGGCCCTAGGTATCTCTTTTTGGTTACTGGGTATTCATCTCTTATCAGGGTTTGCTTCATTTGATCATGTTATCCAATGTCGCCTCCCTGGAAGGGTGAGTTGTTACATTTGCTTGGCCTACTTTAATCCTCCATAGCTACCTTTGTCAGCTGATAACAGGTTGTCTCTGCTCACCACACCTTCGATCGTTAGAGCCACTCCCTTGCTTGAGACTGTCCCTCCCAAATGATTTTATAAGAAGTAAAGATGTAGAACTGTTTACAGCTCCGTGACAGCTCCGTGGTGAAATATTAGTCAGGTATCCCAGAGATCAGTGCCCTGATCTGCTTTGGGAAGAAGATAGAAGGTGGTTGGTCTTGCTCTGCATTCTTGTTACTGCATTCGCTTGCATTGTGCCCACATACAGCCAGTTGTCTCCCTTAAAACACTTCATCGCACGCGCTGTGGTTCTTTCTCTCCTCTCTCTCCCTTCTACCCGCTCCCTCTTTTTAATTCCACCCTTCTCTCTCTCATTCCCTCACATATTTCCTTTTTTTTCATCTTCCTCTGAGGAACTGTGGGTAAGTATATATGCAGTTTATCTGGCTTTCTTGAGGCTATTCAAACAGAACTTCCTTGGGCAGCACTAGCCTGCAGTAAGGGGGGGGAAATTAAGAATCCCCCCAGGTTTCTGTTTGAGGGGAGGACAAAGATTTTAATGGTTAGTTTCTTATTTAGATACCAGTTTTCAAATCTTCATTTGAAATGTGTCTGTAATTGATTTATTTGTTTTCTTCCACATGCACAGACTGTTGCTTTGAAGGACCTGTTTGAGGTCTTGATTTCTGGGACCTGATCTACAGTACAGAGTTAGGTTGATGCAAGGCAGCTAACGTCAGCCTCACTATGGAAATGCCTACGCTTCAATTTCACTCCCTCCGACATAATTGCCTGACTCCATCAACTTAATAACTCCCCCCTCCACGATCGGCGTAGAGTCAAGGCTGACGTAGTTAGGTCGATACAGTGTCAGTGTAGACACCGCGTTGCTTAGGTCGACTGTTACTGGCTGTCAGGGGCCTTCCCGCAATCCCCACGCTGACAGTCTGATCGATACAAGCACTCCTGGTGAGGATACACACGGCCGACACAAGGAGCAAAGCATAGACGTGCACAAGCAATGGAATTATGGTGGCAACTGAATGACGACGTAAATCAGGTCGATTTAATTTTGGAGTGTAGACATGGCCTGACACTGTTTGGCTCGGAGTCTAAACCGTTTCCAGTTGTCTCTATAACTGAACTCCCGGGCATGTCATTACTACTCTTCAGATCAGAGTTAGCCTATCCTCCAAAGTTTTGCTTAACACAATTAACTCATCCACATTACCGCCTCATTCCTGATATGACTTCCCATAGGACTGTGACTTGCACTGCACTCATGTGACAATAGGAATCTTTACCGTGCTTACTTAGTGCTCATTGTTCAACTCAGGGTGACCTGGTCCCACAATTTTTAGTATGTTTTTTAAATCCATCCCTAGTCAGCAAAGCACTTAAGCAAGTCCTGCTGGCTTCAGTGGCATTGAAGTACATGCTTGAATGCTTTGATGAATCAGGGTCCAAATTCTGCCCACAGACATTAGAAGGCAGGATTTGGCCTTTACTAGTCATTTTGAATATTGAGGGGCTCTGCTATACAGCACTTACCCCTCAGCTTGGACAGCTACTAGATCTTCTTCTTAGTCTAACATTATTCTGCCTGACAGAAACCACCTGGACAAGTTGGGCCAAATTCAGTTGTGCTGCAAACCCATAGACTTCTGGAGAGCTACACCAGCAGATGAATTTGGTTCTCCAGTTAAAACAAGTGGTCCCTACTGTAAATCTGAGTTGAAAAATGTAAATTCCAGGCACTCCCTGGATTCTGGCTAGACTTATTTACATCTGACATGCATAAGAGTCAGATGCCAGTATCTGAATTACATCCATCTACTTAACCTATTGCTAGTGACCACATTCCCACTTGGGATAAATCTAGGAAAATATCTAATCTTCATGCTCAACAGGTGGTCCTGAGAGCTAGCTCCTTGAGACCTTGGCCTACTTGCCTAAACATACCCTTATACTGTCAAGCAATTGCAGGAACTGAAAATGCATCGTTGATAGCCTGTTGGTTGGTCCCCTTTGTTTTGAAAATCACTGTGATTGCTGGAGCCGTGCTGAGCTGTTGTGACGCAACCTAGAACCACACACGGCTCAGCTGGTTTGGGGTGTTGGTACAAACTCAGGATGCTGGCCGCCTTCGTTAAAAGGCTCCCCATCTGGAGCCCAGTTTTGAGTGAACACGTATTGATGTATCCAGGGGAGTCACTCCACAAGCATGGGCAAGTGGATAGGGCCCTGGACTGAGTGGTAGGAGACATGGGTTCTACTCCTACTGTCTGGCCATGGGGGAGTCACTTAATCTCTTTGTACCTCTGTTTTCCCTCCAACTCTCTTTAGATTTTAAGCTCTTCAGGGCATGTGCTCTCACCCGCTCCACCCCACCGGCACCCATGTTTGTGTGGCACCTTGTGGGGCCCTGTTCTCTAGGTGCTACTGTCATACAAATAATAAATAGTCAAAACCAATCCTCCGTATCCCAGGGCTCCTAGAGCCTTTTCATGTACCAATGCACTCGTGCAAGAATCTGAGAGGACGAGGGAACCCACCGCCACGGGACATACCTGCAACAGCTGGAGGCAGTGAAGTCATCACCTTGTTTTAAAGGCATAGCAAGACCTGCAGCGCCTCTGAAAACACTGGGTCTGATTCTTCCCTGCCTTGCCCCTTGCATGGCCATTGATGCTTGGGCAAGGTGAGCAAAAAAAGGAATTGCTACCAAGGCAGCACGCAGCAGCCAGATTCTCAGCTGGTGCAAAGTGGTAAAATTCCACTGAAGTCCATGGTTTTAAACTGATTTACAGGACCTTGGAATCTGGCCACTTTGATGTTGCACAGGTGTTAATGTCTACACAAGGCTGTGGAGAAGCAGGCCTATGATGCTTTCTGTGATCGCAGTACTCCCCAGTCCTGGGGTATGTACCTTGTCCCCTTGGCGCTGATGGGCTATAATCTGGTTTGGGGTAGCTTCTCTCTAACATACTGGGGATTTTTATAGCAATCCAGAATGCATTTTTTCATGGGGCTCTGGGGTGCAGAATGATCAAACTTTCAACTAGGACTTGAGCGTTTAATGTGCAGTAGGTTTCCATTCCATGAGCAGTGCGCCTTACTGTGAAGGAATGAGGTTTTTGCCCCCACTGCTTCCCTTGAAAGGCTGTTCCAGAACTTCACTCCTCTGATGGTTAGAAATCTGCATCTAATTTCAAGTCTAAACTTCCTGATGGCCGGTTTATATCCATTCGTTCTTGTGTCCACACTGGTGCTGAACTTAAATAATTCCTCTCCCTCCTTGGTATTTATTCCTCTGATGTATTTATAGAGAGCAATCATATCTCAGCCTTCTTTATGTTAGGCTAAATAAGCCAAGCTCTTTGAGTCTCCTCTCATAATGCAGGTTTTCCATTCCTCAGATCATCCTAGCAGCCCTTTGCTGCACCAGTTCCAGTTTGAATTCATCTTTCTTAAACGTGGGGGACCAGAACTGCACAACTGTATTCCAGATGAGCTCTTACCAGTGTCTTGTATAATGGTACTAACACCTCCCTATCTCTTCTGGAAATACCTTGCCTAATGCATCCTAAGGCCACATTAGCTTTTTTCACAGCCACATCACATTGGCAGTCCTGTGTCCCATCACATAGTCATCCTGTGATCAACCAGTACACCCAGTTCCTTCTCCTCCTCTGTCACTTCCGACTGATGCGTCCCCAACTTATAGCAGAAATTCTTAGGAGTGCCTAAGTGCATGCCCTTGCATTTTCCACTATTAAATTTCATCCTATTTCTATTACTCCAGTTTACAAGGTCATCCAGATCTTCTTGTATGATATCCTGGTCCTTCTCTGTATCGGCAATACCTCTCAACTTTGTGTCATCTGCAAACTTTATTAGCACATACCCACTTTTTGTGCCAAGATCAGTAATAAAAAGGGTAGATAAGATTGGTCCAAAGACCCATGCCTGAGGAACTCCACTAGTAACCTCCCTTCAACCTGACAGTTCACTTGTTAGTGTGAACGCTTGTAGTCTCCCCTTTAACCAGTTCCTTATCCATCTTTCAATTTTCATATTAATCCCCATCTTTTTCCAGTGTAACTAATAATTCCCCATGTGGAACCGTATCAAATGCCTTACTGAAATCTAGGTAAATTAGATCCACTGCATTCCCTTTGGAATGTACTGTCTGATATAGGCCAGTATGGGGAACAACACAATTAATAACATGATCCAGATTATAATTCACAAGCAAAACACTATACAGAGGCAGGGACAAGAATCAACAGAATCCCAGGATGGAGGCTGAAAGTGAATTCAGGAGCAATCCCGGCTGTGTGGTTGAATGGATTGGAAGCCAGCCTAACTCTTAATAGCCCGACTAATGTGCTTTGTTCTGTCGTTTGTCGTGCTGTTTGTTAATAGTAATTATCATAAAATGCCATAACATGCCTAGTAGAGTACTCGCTACCTCTTAAAACTTGTATTTACGGCCATGTAAATACCCATTTAAAATCAGCCTCATCATAATTATTATTATTGATGATAACAGTCTTTCACTTGGCTTTTCATCTTCAAAGAGCTTTGCAAACATTAAGCATGGCAACATCCCTGCAAGGTTGCCAAGGCTTAGCCCCATTTTACAGAGGGGTAAATTGAGGCATAAAGGGCAAGTAACTTGCCCAAGGTCCCACAGTGATTCACTTTGGCAAAATTGGGAATAAAACCCAGCCATCCTGGGTTCTAGTCCTATGTTCCCTCCATTACTTGGGTATTTTAAGGTAAACTGATGCATGCCTTTAAGTATACTGAAGTTGTATGGTTACCACTATGTGGATTCTGTTATTGACAGACGTGTTGTAACACTGTATTAGGGACCCACCGCATCTCATGTACCAGTAGATGCGCTTACATCTTTCTAAACAGCCGATGTATTCTACAGACTGCGTGGATTCTTCTGACATTGTCACAGCTGATCATAACCAGACCCGTTTCTGTAGCAGAGCAGTCACCTATGCTGATGGAGCAGCTGGTCTCACCTTGTACACCAGGGTTTCTCAATCCGTGGTTCGGGACCCAAAACTGGGTCCCCAGAATGTTTCCAGGGGTTGTGTGGCAGCTCCTGTGGCTCTCGTCCCACAGGGCTGGCTGGACTCACCTCCCTGCTCCAGGCACTGCAACCGCTGGGGTCCCGGCGCCACTCATGTTTGGCCCCATCGTCATAACGACAGGAGTCTGCGCAGGCCAAATTTGAGTGAGTGGCCCTGCAACCCGTGAGCCAGGTCACAACTCCACTCACACCAGTTTGGTCCAGTCGGGGCCAGGGCCAAACCGGAGCGGCGCTGCTACCCCGGAGGTTGCAATGCCCAGAGCAAACCCCGCCAGCCCCACAGCACAGGAGCTGCCACTGTGGGATTAGCTGGGTAGGCCCCAACCCCACCGTGGCCAGGATCCGACCAGGGCAGGGCACGAGTAGGGCAGCCACCCAGGGTGTAAAGCCATGGGGGTGGCTCAGGCCGGCCGTGCCAAGCCAGCCCCACACAGTGAGTCGCAGCGGGGCTCGAGGAAGGAGCATGACCTTTACCCCTTGCGTCACCTCAGGGGCCACCCAGCCTGTCTGGGTTGAGGGGCGAAACCCAAAAATCTGGGGGGGGAGGGCACATGACCCCATGCGTTGCCTTGGGGAGAGGGCGCAAATATGCTTGCTCATCCCGGGTGCTAAAATGCCTAGTTACTGCTCTGGCCCAGGGCCTCGACCCCTCCCAGGCTATTTCCTGGGTCATGACAGACCATGAACCTGAACAGCTGGGTCCTCAGCCCCAAAAGGCTGAGAACCACCGCTGAAGACCTCCAGTGAGAGGAGGGTTTAGTTCACCGGGGAGCCATTTGGGCTCTGTGCGCCGTTATAAGAGCCTCGCCGTGGGAGCTCTCTGGAGGGGCGTTCCCCAGAGACTTTTTCCCTTACCAGTGTGCTTATCGCAGAAGCAGATGGTAAAGCAAGTGGGGCTAGCTAGGAGGGGGTTAGGGCCTTCAATGTAAGAATTGAGTTAGGACTGCGCTGGGTGCTTGGAGCACATCCTGGGCTACATTCGAGCATTTTGCATTGCTCACCTGGTGCAAAGTTACCCTAGAGCCAGCATCACAGGACAAAGGAGGTTTGCCCACCCACTGTAGGGCAGTCCTCCTGTGGGCAGATGTACCACAGAGGCTCCTCAGCCCCCTGCCCTGTGGCTGGTGCAAAGAGCCTGGCTGGGGGAAACAGGCTGTAGCCATCTGCGCTGCTCTAACTGCCTTTTTGAGGCCCCTGGCATCTGGAGCAACCAAGAGCCAGTCCAGGCAGCTCTAAATTGCATTAGTGGACGAGTCACGTAGGGTTAGGGGCGCACAGATCTCAAAATCATTTTTACACCCTCATCCTGAGCTGGACCAAGCACCCATTGGTGGCAGCTCAGGATCTGAGGCATTGCTTGT
Organism: Mesoclemmys tuberculata; assembly: GCA_007922155.1. Classification (NCBI taxonomy): domain Eukaryota; kingdom Metazoa; phylum Chordata; order Testudines; family Chelidae; genus Mesoclemmys; species Mesoclemmys tuberculata. The sequence continues at coordinate 7,713,708 of ML677027.1, forward strand.
TACTTAAGAATCCATATTAAATTTGCCAGAGGGGAAGGAAAGTATTTTGGGGGCCACACGTTGTCTTGTTTGTCTCTGTTGTTTGTGACACTTGTTTGGCATGAATAAAACGCATCAGTACAGGGTGCTCATAATCTAGGGACTGCCTAGCGATCTCCTCCGTGTCATAGTAGCAACACCTGTTGGAAGGAGAAAATTCCTTGTAGTCTAACATTCTTGACAGGCTTGCAGGGATTTGTGGGAGGGAGAGACAGGAATGACTTGTACTGCTGGCGGCTCTGGCAGAAGATGCCCTTTCTGTGAAAACTGTGAATTATTTACTAGCTCACTTTGAATTCAGCCTCTGTGGGCTAGGCCCTCCGCTACCAGAAAGCAACATGGATTAAGCCTTCTCTCTGTGAGGCACGGGGGCTGAGCAGTTGAGGCATTGGTTTACAATCCCAGCGGCTGTGGGCTCAGGTCTTACTTGATTTCAACTCCAGATCATGCAGCTCCGAAACTGGGTGTCTGATCTGTAGGGGGAGGGAAGTCAAAGGTGGCTAGACATGACGCTAGTCACATCACTTTCTTCGGTATTGTTGGGTATGGAAACTAACGTGCTGTAAACAGCATCAGCCTGATGAGCCATAGGTGGTATGGGGCAGGCTTGGACGCTTGGTGGTAATTCTCTGGAGCACCACATTACCCTGTTTGAAACTGTTTCAACCCTGTGTCTTACCTGGTCCGTGCCGACCCCCTGACATTTCCAGTAGATTAAGGCTGTGCTGTGACTTGAGTTACAAGAAGCAGGTGTTGCATGTTCAATATTCTCCACTGGAAAAATGGGAAATAGTTACTGTTCAAAAACTCACTGGCCCCAGTCTGTCCTTTGTACGAGAGGCAAGGGGATAATTTCCCCAAATCAGGAGCCCCATCGTAAGTGGCTCGGTGCTGGCCCAGCCTAGCTGCTGAAGGTGGAATGTGACAGAAGCCCCAATTCCTGCAAACCGCTCTGCATCTGCCTGACAACTGGGCTCATTCGCATGTGCCAAGCTGAACCACCCCTGTGGTGTTTGCAAGATTGGGTTCTTGGATTGTAAACTCTGTGCGGGGGGGGGATTTCCTCCTGCTCTGTTTGTATAGCACAATGTACAAAACCGAAACCCCAGTCCTCACTGGGCCTCTGGGTATGCTACAGCAATGGAAATATTTATTTACTGATATTCACCATTGATGAGCTAGGACCAGCCTCTTCACTGGTGGATGCCCAACTTTGTAAATCTGGACTCGATGCTGTAGCCAGGGGGATCTGCTAGAGTTTGTGCATTAGCCAAAGCAGTGTTTTGTCATGTGTTCTCTACTGTCCATCTCTTAAGTTACTGGGTGCATGGTGTTGTTAGAGCACATCGCTGGGTAAGTCAGGCAAGTGGGTCTTTCCCTTGAGCTGGGTGAAGAAGGAAAATCTAGGAGGCAAGGATTCTGAGAAATTATTTTGAACTTCACAGTAAAACAATTACTTTATTTATGTGCATAAATCTCTTCTTCTCATGGGCCTCATCCTACAAAGGAAGTTTAGTCTGAATGGTGTTATGTTGTACCCAATGATTATTAATAATATTTATACAGTCTCCTGGGTGTCTGTGGTATTGTACAGACATAAGAAACTAGATCCTGGCCCTGAGGAGTTTGCATCTTAAAACATGCACATATCTTTGGCTCAATCCTGCATCCCTTGTGTACTCAAACCTCCAATTCAATGTACGGGGTGCAGGACTGGGCCCCTTTACTCCGACGGGGTGTGTCTAGTCAGTTGCAATACCAAAAGATGTATGCAGACAATATGCAATCACAAGATAAACTGAGTGGTGACGGGAAGATTCCCTGGCTGGAGAGAGAACCAAAGACACGCACACCAAAGAGAGAAGTATCCTATCTGGGAAGTGAGTGCCGCCAACCGATCTGGTGAAACTTGTAGGACTTGAATGTACTAAATGGCAGAGACAAAGGAATGATTCATTATGCATCACAGACACATTCAAAGAGCAGCTCCTGCTGTTCTCTCCCTGAATCCTGTTTTCAGAATTCACTTTCTTGAATTCATTTAAAAAAAACCAAACAAAACCCTACACCCACAAATGGCAGAGTGACTGAAACTTTACTTGGTAACTCTTTCCTCCCCCCCCCCCTTCCCCGATTGCCGTGGTATGGTCTGTGATTGAGTGAGACCTACAGATACACAGTAGTGTGACAGTGCGCCAGATTTAGCAAACTTGGGCTCTGTCCCTCCACTGCTGAGTCAGGATATGTACGTTAACGTTTTCCTCTTTTAAACAGGGGCAGATTGAGGTAGAAAGTGAGACAATCTTCAGATTAGCAGCCCTGATTTTACAGGTAAGAGTATCCTTTCTTGTGTGTGTATTTGCTTCCTAACGTAACCCACAGCTTTGAAATGTAGGTGTGTTTGCAGCCATTTGTGATTTGTTTGCTAATCAGATTATTTATAATCCCCCCTCAAAATATATATGTTTGGGCTGCGTTTTGCATTGTCTCCACTACAGACGTATGTTCGTGTTTACTGGGGAGCTGCTGTTTCATTAAGGCCAGTGAGAGAATTGACTGTTTAAACAATTCAGGTTGAAGGGGGGAAGTCAAGTGTAACCTTTTTCTCTAAGAAAGATCACTGAACAGAACGATTCCATCAGGTCTGTAGATATTACAGCGGGTTTCTAACCTGTTTGTTACTTCCTCCTATGCCACAAATAATTGACATGTGGCTGTTTTTATGACAGGAGATGTTGGAGGGGAAAGGGAAATAGAGTACAATAGGTAAAAGTTACTACACCATTCATTTGAATTTTCCTTCAAGAGGACTAAAATAATCTAATTATTTTCTCTCTCTTTTGGTAAAACATGGTTTTCTCGCCATTAATTTTATGTCAGATCATTAACCTGGTCCATGTTGTTTTTTGTCATTAGGTTTACACCCTGTTTATGGTACAATCTGTCACTGAACACAACTGTTTTCTTAAAAATGTCTCAATTAAGTTTTCATTGACAAATGCAATGTGAGATTGGGTTGGCTTGAGCTGTAGGAATGATTGTTTTCATCTTGAATGAATACAGATCCATCACAACCACTGACCTTCTTGTAATGTCGGCCTTTAACTGGAGGTAGTTGGTTATAGAAAAACTGGGTCTTTTTATTTGTCTCTCATAGTAAAAGTGACATGGGCTTTGAATGTGAAATTTGGCAGTGTTTTGGGAGCAATGTGTACACGTTTTGTAGATGGATAATCTACAGCTGGAAACGCTGGGGCAAAATTCTGCTCTGACATATATGCGTGCAACTCCAGTGACTTCCTTGGGATTGCATGGTTATACGTGATGTCAGGATTTAGCTAAAAAGCTAACATTAATGATGCTGAGAATAGCAAAGTTCATACTTCAGACTTCTGAAGAGATTGTGTTTTAATTTTGTCACTATTTTTCAATTGTAGGAAGCTAAAGGTGACTATTCCAGGTAATAACATTTCTCTTTATAAAATGTATGTGCTTACTCGCCATCTTTCTTTGGTTCGCTTTGTATTTTAAACAATCATTTTATTACCATCAGCAAGGGAAAAAAAAAAAAAACAACCCAGCCTTGCGCACCAACCAAAGACGTAAAATCTCTGCCATGCCAGACAAAATCTTTTGAGTTCATGTGGTGAAGTGTTTATTTTGTGAACGGGTTCTGAATCGAAACATTCTGTTCCAAACTATCCCAGTCAAATCACACCTTCTGATCTGCGATTCCTTTGAAATGGGACTAAATAAATGCTCCCACCATTTCACATCGGAGACCAGGACACTGTCCTGCGTCTTGGTGGCATGTTTGTAAGCTCCTAACGACTCTGTGTATCGTGCTAATGCATGCACAGTTTGTCAGCTGCCTGCTTTGGAGATCAATCCAGTGCTTTCTTTTGCAGCTGCCCTGTAGGGGCCTCACCCTTCATGCACTTGACCTGACAGTTGTATTGTAGCTGGTGTGAGACTCGGAGTTCCCTGGGTTTAGCTACCTAATGCTGCATAATCAGACAGCACTTACCCTTGAAATCACTTTCTACCTGTTAAACTCTGTTCCTGGGCTGCAATAACTGGCCAATGGGACAAAAGTAAGAGCTGAAAGAAGAGACCTTCAATTAGCAACAGCTCACTGAACAAACAGAAATTCAAAAGGTCAGCTTTAGTCATGTTAATGTTTTACTACTGCTGAGTCTCCACATCGGAAGGATGGCTTATTTACACTTCTGCTACAAGAGCTTTCAAGTGACACGCTTTATAAATGCAGGGTACTGAGGGTATCTGCTAGACAGCAGTAACTAACAGCTTCAGATTGCCGAAACCAACAACAATAGCTTGCCTCAGCTTTTGTAATCAATGGATAGTTGTCAAGTAAGTTTGGGTTCTTCTAACCAAGATCCTTGCACCTCCAAGAGCCTGGTCCTCCTTCCAGCAAAGTCAGTCACAAAACTCCCATTGATTTGAATGGTTCAGGGTCAGGCCCTTAAAAGGAAAAAGATGATCCTGTGGCTAAAACACTGGATTGATGCCCCAAGTCATGTGGGGTTTGATCACAGCAAGTCACTTAAACTAACTGTGCCTCCATTCGCCTCTCTGAAAACCAGTAATAATATACTTCCCTACCTCACAGAGATGCTGTGAAACTTAACTCACTCGTGTTTGTGATCGTCTCAAAAACACTTTGCAGAGAAGGTGCGACTGAAATGCAAAATTAATTACTTCATAACTTCCCCTTGAAAGTTCCACGCCCGCCCTGCAAGTTCTCTTTTGTGCAAAGGGCGCAGCTGCTACGATTGTTCCATAATGGCCCATAAAGCATCAATTAAAACCAAATGTGTGTGCAAGACTACTTTAGATTAACGCTAGAGCAGAAAGAAGGAATTTGATTCTGCATCTCAAGAGCGATTATTTAGGTCAGCAGTGATAAGAAAATTAGCTCAGTTACCAGCATATCTTGCAAAAATATTGTGGAACAAGTCTTTTGTGCCAAACCCACCCTTGATAGGAAGAATACATTCCAGACACAGTGTCATCATTTATGCAAGTATAGTGTTTAGTCAATCTTCCCCGTTATCAGTATCTGGTTTTTTGATGCGTTAGTTGTTCATAATCAGTTGGGAACTAGATTTTGAAGCACGTTGGAAAGTGGCTGTCCTGAGATTGTGTTTACTCGATATTACGACAGTGAGCTTTTTAATGTGGGATTTTATATTTAATGAACCTCCAGTAAATACAGGAATCGCCTAGGGTTTGCTTGCAAAGAGTTGGAAATGGGGGGGCGGGGTGTGTGTGTGAGTGTGTAAGTGATCCCTTCTGTGCCTGGCTGATCTTCACGCGGCTGGTGGCAAAGGAATTTTTGGGCCTGCAAATTGAAGCTGTGGTGGGGAAAAGGGCTACTAAGGTTGAAGGTTTTTAAAGAATGGTTCATATCCTGATGTTGATCTGTGTGTTGAACTCGCACTAAAGTCAGTGGGAGTCTTGCATGCAAGGAAGGACATGGTAATGTTCCAAGAAATTGTCCCCACTTCTGAGTGGGAGAGCACTTTTTTGGAAAGCCGTTATTTCAGAAAGAGCACATAGCATTTGCTTACTTGAAAATCACACAGTAAAGAAAACCCCCTATCCCGTGGAGACCGTCCTACAGAAAGTTTGCAGTGTGGCAGCGCAATGGCCCGTGGCAGCTGGAAGATAAAGAGCCTCTGGTTTTTTTTCCTCCAATACGGGCAATGGAATCCTAGCCTGAGGAATTAGGACTAAGATAGGCTTTATCAAGCTCAGAAAGAGGGATTCCCAAGTGAGGACAAATTTTCAAAAATGCTTAAGTCCCATTTTAAAGGGTGACTTAGGAGTCTAAGTCCTATTGACTTTTAAGACTTCCTACAAACCTACGTACCAAAGCCACTCTGGAAAATGGAACGTCGTCACTTTTTTTAAAATGGAACTTCAGGCCAGGTTCTAGAGGTGCAGGTAGGGGCCTAATTGGATTTTCTAACATGCCTGTCTGCATTTTTAAGCCCTAAATCCCCTTAAAAGCCTGGCCCTTAGGCATTTTTGAAAATGCTACCCCATATTAAGCCCTCTTTGGGGAACCCCCTTTCTGAAGTACATGAGGTCTACCCCGCTCCTAAGTCACTTCTGAGAATTTTACCCAGGGTATGTTTCTTGTACAGCGGATGCCAGTGTCAGCACAGCTAGCCAGTCGTGTTTTGTCTCTAAAGTTACTTTGGGTTCCATGAACAATTATTAGCAGAGGTGGCAAAACAGAATCGATGCCTTTCAAATGATGCAGCTCGCTGTTGTCATGAGCAGTTCAGTTCCTTTTCCTGTTTACTAAATTTGTGATCCTGGCCAGGATAATTATACCGTATGTGTTTTATCAGGAGATATGTAGGAATGTGTCACAGCCATGCACACTGAACAGCCAATCTACGGATTGAATGGACAGAGTTAAGCTTGATATGGCCAGAAACTTGACCTTTTTATACAGCTTTTTAGTGATGTTGTTGAGTTCCATGTGAGCTTGTTTTGAGTTGCTGCAGATTTTTGGCCCATTGTTTTCCAGTAATGATAATGTGGTTATTTTTTTTTCAAGAAGAGAAAGATAATGTTTTGCTCATATTTACTTTTCAGCAGTTCTCTGTGCAGTGTGATTAATTGCATGCTTGAACTTGAATTGAAATTCCTATAATCCATTAAATGTCCTCTCACTACTCCCCCTACCCCAAAATCTCACAAACAGCACAAATTAATTCTCTAATGCACTACTATGGTTTTGTGACAGAGAAAATCTACAATCCTCAGTTCAGAATGACTTGAACCTGTACATTCCAGTAAGATCTTTTGATATGTTAGGTTCAAGTTACAACTTCTGACACAGTTAATGGTTAGAAAAATATATGTGATATATATTCATTTTTGGGACTCCATTTTTAACTTGATTTTTATAAAGTGAATGTTGTGTCAAGGCTTAATGAAATTAATATATTTGGTCTTCTGGTAATTATTCATAGTGTAAATACGCAACATATAGCATGGTGCTGCTCTGGAAAATTAACGAACTATCGTTCCTCAATTAACTCCTGTGGAATATAAGTATATTCACCAATCAGATATTGCATAACACTGTTTTATTAATGTTGTATTACAGTCTTTGCAATATTTATAGTGACCTGATTATCTGCCTTATATGCATTGTGCGGTACAATCAAACTATTTGTCTTTTCTTGAGTCTTTATAGCATAATCCTTTTAAAATTTTTTTTAAAGAAAATATATTTTGTATTAGAGATAGTTGTGATTTCCATTCTCTTCAGGTTTCTATAGCTTCTGGGGCATGACTGAAACAGACAGGTTGAAATGAAGATTGACAGTCCTAAATCTTGTGCTTCCAGCAGCAAGAAAAAGTTGATTAAAATCAGATTAAGTACTGTGTGCAGTGTAAGGAAAGTTACCTTTTTAAAAGTTTACTTTCTGACAGATAATCTCAGATCATATTTTCCACAGTAATTTCAGAGTTGAGCCCAGCCCAAACCCAGGCTGTCTGAAAGTTAATTAAATTGCTGGAGGAGGGCTTCCATTTTCTTTAAATAGCTGACACACTGGATTTCTAATCTAGCCTGTGGGCTGCAAAGATAACTACCGACTGGGTATAACATAACACAGACAATGTAATGAATTCCTGGTAGCTGACATGTATGAGAGACTGGGGTTTATCATTACATGGGCGATAAACACCGTTTGGGAAAGGAAATAGTTTGTTTAAAAGATACAATTGCCATCTGCAAGGGTAGCATAATTGTAAATTCGGGGGCCTCTGAACCAAATTTCAGAGGAATAAATTAAATTCTTCCTTTATTTTTAGCTGTAATGAGTTACTGTTAACAACTTGCTCCAAATTGACACACACAGAGAGAGAGAACAATAATATGAGCTCTCTGGTCAAATTTTACTTGAAAATCTTACTATGTTACTGGATAGACTGGAAGATTGTTTAGAAGAGAGGATTGTTTTCTCAAAAAAAATTGGAACAAGTAGCTGCTTTAAAGCTGTTCAGAGTTGTTTGTCTTGTAGAATAGCACCTGTTTGCCATATTTTTCATCCTGTGACTGACGTCACTTTAAAAATAGTGCATCCTGAAGGATTAGTAATGGCATACAAAGCCTTTCCTGTCTATAGCTTCCTAGCTAAAGTCCAACCCAGTTCGTAATGCACAAAAGTCTTAACTGTCTGTCCACTGAGAAATAAGTAGATTCTCCAGGTCCCAGCAGTCAAGGGATCATGTCACAAAAACCCAGTAATGAGGAGATGCGCTTATCAGTCTCAGCAAGGATTGGATGAGCGTGGAGAGTGAACTTCCGTCTAAGCCCTAGAGAACTTCCTATCAGAATGAGGTTGGGGCATGTTGCTGCATGATATGGGAGAGCAAGTGGGTTAGGGGAGGGCTTCAGTCTCCAGAGATGTCAGTCTAGCACATTTCACAGACACCAATTTCAGTAATGAAAGATGATCATTAAAAATACAGGTTGATAAATGCATATTTAAATAAGTGTCTAAGCAATAACATTAAAAGAGTGTTCCCCCAAAATATTCCATTGTAAGTGCATTGTAGGTACCATACAGGTAGTTCGTAAATCAATATTGACACTCTGGCATTGCATTATGTTCATATTACTGTATTTCTGCTTGGTTGCCAAGTGAATCATTGTTTATTTTGCCTCTCAGCAGTAACTCTTTACATAAACGTTTTCCTTAGATGCCTCATTTGAACTTAGTTTCTCTCTCTCGATCAAATTAAGCTACCCTTTTTCCAATGAAAATATGGGCACAGTTTTGGAAATGCTTACTTGAAGTTGATGGGCAACTAACGTGAATAAAGATTTGCAAGATCAGGCCCTATTATTTTATGTGTTTGTTTATTTAATTCATTTTATATGATGTGCTTGGCAAAATAAGCAACATGCATTACAATTTAGATAAAAACACAGTTAATAAATTTAATCTGTTGTCCGTGCCATAACACCTCTCTAACCTACACAACTAAGGGTATGTCTACAGTGCCGGGACTGCACCTGTCAGTGCAGCGGGATCGATTGAGCGGGCTGTGGAGACCTGCTCAATAGATCCCAGAAGTGCTCTCCGGTCGACAACATAAATCCACTCCCACCGCCTACCCCCAAAAAGAGTAAGGCTGCGTTGACCGGAGGGCATCTTCCGTTGACGCAGTGCAGTGGAGACACTACGGTACGGCACCGTAAGCAAGTCAATGGGAGATACGCAAGCTACATTACCTAGCTTACGTATCTTCTGTCAATTGCTGGCGGCAGTGTAAACCAGGCCTAAGACCCTCCTTTCCCAGTCACCCCTCTCCTAGTTAAATATAGCAGATAGGCTTTGTAAAGCATCTTAAAGGTAGAATTGTTTGGAAAATAAGAGTGGAAGAGGGGGAGAGGAGTACTACAGTAACTTTAGACTTTTCTCACTTCTTGCTGAGCCATTACAGTTTATCAAAGGAGATGTAGTCCTTCTGGGAAACCTGGCCAAAGAGGAGCACGGGGGTACTGAACTACAACTCCCGTGAGGCACCTTGGCAGAATTTCTGAATTGAAAACTTTTCAGACATTACATTTTTCAACCAGAAGTTGAAATTGTCTATGGAAAGCAGACACTTTTTTTGCAAAACAAACCAACCCCAATTTTCTATCCAAAAAATTGTTTAGATGGACATTTTTCAATCAGCCCTACTTGAAGGTCATTATATTGAAGTCAGACCAGAAGGCCAAGCAAATTGCTGATCCTACTCTGAAAACCCCAAGCCTCTTAGTTTTGTCATCTTGGATGCCTCTTTTTACCCTTTTGTGATTTGACATGGAGAGGGATGGTCTCTCAGACACAAATTATCCAAACTGTAAAGGGCTATCTGTTAAAAACCAGCAGCTTGGCTTGCACTCTTGAATAGTGTGTGTGTTTCCTTGAAGATTTACACTCAGAGCAAAATTTGGACTGGTTTTCTCTTACTTCTTTCAAGCTAAAACAAAGGTTTGATATTTGAGTAAATCCATCCACCATTGTCTATACAGTAGGCAAAATGAAAGAAGAGCCTGCAGAAGTAGGTGGTCATGTTGTAAAGTATGAAGTGCAAAGGTCTTCCATGTGATAAGTTGAGCTGTCAGTTTGAACTGAGCTTCACAGTATATTGTAAACCCTCCTGAACATGAGTTCTGTGATGTTCAGGATAGTGTCCATCTTAGTACTAAACCTGTTGGATATTTGTTTAGCGTTGCAAGGGTCAGAGCTAAAATGAAGGTGAAGGAAATCATCATAAGGGATCTGTTGTTTACAGATGATGCACCCCTTGTGGTCACAGTGTTGATGCCCTCCAACATCTTATTACCAAGTTCTCTGATACATGTAAAATCTTTGGTCTAGCAATAAGCTTGAAGAAGACGGTTATCATGCATCCAGGCTCGTCAGAACCAGTTCCAGATACCACCTTAGACGATACTCATCTGGATGTTCTTGACAAATTTTGTTATCTTAGCTCTACTATGATAAGTGATGTTGATGCTGAGCTTACTAAAAGAATCGGCAAAACAGCCAGGAACATTTGTCTTTTGCAAGACAAAGCCTGGAACAATAACAGATTGTCAACTAAAGTGAAAATCAACATTTATGAGACGTGTTGTATCCACTGTTCTATATGGCTCAGAAACATGGACATCTTACGCCAGACATACCAAAAGACTAAACAGCTTTCATATCAGATGCTTATGTAAAATTTTTTGAGTAAGATGGCAAGACTGGGAGACGGATGTGGCAGTATTAAATCGTGCTGGTATGTCATTCGTAGGAACGTTGATTAGTAAGACAGGACTTCAGGTGGCTTGGACATGTCAAGCAAATGCTGGATTACAGGTTCCCGAAGAGTGTGCTGTACTCCGAAGCTCACGAAGAATTTAGAAAGAGAAGCAGATCGCTGCACAGATTTAAGGATGCTTGCAAAGATGACTTAGTATTCTTTGGAATCTCTGTGGATGATTCGGAAAGGAGTGTCGAATGCTGCTCTGATTGGCAGAATCAGCTTGTAGATGGAGCAAGGCATTGTGAGGCAGATTGGATCAAGTTTTGTGATGACTGGCATCAGAGGAGGAAGGAATCTGCTCCTCAGATTGAGTATTGCTAGTGCATGGGTGTAGCCCTACCTGTGGACGGGACCGTCACTCATGCATCATACTCAGCAGCCATCAAAGAATTCATTGGTGCATACACCATGCTCTGTAAAGAGCGACAGTGCCATTGACATACTACATGAGGCCAAATTCACCCTTAGTGTATTTCCATTGACTTAGCTACACCAAGAAATAATTTGGGTCCTGCAGTCTAAACTGTGAGGGGTCATTATAACATTGCACACTAACCCTGCTGCATGTCAGCATTTCTCACTACATCTGAGATAAAAACCTGCTTCTGGCTGAAACTTTTGTTTACATACTGTTGTAGGTAACCCCTAAGATGACTCCAACTGAAAGCTGAGGCAGAATATATTTCTGGGTTTTTTCGTTTGTTTACATTATCTGTTTGACGGCACTTTGTGCATCACCCCTTTCACTCTTTCCCCTGATAGGCCCCCATGCTTCAAGACTGCTCGGGCACAAAAAGTTGTGTGTCTGTGTAGGAGTTTGCAGCTGTAGGATATCTGCCAGCGTTTTCTGTTTGTGTGGGCCTTTCACTCAGCAACAGGGGACAGAAAGTGCATTTTAAAACAGGAAGATTGGACGTAAAAACTACAGAACTCAACAAGGGGATGTTGAAGGCAGATGTCGTTCCTGCGGCTACTTCTTACTCTTTGAAAATAATCAGATTTCAGTTTGATAGTTCCCTTTTAACATTTTTCCATCTTCTTCTTCTAATGAGCTGTGTAAAGGCTTCCAAGGAGTTTGTCTTTGGAGTAAATACGTATTTTTGTAGTTATCTGTTTGGATTATCCATGCAACAGACCATAACAACGTTGAGGGTATGCCTACACTGCAGTAAAACGCCCCTGGCTGGCCCGGCATCAGCTGACTTGGGCTTTGCGGCTGTAAAATTGAAGTGTAGATGCTTGGGCTGGCGCCCGGGCTCTGGGGCCACGTGAGGGGGAATGGTTCCAGGGCCTGAACTCCATCTAAAGTCCCAACGTCTATAAGATATTTTCAAAGTAATTTAATAACATGGTCTGGTGGGCTAACGATACATAGTGTAATCTAAGAATAACATGCATTTTTAAAGAAATATAGCTGTACGTGTGATATTAGCAACATACACTGCAGTGGGTGCAAAGGAGCTGTTTTGCTCTGTGCCATTCATACATTATCCCACAAATGGGGTCCTTTCGTTTTTAAATACACCTGTAAAACAATGGGCAAATCCTGGCCCCATTGCTGGACGCCTGGCCCAGTTCTGCTCAGAGGGTGGGCAGGATTTGGGGAGGCCTGTGCCCCTGTTCCCCTTGGTGCAGAACCCATTGTGGACCAGAAAAGGGTGAGTGTGGCCCCAGAGGGTCCAAAGGTCATGCAGTCCTCTTCCCCGTGGAGAGGCAAACTTAGAGCCATGCAGGCTACAGCAGCCTTAGAGACTCCAGACCTCACGGAAAGGACTGGCCCCAATACATCTTCCCATCGTGCAGGCTGGGCGTTAAACTGAGGATTTGCCTCTGCGCTGGGTAAAATTACGTTCCAGTATCTTGAGCTGCAGGTTGCTGTCGATTGCACTGGGGAATATCTGGCGATACTCCACTGACTTCAGTGAGCTTTTTCCAGGTTTGCACCGGGTAACGGAGAGCAGTCTGGCTTCAAGTGACAACCTCGGAATTTCCTTCCCTTTAGCTCCGTAATTTTCTCCTCCGTGCTGGAAGGCTCTTGATTTCATTGCATACGTTTTACACTACCTGGGCACGGTGGGAATGAGCAGGATAACAGCAGCCCTTCAGTCTCGGCTTTTTTTGCCGTTGTAGATTTGTCTGTCCTTTTATCATGATTTTGATCCTTTTTGGCCTTTTAAAGCATCTTTATATCGGTACAGGGGCCTCTGATAACAAGCTTTAAATTCTGCGGCTGTATTCAGACCTACAAAAGAACCATTACTAATTTGGCTAATCTGACTTTTGTCTGCACGGACAGAACGCATGAATGTTCGCAATAACAGGCTGTTGTTTTGCGGGGAGGGTTCGGGATCCTTTGATCATCATGTCAACCGCGAATAATCGTCACTTGTTGAAGAGGAAATCTCGAGGTAAAGTGAAGTAGATTTGCTTCCTGCCTGGTCTTATGGGAAATATTAACAAATGCACACGTGGGCACTTTTTGCAAGTTAGCCGTGAGCTGCGCTAGTGCTGCCCATGGGATACCCAGTGGCAATAGTGAAAGCTTTGTTCAAAGCCTGAGGGGTCTTACGTTCAAAATACAGCGCTCTCAGTATTGGAGCTGGAGAAGGAAGACAGCCAAGAGGTTACGGCCATGGCCTAGGACATTGGTTCTCAAACTGGGTGGTTGTGACCCTTCAGGGGGCTGCGAGCCCCAACTCCGGCCAGGCGCGGGACTGTGTCTCCCTGCTTCCTCTTGGTGGAGGAACATGAAGGAAGGGGACGAGCGGTGATAGACAGATACTGCTCCCCTCCCTTCCCCCCAAGTTCCTCCATGCCCTTCTGTGGTCTCGGGGAGTGAGGGGGGAACAAGAAGCAATGCCAGGGCCTTCTGCATCCAGATCCCTTCCCCCACCTGGGCAGTGCTGTGAGGCCAGCATTGGGAGCTGCTGCTGTCTGCCTTCCTCTTACGCAGCCCAAGTGCAGAAAGCGACCTGGATGCAGGGAGCCCTGACGTTGCTCCTCACTCCCCCCTCACAGCCCTGTAGGGGTGCATGGGGGAGCAATCAGTAATATCTGCTGCTCTGTGCATGCAGCTCTATTACCCCAGGTGGGCGTGGGGGGGGAATAGGAGGGATGCAGGGGTTGGGGCAAAGAGGGCACGCTGCATGGGTTAGAGGTCAAGGGAGAGTGGGGAGCCCATAGGGGCCAGGAGGTCACACTCAGAGGCTTGCTATGTGATAGAGGTCACCAGTACAAAAAGTTTGAGAACCACTGGCCTAGGACTTGACTCCTGGCCAGGCTTCCTGTGTGATCTTGAGCAAATTACTAAGCCTCTCTGTGCCTCCGTTCCCAACCTGTAGAATGGGGATAATAGCACTTCCCTCCCTTGTAAGAATGGTGTGAGGATACAGACATTAAAGACTGTGAGATGCTCAGATACTATGGTAATGAGGCCATATCTGTGTACCTGGGTACCTCATTGAGAGAGGCACTAATGAGTGACTGTCCTAACATAATAGCACAGTCCATCTGAGGACCTCCAAGCACTTTCCAGACGTTAATTAATAAGGCCTCCAACACACCCTGTCAGGTTGGTAAGCATTATCTCCATTTTTTTAAGACAGAGAAACTCAGGTGTAGAGACCATTTGTAACTTGCCCAGTTGAGCAGGGTATACCAGAGCTGGAATTCAAAGCTAGGTCTCCTGACCCCACAGCTCTGATCCAGCTCTCACTGAAGTCAAGGAAAGAGTCAGTGGAAATCCTGTGCTTTCATTATAAGCCCATCTCTGTCTATGAAAAGTTTTAAAAGTTAGTCTCTCAGCAGATACTAGGTTGATACATGCCATCAGCGGGTTTCATCTGTATGATATCTTCTTTCCACACGGTAGAGTTCAAAAACCTTTTGACAGATGCTCTTTCAAATGCCTGATACTGTTTTTGTCCGCTGTCCGAAGGGTCAAACCCTGTCATCTTTCCATAGAGAAGCTCCCCGTTGGCTAAAGGAATGAGGGCCTGATTCTGGAAAGTTCTGAGAACCTCGAACTCCCATTGAAGTTCATCACTTGATCAGCCTCTCTCAGGATTTGGGCCTTATGACTTGGAAAACTTCCGGAATGTTCTGGAATCCTATACTGTAGCAGACGGAGAGATTGGGGAAATAATGCAAATGTCTGGTATTTGGCACCAAGAAGACCAATCAAATGAATGTATCTTAAAATGCTGCGCCAAGATCCATCTGCTGTATTTGCTTCTCCCCTCTGCTTTGAGCTCTCCACTGGATTGTACTCTCCTGTTTGGTTTGAAGGGTGTTTTTTTTTTTTTGTACTAAGTTCAAGCTTCCTCATCTCACTGTAAAAAGCTCTCCCTTGCTCCATCTGTTTTTATAGCTTCCCCTCCCCTTAATCTCCATCTACACCCCTTTCACTCCCTATCCACCCTCTTTTTTTTGCTGCTTCCTCCCACTCCTGCTTTCAAACTGCCCTTTATGCATGGAACAACATCCCAATGGATTAACACTAAACCCCCACCTCCCTGTCCTCCTTCAAAAAAACTTCTGAAGACACATCTGGTCCAGATGCATTCCAGCTATAAGACTGACATTCCACTCACTGAATCTGATTCTCTGGTCTCCGCTCATCAACACTGGTGTGAACTGGGAGTAATTCTATTAAAGTCTTTGAGCTCTTGGATCAGAATCATGCCTGGCGTCTGTCGGTCCTATGTAAAAAGTAACGCACAATGTTCTCATTCAGTGATAGTCAATCTTTGTAAAGTTAAAGGAGTTGGCAATTCACAAGAATCTGGATAAATGTCAGAATATTTCAAGTAATCTAACCATTCTCCTGACGGAGAAATTACAGATCCCATTTCTAGTATTTCATTTGTATGTGGGCCATTCTTTTTCTACGACAAAACATATCAAAGAACAAGAGGGGAAATTTTAGAAGATTTCTCCAGCGTATAGAGTACATGGCAATATTGTATTGTCGCTTGCATGTTCCAATCCCTTCTCTTGAGGAGCTTCGGTTAATAGAACAGAGACCCCCAGCCAAGACTGCTAGGCAGAGGAGGAGTCTCTGGACTCAGTGGAGGCCACCTCACTGCTGAATGGTGCTGGCCATCTCAATAATCCAAACTCCCAATTGCCCAAATAAAATCCCTGCCCCCTGTGCTGTTTGGGAGTGTATTCTGTTGATTTTTGAGTGCCCAGCATCAGGGACCTTTTAAAGGAGCCTGATTTTCAGAAGTTTGGGTGCTCAGCACATTTTGAAAACAAGGCCACTGTAAGCTTCTCGGATTGAACTCCCAAAATCCTTTAAAGAATTGGGCTGAATATAAAACATCATGCTCAGAAGGACACGTGTAGTAATAACTTGTTCCTAATTATCAGACAGCGTTATTAGGGTATTATTGAGGAGAGGAGCAGAGGCTCAGAGAATACAGGAAAATCAGACATGATGTCTTTCCTGGTGATAGAATCCTGTTTTATGTGATGTTTGTTTGCAAAACAATTCAGGAGTGACAGAAACACCTAATATTTTGTTATGATACATTCCAGACTTAACAAGAAGTTGTTGAGATTTACATAGAAATGGGAGATGTTGAACTTTTTATGCTATATCAAATGTAATTGGTTTGTTAGTGCTGTCCTGGGTGTGTCTATTGCTGTTGCCTATTACTTCATGCTCCACATTTTATGATAATCGCATTAACCACATTTTGTTCCATCAAAGCGTTACCTTGAGTTACTGCATTAGCAACAAAAATACATTATTTGACACCGTGGACACAAGGAAAAGGCTGGGCATCTATTGACAAATGGTTTTAATTAGCACAGTTCTGTCGTGTCAGTAAATCTTTGGCTATCAGGGAGTGTCGTATCACCAAATCACAAGCTGCAAAAATACACATACTGAGAGTGAAAATATATTATGAATCCTTTTTAATGTTTTTAGTTCTTAGTAGCATACTTTCAGCAGTGTGTGCCATTATTGTCCGACTTAACTTCTTAAAATTCTTATGGGGATTTATGTATAAACCTAAATTGTTTATCCAAAGCCTATATTTTCTGGTCTATTTTTCTGGTGTGTTTCAATAGGCAGATAAAGTTGGGCCAGACTTTCTGTTGGGAGAACGTGGTCGTTTGCATGATTAGATTTTCGATTCATATCATCACAGTATGCGTTTGGATTTTGTTGTTGGGTTTGTTTGAGATTTTTTAGGGCTACACTGCACTCAATCCACACACAGTACATTCACTCAGATCAATAAGAGTTGTACATATAGATCGAGGGCAGCATCTCGCCCTAAGCTTGTTCATATTGTTTCAGAAAACTAAATATAGACAATACATAGAATGGAAATTAAAACGTCGTATTGTGAGAAGCACACAATGTGTATTTTCATTTAAATCTCATAATCAGTGTTTTCCCATCCAGATGATGGTGATCAATTCATGTTATGTTCAATTTCCACTTGGGGACAAATTTTTCCCCCTATAAGGGGATGGGATGGGAAAAAAAGGAGAAAAAGCACATTTTATTTCATTTTCCTCCTGGGGGAAAACACTTCAAATGAGCTTGTCATATTCTCTTCCTAGGAAAGAAGCAAACTTTTGCCAGAGAAATTCAGCCCTGTTGACCCTGTGCATTTTAAGTGTTGAAATGGTGCCAGGAACCACCGGGGCCGAGTTATGAAGAAGCCCCTTGGTACTGGAGGTCAGATTAAATGCAAGTGGGGGGGGCCCCCAGTCCTGACAGCTGAATTCCAGCATTGCTCTTATGAGAGCTGGCTTGTGTTATCTCCAACTACAGCCAACCCACCACCTACAATAACAGCCCCCCACCCAAACATTCATACAGCCAGAGTCATTTTTCTGAGAGAGGCTTTCAGAATTCTGCTCAAAGCCGGGCCCATTGAGGTACAGCTCAAACTGATTTATACTTTGTTTGGGTGGCTAGTTTCGACCGTGGAGCCGTGGGAGTTTTTGCCCAGTCCCCTCCTCATGATTTCACCTATGTAAAAACCAAACAGCAGCCTGTCATTCAAATCATTGCTACTTTCCTCTGGACGCCTCACCTCTGAGAAACAGCCGAGACTCTTTTATGAAGGCCTGCCGTAGTGATTCTAAAGGTCAAGGGCAGAACATGCTTTGCCCCCTCTGTCCGGAGGGAGAAGTGATAATGAACTTTTGGGGAGGAGGGGAGAGGCCCTGACTCTAGTTTCTCACTCTCCATGAAGCTGTGAATCATCACAAATGCTAATCCCTACTGTGTTCTCAGCAGCATGGCGCCATTTAAATGCCAGGCTGTGCAATTTACCAGAGGGCAAAGGTACGTGATGAATGAATGGATGTACCCTTTTTTCTTCATGTGTTTCATTAATTATTCCATAAATTCCACGTGTTTAACCTTCTGGCTGTGGAGAAAAGCCATCAGCATGGCCGTTAGAAATTTCAGGCCTTCTCTGTAATAGCCAAACTCCCCTACAGTAGTCTTGTACTTCGAGGAGCCGGGCTGCAGAATGCTATGTGGAATATGCACCTGTCAAACTGTGCATAAAAAGGTGTCCGGTTCTGAGATTGGGACCTTGGGAAAGGGATAACTTCCAAGGCCAAGCCTTCCCCAGACAGAAATTGTTTTATTTTTTATATTTATGGAGAACTGGGTGACTCAGCGGCCGGGGGGTTATGTTCCGCCGCCAGAGGGCCAGATGCCCGGCTGTGGAAATGACCAGAGCTCTGTTGACTTCAGTCAAGCTATGTCGACTTTCACGAGCTGGGGGCCCGACCCAGGACCTTTCCTCTCTTGGCCTCCATTTCAAGTCCAGTCGAGGCCCTGCAAGCGATTTGCAATTTGTGGCTGCTGCAGAACAGTTCTCAGGGCCTGTGGAATGAGCTGATGGTCTCGGTGTGGCGGGTTTGCATAAAGGTTATCATCTGTAGCCACTGGGGGGAGTCTCCAAAACTGACTTGTGATGGGAAGCCCAGCCATGGGGCAGTGAGAGCACTGGCTGTCGTGACCGAAAGGCAGCAGGCTGTGTGGAGCTCAGTGGCCGGTCAGATTGCAGCTGTTTCAGCAGTATCAAGGGGCATATTTATTTGTTAAGACAGGAAGGGAGCTAAGTTGGAGCCCTTGTTATCTGATGAGGATCAAATGTTCATAGATAGTCTCCTGTCCCGCCATGTGCTGAGATGAGAGGCAGAAAGCCTGCCCCAGTTCACAGCCTTATGTATTAAGGCTAACATTTTCAACTGTAGGTGAGGAATACAGGCATCCAAATGAGTAGCCTGGCATCCAGAGATCCTCCGCACCCACTGAATTCAGTGAGAGTTAGCACCTGTGGAAAGGAAGCTACCTCCTTAGGACCGTGATCCTGCTGGCACTGACATCAGTCACAAAACTCCCAAAAAATCATGAAACTGGTTTGAAGACTGAGATTTTTCCTTTAAACAATAAATAGAAGTTGGGTTCTTTTTATTTGCTTTCGAATTTCTGACTCTTTAGGGTGCACTTGGTTTATGGTTTCAAGGTTTTTCTCCACAATCCTGAGGGCTAGAAACTGAGGGGTTTTTTTGTTTGTTTGTTTTTTGTTTTGTTGGTTTAAATGGAAGACGAGATTCCCATGTAATTGCTCTTAATCCCAGCAGCTCCGACTTTAAGTCAAAACCACTAAATACCGTGAGAGTTGGCAACACTGAGTTTAACAGGACAAAGATTCTGATTTTTCTCCCCAAACCCGTACGTGTGGCATTCAGATGCTGGCCAGAATGCCAAGAGCTGTGCATGTTCCTGGCACAAGAGACCTGCTGCAGAAAGCGCAGAAATAAAACTTAAAGCCAATTGGTATGTTATGCCACCCTGGGGGGCAACTTCAGCAGAAGCAGTGAAGAATTAAATGAGGCTGTTGATTGTACTCATTGCTAAAGGAGGTTCCTCTGTGTCCGGGCTGACACATTCGCAGGGTGATGTGGAAGAAGCTTGTGCTGCTGCTGGCCCATGTTGTGAATGAACACGGCTTTCATTTACAGTGCCTTCAGCACAATACATGCCAAAAGCATGGAGCCCTCTTCCAAGCAGCCAACCTTTTAGTGGTGCCTTGCTCCTTCAGTGCATTCTCTAGATTCGGTGTTACAAGAGCTGTGTGCATGCTGCTGTTTTCAGGCGCCTCTCTAGCAATGCACAGTGGCACTCATGCCAAGAAACACTGAAGAACTGGAATATGACTTCGACAAAATCTTGAACTGGAGAGTCTGATTGGCAATCTGGCAAAGCAGAAACATGAACAGCTCCTCCACGAAGTCACCCAGCTTGTTCAATTCAGAAATCTAGGCCGGAGCTAATGAATCAGAGCAGTGCATTCTTTACATGAAAAAGTCATGTTTATGCCTGTTCGTATGGCTGCTAAAGCATGCAGAAATCCTGCAGAAATGAGGCGTGCAAGTTTCAGCCGATTGATTAATGAAGCACTGTAAACAGAAAGTATTAACCAATTCAGTGCCCTCTATTTTGCCAACTTCAGTGGGTGCTAGTTTCTGTTTGTTCAAAAAGTGATTTGTATTTACTATTTACTATTGTATTTACTTTTATTAGAATATGAACTGTTTTTCTAGAACTGCTCAAAAATGGAATTACTGCTATTTTATCGATGGTTTTTGTCCTAAATTGGGCCCCAAAGTAAAAATATATGAACTCTTCACAAAATGAAACGTTCAGAAAAATTTCCGTTGTTTGTTTCAACATTTTCAATCCAGACCAACATTTCGACATTCCCTAATTGAAATGTTTTATTTCAGTTTGGCAACCTGAAATGAAAAGTTTGTTTCCGCTCAGGTTGATGATAATCTCTTTGTCCACTCAAACCTCTGCAGTGTTTTGTGGGAAGTGCAGTCCCAGGTTAAAACCAAAAATGAAACATTTCATTTAGGTTTTCTCCATGGAAATTCTACCAAAATTGGTGTGGGTTTTTTTCCCTGCAGAAAATGTTGATTTTTGACTATACGTGTTTTTTCAACACAAAAATATTTGGTTAGAAATTTTTCAATGAGCCCTAGTATTTTTCGTGCCTAGAATAGGTGGGTTGCCTAAAAGGAGTGGATTTCTAACTAAAGGCTGAACAAAAATTCTGCTGGAAATGGCCAAAACAACATTGTCATTCAGGCACATGGTTTCCTTTCTGCAAATGCTCAGGGCAGGTTTCCTGTATTCTGCCTGGAATCAACAGTATTTTTTTAAAAGACTGATAAATACCATCTCTTTTCTTCAGCAGCCTAGTTTCTCCACTAGCCATGGTATTGTGCTCACAATGGGTGTACAGGACAGCGTTTTACGGGATTGTCATATGGGAGAGCCTATATAGAATTATATTGCTGGAAAACGGTTCAAATAAATGATACTGGTCTTGGGTAGCTAACATCAGTGGCTCTCTCCTTTTACAGAAGCTAATGACTACATCTGTGATTTCACAGCAGTAACTTTTGTACCATTCTTATTTTTAGTGACGATAACACAAGAAAAGATTTAAAGATACTGCCTGTCTTTCCTACCAGGACATTGCAGGAACACCCATCACTTGCTTACTGGTAAGCTCCTTGCTAGTATAGAAGTGTAAATATCAGTGGCAATTACCAGGTCAGCTTTGCAGACTATTTGCGAAGGTTGTAGCATGTGTTATAAGTGGGTTTGATTCCAAATCCTGTATCTTAAGACTTCCAACCTTTAGGAGGTTCTGAATTCAAACCCAGATCTGAATCCAAATGTGTTGGTTAGCCCCTACCTTTGTGAAATGGGTCAAACAAAGTCTCCAAACTTTGGGGAGACTTGAAATCCAAACTCCAGCCCAACTCAGTATTTTGCAAATGACCCCCAAGGTTTTTCGCCTTCCTCCTCAGCGTGGGGTATGGGTCGCTTGCTGATCGATTCCCTGCAGCTTGAGGTCTTCAAATCTCACTTTTGAGGATTTCAATAACTCAGTCATGGGTTCGGGGTTGTTATAAAGGTGTATGGGTAGGGTTTTGTGGCCTGCCTTGTGCAGGAGGTCAGACTAGATGATCATATTGGTCCCTTCTGACCTATGAGTCTATAACAAGCTGACTCAAAATAATTCTCCAGGCATGGGGGTGTCTGAAATACAGAGCCAGTTACAGTTTTGTGGCTTGAGTCCATCTCTGGCATGTGTCCATGAGTAAGAAATACAGCTCAGCATTGTGATGTGAAGCAACAATATTAAGAATTAATATACTTTTGTGTTGTAATTGATCCCCTTTGTGCAGGTACGGTATCACCAACTTTATTTCATTTCTAGGCTCTAACTTATTATCGTTTTCTCACTGTACCACTAATAATTTTAGGACTCATTTTTTCTTACTAAATGCTATGCAGCTAAATTACTTGGCTTGTTTTTCATTTGTCTTCAACAGTGATAAAGGTCCAAATGCCTATTTTGTTTTTAATTCCAGCAGAACAAAATGTAGATGCAAATGATGGAGTGATGATGGTATAGGTTGTTGTTGATAATCTGTAGGTTCATTTGTTACGTGTCTGAGAATACACTAGCCATTGTCTGAAGTCCAGGAGTCTTTAGGCGCTAGATATGAATTTATCTAATTTAGTACCATTATGCTACAGCAGCATCCATAACAAAGCTGGTTGATCTGAATTGATTAGCTAATTAAACTCTGGAACATTGGATGCTATAATAAGGATTAGACAAAAGGCTCCATTCTGCATAATGAAGGATCAGAATAACGTCATTATGAAACTGAAATTATTGGGAAAAATGTTCAATGAAGTACCTTTTGTGCATGTTGTGTTTGAATATCCTCAACTGTTACTGCATGTAAAAAATAAATAAATAAATAACTGAGCCTCTAAATTGATTTTGTGCTTGTTTTGCAGTGAGGACAGAGTCATTGAACATTATATAAAAATTAAAGGTCTGACCAGAGGACAAGCTATTGTTCGGTGAGTGAATCACTTCTTTAATTGGGGGGTTACAGTTGAAATACTTTCTGCAGATATGTGGGAATGCATGCTCTTCTGGTAGTCATTCATAGTGAGCCTTTACCATTCAGACCTGTAGCGATGACATTTTTGATGGATGTAGCCTAATACAAACAGCCAAACTACATTAACCTATGTCTTAAATTTTGCATTTCACAAGTGCCCAGTTAAGGTTTCACCTTGTTTAAATACCTTCGATCTGCAGAAAATGATTATGGCCTCCTTTTAATAGTATCAGAGGGGTTGCCTCCATGCTTTGTTTGCTAACAGTTAATTTTTAGCCCACAATCGGAAGGAGGATGTTGCCTTAAGTTGTGTAAGGATACAAATATATTGATTGTTTAAAAATGGTTTCAATTTGGTTTTCAAAAAATGAGGGACATAGGGGCTGTTCCAAAGGCCACTGACTTTGCTGAGCTTTATATCAGACCCTAGAAGCACCGAGTGGAGGTGAATAAAGTGCAAGGCATGGTACGCTCAGTGGTTGGAGAAGAGCTATAAAGTTATATGAAGCAGACAGCGTGCAAGTTTTTCCACCCAGTTCTCTGACTGCACTTCTCCCCTGACCGGTAACAGTCCTGCTAGGACTCTTTCAAGTAGGAATGTAGAATAAATGATCTTTTTTCAGAAGTTCACTAACCCATTAAATCACCTTAGTCCCTTAATGGTGTAATTGTATAATATTACTACTTCAGACCACTTCTTTTCTGAGGTTACCATTACTCTCCGTCGCATTTTGCCAAGTCACCAGAATTAAGTAGGTGTAGGCAGCTCTTTCCCTGCAACATTCTGTCTTGGATGATTTAGACAAAACAAATCCTGCATTTTGGAAGGGGATTAGAGCAGATGACCCTTGGCGTTGCTTCTAACCCTATGATTCTAACGTTTCAGAAAAGGCCTTTCAGTATGTAGTTTTAGTCTCAGCTTCCTCAATTCTTAATAAGAGGAATTACAGGGAACAGTTACTTTGTTTTTCAAAATTTGTTTGCATATGCACAGAAGTTTTGCCATGGATTTCAACTGGGCCAGAATTTCACCCCTGTTCCCAGTGGAGGGTGCTGAGTGTGCCACTTATTATGCAAAAGATAAGTGGCTTGATCTGAACACATGTATAAAAGATGATATGTTAATAGACATTACTCACTCCAGAGCAACTCATCAGATGCACTTTAAATCTGTCGACAGGTACATGAAAGTGGTAGAAGCTCTGCCTACATATGGAGTTCATTACTATGGAGTAAAGGTTAGTGACTGTTCACAGATAACATGATTGCATTCTTGAAGTGTCTCTATATGACATCTGCCTGTCTGTATTAAAAACTGGACTTCTGATTCATACTTTTCCAGTGTTCTTAGAGAACTATTTTGTTATTGGTGGGCTGCAGATCATTTGCAGACAAAGCAGAAGGGAATCCTTGGTTTTTTGTTTGTTTTTTTTTAACACAAAAAGCCCTCTGTAATCCTATCATCCTAATTAAACTGGATATCACTTCTAGCTTTTAAGGAGTTATATTTCTCCAGAGACATGGTGCATTGTTAATCAAGATGAGAAAAAATGGAACCGAAAAAAGACTAAGGGTACACCTGTGCTGTAGCCCGGGGTGTGATTTACAGCATGTGCAGACATACCTGTGCTAACTATACTCTAGCTAGCTTGCTAAAAATAGCAGTGAGGACACGGAGGCATGGCACATCGGCTGCATAATCAAATATATACCCAAGGGATCAGGCAGGCATCTGCAGCCCACACCCTCAGAGCTATTTAAGCGTAAAGTTAGCACAGATGCTTCTACCCATGAGCTGCAAACCACACCCCTAGCTGCAGCGTAGATGTACCCCACGTGTTGCTGATGTAATCAGTGTCATCCCTGCCATCAGTACTATTCTCTTCTCCCCCCTTCGTCCCCCCCGAACATTTTAAGCATTTTGTGAAAATGAACAAAATGTCTATATAACTGAAAAAAATTTTGAGGAGGGGGAGGGAATAGTTGAATAACTAGCCTCTACACTGGGAACAAATCTTGGATAAACGGACAAAGCACCAGCAAAAAGTCTTTTGTTGCGTATGAGGGTGTCTGTCCATCATGGCCACTAACTATGGTGGATGAGGAGTATTGAACAGAGTCCGCTGCCACATCTTCTGCTTCCTTCCTGCTTCCATGTCCTTCCCTCCCCGCAGTCTCACCTGGAGTGAGCTACACCCACTTGTTGCGGTGTCTTCTTGCCCACAACCAACCAACAGCCTTCGTTTTCCCACAGCTCCAGCTGAGACAGCAGTGGCAGAGTCCTTTCATCATAATCTCACTGCTTGATTGCAGGCTTGTTTGCAAAGTACTCCTGTGTTCCTAACCCACTGATACGTGTCCCCGAATGAAATAGGCAAATACTATATAATCTTTGAGGTTCTTAACTCCTAATCAGATCTCGGTTCTTGTGTTCTTCCATTTTACAGGATAAACAAGGAATCCCTTGGTGGCTTGGCATCAGTTATAAAGGAATTGGCCAATACGACTTACAAGACAAAGTCAAGCCTAGAAAAGTAAGTTGGTTTTTTGCCATGGCATAATTTTTTTTTTTTTTTTAAAGCCATTGCTAGCTCAAGTCCTGAGGAGAATGAAGGCTTTAGGACACCATTAATTCTGGAAAACTGGAGGGGAAGGTATGCTTGCTCTCCATCAGATAGCCAGTGCAAACTTCTAATGTGCAGTTCAAATATGTTACCTTGGGGGTTTGGTTCACATGTGCTTCTAATGAGTCTGACGGTCTCAGTGCATTTGCTACCACATTCTTAAAAACTTCACTAGATCATTCCACAATATGAAGCAGTCCTGTCTCTGCTTCACATGGGATAAGAGTTATTGGTCCTCGTTTTAGTTTTTCCTCAAACAAAATCTCTGTTGACTTCACTGGGTGTTGTGGGCGGGAAACGATTGATGGATCAGGCCAGAACACCAGACTGGTATCTCAGATGGCTGAGATGCTGGTTGAATCCTTGGTGAAGCTGCAGGCCAATCAATGCTTCTGCCGAGTCGTAGGATGTGTGGGACTGTAGGCGGCGGGTTGAGAACACGTGTTGG
Source organism: Mesoclemmys tuberculata (assembly GCA_007922155.1). NCBI lineage: Eukaryota > Metazoa > Chordata > Testudines > Chelidae > Mesoclemmys > Mesoclemmys tuberculata. Next base: position 7,739,667 of record ML677027.1, read on the forward strand.
AGTATCTGAGGCTCCTCGTCCCCCTCTGTGTATTTGAGTAATCCCTGCCAATAATCTCCATTACTAAAGCAAAGCACAGAGCGCTGTATTCCCATGCTGGCTTCCTCTAAGTCATCCATCAGCGAGCCCTAACAGGCCTCTCTGCTGGCAGGCTGCAAGCTGATGTGTGCGGGAACTATTCCAGCTCAACAACTGATTAAATCCCATTCGGAGCTGGAACGAGCCCTGGGGGTCTTTGAGAGAACTGGTTTCCTAGGTTGGGTAGAGGGGGAAGTTGGCACATGCACGAGTTGTGCTATGGGGGAGGGACACACCTGGGTTCTCTCTTGTAGCTGTGTCTTCTCTGTCCCCTGCATGTCAGAGCCATGGAAGCCATGCAGAACGGGTTCTCTGTTGTGCTTCCTGATCCCAGGATTTCGGCAGTAGCTCACAGGAGCGTGTGTCCTGCCAGTGGCCATGTCTTCAGATCAGTTTAGACCATCGTACACACCAGAAGACAGAAAGTTACATAGGCAGAGGGATCATGTAGAACAGAATTGGTTAGCGCATAGTCTGGATGAGTTTCTGGAAACCTGGCTATAGGAAAATGTGAGATCCATTCAGAGCAATTCAATGTGCTAATAAGACCCACCTTTACCACTATGTCACTGTTCTGTCCTGTATGACAGTCAGCTATTGGTTGATTCCTTGTGTTTTAGCTAATTTGTTACCAAGATCGATCTCTTAAATTTCTCACGTGTTCTGTTCAGTGCAAGGCCTTTATTTAATCCCAGAGCTTTCTGCTGTTCATACCACGATGACAGAGCGGGTTTGATTTGGGTGCACGATTATCGAATAGCTAAGATTGGTAAAAGATCAAACCAGCATGTATTCACAAGGATGACTGTGCCTGATGTAGTTCCAAGCATTGGCTGAGTACAAACAGTACATTAATAAATGGGTAGGTAATCTCATCCTCTGATCACCCCTCAGTATTGTTGCAAACCCTTGCGACACTGGTGCATGGACGCAGTCGCGTCCAGCATGCAGTGAAAAAAGTGTGCCTGCAGCTGAACTAGTGCTCAGTTTAATTCCTTTTCTACCTGTGGGGTCCCAGTTCTCAGCACCAGCTGGGCAGATTGGGAAGCTCCATGATGGGACAGCCTAATTGGGCAATTGACTGATCTTTGATTGCTGGCAGTCGGTATGTCCAGTGGCCTGTGGTGGGATGTTATGGGCTGGATTTTGAGTTACTACAGAGAATTCTTTCTAGGTGTCTGGCTGGTCAGTCTTGCCCACATGCTCAGGGTTAGGATGATTGCCATATTTGGGGTCGGGAAGGAATTTTCCCCCAGGACAGATTGGCAGAGGCCTTGGGGGGTTTTTCATCTTCCTCTGCAGCATGGGGCATGGGTCACTTGCTGGTGGATTCTCTGTACCTTGAAGTCTTTAAATCATTATTTGAGGGCTTCAGTAACCCAGTCTTAGGTTAGGGGTCTATTTACAGGAGTGGGTAGGTGAAGTCCTGTGGCCTGCATTGTGCAGGTCGTCAGACTAGATGATCATTATGATCCCTTCTGACCTTATAGTCTGAGTCCTGAAAGTTGCCAGGGCCCAAATGCCTCATCCTGACCCTGCTACACCTGTGACACTCCCTCTAAAGTTAATGGGTGTTATGTGTACAAATCCGTGCCAAGGAAATGTTTGCAGACCATTCACCGCAGTGCCACTTCTGTGCCTTGCTGTAATTATAATCTCACTTCTTAGAGGACAGAACAAAGGGGGAGGAGGAACATCAAGGTCGGCGGAAAGCCTGATGCGGAAAGAGTGACTTACTTTAACCCAAGAGTCATGGACCAACGATGAGGGAGAAATTAATGTGCAAACAGGTTCTTTACACAAAGGGTGGTTCTGTGTCTGGAATATGAAACAAACTGCTCGAGTTAGCAGTGAAAGTAATTAGGGAAACTCAGTTGATAGGGAGGAAGGGATACAGTCAGTAAATAGAGGTGAACAGTTACTGATTAGATTTTGGGGTTAAGATATTGAGATGTACTGCAGAACTGTGTATTTTCACACACAAGAGGTTCAGGACATTTGCTCACGTTAACTTACATTCACACTCCCTATCGTCCTCTGCCTGGGAACAGAACTATTCACTTATAGCTAGAAATAATCAGCGTAAATTCATTTTTATTAAGATTTCAGATCTGTGAATATATGGGAAGCTATGTCCAGAAGGAGAGGAGGCTTTGTGACTCATCTAAATGTCTGTCTAACTCGGTGGATACTCCGCACCACAACCAGCAAATATGAGCTTATTTCAAGGCAGTGGGGGAGAGACTGTTTGCCTTTCTGCCCTGAAGTGCCAATAGCATTGGATTTTCAGGAAATTTCTTGTTTTGCCCGTCTGGATGCAGCCAAACTGGTAATAGTCCACATAGTCGGCCCTGTACTAGAATTAGCCTGCTGTTCGTGTCATTGATCAAAAGTCTTCTGGTACATACCCTTAAGCCGTTGAGAAGGAGCTAAGAGAATCCTCAGTGTGATCCACCCACCAAGATAGAGATCTTAAAAAGTGAGCGTGTGTTTGATTAGCAGAGTAGGAGAGAGATGCCATGTTAAAATGTAACTGACAGCAAGCTGGCTTTCCTGTTTTTAAATATATAAATGATTGCTGGGTGTACAAACATCCCCAGATACTTGCTGGGGCTGGAAAGCTTCTGAGGTTTCAGGTATGGCACTTTTAGCAGGAGTCAGCATTGTTACCCCAGTGTGCTGGCTAAGTCCCAACATGGTGATTGCATGCTGCCTACTCCTGGCTTGTGCGCCACATTCTTTAAAGGCTGCTGCTAGAGATGGCTGCATTTTTTTTATTTAACATTGTTTTCCATTGATAACCTGCACTCAACAGAAACTCTCAAAGCCTATATTCAATTAAAAGGCATATTAAGTAGACCCTCTCAGATTGACCCAATGCCAACGAAAGGACAACGAAAAACCCTCCTCCTTAAAATATAGGAACCTCAGGCCCCACCCAAATATCTCTTCAGGCAGAAAAGGCCATGTGTAAAGACGTGAGCCATACAACATACTGAAGGTCAATAGACTGGAGTAAGATCCAGAGCTGAGAGCCCCTCACTGAAAATACCTTCTTAAATGAAGATGGGTGAAATAATCTCTACATATGTAACCTGCAGTCTGGCGAACACCTACGCATGGTAAGTTATCCATGAGAGCAGTCCCATAAATGGGGCTATTCATTTGCACGAGTGTTGACAGGGCCAGTGCCATAGTTTGTCATCAAGGGCTCAGTTTTCATGTAAGGAGTCCTGTTCATGAAGGAACTCCTCACCCAAGGAAGGCTGTCCAGCCCTGCCGACGATCCGTGGCTGTTTCTTCACCCAGGAATCACTTATCTATTTAAAAACCAGCTCGTTGCTGGTTACATTTTGACATGGCAGCTCTTTTCCTCTATTAATCAGCCACGGACACGCTTTTAATATATCTCACTTGAAAGGTGGAGCAGGTTTGGCCCCCAGGGTTTTCAACTTTGTTGAGCACATTGGGATCACTAAAAGACAAATACTGTATAAATGTCATGGAGTCATAGAAAGGTAGGGCTGGAAGGGACCTCAAACGGTCATCTTGTCCACCTCTGACATGTCTTTTGCTACCGATATATTGATTCTGCTTAGGAGCTGAGGGAATCACTCTGCCACAGTGCTGTGAAATGCTGACAGTGGACATGTGGGTTTTGGGAGGGATGGGGGGTTTGAGTGTCATGGTTACATTCATCTCTGAAGTCCAAGGCAATTTTCATGAATGGCCACATGCTGAAATGTTGTCATGGCTTAGTCAGTAAGCACTCTAAGCCCTGGGACTTTAAGATCATGAGGACATATGATGCATGGTTTCCAAACCAACATCCAGATTTAAGTTAATGTCCAGGATTAGCACTGCACACTCCTGTGATGGTGCCAGAAGGCTGCCTTCCTAGTACCGCCTCTCCTCCATTCCGATGATAAAGTACGATTTCATCTTTGTCCTCGGCTCCTCTTTGTTGATTATCCAGCTGTTATTTAAAGATCCCATTCCAGAATCCTTTTTGAATAGATTAGGAGATAACACTGGAATCCTGGCCAGCATTCCTTTTCTAAGTAAAACAGGTTCTAATGTCCAAAACCCCAAGTGTTCGTTTAGAACACAGCATGGATCTTCCATTTGCCTATAACAGTATCCAGCTTATGAATATGTAAAGCAGTTTGGGCTACCTTTGTGTCTGAAAATGAAACTAGATTCCATCATATGCTGTAATAAACCACTGCATGGTGATCTAATGAGAGAGGAAATTTGAAAAGATAATGTCAACATTAGTCAAAAAGTAAGCAAGTTCAGCTTAAGTTTTCTCCCGTTCTGTCATATTCCTGTACTGAAGATACCCCAGAACTGAATGTAGTCCTAATGCAAAGCAGAAAAAACAGACCTTATTATGGAGTTGTATTAAATCGATAGTTATTTCAGTATCAATTTCCTTGACCACACAATAGCCTTCAGGAATGTTGTTAGAGTGAAGTGGCTTTGCAAATAGATAATGCTTATGATGGGCAATTGCAAAATGAAGCAAAAGGTATCTAAATCTTGCTGCTAAACATTTTCTCTTCTGGAACAATTACTTAATATACATTTTAACACAGCTGTTCACAATACAATAGCATTGGCACTGAATTCTCAGCAGGGTATTCTGATTAGGTAAAGATCCCTTTTGCTATGTGTAAAAACAACGAGAGTTCTGTAGCATTTAAAAGACTAACAAATTTATTTTCTGCTATGTGTGTTTCTCACCCCGTGGAAGCCTTTGATTTGGAATCCAGACACTGATTGAAAGTAAACACAGGGCTCGTAATGAGACTGTTCGTTGAAAAGCAGTTACTTCCAGATGCAGACTGTTGCTTGAGCTTCAGCTCTTTAAAGACATACTCGCTTTATGTTTGGTTGGTTGGTTGTTATAAAATGAATGTGGATTTTACCGAGGGAGGGCAAAACAAGTGAGAACATGGTTTCAGGTTTTGAGACATTGGAAAAAACATTTCTTCAGTAGAAAAAGTTCGATAAATCTCTCCGTCAGACTAAGGATTTAATATACAGAAACTCTCCCCCCCCCCGAGTTACCAGTGCAACATTAGTTACAAAACCCAGTGCCCAATTATAGGATCCCATCTGGTGAGTAAGGTTGGAGAATGACATTAATTCCCACGTGCACATGCAAACTGCTTCGAATGGGCTTTCTGATTTTCTTTTGAAAGGAGAAAACACTGCATGTGCCAGCAGATGAGATGCTTAAAACAGACAGGATGTAGTTGGCAACTCAAAACACCACTGACCTCCCCGAATGATCACTTATGGTATATTTAAAACTAAAGAGCCTACAGATTCCAGCTTCTGTAACTGCGAGGATAATACGGCTCTGGGTAAATGCCTTGTTCTGGGCAAGTCCTGTAAATGTCCCCAGCTCAGCCCCAGATTTACACTGCGCATCCCGTTGTTCAGTAGTTGCCTTTGGCCAAACTAATCACTCCGCTCCCAAGGCCAGAAGTTCCATATTTGGAGTCTTCAGATTTGCTCTTCTCATTCAGATGATCTGGGGAATCACCCAGCCATTTCCTTGCAGAAAGCTACAGGCAGAAGAGATTGATAGGTGCATTAAGTAAATTGCCTCCTAGAAGCTTCTGGTAAATATTTCTCCCCCAAAATGGGCTCTCCTCACAAAAGTCCAGCACACCTGGAACATTGTCATCAGCCTGGCATACAAAATGTCCAAGTAAGTTTGCTTTTCTTCAGAATTTTGGGCCTGACTGACCACTTTATTATTCTAGGTTAAAAACAAAAACCCCACTTTTCTGCCATTACTATGTCCCGTTGCTACCTTATACTGCCCCATCTATCCATGTCTACCTATTATCTCTCATCTTATACTTGGATGGTAAACCATTCGGGGCAGGATGTGACGGAGGGCTGAGAGATGCAGCTTAAGCCAGTGCCCTGGACATTATTCGCGCTAATTAGGTTCCTGTGAGAAGGCCTAATTGGCCAGGGTGTGCCTGGTTACCAGGCCAGACTGGGGTTAGGAACTTAATCAGCTAATTAGCCAATAAAGAGACAAGAGGATTAAAAAGAGCACAGGAAGGAAATGCTTGAAAAAGGAAGGGATGCTGGGGAGAAGAGCCACAGAGAAGGTGAGTGAGAAAAAGGTAGGAGAGGCTGACAGTTGAGTTCTCTGATAAGATACCTCAGGTCCGCCCACCCCTTTTGGAGAAGGGACCAGAAAGCAGGAAAACAGTGCAAAGGTGTGGATGCCCTACCCTGATATATACTGGTTGGTGGAGGTATTGAGACACTGTAAATAAAGTACACTCCAGTGTTTACAAGGAAGAAGGTCGGAGCAGTCTGTGTTTGTGGAAAGGGGTGGGGATGTGGTAGGTGTCCTCTGCCACACAAGGAATGTCTTTGTTTTGAGTTTGCACAGTGCTTAGCACTAAGAAGGCCTGGTCAAGTCTGGGGTGGCTATGGGCTACCATGTTACAAATAAACCATTAATAATAAATTTAAAAAGTAGTCCAATAAAAGCACAAATATATCGTGTGATTCACCATGACACTATCTCAGTTTTAATCCAAGTACCACAGGCACTTCTCGATGTCTGGATCTATTTCAGAAATAAGAGTAGAAGGTCTGGTAGCGAGTTTCTTCTAAGTTTTCATAGTAATCAATCACGAGTTATGCTTTTTTAAAGGCTTCTTTCAAGCAAATATTTCTGCCTAGAAAATGTTACGTTTCCTGAGGATGATTGTGTTGCCATGCAAATAGCTCTAGTCTTTTGAAGATGTTTCTTACAGAGAAAAAAAGAAAATTAACAATTTTATACAACAATTTCATTTTTCCCAAAGCCACATAGCGCAGTCTGATTGCATGAATCATTGGCTGACATACATATGGCCTAAAGCATCCCTGATTTTACTTGCTTCATCACAGTCTGGTTTGCATTTAAATGACTGACTATTAAATATTGCCAAAAATGACCCCTTGCAACACTTCCTTTAAATTGGTACAAGAATGTAGTCTATAATCAGGGCCGGATTTCCAATTAGGCACTGTAGGCATGTGCTTTGGGGCGGTCGGAATTCCAGGTGCACCTAAACGGTGGTGGATTACCACGCAGGTCAATTGGCCATGCCCAGAGGCCCCGGCTAGTTATGGTGCCCGCACCAATGCTGGAACTCTGGCTCCACTCCCTGCTGTTACTCTTCCCCCTGATGCCTGTCCGCTGGCCAGGGGAAGCTGGAGCCCGGGGTGGGAATATTCTCCCTGCCCTGAGCGGCTGAGCTAGTCGCGCCAGCCCTCTTCGCCCCCTCCACCGCCGCTCCCCGCACAGAGCTGGCCCAGCCAGCCCTTCTCTCCCCTGTCTCCCCACCCCACCCCCTGGAAAACTCGAAGGTCAGCTGTAGGCAGAGTGGACACTGAAGATGCTGTGTCTGGGGTAAAGCGTAAATCTGGCCTTGTCTATAGTCAGAGCTTTTCTGGATCAGAAATGACCACCTCTCTCATAGAGCATCTCCCCTGCGTTTTCATTATATGAAAGGCTTCCTTTAAAACCTTCCGCAGACAGCTGTTTGTAGGCCACACAAGTGCATGCCTAGAGAGCACACACCCTACCCAATCAGGAGCAGGCATCAATCGACTGCAGTTGTGTTTTGCACTAGAGTATACCAGGGCTAATTGTTTCCCTTTCCCTCCTTCTCTCATCTCCTCACTTGTTGAGGTTATTCATTGATTTAGATTAAGCACATTTCTCTTGACCAAACCCTAACTTTTGTGATTTTATGGCTTATTGCATTACCTGTATTTAAGACTTCCCTCATTCTTATGGCATGTTCCCCCCCGAAGAATTTTATCCTGGACAGAAAAGATTTGTCCTAGAAACAAAGCCCCAGAGGTCAGATCCAGATCTGGATGTGAATTTTCATAAACTTTGGGGCTATTTCTCATTTGTTCCCATAAAATTCCTTGGAGGAATAAATAGGAGAATCAGGTTTAGCTTGTAAACTCTTTGAGGCAGAAACTGTCCTTTTGTTCTGTATCTATCCAGGGTGGCCAAACTTACTGTACCCCTGAGATCTCCGTCCCTGCTGGCCAGAGTCTCTAGCTCCACCAGCTTACCACATGCACCCCGCCTCCCCCGGTACAGCACTGTCCCAGGCTGGATTGCTACTCTTTCCATTTTGCTGCATGCACATTTTAGGAGAGGGGGAAATTGGGGAGGATTTAAAAGCAGGTTTGTACAGAGTTAGGTAAGGTTTAGTGGGGAAAGGATTTATGCAGTGGGAATTTCCTGGAGTTTGGAACTCTGGATTTGGCCCCATATCTGGAAAAACTTACTTGTTAGCAGTTTGTATAAATCTGTTTCACTCCCTTTGATTTTTCTCCAGTATTCAGTAGCCTTTCTTTTCCTGGTCTTCCCTTATGGCCTGGTATTCCTTTATTCCCTTATCAACTGCTTTCAAAAAAGTAAGGAGGAAACACCTTAATTTATTCATCAGTAATTGAAGGTCATTAGATGTTGTTTGTTTGTTTTTTGAGTGCCTCTATATAAATATTATTTGCCCACACCTTATTCTGTGGTTACCTAGACAGTCATTATCTTTCTAAAAGGACAGTATGGCAGTATAACTCGCTTTATTTAAATATTTTTAAGACGAAACACCTTTGGAAAAATGTGTGTGTATGTTTAAATATGCATTCAGAAAATTTAGAGAAGTGATGATTTTGTAGAGAAAAAATTTGAGGTAGGTAAGTTCTTCTGACCATAGGAGAGTATATTGTTTAGTCATACAGGTTATTAACTAATAGTTTATAATTTCTTAGTTGAGCTATTTGAAAATATGATCGGCTGTAATTACATGTAATGAACCTGCAGATCCGTGGTACAACAGACTGTAGCCTTCGAAACGATTACTGACTTTTAGCATTTCTCATATCAAATGTACATAGATTACGTATGTACATACGTTTTATGCAGCATAAAGCGAGTACAGCAAAGTCGTATGCAAGCATAAATTTCTGAACATATCTATTACTGTATCCTAGCAGAAACATGTCAAATGTGTATAGATTATGAATTATTAGGAATAAAAAGCTACAGCCTCTTTTTCAATTTAGGACAGAAAGGAAGTTGCAGTTTAGATATGAAATCTGTGAGCCGGGAACTCATCAGTTCCAGTCATTTTAATTCTGCTACTGACTCCCTTTTTGTTCTGTGTTAATTCACTTGACCTGTCTGTGTCTTCTCACTGTAAATACTTAATGTACCTACCAAAGAGTCATGTAACACCAAAGGGTGTTATAAGGGTTAATTGGTTAATAAAGTACTTTGAAGTTGAAAATTCAAAGTATTGCACTATGATCATTGGTGTTACTGTACCGCCATTGGTGTGTGGTAGAGGTTGTGTGTTGAGTGCTTTCCGAAGTAATAAATTCAGTTTGAAATCCCCATGTCATGGTAACTTTACAGTAAAAGTTCATAACACACGGTATTTGACTGTACTAGAATCATTGGAGCGTATACTGTAAAGTGTGTTAATAACACTGTGTGCTCCATATCAGGGATCCGAGCAAGATACAGAACCTAAATCATTTAGCTGCTTTTTGTGCACCGCTCTTAACACTCGTACATTGTAATAGCAGTATGCATTTTCTTTTATTATGCATGTGTATGACCAAACAGGTAGCAAATATTGCTGAGAACAGTAGTTCCTGCATGCTGGCTGATCATAGATGATTAGGGTGGGACGGGACGCCAGGAGGTCATCTAGTCCAACCCCTAATTGTGGCGCTCAATATCCAGACTGTGTTAAATGAGCAAATACAGTGGAGATTTGGGGATGGGGAGGAACGTCAAGGCCTCATGACCAGCTAACAGTATAAACTGCCCAGGCCTGAAATGAGCTAAATTGGGAACTCCACTCTGCAGGGCTGTCAACCCAGAACATCTCACTAGCCCTAGAATTAATTTTTTAAATGCTATTTCTCAGTTCTAGGAAGACAACAGAGTCTACAAAACTAGTCAATGGCTAAAAGTGTCTTCATATGACACCACTGTACTTTTGCAGGTTGTCTTTTAATAATAGATATCAATTGGAGACTGAATTCTACATAATGATAGGGACAAAAATACCTTGTCTGGGTAATTGTCCCTACTGTGTAATTTACATACACTTGCGGGAAAGATTAGTAGAGATTTGGCAAGACATGGGTCAACATATATGAGTATAGAAGAATAGGACAAATGTCTAGGCTGAAAATCATACTCATGAGATCTACGTATGGGACCATCACCCTTCCCTTGCTACATAAATAGGAAGGTTGGCCACTTCTGTAGCTCCATCCCACTCTCTTGACTTCACAAATGCCTCTCCATTGGTCCAGATCCCATATGCCCTCCTGCCACTGGCAGTACAGAGACTCCTTGGAAAAAAGAATGCAACCTTCACCTCTGTTATCTGCTCCGCTGGGCCTCCCTGAGTCTGTCGTGGCTAGGGGAGGATCTAGTAGAGGCTGCAGTGAAGCCATAGGGGACTTGGGACTTGGGTGGGGCAATCAGGCCAGAAGAGTTATGGGGTACAGGGCCTCGTGTACATGATCTAGTCTTCTATGGATCCCTGGGGGCCCTCTGGCTTTGGGGCATGTCCCACAGCCTTTTCCGTAGTGGGGAGCCTGTGAGTTTTCAGATTTTCTTCTCCAGAGTACAACAGGGGCTGATCTGAACCTTGGGGCCCTAACTAGCATAGATATGCTTCATTGCCCTAAGCAGGGTTTGGCAGTGATTCGTGTACATGTATGGCACACATTAGACCCAACAGGGAAATATTTACATTTGATCATGTGCAATTTGTGGGGGCCAGCATCTTTTCTCTCAGTTTAGGGTCACCGAGGTGAAGGGCTCGCACCTGAGTCACATGCCAAACCCCATCTGGTTCACACGGTTTTCTTGTAAAACCGGTTTTCTCTTAATTGTGTCCGTCCCTGTGGCTTCCCACAGCTTTCAGGTGTGCAGGGAGCATTTAATGTCCTTGCCCAAAAAAAAAAAAAAAATTCCAGAGGAAGTGACAAAGAGGACTGGATTCATCATTAGTCAGTGATAAGACAGAAAGAGAGGCATGGTTCGAAGAGATCTTATTTCAAGCACGCCCATGGTTTTTTACAAGTGGGGCAGTTGAGCAGAAGGGACGCACCGTTGGAATGTACGTAACTCTTCCTGTAGATTGTAGAACCTGTTACATTTACCGAGGTACGGGAGGGTCGTGGTAGGACTGTGCCTTTTAAGAGAGCCTGAATTTGAAGTCACTTCGGTGGAGCTCCGTATGAATTCTGCGGTGCTCTGCTGTCTTAAAGCATGTCCCTCCTCTATGAAACTTCCTCCTGCGGTCTGTGTTTAGTTATCGGTGGGGAGCGGGTGGAGTTGGGGAGGTGTCATTGCTGATATAGCTGGTGATGTCAGCAGTGTGTCAGCAGTGGGAGGTTAAGCCTGTGAAACTTGAGTTACACCTAAAGAGGCTGAAACTCTGCAGCAGAGGGAAGGAGAAAGCTGCTTCTTTGGGGGGGAAAGTGCTGGGGGGGGCCCAATGTTGTATTTTCTTTTGAAACGTCACTTTTGACACAATTGGATTAAGAACCAAACAAACGAGAACGAAGATTGCACGTTTTTTGTAACCGAGGTGAGTATGGAGATTCAAACGTCTCATTCTGAGTAGCTGTATACCCTGTCTGTGCTTAGGGGAAATGCTGGTGCAGTGTATGATAGTGCACGGACCTTCTTCATTTCTATATGCAGATGCCGTTTCTGAACTAGTGTGTGTAATTGAGTTGTGGCTCTAGGGTGACCAGATGTCCCGATTTTATAGGGACAGTCCTGCTATTCGGGGTTTTGTCTTGTATAGGCACCCATTACTCTTCACCTCCTGTCCTGATTTTTCACACTTGATATTGCTCACCTTATGTGGCCCTGAAGAGTTCAAGAGCTCGCTGCATTCTGGGACATGACCTTCTATTCTTGGTAGAATTAATTCATTGAGAAAATCCAGTTTAAAGTATAAGGAATATATATATATTTTTTAAAGAAGTTTTGTCCAACAGCTACCTTTTTCTTTCTTGCTGGAGGCTTTTTCTGTTAATTTAATGCAACAGAAAGTAGATTTCTCTTTAAACAGCACTGTTAAAACATACCAGTAATCTGTAAATGTGAATGATTCTTGTAAGCAATGGTTGTTTCTCACTACAGCATTTTTTAGTGTAGCAGAGTTTAATAAAAATATAATATCATTCTGGCAAAGAAAAGTTGTGGCTAAGCTGGATTCCTTAGAGTGAAAGGTCACTCCCATAGTTTTCCACAAACACATGAACAGGATTATGTTTTATTTATAATCTGAGATAAGTGCATTTAAAAATGAAACCGCACATAATATTTAGCCGTATGAACCTTGGCGTTACTTCATGCTGTAGCATGTCGTGTGTGTTTAACAGATGGCATCTGACAGTGAGGTGACATTTGAAACATTACCTAGAGAAGAACAGTGATATTATGTGGGAGGGTGAATGAAACGTTAGATTAATTGGCTACAAAATGTAAAGCCCAGTTCTGTCTGGAAAACGGACATTCTGGGGCGAGGAGGATGTTACGTGCTCATTGTGTCTTGGTGATTTTCACAGCAAAACTGCTCAGTTTGAAAGGGAAAAGATTCCCCCCGCCCCAACTCTGCACTCAGCCTGGGCTCTGACAGTCTTTCCATCTCATGCATTGACTCCCCTAAGAGAGGTCTGCAGGTTAAATTAAGCCCTCAGCTACACCTATGCAACCCCACTGTCCTCAGATTCTGCACTGTGTAACCCTGCTGGCGGTACGTGGCTTTGCACAGGTGCCACTGCAGAAAAAGAAAAAACGTAGCATCACCCCCTTCCGCAATAACATTCCTCCAGGAGGGAGGGAAGGGGGGGAAGCTATGTCAAAAATGTGCCAGGTTGAATGGATGCAAGCCCTGATATATTCCCCTCTGGTAACGACTGGTGTTGCTTCTCATGCAGAAGGAGTAGGGTCAGAAGATCCAGGGGGAATTCTGACCCCCTGGTTGTCAATCTCCGGGCTCTGGTGCAAAATGCCTTCCTGGGTTTGCTGTCCTAGACTAGTGGTGCCCAAACCTTTTACCACGGCAACCCACCGACTGCGTTTTGTCTTTTTTTGGGGACCCACTCATGGCCCAAATGTGGGGAGGGACAACTAGGGGACACTGACCCTCTGCACGGGCACCACACCCCTACGCCCAGCCTGGTGTGGAGGGGAGACCCACACCCCAACGATGGCTCTTGTCCCTTGGGCCCGGCCTACCTCCCCACGCCAGGTATTGTGACCTGGCAGCACCACTCAGGTTTGGCCTGGCGGCCCTGACAAAGGGATGGCTGGGAGAAACTTGCAACCCCGTGTGCCAGGGTGCAATGCTGGGTCCATCCCTGCGGGACAGGAGTTACCACTGCCTGGTGAACATGGGGCAGGCTTGTTCTCCAACCCCCCCCTCCCCACCCTACCCCCTGCATCAGAACCTTCTTGAACCATCCAGAACCTTCTTGAAGCCCACTGGCAGGTCTCAGCCTGTCATTTAGGAAACGCTGTCCTAGAGACCAGGTCTCTGATCATGCTGTCTCTGGTCCCCAGCGAGCGGTCACACATTTCTTTGTTACTTATATGACTGGAATGCCCAGGAGCCCCAGTCATGGACCAAGACACCATTGTGCTAGGTGCTGTACAAACGCAGAACAAAAAGCTTTCTCTGCCCCAAGGAGCTACAGCCTTAGTCAATGGATGATTTCCTTAGAGGAACATGATATATGGAGTGGCTTCTCCCCAGATTCTCTTCCAGGGTGCTGTGCGGTCTCTCCCCTCCTCCATCTGACCCAAAAATCTCTCAGAGCCCCAAACCCAGTGGTTACATGGAAGGTGTGTCAGGACTAGGGCATGCCTTTTCAAAGCTATTGTTGCTTCATTACTCTCCTGTGCATCTGACAACTGATTGGGGGAGCAAAGGCCATAAAGAGAAGAGCGCATTATTTTTTATCCCTTCTGGTGTGCAACAATTTGTATCCGCTCCTTCATTTGATCAGAATAAAAAGTACTTTAGCTCTCCTTTCGAGACAGGACATTTGATTAGATGCGAACATTTAGCTGCAAGATGAAATGTCTTATTGGCAAAAGCAGCTGCTTTCGCAGTTCAGATCTGCATTTTACAATGCAGTGTTTGTAACATTGTGAGGTCGCTTTATGGGTCCCTTTTTATCTTATAAACAATTACTTTTGGCACAATTAATTTTTAACTGTAGCATGAGCGCCCCTGATTGGTATTTATTAGAATGAATAATGTGGTGGAGGAAAGAGAGAGTAATGATTCTTGGGTGACTGTTTTGTTTCTTTCTTTCTCCGAATACTCATAGTTATTTCAATGGAAACAGCTGGAAAATCTGTATTTCCGTGAAAAGAAATTTGCTGTGGAAGTTCACGATCCGCACAGGTGAGACCAGAATGGTGGTGACTGTAACAGAAAACCTTTAATCATTTGACAGCTAATCCTTGTGTCAACTGAGTTCTCATTTCCATGAGCTGCAATGAACCAGGATTTCATTGTGGCATACAATTTTGATCTTCCTCTTTGCTTTGAGTAATGGGCCCAATCGTCCGGGCCAGGGCAGCAGGACGGGCTGTATAAGGGTTAAAGATCTGGTCTATGGTTTCCAATAATTAATGATAATAAATACTTTCCTGGAAAGGCACAAAAAGGGCTCCAGGACTGGTCTGTAAGCTGGGGTGAATTTGAGGTGTATCTCAGTGAACTTGTATCTGCTAAGCTGCAGTGGACACCCGTTGCGGTACCTGCAGAGGGGAAGTTTCCTCCCTGAGTTTGCTCCCCTCACAAGTCCTGGAGAGGCAGCTCTGTCAGCCCATTGTGGCTGGAGTCACAGAGACCATGGGGCCAAGAGGCTAGGGGACATGACCCCCACAAGTGCATGTACGTCCCTGGGCAAACAGTGACTTCCACCTCCTTAGCCCACAGCCTGGGGGTGGGGCTGGAGGGAGTGCTGCCCCTCGGAATGTGAATCCACCGTAATGCTGCCCTTCCGTGCACTTGTTTCACACCCACTTCCGTAAAGGACCAGAATTTGCCCTGGTGAAATCCCCCTTCTTTCTATTTCCGTCTTCCTTCTGCCCTCTCCCTCACCCACCTTCCTTTCCCCATCGGGGCTGCCTGCCCCTAGCAATCGGCTCCTGCCCCCCCTTCATCTCCTTTCCATAACGGCAGCTCGGAGAGCTTCGAGATACTCCTCCAGTCTCCCTGGCACATCTCGCACCATCTCTTTCATCCCCTCAGGATCCCTCTGCATTCCATTCTCTACTGTAGATTTATAACTTGGCCATCCCTTTGTTGCTGATCTTCGCTGCAGCCGCACCAGCCCCTCCTCCCTTTTAGCTTGGTGAGTTGCAAAAAGGAGAGGTTTTATGGCTGTGATTCAATTCTGTAATAAAAAGGGGAAAGCACAGATGCGGCAGACACACCGACGTGTGGAGGGGAAGGATTTTTCTTTTTTAAACCACTGCAGTAAAGGACGTTGCTCACAGGCTGTGTATCGAGTCTTGCCTGATTCTGAAAAAGGCAGCTAAACCTAAAAGGAACCAGCCTCCGATTGCATTTCTTTTGCCCCTCTTAGAATTTCAGTGTCAAGAAGGACCTTTGGACAGAGCGGACTTGTAGTGCAAACCTGGTATGCAAACACTTCCCTGATCAAATCCATCTGGGTAATGGCAATCAGTCAGCACCAGTTTTACTTGGACAGAAAACAAAGCAAAGTAAGTTACCAGACATGTCACCGTAGGCAAAAATTTCAACTCCCGGACTTGTACACAAACTTCAATGTGCATTGTTCTAGAGATAAGCTAGTCCCAACAGAAAGGCTCCACATTGGCTTTGTAGCAGTTACGTGATCTGTTAGATCAAATAACAATGCTGTAGCTATTTTAGCCTGCCTCCCCTTAAGAGCTGTGGAAGTGAAATCACAAAATGGGGGAATTATCACGGCTCGATGTTTAATCTGCCCTGTGTCTGGCGCCTCTCTCACGTTCATTTTGAACATGATATAAATAATAAAGGGGTTTGCATTTTGGAGTGGGGGGATAACGCCAGACAGTGGAAACCAATGTGTAAAATCCCACACAATGGTGTTGCATGAGCTCTTAATTTACTATGAGAAGAAGTGTGAAATGTCATCCTCTATGACCCTTTGTTCTGAAGCTAGTTTGAGGTAACTTGATGATGCAGGATTGGTTCTTCTTTTAACTCTTTCAGGCAAAAATTCCCTCAGCCAGAAGTCTGGATGATATTGCAATGGACCTGACTGAGATGGGGACACCAAAGGTTTCCAAAGTCGTGACCTTGGAGGCAAAGAATCAGATTATTATGGCCAGCAACGGCAGTTTAATCTCTTCAGGTAACATTTTTGCTTCAAGCAACTGCAAGTTCTGTTATTAAATTGTGAGGCCAATATGTAATGAAGGGGCAAGCGATACCATTCCTTCGTATCCGTGGTGGAGCAGATGTCAACGTATATCAGATTATAAAGCTTTGATTTTACAAACATAACACACCGATTTCTTTGTAAGTAAGTGAAGAGGCAGAAGTCCATTCTGATAGCTTGGCCTCTGTTAATGTATTTTTATCCCATGCATAATTTTGATGTCTGTTTACTGAACCGTCAGCCTGTAGGTCTCATCAAAGCCAGGGGAAGCTTTGTCTCTGCCACAAATGCAGAATCAGACCCATAGCATTCACTAGAATCCAGGCACATCTAATGGAGCGTGTACCTTGAGTCCGCTATGCACATGTACTCAAGCATGTGTGTGAGAGAGAGAGTACAGAGGCTAGGGTTATCCAAAATTGGACATGAACTTCAGTGGGATTTGGTGCTTTAACTTCCATAGGAAGCTTTGTGAAATCCCCCCCCCTACAGGATCGGGCCCTTTGTTATAGGCAAAGGAAGGAAATGGGTCTACCCCCAAAATCAGCATTAAAGATAACTCATTGCTTCAGGGTCTCAAGATTCTGAGGTCAGCGAAGAGCAAAAGAAGGAGAAAATTATGGAACTGAAGAGGAAAGAAAAACTCCTGCATGAAAAACTGCTGCAGAAAGTCGAGGAGCTGAAGAAAATCTGCTTGCGAGAGGCGGTGAGGACTGCTCTTAAATTCCAGAGGTGTGCTGGAACGCCTCCCCCTGAAGTTAATAACCCGCGTCCTTTCCATTCCACAGGAGCTGACTGGCAAAATGCCAAAGGAGTATCCACTGAGCGTGGGAGAGAAACCCCCTCAGGTCAGAAGGCGTGTAGGCACAGCATTCAAATTGGATGATAACCTGCTTCCCAGCGAGGAGGTAGGCACAGCAACTTCAGGCAGCTTGGCAACCATGGGGCAGCCAAAGCCTGGACCCAAACAGTGTCTAATACTCTGCCTCCTGCCAGGAATGAATGGTGGTTTATGCTCCTGATGTGTCAGTCAGAGAGCAGACACTAAGGATCAGCTGTTGTAAGTTACCCCTGCTTGTCTGGGACCAAGCAGGGGTTGGTGTTTGTGTGTGCGCATGTGGATACCCTAAAACAGCTGTTAAAACTTTCCAGTTCCACAATTAGGATCCAATCCTGCCGCCCTTATGGAAGCCAAGCTTTCCCTGACTTCAAAGGGAGTCTGGCCTGGCTAATGACAGCAGGCTCCCTTAGGGCTCAACCCTGCACCGCTGACATCAGTGGAAATTTTACCACTGACTTCAGTGAGAGCAGGTTTCTTCCCTTGGTGCATAGGCATAGCCCAGGCCGATAATTCTGTGCTCTAAAGCTCTGGATTATACAGTGGTTGAGACTTTGAACTGCAGTACACACCTTGGGCTCGACTCACTTCTGCAGTTGCATGGGGCCCTAAATTGCACCCTTGGGTGGCAGCAAGGGTCACTGTGTTGGTGGGTAGGGATCTGCATACGTAGAAGGGCACGGGTTCCACCCGGGGAGAGGAGCTTTATTCCATTCATGGAGCTCGGTAAGGAGCTCTGCAGGCAGAGGGACTCGGGGACGTGCTGAACACACAGAAGACTTCTTGCAGTCTCCGGGCGTGTTATCTCCATCTGCTTTTTCAGGGTGGGGCTGGCTGGCTTCCTTCTCCTAGTGGAGTGTGGGATTGCAGGCACTTTGTACCCCTCTGTCCCAGAAGCTGTGTACCCCAGATTACAATGCTGGCATATCCCAGAACTGCAACAAATTTACTCCGTGTACATTACGAAATCCTTTTGAAGCAAAACCCTTCTGACATCAGGCAGTAATGCACTACGTAGCACTTCCGTAGCCCAAACAGTAATTAATTTAGGCTCTGACACCCTGTTATGTAGGTGTGGTTATACCAGTTTTGTATCTTGCTGAAGTGAAGCAGAAAGATTTCAAGGCGGTATTCTCAATCCTTGACTTCAGTTGGAGCAGCCGAGTTTACCGCCCCTGAAAATTGGGTCACTTATTTAGGTGTCTTAACATGGACTTAGATGTCTGACTTTAGGCAGCTAGGTTTGACAATTGTGTGCTGTGTAACCAGCCCAAGGACACAGAGTGAGTTCAGTGAAGTTAAGGAATAAAACCCAGGAATCTCTTAAGCACTAGACCCTAACCACGTACTCTTTTTGATGATATTTCTGTGTTTTCACTTACGATTTCATTTTGTAACCCGAATTTCATTTACTTGTGCAAAGCTGCAGTTCAGGTTTTGACATATAATATAAACCAAAGAGCTCATGTTGTCCTCTGTCTGCAGGACCCCACTTTGCAAAACTTGGAGAGCAATTTCATCATACAGCAAAAGCTGGTGGAAGCTGCAAAGAAACTTGCCAGTGAGCCAGATCTGTGCAAAAATGTAAAGAAGAAAAGAAAGCAGGACTACACTGGTGCCATGAAAAAGCTTCAAGAGATCGAGAATTCCATAAATGAATACAGGATCAAATGTGGCAAAAAACCCACACAGAAATCAACCCTTGTTTTGCCAGGTAAACACCAAGACGAGGAGGGTGATTGAACTGAAGAACGTTCTCTTACAAGTGTTGTTTATGTATTTGGTACATGTTTGTTTCCATGAAACTTGCGTGGAAAAGGAAGATGCAGTTAATGCATGGTATACATGAAACATTGTTCCTGGGCTGTCCATAAGCTGTGGGTAGAACAGATCATAGGAGAGCTAGGCACAAGTGCAGACACGCTCTAACATCAGAGACCAAAGAATTGCAGTACATGGAAGGGCTGGCTGCATCATCTCAGCCGAAACTGGTGTGGTACCTTGTTCTCTAGCATAGTAGATGCTCTTTTAATTCTGAAATAAGCTTGCAGGATCTCTCAGCTGTTCCAGTGCCCCATTATAATTCTCATCGCCTAACTTTTTGTTTTAACGGCGATAGTGGGATGGAAAGAGAGTGGCTATTTCTGCAGGGCCATAACAAATCCCGGGAAGAATCAGGAAACTAAGCAGGGAGCAAAGAATATCGGTCTTGAGGAGAGATTCATTAACTCCCTGTAAGACGACAACCAAGCTGGGGTGTTCTCTGTGTGCATTGTTGCATAAAGGCTCCATAAACCAGGTGTTTATCTTCTTAAACGTAGAGGTGTAATGAGTGTGTGTATTGAGCAGCAATCCCTTTGCAAATAATAAGGAAAATGTAGATGTTACTACCTTCTCCATTCTGAAAATGAGGCATGGTCTGATTCCAGTCCTTTTGTGTGAGTGTCAGTAATGAATATGTTAGGGTAACTGAGGGAAGGTTTTTGGAATAGCAAAAACTTACATGTATTTACTTTTCTATGCTGATAAATGGCTTTCTGACACATCTTCCTGCTCCTTCACCTGGGAACAGCTGTATACATGGCTGGTAATGTTTGATCAGTCTCTTTTCACACATTCTGTTGATCCCAGAGCACATGCTGTTCCATGAGATTATTTTTCTCCTGGAAGCAGCAAGGTAGAGAAAGAGTGTACTTTTTCTGTAGTATATTCATGTTGTACTCCACTGATCCCTATGTGGGATGTCCGTATGAGGCCCTTGTACCTCTTCATTTCTGAAATAAGAACCCTTAACAGCATATATTCTCCCCTTTTAATATTGCAACATATGGGAGTCTACAGACGGCCTAGATATTCTGCCAGGGTAACTGCTGTTGTGTTCCCTTTGGTTTCAGAATTCACTTGGAATTTTTTTCAGCAAAATAAGTGGTAAACCAAGGCTATGTGTCGTGGCTGATTAGCCAGTTCAGATGGCTAAAGGATGTTAGCTGGACTAGCAGCCAGATTCTAGTGGACCAGGGTAATGACAGTATCTCCTTTTCCAGCCCTGTGTTTACCAATGTAGGCAGTAGTTTTTGGAAGTACTTCTGTGACTAGAGCAAGTCACATGCTGAGCTAATGAGGCAAGAAGTCACGGATGGGCTAGGAAGGAGCATGAATATCCTGGTACACTATCTGTGTATAATCACTGCTGCTCTCCACACGGGGCACCTTGGCACCATTGTGTAAAATGGGGAATTTAGAGTTTAGAGACAACTCCTTCAGTCCTCACTCAGGAAAACACCTGCTGACTCTGCTGTTTCGCAGCATTTGCCAGTTGACTTCACTGGGACTTTTGCTTGAACAAGGACTTCAAGATATGGTCCGTAGGTTAACAAGCTGCACTCCAAGTCAGTTGCGGGACTCCCTCGGAAGCGGTACATGTTTAGGAATGATGCTTGACTGCCTAGAGAGCGGAGGATCATGGTCATTTATGGTAGATCTGCCCAATATCCGCAACTACTCTACAGGCAATCATTCGACCATCAGTGGCCATGCTTGTTCTCAAATAATCACTGGCACATTCTCCGCACGCCGTTTCTGAAAGCTGAAGATGAGCCTTTTGATGAGGAGTGTGGCAATGAGTCGCAGCTGTGAATTTTAGGAATAGTTTGTTGGAAAGGACATATCAAATAGCAGCACCCTTTGGTCGAATCAGCCCTGCAGCGTTCTCATTCCAGTCCTCTGGGGATGGGACATTAAGCATGTGCTTGACTTCCATAGTCATCAGTGTAGGCAGTGCCACTTGTCATGGCACTCATTCACTCGCACACCCCAGTTGCAGAAGGCTCTGGTTGGGCCTCTTCCACATGGCACAGTGTCTGACATTTGTGCAACAGATGGTGCACGTGGCCTAGCATATATTGGCTGGATTAATGTGTTAAAAGGGAGAGTGGGGGGGTTAATGTACATTGCTAGACAGCTGATTTGTTTAGCACTGTTCCTAGTGACTAGTTAAAGGAATGAAAGTGATGAAGATTTATCTTTCTGGAGGGCTTTTACTCTTTGCTTGTGTAGATCTGGTGTTTAACTAGCATCACCAGTGCAGACGGTCTTTACAGGTACTTTTTCCAGAATCAGTATCTCTGTAGAAGCCCACAAAAGCTTATGCCTGCAAAAAATAAATTTGTTAGTCTTTAAAGTGCTACAGAACTCTCGTTGTTTTCGCTGTATCTCTGTAACCACTTTTCCCTGCTGAGTCTCCTTTTATCCAGCACCTTCCCACGCTGAACTCTCTCTTTTCTGGTGAAAAGTTCAAGAGGGGTAGCCGTGTCAGTCAGTATAGAGCAAAAACAACGAGAGTCCTGTTTTTTCGCTCTCTTTTACAGTTTTCTTCCTCGTGAGAGATTTCTGGGGCTGGAGGCAGGGACTGGAATTGCACAGGTTCAAGATATTTGTAATGTTCAATGTTTTCCTGCATAACAGCTGCTCATTCATTGTTATCTCAACGGTGGGGTTTTGCCTTTCATTAAGCCGGATCTTGATATCTTTACTCTTTGTTGACACTATTTTTACTCAGCTGAAGTCAATTGAATGAACCCTGCATCAGAACCATAGGAGTTTGCCCAGTGTTCGTTGTTATTGCAGAGAAAGGATGTGGTGACACAGGCCCTGCATGGTTGCGTTCTTCCTCTGCAGCCGGGGAGTCCTCTTGGTGTAGCAGCCCGCACGGATACTGGGCTGCTCTTCATGAGCTGCTCTTTATAAACCCCTGTGACAGCAGGCCTAGCAACAGAGAAAGGCATGAGAACAAACCTGTGCAACTTATGTTTATGATGACTGATCGAAGAAACAGCTGTGCTGTGCAAGCAACCAACTGCAGTGGCTTTTGCCAGCTTCTCCTGTGATGGACCCTCTTGTGTTTAAGGATTTTTAAGCATCAGATTCCTTACAGACTGATAACCCATAGACTCAAGTGGAAAGATGAGACTCCTTTGGCATATGCAATAGAGTATTATGAATAAATACAAAACGTGTCTTTAAAAAACAAATTGCTGACCGTGTGTCAAATTTAGCTCTGGTTCACTGGTGTATATACCAAGTAATGCCACTGAAAACAATGGAATTATTCTCGATTTAATAATTCTCTATTTCTCAGTTAGTGTAACTGAGAGCAGGATTTGTCGAAGGGTTACATTTTCAAAAGCACCAAAGTCCATTTTCAAAAGTAATCTAGGGCCGTGATCTCAAAGGTATTTGGAGCCTAAAGTGGTTTTTTTTTTTCAAAAGTGCCTAAACGGGTTAGGTGCCTAACTCCCATTGGAGTAGACAATTCTACCCAAATGTTGTCATGTCTTGGCATTTTATTAAATTACAATGTTAACAAATATGGCAGGTGTGCACCTCAAATTAAGAATGTCAGACTGTGAAAGGCTAAGTACACTTCGCATAATACTGCAGTTCATGTCCATAAGGCTCTGTAGTTTTATTTTAAAATAGACTATTTAGAAACCTCTGTAGAGTATCCTGTATCTCAAATCCTTTATTTTCATTTACAGATGATATAATCCCATCTGAGAGTAGCTCTTTGTCTGATACAACAATTTATGACGACGGTATGTTGCTTGCACTTTTCCATTTACGAAGTATCAAGTTTATCATGCCATTTATAAATAATAATGTAACTGTTTTTCAGAATTTACATCTATGTCTTCGATATCTTTATTTAAATCTTAGTTTGTGTGCTAAATCTTTTAATGAACAGTGATTTTATACCAGAGAAGAACATGCTTAATCAGAATCTATTCTTTGAATAGATTTGTCAAAAAGTGTGAGGCTCTTCTGCTGGCATGTGAGTTTTCTTTGGAGAAGATTGTCCTTTTAATGGGATAGCCGTTTTGATTAACCTTCAGAAATACGTCACTCTTGCACGAACAAACAATTCCAGCAGTAGTAACTGGCAGGAAAGGGCATTTCCTGATGGCGAATGACTGGCTAGAGGAATCCGGCCAGTTAAGGCAGCCAGTTAGCTGACAAAAAGTATCTAGCGCAGATGTTGTTATTGCAGTTATACATCATTAAAATATTAAAACATGCAGAGAAAGTAATGATCTGTTTGCATGTTAAATGGTGATCTAATCTTGCCTGGGATGTGGTGTTCTCTTTTAGCATACTCAATTTCTTTTTTTCCCCTAGCAGTTAACACTTAGACCAGTCCACCTCTGGAAAAGATTTGGCTTGACTTCCAGATTTACCATCCTCATTTGGGAACAAACATTATCCAGACAAACAATTTATTTCTTAGTGAGGGCCTGCCTCTGATCTCATCCCAGTTTCATGCTCATGTCTTGACTCTTAAATGGAGTTGCGTCTGATTCTCATGGGTGGGGCTGAGATCTAAATCAGGGCCTCTGTACCTCCGTGTGTTCACTAAGTGTTTGACCCTGCAACTATTCCAGTCAATGGAAGCTTGGTCGTAGACTTCAGGGAGCCCAAGATCAAGCCCTAACGGAAATGAGATCAGAATCAAGCCCTGAGTTAACACGCTTGCTTTCAGCTAAATACACTCATCGCTGTTTTCCTCACCGCAGATCATTAAAGTTGGTCCTTCCTAGTGAAAAAATATTTTCATGAAGCTTTTATTTAAAAATACCATCTTAAATAGTAATTTTAAAGCTAGGGAGTGATGCTCCCGCATCTGACCTGGGCAGAGAGGAGGAAACTGAAGGGCAGGGCATGAACAAGATGGGAATCGTTCTGCTGCTGGCTTTCCTGCCATCTCTGCAGAAGCCTCTACATGAGGACAGAGCCCATGAGCAATTGCTTTCCCCAAGCAGTTTCCTTCCTGACCTGCCAGAAATCCAGCCAGGAGTCAGTATTGCTAAAAATCAGTATTAACGCGACTCTATTGTGCCTCTTCACCACAGAGGGGGAGTTCAGTGCCGGCAAGACCCCTGGGACAGGAGACACTTCCTCTCATTCTCCCCACTGAGAAGAGCATTTGCTAGCTTCTTCTCAGGGATTTTCGAGCACCCTCAGTCCCCCCCAGGTCAACGGGTAGAATGAAGCCATAATTTTTTCATAAGTGTGTAAATGTGCCTAAGATTTTTCTAACGAAAAGCACCACGTTTCTTTCCAACAGCCAACGATTCCCTTACCGCACCAGGGCAGGGAATGTGTTCCGTGCAGCTGTCTCCAAGAATCCCTCCACCAAAATCCCTTGGCGTAGAGAGAATCCATCTTAGAAAGTCCTCCATCAGTGAACAGCTCCTGGAGAACAGACATTCTAGGTACAGCACGTCTATTATTGCCACGTTGTTGGTGTAAGCTTGGTTTTATATATGGTGAGATTTCTGTTGTAACAAATACTGCATCAGGGTGGAGTTTCCTCTTACACGCCTGTCTGACACGTTAGCAAACAGAACAGACTTCCCTCCTGTGCTTGTGGTTAAATTTGTTGCTTAAATATTGTAATCGTGTTAATATAAGTTAGGGTGAAAGTTAACTGTGGAAGTATGATGAATCTCAATTGGAGCAACTGGTAAAAGGGATAGCAATTTAATTGCAACTGTGGCATGAAAGAACATTTTATTGCCACCTGTGCGTTCATCCTTCAGCTCCTTTTGTGTGGCTCGTTTCCACTATTTAAAAAAAAAAAAAGGCATCGTTTCCCTGATGGTGATGTTTTAATGATTTCAGAGAGTAGAATTCCTGTACATCTGCCCTGGTCATGTCAACATTCTTGCCACGGCCCTGTTGTAACACAGTTGCACATTTCAGACACTGCTAGGTATGTGACTTCTAGAGGTAGGCAGAGAATAAATAATGATCTCAACTTACTACCAATTAGAAGGCCAGATCGGCTAGTCTCTCCGCTCCCATTGACATCAGTGGGAACTGAGACTTCTCAGATATACGGGATCAGACCTATGGCGCCCATGACCATGAGTTAGCCTACTGCCAGCTCTATTAATAAGTCTCGTGGGATCCAATCCAATGCATCTTGTACTCAGTGCAAGATTTCCCATGGACTTTAATGAGTTTGGATCAGGTATCATGCCTGATAGTAAGTGCTTGTGGGATCGTGTGTAAAAAACATTCATGTCTGTTGGACGCTTCTAGGCCACTGACTTTTGATCAGTGCTCCCCTGGAATTTACGCCGAATTCTCGGTCACATCAAACTCTTATAGAGAATTATAATTATTTTAATGTCTGTAACTTCAGACAGTGCTGTTGTACTAGTCCTTTGCATCTCTGCTTCCTTTTCTGCATCTCTGCCCCTTGGCAGCAGCTATTCCTACTGTAGGGAACTTCCTTGCTGTTTAAGCTCTTGAATTAGAGGGGTTTGAACTCCTTGCTGTTATAACAGCGTTGACCTTCACCGATGGTCACATACACTGCCCTGCTGACCTCTGCTTTCTCGTCTCTCATCAGCTGTTCCTTTGAATCAATACGCAAGTCATGTCAGTGCCGTTGTGCTTTGCATTTCATTGAAGATGTTTTGGTGATGCCCATGTGCTGGATTCTTCTGTTTGTAATCACAGGGACCCTCTATCGACACACGGCAGCCCTTACCGAGTTCTGGACCGACAGCCCCACGGAAGAAGCAGCATGCCGACGACGCCACTGCTCCCACGCAATGCCTACAGTAGCAGCCACTTACGGTAAGCTGAGTCCATTAAATCACGGGCAAGGGACGTGCGTTTTGCGCAGAGAAGTAAAATCAGCTGCGTGAGAGGGTAAAGGAATAGGACCCTTTTGGGTGTGACCTTTGCCAAGGTAGGGTTGTCTGCCTTTGATTTTCCACATGGGTAATTGTGCAGCCATCGTTTGCACGTGCAGGTCTGCACTAGCGTTTCAACCTGCAGTTGGTGAGACTTCCCGTTCGTGAGCAGCCTGACGGGCACAAGTGCCAGCTGCAGATTTCCAGAGGACGGCGTGTACAAGCTTGTGCATGCACACTTAGAGACTGGATTGAAGCCGTTTTGGAAACGTTGCCCATGTGCTGATGGAGGGCAATATAAATAGACAGAGCCTCTGGGATCATCCTGATGTTCTAAATAGCCAAACTTCCAGTTTAAGCTACACAGGATGGTTTGTTTCAGAAAGGTTTCTATACAAGTCTTTAGACACTGCTAGCCAACGTTGTTTTCTCATTTTATCTTTGTAGAATTAAACTAAAAAACTAAGCAGTGGCTGCGATCCACGTGTAATTCATTACCAGAATATGACCTTGTTCATCTCACTTTAGACAGAGTTTTGAATCATCTGTTGTTGTACTAGCGTGATGCTGCTGCAGAGGTAGAAGCTTTACACCAAGTTCACTTTACTGTCATCCAGATCTTTTATCCAAAAAAAATAAAAAGCTGATTTTGAGGCCATTCCCAGGCATTCCAAGGTGCTGGCAAAGGTGGTGCATTGTCTAAAAAGGATCTTTATCTTCCCTGTCCACGACTAAAGGATTTGGATTATTGTAAACTAAACTTGGTTTCAAGATTTCGACCTTGTTCTACCGTACCGCCGGGAACAAGAAAGGATTTGTCCTGGTTGATGTGGCAGGTGGCTTAGAATTAGTCCACCTAGGACTTTGTATCGACTGAACCTGTACTTTGCTTGGAAATAATTCTTTGTTTTGCCACACATTAACAATCAAATGTCTCATGTCTGCATACGATTTCTGCGTGCAACCTAATTTTCTGCCATTTCAGGCCGGATATTTCCCCAGAGCACTGCAGACAGCGCAGTGGGAGCCTCGAATCTCAAACCTGCTTGCTGTCAGAGACTACCAGTGAAAAGCCTGTGTTCTTCTCGAAATCCCAGCGAAGCAGCAGCACTGAAATACTAGACGACGGCTCGTCCTACACCAGCCAGTCAAGCGCAGAATATTACTGCTTGACGCCTAACCCCAACCCATATTACACCACTCAGACACTTGACAACCGCACGAGGGGCCGAAGAAGGTCTAAGAAACAAAACATTTCTGCTGCAAGTTCAGGAAGCATGCCAAATCTTGCCCAGAAGGACCCACGGAATGGTGTCTACCAAAAGGGTCAGGAGCAGCCTTCTTCTAGTTACTATGTTTCTGGATATTCACCTTACACTGAATGTGACATTTATTACAATGGGGGCTACGTTTATGAGAATGACACAGAAGGGCAGTATAGTGTCAACCCTTCATATCGCTCATCGGCACACTGTGGGTATGACCGTTATCGGGAACTCAGGTCCTACCATGAAGGTGAGATGGAAAGAGTACCACACAATCCATATGCAACTCTGAGACTTCCCAGGAAGCAAGTTGCAAAAACGCAACATATAACCAAAAACATTCACAAGGCCTTAGTAGCAGAGCATCTCCGTGGTTGGTACCAACGTGCCTCCGGTCAAAAGGACCCGGGTCAGAGTCTGCAGGCAGCCTTTGACTCGGACCGAGGATCCCAAAGGAGTCTGGGCTTTGCAGGTCTGCAAGTACCGTGCTCTCCTAGCAGTCGGGCTTCTTCTTTCTCTTCAGGTAACCTATGATCTGTGATATGCTAAATGTTTTATATGCCCCTTCGGTGGGTCACATCCTCTCTTTATTTATACCCTTGCAAACCCGTTGAAATCCATGGAAGAAATGAGGCTGCATGAGCGTAAACAAGGGCCACATTTCATCCGACGACACTAAAATGCAGAAGAGCTCAATATGAATCTTTGTAAGAGAAAAAAGCCGTAATTGCTCTGAAAATTGAAAGATGCAGGTGGAAGAGGCCCTATCAGGAGGGACAGGAACATGCTCCAAGCTTACCTGTATGCATCTTGGCTGATTCCTGCTGTTCCCAGAAGCACTGCCTTTGGGAAAAGCGCTTCGTTGTCCGGGGTGATATATCCCTGTCAGTCGTTCAGCATTTTCAAAGGCTGGGGTGTAATTTCTGGAGGCACCACTTGCCTGCAGAGCCCACTGAGAAGGACGCCACCAACACTGAAGTGTACCTAGCCTCTGTTTGCCAGGCACCTGGCATTGGCCACTGTCGGAAGACGGGAGACTGGGCCAGATGGACCATTGGTCTGACCCAGTATGGCCGTTCTTATGTTCCAACATAGTGATGCCTTTACATTTGGGCCTGGGCCCGGTATTCTGTTTAATACAAGTGGCAGACATACCTCTGGTGCCCTTCAAAAGAATGCCACAGTAACAGGACTTAGTCATTTGCAAGTGCTCGCTGAGTCATCAGTAAAACGCTACCGTGAGGCAGGGAAATACTGCCATCCCTGTTTTATAGACATTGCAGATGGTGACGCGCCCCAAGGTAGCAGGTGATTCGCTCCAGGCTGCAGAGGTAGCCCATGTCCAAGGTGGGGCTGATACACAGGGGGTCCTTTTCTCACATTGTTGGGTCGTTTGCTCTTTATGAAGAGAGGCACGGTGGGGCCCCGTCACCAAATACACACAACAGGCGAGGCCTCGTTCAATATGCACGCTGCTGCTCTGGCTGGTTTCTAGCGCACAGAATACAGCGAGTACAAGTGGGAGGCTCTCACACACTTTTTGTAGGGACACTACCCGATTCCTTTACACTATACCCACCTGATGCCTCACTCTCCAAGTACTTGTGAATACAGTTGTGTTTTGAGTCTGTGGGTCCTGCAGAAACCTGCAGAGATGGTTAATGAAAAAGTCTCGCTTCTTTCAGTCCTCTGAAGCTGCCTCAAAAACCTAATTTGCTGTAATTGTTTTTACAATTCTAGCATCTTCTACAAACACTTCTGGAAACTGGCGGAACCAGATTGCACTAGGGCTTTCCAATTACGATACAATGTCTCATTCCTCTTATACCAGTTGTTATGGGAATGTCTACGGCCACCTTCCACTGCAGAGCAGGTGAGCAGACGTGCTGCCCTGTCCTCTATTCTGTGTAAGCTTTTACAACTTATCAAGGTAGCAATCTGGATTCAGGGAGCCAACTCCTAAATCAAGAGCAGCAGTTATGAAACCAACTTCCTGCTCCGTGCAGTACGCTCAAGCAAGAATATTCCTGTGTTTCTTTCTAGCTGTTCCATGGTACTGTTTTACTTCTACTGATGTGGCGTCTTTTATGGTAAATCAATAACACTAGACAAGACCATCAGCTGGTGTAGATGGGCAAAGCTCTGTTCTAGCCACTGATATAGACGAGCTGAGATTCTGGCCCTAGGCCTGGGGAGGAGGTATAATTCTGTCTATTTTAATTATAGGAAAACAAGCACAGGGAAGAGTTACGGCTTAATTGTACCTGTCAATATCAGGGCTTGCAAGGATGGGACAAAGTGCAAAAGGCGTTTCTTCCAGGGCGGGGTGTAATCACTGTCCTGACTGCACTGATTATCCGGCCAGCATCTCCAGTGCACTAGCTTCTCCAGAGAGTGCAACTATGACCCTGGCCCACCCTCCCTCCACAGAGCAGACCCCACACAGGAGAAAGCATGTTCTGTACCCTGCAAGCAGTCCGGCGGGCGGGTTCCCCCTCCGCTCCTGCAGGCATTGTGCCTGCTGAGGAAGAGGCTGTTTCTCTTCAAGCTACCTATCTAGCATTCAAAGGTGCTACCCGCAGTTGAAGTCGCCACGAATGAACCGAGTGCGTGTCACGTTGGGAGCTTAACAGTTCAAATCTTGACGTGTCTGCCTTGACATGGCTCCAAAGACAGCTGCCTAAAGCGTGCAGAGCGGGGCTTTGGACAAGTTACGCAGCTCACTCCCTTTCACATCAGGATAGGAACTGGCCCCTCTGGGTCCCGTTTACTTTGTCAACGGTGGTAACTTGCCAGGATTTCCCTCTAGTGCTGCAAACAGATATTCACGTGACTCTTCAGCTTCTGCTTCCTGTTTTCTGTCTCCTTCCTACTCCGCTTTCTGACTCCACCTGTTATCAGTCAGAACAAAGGTCTTCTTTCCAGGAGAATGCTTGTGCCCGCAGAAATGAGATCATTTGTAAATACTCTTATGCTAACTGTAGCCAGCTGTAGTAAGTACTCCACATTTGTGTGTGATTGCAGTTTTTGCTTGCCGCTGGGTTGACTTGTGTGAAGTTACTTACGATTAATTGATTTGGTTTTAAACAACCTGAAGCATTACGAAAGGAGGGTAAAAGTCTTCACGTTGATTTTCACTAAATGCCTTAAGATTTGGGTTGGTTGGTTTTTTGTTTATTGCCGTGACTAAAAGAACTACAGTAACAACATTTAAAACAAACATCGTTTCTACTAATAACTTAACTTTCTCCAGGAAGGTTTTGAAAAACATAAAGGAGTTGCCTTATTTTGACAGCTTTATCCATGTGATTTACATTAACTTTAACTTTTTTTTACATTCTGATCATTGTCCAAATGGACACCAGTATCACACTCTTTTTAACGAACAGATCAGTGTGTGAATATTAAAAATGACTGATTGCCATATGTTGTATGGCCCTTACCTTCAGGCAAAACTCCCACATTAGATGCCAGTGGAGTGTCACATGCCGACCAAGGTAATTTAATACAATTCTTATTACCTAGTTAACGCTGGGAAATACACAGGGGTAAGTAATTGTCAGAGCTCTATTTGAAATCAGTGGAACTATGGCAATTTACATCATCTGAGGATCTGCCCTTTATAATCTTTCCTGTCTGGAGAACAGCGCACAGGGTTACAATTGGATCCCAATTACACTGTCGTGAGCCCAGATAAGACACAGTCAGTGAGGTTACTCTTGAGTTTACAGTGGTGTAACTCAGACGGGAATCTGCTTAGTCTCTACAGCTTATTTACATCCAAGCATTACCAACCCAGCACCTGAAAGGCCAGTGCAAAGGTTACTGCACCCTCATTTATCATGTGTGCTGTGTTTCTTTTGTAGAGCGTATGCGGAGGCTAGCCAGTTGGATGATGCTGACGGGAACCAGCTGGAAGCTGACTTGCACAGTAATGAGCAGAGGCTATTTTGGCATGAGGATTCTAAGCCTGGGACGCTCGTGTAGGCTGTCGACAGCCTTGCATTTGCACCCCCCGCACGTGCCTTGCACAGAATGCTGTTCCTTCGAAAGAGATCTTCTGTGGAATTCCCCGCCACCATCCCAGAAATGAAAGTATTTTGGCTTGTGGGTGAAGGTTGTGTTCAGCATTCAGAGGGACATGTACAAAATGGCAAAGTCTTTCCAACAATGGCATTTCTTTCTGAATCCAGACAATAGCCTAACTGAGCAATGGCCAGCTGCAATTGAATCTATGATGAGATGCAGCACATGGCTGAAGTATTTATATTTAGCAAGCACTTTTTAGAAGACTGGAAGGTGTTGAAGGCAAGCCTCAAAAAAAAAAAATGTGAAAAGGAGACTCTTGCGGAGAAAACAGGAATTTTAGGAGCACAATTCAGATGGCTGAAAGAAGAAGAAATAAAAATTTCTTCTGCCATTGCTTATGATGACCGAGAAGGATGTCATAAGCTGATGAAGGATACTGTGTGTGTGTGTGTGTGTGTGTCAATGAGTCGAAGATTGACTCAGTCAGTATTGGAACATTACTTGAAGGAAGGCTGGATTTTTTTAATAGAGGTTTGAATGAGTTAAAAAAGATTTTCGAGGTGTTGTTAAGAGTGTTTGTCTGTAAGCACCAAAAAAATGGGTTCCGGAAAGAAAGGCAATTGCTGTTGCAACATGCAATGTAAAACTATAAGGCTGTGGATTTTGGAAATAGAAGCAGCAAACTTTGAACTGTTTCCATGATAAAATGTAATTAATATCCTCACGTTTAATGAATTTTCCATGGTACAATTTCATTGTGCAGATGGGCATGCAAAGAGTCATGTTGAATGCACACTGAACTGTTAATTAGATATTACATTTTGCTCTGCCGGATTGATGGAAAATCTGAGGTGGAATTCTCTAGTTATCACATGTTGAACAATTTTTCTCAACGGGCCAGTATTCTAAGGTGGATGCAAGAAAAAAAAAAAAAAAAGACCAAGCGGGTGCCTTAAAATTGAGGGCATTAGGATTGCGTAACGTCATCTGAAATGGCGGATGCACTACTAAGTCACTAAGTGACAAAACAGCATTTTCACAAAATCATTTACATTGTTTTTGAAGAATCAGCAGCAGTTTTGATCTAGGAGGGATAAGCCTACCTCACATCATCCATCTGTAGGAACAAATTAGTGTGGGATAACTAGAACAGTGTCTAGTTTACAAGCAAACAAAATATTATCTGCATACTGTAAAATAATTCGTTTCTCAGCTGTACTGTGCTTCAGGATTCCATACAATGGTGCTCTTTTTTTTTTCTTTTATACAGAGGATTAGTTATTCCTTGTTCATATTGTGAATAGCAAAGTTTCTGATAAACTTTTTGGAACATTTTTTTACCAATATTCCAAAGCATGTAATATAGACCGAAAGACAGATTTGTTAAACTGGTCCCCAGTCGTTTGTATTATTAGAGTTGAGGTTTGGAATAAATGAAACAATAAAAAATAATTTATTTCTTTTTGCATATTTATATACCCTTCTAGAAACGTAAAAGTCCTTTTTGCTTATTCTTTTTCTACTTCTGACTCTTGTGGCCTATTATTTTCGTATAGGTCAATAAACTAAAAGTGTGCTACCAAAAATGTTTTGATAGTCTTCTGTTTCTCCTGTGCTATCCGTAACAGCTCAGTATGTGCGATTTGAGTGCTTTATTCTAAGCAATTTTGTGCAGAACTCATCAGGGTCTGATTTCTCTTAGTCTATACCACTGAAGCTTATCAGCAGGCAGTCAATGACCTAGGGTCATTTCCTACCACAGTTGTCACCCCACTCATCATGAGGTAGGGAGAGAGTCTGTATAACTGTGATGACTGAGGCCATAATATTGCTTTGTATGTCACAAAGCTACTCAACCTTCAGAAAACAACATGTGGAAGTTCACTTTTTGTTCCGTGTTTGTACAGCACCTAGCGCAATTGCCTGGCGTGTGCCTATGGCTCCTACTTGCAACAACAGTACAAATAATATATAATAATAATTTCTTAACAACTAAGAACCTGATTTTCTGCCACTGCTGGGCACTCATAGCTTCCTGCTGAAGCCATTAGGAACTGCAAGGTACACAGCGTCTGTATATGGAACTCACTAACACATTTTTCTTTGATCTGAAACCATTTGGAGGTGACAGGAGATTAACAAACATAACAGAAAGTTCAGCGGCAGTGCTGGGGATAGTCCATTGATTATCAATTGCCAAGCATCATAGTACACAAGGTCTCCCTTGACGGCGTGGGTATGACAGAGAGACATTGGCTCGCTGTAATCTAATCTATACTGTCAGACTCAATATGTCATCTGCATCCCTGTCATTGATTTTCCTTTTCCGGCAGTGACAGTGCAATGGGATTTCTCCAAACTAAACAAGCACCTCTCGTCCCTCTCCTGCCCGCCCCCCTTCACAAAAAAGAAACACACACAGAAAATTCTTCTTCAAGTTGGAACTCGACTTGTGAAATTAAAATCTGCGAGTTGATGACATCACTGACCTTTTTTTTTAATCTCCGGAGACTCCCAACTGAGTTCCCTTTGTGTTCATGTTCTTCCGGTGGGTGAGTCTAGCCCCTGTGAGGGGAGAAGAGGGGTGAAATTTGGCCTGCTAAAACGCAGTGCAGCAAGTGGTATTTACCCTCTGCCCTTCAGCCCACCCGGAATGGAGAGGCTCAGGTGTAATTTTTGCTGAAGACAAAGAGATTTGTTGCCAGCAGCTGACTTGAAAAAAAAAAAATCCTGTGTGAAAAGATTTTGGGGGGGTGGTTTGGGTTTGTTTTTTCCCCAACAGCAACAAAGGACTCTTTATCAGCCGAGAAATTTCCTTTCCCTGGCTTAGACCTTTTCCTTTTGCCGATTTCTGACAGACTCCCCCAATCTCCATGCAGTTGTCACTAGCTTCTTATCTGACCCAGAATTTAAGGCCTGAGTCTGCTTCTCTTGAAGTCAGAGGAAAGTTAGACCCTGTATTGTCGAAGAGGAGGAAAAAGCTGCTCCCAGAGAACAAACCGGCTGCTTCACTGGGTCTTGCCCACATTGGCTTATCAGGTTCTTCTGGCTCAGCCACCCCATGCGGACGCAGAGAAGCGGGCAGGAACACCTCTGCAATACTGCTCTCTCAAAAGAAAAACTACCCCACAGCCCATGTCATTGCTAGCTGGAGACATGAGAAAAGTAGGGCACACCTCTGCTGCTGAACACTCCCCAGGGAGCGTTTGGTTAGGTCAAAACATATGGTCAATGCAATGAGAAGCTGGCTGGCCCGTCTTACTAACAGTAGCACCATTTGTTTTCATATGGCTAGTTTCTGGGCTAATCTGTGTCCTTTTTGTTCCTCCGAATCTCGGGCAGGTTTTGAACATGGACACAAAATAATTGCAGGTCCAGGTGATGGACAAGTATCACATTAAGAGAGGGCGCTGCATACGTCCTCCTGCTGAAGGATGCAAGGACCCCACGCACAGGCACGTCCCAAAGATGTTCCGCTGAAGGATGGAAACACCATAGCTTCATAAAATTTAAGGCCAGAGGAGACCACTGGGTCATCTAGTCTGACCTGTATGTCACACACCGCCGTATTTCATCCTGTTACCACTCCGTTGGGCCCAATACCTTCTTTGACAAAAGTATAAATGGTGTTTGCGTCTCTTCCAGAAAGGCATCTGGACGTGCGATGAAGAAATCAAGGGATGAAGAGCCCACCACTTCCCCGAAGGGCATGGAGGTTGTTCCAGTGGTTAAATCGCCTTCGCTATTTACAAACGAGCCTAATACCTCATTTGAATTTGGTGGCTGCAGCTTCCAGCAACAAGCATAGTCCATGGGAGAGGCAATCCTGCTGTTTTCTAGGTCATGGGTTTTCAAACTGGGGGGTGTGATGAGGTTGTCAGAGGATTGCCAGGCTGTGGCCAGCTAGCTATCTGGGCCAAGGCAGGGAAGCAGTGGGGAGAGCGGGCAGGAAGCCCCTTGCAGTTGTGGGGAGAGGGAGACAGAGGAAGGGCACAGCCCTGCCCTGGTTACAGCCTACTGCTCTCCATTGACCATTGGGGACTCCCTGTGAGCTCTCCCTGTTGCTGCCCTGCCCTGGCCCCCATGCCCAACTGTTTCCAGCCCCACATATTTTAAACCCTCCAGAGCCAGTGGAAACAAGAGGCTCTGGGCAGGAAGGGAGGGAGGGCAAGGAGCCCTGGTCCACTAAACACCATGCTGCCATGGGCTCGTCCAAGAATGGAGGCAGCCAGGGCACGAGCGGCCCACTCCCCTCTTGGAGTCACTGTCTGCTCCGGATGGGCGGGGAGTTTAGGGGCTGAGGGAGCTGTGATCTGACCCTCCTCAGCAAACAAAATCTGGGAACCTCCGCTCTAAATAAATCACAGGGCAGAGCCCTGGGTATCCAGCCCTTTTTTAGGCTAGAAGAAATAAAAAGTGGGAAAACAGAAGGGAGGGAGGAGGTCCCTGCAACTCTGAAAGGGGCTGAGAAGGTGGAATGAAAATTTCCACCTGAAGAACTGGCAGGTTTCGCACCCAACCTGGCACCAGCACGAGGGCCTCCGTTCCTTTCCATCCAGGGAGGCACTGACAGACGTGAAGAGCTGGCCTGAAGCCTGATGTTGCCAATTTCTATCCAGAGCTCTGTGCTGGAAAATGGTGCACTCCTGGGCTCCAAATATGTATTTTCTTATGGATTTGAAGCAAAACCCCAAATCCAACCTTGCCTGGCGTGTGAGCAAATTCTACCTGGTTCTAGCTCTGAACTTTAGGGGATCTCTAGTTTCTTATTTCGTTACAGAACATATTTCTTTAGTGATGTTCCGCTTCAGTAGTTGTGAACAACCTTGGTAACCTGTACAGCCTAATGCACTTGAACAGGAGTCGTTAAGAATGTATTTGTAATTATGATCATCTGTAAAGAACTGAAATGTAAAACTTACTTGTCGTCTCTGACTTATTTCATATGTTCTTTCAGCTGTCTGAGCAAGGTTTCGTCGGCCTTTCTTGCATAGGAACAGTGAGGACATCTAGTGTTTTATCAGGGTCATAGCAGGTAAGAGCTTTCTCACCTTTCACCATCTCAAATCCCTCTGCCTTTTATTTGGAAATATTTTATTTCTCGCATTTCCATAATATAATGCATATTGAGACTCAGAGCAGAAGCCAGGAGAGAACATGTAAAGATATAACAAACAAAAATCCACAGAAGAGGTTCAGATTGTATCCTACATTCATCTGAACATCACAATGGCCTTTTTTTCCTCTCCCTTAACAAAGGCAAAGAAATAACCACAACTTGAGAATGTAGAGAAGGAAATCTTAATATAAATATAAAATCAGATTTTTTAGCACGATTTCCTTTAAATATATTAAATACGAAAAACTGAGGAGCAGAAATGAAAAACAAATTAACTGAAAAACATTTTGCTATAAGAAGTAATCTGAGCGTTCTTAGTGATTATCATTGCATATTTTTTCTATTCTGTTAACAGCAGAAACGTACATTCCTTCTTAGCATGGCAGGACAGGCTTGTAAAAATTCAAAATTGAATTTATACGAATTGTGCGGGAGCACTCTATTCAGTTCAGCTCTGTACAGCTTCTTATGTCGCCCTCCTCACCGCAGTATCTGAGCATCTTCTGCTAGTGCGTTAAATGAGGTGACTAACATCTGTCGCATGAGGTTTGTTCTTTCTCAGGTCATCGCCCCAGAGAACGAACAGCGTGTGCAGCGGAGAGTGGTGGTGGTGTTGCGGCATACTGCTTTGTTTTTATGTTAGTGAAGACAAGTGGAAGATGTGCACCGGATACTTAGCACTGGAAGTGAAACTGGGAAGGTTTGTGGTGGTCCTTAGTTCCTTGAGGAGGTCATTCCATAGTCTGAGACCAGCCACTGGGGAAAGCTGTCTCCTGCCCAGATGAGTGTAGCCTGTGGCGAAGGGCTTTAAAGAGCATTAATTCACAGCGGCAGGGCAGGATCCCTAGTAAATATTACAAAATCTCAGCATTAGCCCAGCACTAGACTTTACTTTGCTCACTCTGGTCTCAGGGAAGGTGACTATTTACCTAGTTCTCAAAAGATCTGTGTGTGAAATTCAACCTGTGCATAGGGCCAGAGCAAGGCCTATACACCATTTACGTCTCCCTTAAGCCCTATTTTGATCATTCAAAGTGGATTTAAGTGGCACATGGGCCTTGTGCTGACTTTCTGCATGAGGTGACTCTCTTCCTGCCCCTTCACCCTGATTTGTGCGTGGAAGAGACCTTGCACAACTCAATTCTTTGACAATTTACTGCATGGAGTGTTTTATGAAATACTTGATGCAATCACCTACTCCTCCTTGGCAGTTTGGTGAAATAAGGTCTAAAATTGGGGAACACACTAACTCTGTTTAGAACTCGATGCTTAGCGGTGATAGCTAGCTCCTGGGAGCTAGAGAGTCAGAGATAACTGGGTGAAAGGATTACTGTAGTCCGACGTGTACATAACAGAGGCATGCATCATGTTTGCTGCAAACACCCTAACCCCCATGAAACACCCCTGAATTCAGTGTTTGTTCCTAACCCAAGATTCAGATCACGTGTGTTGTAACATTTGCTGAGGTCCATAGATCTCTAGTGCACACCTGGGCTCAAGTTTTGGATTTGTATAGAGATAATGTGAAATTGGCTAGTCCCTGTGGCTTCCGTGCAAAACTCAATCATATCCACTCAGTTTTGGTTTGAGATGCTGAGTTTGTGCAAATTCAAAATGAAAAACTGGGGCTATGTAGATCAAAGCACTCCCACAATCTGCTTTGAGCTCCAATATATTGTGGGACAGATCCTCAACTGGCGTAAACTGGCATAGCTGCCATTGGCCAGTAATCTGGCCCAGTGTGTGCCAACTAACAAGGACCTTCTTCAAACAGCAGCTTAGTGCCCTCTCCTGGTCATGTAGAATGATTGCATGTGATTGCAGAGACTACCTCACCCACCTTGTATCTTTTATTGGACCAACTTCTGTTGGTGAAAGAGAAAAGCTTTTGAGCTACACGTCAGGTCTCCAGAAATTGTATATGATGATTTTGGAGCTTAAGAGAACAAACAGTATCAGTGCTTGCACTCCACTTTCTAGATAGACTAGTTAATATCCTCATGAAGATTTCCATGTTCCACATGGTTTCTTTGACTTTCTAATTTGTTTTATACATTTCTGTCATCTTTTACAAGTTCTCAAGGTAAGAAACTCAGGCACGGGACTCTAATCGGGCATAAAAGGCCAGGTAAAACTGACAGGTGAAGAGGAGCATGTGGTTTGGATGGAGACATCCCTTAGGAGAGAATCTATTAACAGAGATTCTCTATATCCTACTAAAGAGGAGAGGATAGAAGTTGATAAAGTACAGGTAGGAATTGAAGAGAAACAGTCAAATGAAAGTCAAATTCAATTATATCCCATGAAGACAAATAAACTAAAAAGTGACAAATTTTATAAGTGCTCACGTACTAATGCTAGAAGTCGAAATACTAAGGGGAGGAGGTAAATGTATATTAAATGAGGACTTTTGATATAATAGGTGGAAATTGGTGGAAATGATGACAACCAGTGGGACATATAGGAATGACAGAGTCAGTCGTACTGGTGAGGGAGTGACACTAAAAGTGAAAAAGCCATAGGATCAAATACAGAACAAATCTTAAATGATTCAAACTGTACCATGAAATCCCTATGGATAGAAATTCCACACTTGAATAATAAGTGTTTCAGTAGGTACCTAGTACCGACCACCTGACCAGGATGGTGACAGTGATTGTGAAGTGGTCAAAGAGATTGGAGAGGCTGTAAAATATAGAAAACTCAGTAATAATGAGCGATTTCAGCTATCCCCATATTGACTGGGTACATGTCACCACATAACGGGATGCAGAGATAGTGTTTCTAGACCCCATTAATGATTGCTTCTTGGAGCAGTTAGTCCTGGAACCCACAAGGGGAGGGGCAATTCTTGATTTAGTCCTAAATGGAGCACAAAATCTGGTCCAAGAGGTGCATATAGCTGAACTGCTCGGTAATAGCAGCCATAAAAAAGTTAAATTTAACATTCTTTTGGGGAAGCGGAGGCATGGAATGCCAAAGAAACCCCAAATGGTACCATTTAATTTCAGAAAGGGAAATAACACAAAAATGAGGAGGCTGGTTAAGCAGAAATTTAAAAAGAACAGTTGCAGGAGTGAAATGCCTGCAGGCTAAATGAACACTTTTTAAACACAGCAGAGACTCAAATTAAATGTATACCCCAAATTTAAAAAAAAATAGAGGACCCAAAAAATGTCACCGTGGCTAAGCAACAGGATAAAAGAGGCCATTAGAGGCAAAAAGACAGCCTTTAAAAATTAAAAATCCTACTGAGGAAAACAGAAAGGAGCATAAACGCCGGCAGGTCAAGTGTAAAAGTATAATTAGGCAGACCAAAAAATAATGTGAAGAACCATTATCCAAAGGCTCCAAAAACAATAGCAAAAAAAAAAAAAAAAGTAAGTACATCAGTAGCTTGCCAAACAATCAGCAGGGCCAGTGGATAACTGAGGAGTTAAAGGAACACTAAAGAAAAACAAGGCCATTGCCGAGAAGCTAAACAACTTTTTTGCATCGGTCTTCACTGCAGAGGATGTGAGGGAGGGTCCCACACCTGAACCATTCTTTTTAGGTGACAAATCTGAGGAACTGTCCCAGATTGAGGTGTCAATAGAGGAGGTTTTGGAACAAACTGATAAACTAAATGGTAATAAGTCACCAGAATCGTATGGTATTCACCGAAGAGTTCTGAGGGAACTCAAATATGAAGTTACGGAACTACTAACTCTGGTATGTAACCTATCTCTTATATCAGCCTTTATATCAGTGCCTGGAAGATAACTAATGTGACACCAATTTTTAAAAAAGGCTCCAGAAGTGATCCTGGAAATTGCAGGCCAGTAAGCCTAATTTCAGTACCAGGCAAACTGGTTGAAACTATAGCAAGTCCCTTTCCGTAGAGGGGTGCTCTGTCTGCCAGCCCACTGTGACACACCTCTTGGCTGTCAAAGGAGCAACATACATGAATCTTGGTTTATATTTAGTCACTACACTGTCATCAAAGAGATGGAAAATGAAAAAGCTCGGAGCCAGCAGGGTCTCAACTGGGGTAACTCTACACGTCAATCCTGCCACCTGTTCCCTGATAAGGTTAAAGAAGGGCATGCCCAAGGCATATATATTAAACAGCCACATGTATCTTGCATTCTTAGCAATATGGTGGGTAGCGGGATATTATGTGTGAGGAGTGATATATCCCGGGTGGCACAATGACAAAATATAAGCCTAGCTCTGATATCAATGATGTTATGTTTAACGACGGCCACAAAGGTTTCTTCCCAGGTCCATTCTGTTCTCAAACCATCGGCACATTGTCCCTTTAAACCTGACTTGAGACAGACAATGTTAAAAGAGCTTTATACAGATATGAGACAGGTGGTTCACTGAAAAGGCCAGGACAAAAATTATGATGAACATTATTCTTCAAAGAGCCGTTTGCACCATTTAGTTCTGATTTAATAGTGCAACCAGCTGGAAGTAAACGAAATAATGTCAGCAGAAATAATGTAAATAATTTAATAGTTTAAAAAATATAATAAAACAACACCCATTATTATTATTAATAATTATGTTAGTACCCCGAGGCTTTTGTTCTGATTGCGGTTCAATTGTGCAAACACAGAGAGAGAAGCCTCAATCCCAGAGAGCTTGAAAATCCCATCTGTTAATGGGAGGGTGAAAGTGACATTAAAACTAATAAAAACCAAACCTCCAGATCTGCATACCCCCGAGGGAAAGCTCACACTCAAATCTAAACCATATGGCTTTGCCCCATCTCTAATGAAAACCCTTCAATTCTGAAACAGTCATCCTAACACGGAAATAGCTGAAAATCATTCTATTAACAACCTCAGGATCTCGGCTTCCCGCCTCGGTAAAAAATAACTGTCCTAAGCAATTCTGAAATTTCAGGGTCTAACCAAATTGGAAGAAATGGTGATTTAAATGTACTGGACACCATTGCTTCCAATTCAGTCCAAATATGGATAAACTGTATAATTATATAAACTTTATCCAATCTGTTGTTTTCAGGTAATACCGTATATCCTTCAGGTGCCATGCCTCTGGTTGTTTTTTAGGGTAAGTAACAATTTACTGCTGTACTTCATGAGCCGAGAGAGAGGCTAAATTAATGAGATAAATGACTTGTTATGAATTATTTGCTCAGTTACACTCCGTTCTTGTGGAATCCCAAAGAATTTATCTTTTAGACTGTGTTCAGAAATTGCTTCAGGTTTGAGCTTGCATTCGCCATGCATTCAGTGAAGTATTGGGGCTCTAGGTTTCTTTGGTACCGAATCTGTCTTACTGACAAGGTTGGAAAAATATGATCTCGGTGATCTGAAATATCTGGTATACCTGGCACTGTTTACTTGTAAAATATGATTCAGCACTAGATGTCTCTGTTCACTGTATAGCGTTCCGAACAGAGAGTGGTGCTTGGTAAACAAGTGAGACAAAGCGAGAACTCAAACTGTGTGAAAGCCTGTTTGTGTGTCTAGTTTGTAGATGTTTTATTTAATAAAGCCCCTTCTGTTTAAGGAGGACAGTCATTTCACATATTAACATGTAACAGTATAGACAGACAGAAAGATGAGGTCCTTGTTCTGAGGACCTTACAAGTTAACTCGCTCAAATACAATACACAGGGCAAAAGATGAAGACCAAAAAGGAGCAGATAGCATCAGACCGGAGACTGTTCGAAGGCTAAACTGAGAACGGGGAGAGGGGTTTGAAGAAGGATTAAAGCTGCTTAGCACTGCGGATCAGGGTGAGTAATCAAAATTGGGGTGTGACTGGGAATAGTTTGAGTAAATGTTGAAGGTGCATATTGCTGCACACGCTGACATGCTCGTGATTCTCCATGTGGAAAAAGGTGAAGAATACAGAAAAGTGTTGCCCAGAACTCTGCAGTCATTCATTATTGCTATCACGGACATCACTGGTGCCATAAAAGATCATTAGGGAAAGGAGTGGGAAGGAAAACAAGCAGGTCCTTATAAAATGATTGTGGGAGAGACATTTACGGAGTGGTTGGCAAACTCCAAATCAGCCCGCTGTCATTGGCTGAGAAACTCAAGACAAATAGTGTTCAAGCTGTGCAAACCCGAAGAGCAGACCTCATCAGGCAAGCTAAAGAGCAAGAGGTCAGCAGCGGTGCAGGAGGAGGCTGCTCACAGTACGTGGGGGCTAGGGCAGTGCTAGAGAAACGCTGGCGGGAGCACTCCCTTGGGTGTCAGTGCGATACCGCAGAGCAAAGACAGGAAAAAAAAGCTCCCAATTGGGGGAAGGGATCAAAACTGTGCGCAGGATTCAGAACAACAGCCCCTCTCATCCCCAGCAACAGTGCAAGCAAATAGGATGTTTGCAAGGGGGGAGCTAAGAGGTGCTGGGAGGGAAAAGAATTCCCCACCTACTCCAGAAGCTTGGCAGGCACAGCTTTCCTGCTGCCACTGTTACCACTGGTGGGAGAAGCAGCTGAGGCTCCTACATGCCCCACGGAGGGAAGTGGAGGTCGGCTACTGAGAGAGAGGATGGCCGTTGTGTAGTTAAGGCACTAGACTCAAGAAATCTAGGTTCAGATCCCGGGTCTGCCACAGACCTCCCGTCTGGCCTGGGGCCGGTTGCTTAGACTCTCTGGGCGCATCTGCGCTGTGATTTAAACACAAAACAACCCGGGCACCGAGTCTCAGGTCCCAGACGCGGTCTTGGAGGGCTAAAAATTGCAGTGTCGCTGTCTGGATGCTGGCTGGAGCCCAGGTTCTGGGGCCTTCTGCAGCCCCGCCCGGACATCCATGCTGCAGTTGGATAGCCCTGCAGAACAGAGTTCAGCCGACCCCCCCGGGTCTTTTATCACAGAGCAGCAAGACTCAGTGTCTGGGTCAACTGACTCGGGCTAAAAATAGCCGGGCAGATATTCCAGCTCAGACTGAGGCCTGGGCTCTGAAACCCGGAAACCAGGGAGCCTTAGGGCTCGGGATCCAGCTAGTCAATGCGGCTATTTTTAGCCCTGTGGCGTGAGCCCAAGCCAAAGTCGTCGTCTTCAAAGGTTTTAATCTTTACAGTGGGCACTTACCAAGCAGGACGGTGCACCAGGAATGATCCCAAGGTATTGTAGTAA
Source organism: Mesoclemmys tuberculata (assembly GCA_007922155.1). NCBI lineage: Eukaryota > Metazoa > Chordata > Testudines > Chelidae > Mesoclemmys > Mesoclemmys tuberculata. Next base: position 7,783,306 of record ML677027.1, read on the forward strand.
TGGGGTAGGTATCTGAGGGCCAAGATATCCAGTGGGCAGGGAGCGCCTCCCCTTAGGAACGGTGGAAGATAAAAGCAGCAGCCACAAAGGGAGGCAGACAGATGAGGGAAGTCCTGGAGAGAACAAGGGATCTGTAGGAATGTGCGTGCGTGAGACAAATTCTCAGGTCCAGCCAAGCTCTGTTAGGCACAGAACACAGCCTAGCAGGGCAAAGGTGCTTTAGGGCTCCCATTAAACCCCACTCCCTGACTCTGTGGCCTACTAAAAATGACTTCAGCCCTAGAATCATCCCTTTTCCCCAAAAGAGCTGCAGGAAATGAAGGGCCTAGGGTCTAATCTACAGCACTGGTTTATTTCCATCATTGGTTGCTCTTGACGTTTATTTGTGAGCTGTTGACACTGTCCATCGGGAGTACTAGCAAAGACCCGCTCTACACAGCTAACATTTTGCACTTACCTTGCATCTTTCATCCAAGTGTTTCAAAGTGCTTTACAAAATGCTAATTAAATTTCTTGAGACGAATATGTGATTCTAAGTCTATTTAACAGATAGATACACTAAGGCTGGGTCTACGCTGACAGCAGCAAATTCGCCACCGTCACATCGATTGCTCTGGATCAACTGCGCGGTCTGTGTAGACGCACTCAGTCGATCCAGGAAGCGACGCTGGAAAACCACCCCAGTAAGTGGCGTAGCGCTGTGTCGAAGGGAGCGCTGTTCCCTTCGACACAGCGCAGTCTGGACAGCGCGCAGAGGAGACGCTGCAAAGTCGACGGGAGATACGCAAGTGATTTACGTCACTTGCGTATCTCCCGTCAACTGCTGCCGAATCGCAAAGGTAAGTGTATACCGAGCCTGAGACACTGATCAGGTAAGCGATTTTACCAAGGTCACACAGTAATTCAGAGCAAGGAATAGTCCCATCCTATCTATATATAACTGGAACATATTCCAATTTTAATGAACGCATAAGAAATGTTCAGTTCAGCTGTTATCCATAACTAAAGGCCTACACACAAGCTACAAAGGCAGTTTCTCTTGTTTCTCATGAATGTCAAATAAGCAGCATTTTTCATTTGCTTTAAACAACGTGTACCTTGTATTTGACCAGGATTTTCACAAAGGCTGGCTCGTATAAGTAACAGTACGCTTAACTGTGCAATTAAAATAAGTCATGGATGTGAGGAGCCAGACAATTGTGGGACAGGTTAGACATAGCCCTAGCCATTGACTAGTTTTAAGTGTTTGTCAGAGACATGACTTCTGTGGCAAAATATGTGCCTCTTGGGAGGGTCATTAAAAAACCCTTTAAAAAATCATTCATTTAAAAAAACCCATCTTCATCCAATATAAACTGCCCTAGTTCTGCTGAAGTCAGTAGAGGATCTGGTCTGTTGTACTTTTTCACACTTAGGTGGCCCACTGCTCAGCTAGATTTTGTGCAGTGATTACAAAATTGGTTCTCATTCTCTCGAGTATCATGGAGTATGGGGCCTTTTAATGGTTTTAAACATTAGTTCGATACTATGAAATGGGTTTTTTAACAGGTTTGATTGTAAATATCCTTTATTTCATTTGACTCATCTCAGAATTTTCCTTGACAAGCCACTTCACATGACTTAATATGTTGTGTCATTAGTCTTACGTAGACTAAAATTCTGATTTCTTCCTTTTTTACTATCACTGTGGTTTTTACTGTGGCTTTTCCCAGGGACCCTAAATGATGAGATATGAGGTAGATATTTGTTTGGAGAGAAGTCATTAATGGGTTGTTGGCTCCTGTGGCGTGCCTAGGCGTCCCTAGAACGTATTGGAAATGGAAATCCCAGTGAAAGTGAACTTTGCTTTTTAGTCTGTTATACCAACATGCTGTTTAGGACCTGCTCCTGCTCTCATTAAAATTGTTGGCAGAGTTCCCATCTGCTCCAGTTTGAGTAGAATGAAAGCTCTATTCCCCAACCCTCAGGTCCAGCTAAGCTTTGTTTGGTGCAGGGCATGAGGAAGGGAAGGGGACAAAGCGTCAATCTGTCCATGTTGCTTCCCTCTGCCCATGAGATGGGGTGTGTGAGGCAGTGGTGTAGGGCCAGACTCTCCAGTTGTCTGTCACCGAGAAATTCCCCACATCAGCCCATTAGCCCGTACAATGCCACTGGGCAGAGGCTGAAACCTTTGCATCAATACCGTTCTCTCTATCATGTGACTTTAACATGATGATTTCATTTTTCCGGGGAGTTGCCTAACAACAAATCAGATCAAACATATTGAGTTTTTCCAGAAGATTCCTGGTGACTTTCCCACAGGGCTTCTCTTCATGAACCCTTTAGTTACTTGGTGGTTCTTATTATTCAAAAGTCATCATCTGGCTCTTGATAATCTCCGTATTGCATTACCGTGAACTGCTGGACATACTCAGAACCGGGCTGTTGTTTTTTGTTTTCAATTTTAGACTGCCCCATCACCCTTACAAGTATTTTACAAGTGGTGCCCGGTTATGTTACATGGACACATTCTCCGGCCTATGCCAGTTAATTCTTTGGAACCTGGTAATGGAGTGTATTGGTATAGGGCAATAAATATGTGGGTTTTATCAGCAAAAATGAAAGCCAGCAGTACACAATTTGCTTTCTAAAGCATTTGGAGTCAGCACATGTCCCTATCAGTTATCTTAAAAATAGAACCCATTGAACTTTTGAGGGACTTAAAGCATGTTTTGATGCTACCTCGGAGTCACACTGTGACGCACGATGGAAAGTTGGTGAATGAGTCATCCCCTCTTTTATTCACGTTAAAAGCTTGTTGCTGCTTTTACTTTCTAGGTGGACTGAAGGAATGGAGATTTTGAAGAAAATGCCAGAAAAAGAAAGAAATTTAAATGAAACAATACAGTATTCAAATGTTCTGGGCTTCATACAAAAGTTCATGCTCCCAGTACTTGCCTTAGAAAAAATAAGCACTCAATATTATTCAGTCATTGATTTCTATAGGCATTTTTCATCTCTCAGCACAGTTAACACTTATTCCTTACCTGCCTTTATTCAGAACTTGTAAAGTACTTATTCATCATGATAGCTAAAATTGTAGTCATTGAAACCAGCACATCATTATTCCATATATTAAACAGGTTCCAATTCAGTAAAAGTGACTTTTTTCATATTTTGGATTCCATGTTCAAAAATGCTGCCTTAAACATAAGAACAGCCATACTGGGTCAAACCAATGGTCCAGCTACCTCAATGTCCTGTCTTCCGACAGTGGCCAATGCCAGGTGCCTCAGAGGGAATGAATAGAACAGGAAATCATCAAATGATCCATCCAACAGCCATTCCTAGCCTCTGGAAAACAGCAATCCCTGCCTATCCTGGCTAATAGACATTGATGGACCCATCCTCCATGAACTTATCTAGTTCTTTTTTTAACCCCGTTATAGTCTTGGCTTTCACAACATCCTCTGGCAGAGTTCCACAGATTGACAGTGTGTTGTGTGATTAAATACCTCCTTTTGTTTGTTCTAAACCTGCTGCCTGTTAATTTCATTTGGTGATCACTTGTTTTTGTGTTATGAGAAGGAGTAAATAACACTTCCTTATTCAGTTTCTCCATACCAGTCATGATTTTACAGACCTCTATCATATCCCCCTTTAGTGGTCTCTTTTCCAGGTTGAAAAATCCCAGTTTTATTACTCTCTCCTCACATGGAAGCTTTTCCATACCCCTAATTCTTTTAGTTGCTTTTTTCTGTACCTTTTCCAATTCCAATATATCTTTTTTGAGATGGGGCGACCAGATCTGCACACAGTATTCAAGATGTGGGCATATCTTGGGTTTGTAAAGAGGCAATATGATATTTTCTTTCTTATTATCTGTCCCTTTCCGAATGATTCCCAACGTTCTGTTAGCTTTTTTGACTGCTGCTGCACACTGAGCGGATGTTTTCAGAGAACTATCCATAATGAGTCCAAGATCTCTTTCTTGAGTGGTAACAGCTAATTTAGACCCCTTCATTTTATGTGTATAGTTGGGATTATTTTTTCTGATGTGCATTACTTTGCATTTATCAGCACTAAATTTCGTCTGTCATTCTGTTGCCCAGATGCCCAGTTTTGTGAGATCCCTTTGTAACTCTTCACAGTCTGCTTTAGAGTAGTTGTGTATCATCTATATATTTTGCCACCTCACTGTTTACCCCTTTTTCCAGAACCTTTCTGAAGATGTTGAACAGAACTGGTCCTAGAACAGACCCCTGAGGGACACCACTGTTTACCTCTCTCCATTCTGAAAACTGACCATTTATTCCTCCCCTTTGTTTCTAATCTTTTAACTAGTCACTGATCCAGGAGAGGACCATCTGTCTTATCCCATGACAGCTTACTTTACTTAAGAGCCTTTGGTGAGGACCTTTCAAAGGCTTTCTGAAAATCTAAGTATATCCATTGGATCACGCTTATCCACATGCTTATTGACCCCCTTAAAGAATTCTAGTAGATTGGTGAGGCATGATTTCCCTTTACAAAAACCATGATGACTTCCCCAACAAATCGTATTCATTTCTGTGTCTCATAATTCTGTTTTTTACTATAGTTTCACCCCATTTGTCTGGTACTGAAGTTAGGCCTATCAGCCTGTAATTGCCAGGATTACCTCTAGAGCCTATTTCATAAATTGCCATCACATTAGCTATCCTCTAGTCATCTGGTACAGAAGCTGATTTAAATGATATATTACATACCACAGTTAGTAGTTGTGAAATTTCATATTTGAGTTCCTTCAGAATTCTTGGGTAGATATAATCTGGTCCCAGTGATTTATTACTGTTTAATTTATCAATTTGTTCCAAAACCTCAAATGACACTTCAGTCTGGGACGCTTTCTCAGATTTGTCACTTAAAAAGAATGACTGAGGTTTGGGAATCTCCCTCACATCTTCAGCCATGAAGACCAATGCAGAGAATTAATTTAGTTTCTCCGCAATAGCCTTATTTTCCTTGAGTGCTGCTTTAACGTCTCAATCATCCAGCGGCCCAACTGGTTGTTTCTTCTGGCTTCCTGCTTCTGATGTACTTAAAAAAAATGTAGCTGTTACTTTCTGTTTAGCTATTCTTCAAATTCTCTTTTGGCCTTCCTAATTATATGTTTGCACTTCACCTGACGAAGTTTATGCTCCTTTCTATTTTCCTCAATAGGATTTCACTTCCCCTTTTAAAAGGATGCCTTTTTGCCTCTAATTGCTCCTTTTACTTTGTTGTGTAGCCACGACGGCACTATTTTGGTCCTCTCACTGTGTTTTTTAATTTGGGATCTAAATTTAAATTGAACCTCTGTTATGGTGTCTTTAAAAAATTTCCATGCAACTTGCAGGGATTTCACTTTTGGCACTGGACCTTTTAATTTCTGTTTAACTAAATTCCTCATTTCTGTGTACTTCACCTTTCTGAAATTAAATGCTACCGTGTTGGGCTGTTTCGCTGTCTGTCTCCTCCACAGGTATGCTAAATTTTATTACGTTATGGTCACTATTACCAAGCAGTTCAGCTATATATCTCTTAGACCAGATCAGGTGCTCCACTTAAGACTAAATCGGGAATTGCCTCTCCCCTTGTGGGTTCCAGGACTAGCTGCTCCAAGAACAGTTATCTAAGATGTCAAGAAACTTTATCTCTGCATCCCATCCTCAGATGACATGTACCCACTCAATACAGGGATAGCTGAAATCCCCCATTATTACTCAGTTTTCTATTTTTTATAGCCTCGCTAATCTCCTTGACCATTTCACAATCACTATCACCATCGTAGCTAGATGGTCAGTAGCAGGTACCTGCTGCCATATTCTTATTATTCAAGCAAGGAATTACTATCCATAGAGATTCTATGGCACCGTTTGGTTCATTTAAGATTTTTACTTCATTTGATTCTATGCTTTCTTTCACCTATAGTGCCACTCCCCCCACCAGTACCACCTATTCTGTCCTTCCAATGTATTTTGTACCCTGGCACTACTCTGTCCCATAGATTATCCTCATTCTACCAAGTTTCTGTGATGCCTATTATATCGAAGTCCTCATTTAATACCAGGCACTCAAATTCACCCATTTTGATTTCTAGCATTTGTATATAAACGCTTAAAAAATGGTCACTTTTTGGCTGTCTGCCGTTATGTGATGTAATTGAATGAGACTCTTTTTCATTTGACTTTCTCTCATCAGATTCTACCCGTATTATATCCTCTTCCATCCTCTCCTCCTTACTAGGATATAGAAAATCTACATTAATAGATCCTCCCGTAAGGGATGTCTCTGTCTGAACCACATGCTTCTCTGCACCTGTCGACTTCCTGCAGCCCCTAGTTTAAAAACTGCTCTACAACCTGTTTAATTTTATGTGCCAGCATTTTTTTTTAGGTGGAGCTCATCCTTCCTGCATAGGTTCCCCCTTTCCCAAAAGACTCCCCAATTCCTAATAAACCTAAGCCCCTCCTCCCTACACCATTGTCTCATCCATGCATTGAGACCCTTCAGCTCTGCTTGTCTAACTGGCCCTGCACATTGAACTGGAAACGTTTCAGAGACTGCTACTAGACAGCCTAAATTTGGCCTCCAGGACCTCTCTCCTACTGATCCCGATGTCACTGGTACCTACATGTACCATGACTACTGGCTCCTCCCCAGCACTGCACATAAATCTGTCTAGATGTTTCAAGATATCTGCAACCATCACACCCAGCAGGGAAGTCACTTAAAGAATAATTAACAGAAGGAATTAGCACTGAGTTCAGATCTAATATTTACTCCTATATGCAGTTTTCTGTACAAGTATGGAGTTCTTAACTCAATGTATTCAAATCAATTCATGGAAAAGTGCTGCCGCAGTGAGCTCTCAGAGCTCCATGAGCCTCTTTGGAAAAATAATGTAAGTTCTTACTCTTGTCATCAGTTCTTCAGGCTTTATAGAGTGCCATAAAACATACACTTCAGTTTTTATTGGTAGCTGTGTAACTTGCACTTCAATTATCTATGCCAGCTCTGCAGTAAAGGCTAAAAGGACATTATTTTTCTACCAAGTGGGAGATCATTAACAAGGTGCTTACTCAGTCCTAGTATTGTGAATCTTTGACAGCCATTAATCACCCATGTCAATGAGAACAGTTCTTAGAACGCTTGTAGAGTTCGCTAAAGGAGAATTCCGTGAGGTGGCCAAGCTTTCAAAACAAGTTGTCCATCTTCAACTGGAAGATGCCAGGGGAGAGGGTATCCAGTTGGCTTTAAAGATTGTTAGCATCATCTTAATAAAAAAGGGGGGGAAATCCATTTTTCCTCTGTTTGTTTATGTGGCAGCCACTGTCTTGGCTGACACATTGTGGATTGAAGTGGGGAACTCCAGCACTAAAAGTACCAGCTAATGAGCCAAATGTCTATAGCTCATGCCGTCTGTGGACTGGCAGAGGGAGACCTGTAAGACACACTCACAATTGGGTTTCATTTCCTTTGTGCATTTCATATCATTTTATGTCTGGCTGGCTTCCTTTTTCCCTTGTAGAATCAGCTGGTTTCCCCGGCTGTTTGTTTGTCTCCCTCAGGACAGCAGGGGAAGGGAAAACGTTCTGAGAAACAGGGCCACCTGATTGTAAAGCCATAAAAATCAGCAGGAGGCTCAGGGCCAGCTGTCAGACTTTTTTTTTTTTTTTAATTGACTCGAGTGGCCATGTTCCTTTAAAGAACTGATGTTTGTAAAACTTTTTGCTGTTTGCACTTAATGGATCTGCTTCTGCAGTCCTAACTCAGCAAAACCCCTCCCTCTTGAATCTTGTAAGAAAGGGGCCACCACCCTTTGGGGCCGGGGGGGGCCTCTGGAGTGTCCTGCCTTTGTTCCTCTCCTCTTCAGGCTTCATGAAACAAACTCCATGAAGTCTCTCTTCCAATCACAGCTGTTCTGGGGGTCTGCAGGTCAACAAAATTCCCCAAAACAAACACAAAAGAAATCTTCCGCCCAGCCTTAAGCTGGGTACAGCCCTCCTCCCTGAGATACTGTCCCTTCCTCAGGGAGCACTGCAGAGACCCACTCCCCTCTGTCATCCCCTTCTAGCTCTGTCCTCACTGAAACACCTTCTGACCTTTTATAGCCCAGGTGCAGCCCCTTTTCCCCCGTTAATTTGCTCAGCTGGCAGCACATGCTGTGGAACACGGTGGCTGAATCTATTCTAATCCCAGGGGCCAGCCACCCTGTGACAGCTGTAATGGGAGTTTTGCCTGAGTAAGGAGTGCAGGATTACACCCTAAAGGATTAGACACAGGAAAGGTATTTTTGCATTATTGTCCCTGCAAAAGCTTTCCCACAAAAATGACGTTACAGCCTGACCTTATAGACTGATAGCACTCAGAAATACTCCACTGTTCTAACTGACATATGCGTTACGGACCAGATCTGCAGCAGATGTAAATTAGCATGGCTACATGGGTTTTCAATGGATCGGTGCTGATTTAGACCACCTGAGGATCTAGCCTCAAATATATGCAGAGAGAGAGATGTAGATATAAACATGTACCGGTAACTCCAAGTTTGACTTGAAGGGGTGTTCTGCCTAACAAGCACAGGACAATGTAATTATTTTGTAAAATATATTTTGGGATTATTTTTGTCTAAAAGAACATTACTTTCGCACACAGCCCTATAAACATGCACTGGAATTCCTATCACGTCTCCAAAAGACATTCTTATACTTTTATTCAGCCATCCACTCATTGGCCTGTATGTTTTCAGGATTAAACTTGGTTCTCTAAAGCAGCTACGGAATGATTTTCCAATCTTTGTATGGCACTCAGTGGGATATGCGCTTTGATAGATAAAAAGAGCTGAATTGCTAGAATCTCGCAAAGTTGATTCTGGGGTCGAACATCAGTGAGAAACCAACATAGAGAACTCTCTAACTTTCATGTCTCTGATGTCATGTCTCAAAGTTACACACATCTATAATACCTTGGCTGTGCATTTTATAGGTCTAGTAAGCCAATTATTCACACATACACCTCCATGAAACTTTCATCAAAAACTCTGAGTTTTGCCTAACTTCAGATTTCATCATGGGTGTTTCTAACTGTTTCAGTGTTGATTCCAGAATCCAGGCCATATTTCTATTTGGGCAATTCCATTCTGCCTGTAGAGTCAATAATCTAAAGTAGTCTTCACTTCCTGCCTTAAATTGTTGTGTAGTTATATTGTGCTTTGTTAAGCAGCTGCTACATTCCATCTAAAGGTGGCTGCATTTCAGTGTTGGGTGATGTGATCCCTACAGGAATGGCTGCATCATAGTCCCATTTAAGTCAATGCCAAAATTCCACGTGTCGTTGAAAAGTTTATGCAGTAGGTTGGGCTTTTGGGGACGAAAAAAGCTACACAGATGTACGTTTTTGTTGCCTCAAGGAATAAAAAAGGCGTATAATCCCAAACCTCTACTAGAGTGGTGATTAATTGGGTGGAAGTCCTTGTCGTTAAGTCCCTTCAAAGAAGCTGTGGTGGTGTAACTTCAATAATAGTCAGATCTGCCAGATTACCCTCTTGTGTCAGCCGGGAGGCTAGAAAGTTTCAAAGGGATTAGGAAATCTATTGTCAGCACCTTTTACTAATTGGGAGCATTCCAGTTGGGAAGATCCTGACTGCTGCAATCCAGCCTTGGAGACTCCCATGATGCCTTGGGGGAGAGAGAAACAGACTTCCTCTTCTACGGAATTCAGGGAGAGCATGGAATGGGTTCCCTTTGAGGAGAGAAGCTGAGATTGTCTGATGGAGCCCTCTCTAAACCAAGAGCTGCTGCTAAACTGCCGCTCGGAAGCCAGAAGCTGCGACTTCTGCAAGTCTCTTGGGACTTTGGTCAAGCAGGGAGCCTCAGAGGTTGTCGCTAGGCTTCACTGGAGCCAGGGCACAGGCAGTTGCTGCGCCCAGCGCTGACTGAGGTCGGCCTGCAGTGAAGGCCGAGTTTGGGGAACTGTTTGCAAGGGAAGGGGCCCATCACAGAGACTTTTAGGGGTTGTCCGAGTCCGAGAAGAGGCGGAGTGGTCTCGTCATTGAACCGGAACCCAGAGTTGCTGACCGCTGGTTCAAACAACTCCGATCTTCGGAGGGGTTGTGTGACTGGGAATGATCGCAAATTGGAATGGTCCTGCCCCTTGTGGCTTTGGCTGGACTGATTCACTAGACCGTACAGAGCGCTGTCCCCAGCGTCAAGATCTTCATCTGCGCCCGCGCAAGTGCTGGACTCTGAAATCCAGAGGCGTGTACACTCCGGGGAAGGGCAAAGGGAGGCAGTGTAAATGCAAGTTAGAATAAATTCCTTGTACTACTGTGAACTGCAGCTGCTAATTGATTTATTGAACTGCCCCCCTATTGATTTAAATTAGTGACATTTAACCTCAGTCTGTTATCATGTCTTCTTAAATTGTTAAGCAAAAAGGTGTGTTAACTCCAATCTGAGTGTATATTATTATAATTTTGAATTACTTAATTAGATTAATAATTTAATTATTAATTATTAATTAATTAATTTGAGTTAAATAATTTTTGAGTTAGACCCAATGCATATATTAATTTTGGTTTACGTCTTGCTTGTGTACAGGGCCCACCCATGTGGAGGCATTGCCAATTTTAATTTCCTTTACAAGTAAAAGGACTGAAGTAGAGGGGTGGACAGAGGATTCCCATCTATCCAACATCACCACTGGGATACTCAGGGCCTCCTTTCCTGTCAACAACATCAGGCGCCCATGCAGACAGGTGAGTGTTGCCTGCTCCCGAGTAACCCGGGGAGGAAAGTGGGGGTTACACTATCTTCTCCTCTTTCAATTCCAAATAGGGTGGTAGGTGCCAAAGGAGTATCCCAGTTCAATTTGTTTCGAATTAAGCAGTGATTTCTGTATTAAAAAAGTTACCCCGCAAGAAAATTTGCAATCAGATGTTTTAAAGGTTGCAGATGAGAATGACACTGTCTACTGTGACCATGAAACCATTCTGACTATTAACTGATGTATCTTCTTTGTAGTGTTCTCTTGTCCTTTCTACCCTCTTTTCTCCTTTGTCTGTTTATTTACCTGTTGTGAGCAGTCTGCTGCTGGAATAGTCTTTGTGTCATTTGTTGGTACAACGGCTTGTACAATAGTGGTCTGATCTTTGTTTGGGATCTCGAGGCACTATCACCATAGAAGAAATAATACATCGTAATAATTGTTCTCGGTGTTGGTGAGTACCGGTATTTATCAGTGTAGGCTGCGTGTGTGTGTCCCCGTGTAGGTGCTGTCTCAGCTCTGCGCAGATAACCCAGACAGCATTCATGATCGAATGAATCAACATGACCATGGATTAGCTGAGCAACGAAGGCACCCGGGTCAGGTTTATTGCATGCGGCACAATGAGAAGTGACCTACAGAGTATCTATGGGTCAACTTCCTATATGTGGCATTACAATGGACACAGCCCAACAGCGGGACTTTCCGTTATCCCCTAGGCCAGACCAAGTCGTTCCCTTTGACACCCTCTTTTACACGCTGTTACAGACAATTTCGTTCTGCCCCCTTCGACGTAGGTAGTTGCACCCTCTTGGTGTAGTCTTCACTGTAAATTGGACGATTGGGGCAAAACAACTCCATTAATCACCTTTTTAGACATTTCTATTCATCAAAGTGTCATTTCAGGGAGTCAGTTATCTCTTTGGTGTCAGGACGTCTTGGTACCTCCTGCACCTGCTGGGTATTTTTAGCAAGATTTGAATATTAGTAATATTTTGGAAACGTGTATGCTTGCAGTATCAGCCCTTTCTCTGTGCCAGTTTCGGTTAGGTCATTCGTTCACGGGCTGGTTTCTGTTAACTTGGTTTTATCCACTTATGCTCCTGTCCCCTTGGCTTTTTCCACTTAGGCCTTAAATCTTAGCTTGTTTTGCAGGCCTAAGCTCTCATTTCTTACTACAATAATAAGGTAATAATTGCATCTGTAAGGCTGCATTTGGTGCAGATAGATCCCACAGTGCTTCAAAAATTTATTTTTTATAAACTTCGGGGCAAAACCCTGCAGTCCTTACCTAAGTGAAGCTCTATGGGACCTCAGTGAGTGGTTTGACCATGTAAGTCCTCTGCAGGAATTACATCATTCATCACTAAACTCTGTGAAATGCACCTATTACCACTGCACATAACACTACACAACAGCTTAGAAAAGGAAGTGAATCCTGTACCCAATTTAATTTACAGGGAAGCTCTTAGGTAGGCAGAATGCGATACCAAAACTGAAATTTGGCAGACCCAAGAATCATTACCCTTCCTATTGCAAAAAAAGCATCATAGGTTGGACCTTCTTTTTAAATCTAATATAAAAGATGGCACTTCCACAAGCACAGGGCCTTCCAGAGTTCTGACTCAACAGAAAAACTGCTGCCTGCTGAATCCACTGCAATATATAGCATTCCCTGCTGTGTACCCATTCTCCGTGAAGGTCCCTCTGCAATGTATACCAGGCCCCACCTGGCTTGATTTTGTGGAACTGATGAGATTACGGCCCAAGACAGAACGGCTACGGTTCAGGGAAATACATAAGAGGATGACTTAAACACTTCATTTACAGTAAAGAAATCAACAGATTTGCAACCAGTGAACAGATAGCTTCCGGGACCCAAGCCGCATTGTTTAGGGAACAGCATGCGGACTACAGAACCCAGCTGATTTATTTGCTAACATCAGGAAAGCATTTATGGACTACGTTAGGGGCAGTGATTACTAGGTTTAGAATTTGTAGACCAGGCAGACTGACCTGTGGGTCTGCTGTTGTGCTTACTGAGGCATAATATAAAATGAAGCTGCCTTTCGAAATACGGAAGGAGTGACGAGCTCCCTTGCATTCATAGTCACGTTTTATTTTATTTTCCCTTTGCCTTTTGTTTCTTGGCACTTCACTTTTTTGTCAGTTCTACTCGGGTCATGGAACTAGTTCCAGGATTATAGATTCAAGGCCTTTCAGTGGAGGTTAATAGGTACTCAAACCTTTGGCATGACATGTCTGTCATTGTTATAAAAATTCATCCAAGACCTTAGGGCCCAATGAATTAAATTAGAGTCCTACCATCGACTTCAACAAGATTTGGATTTGGCTGTGAATGTGAAATATGCCTGAAGGGCACAAACTGCTTGGAGATTGGAAGTCAGTGACACTTACACTGATCTGCCATTCTGTAGGGGTGGAAACGTGTCTGAGGTAAATACAGGAACGTTTAAGATAAAGCCTGGGGCATGTATTCCACGCAGCATTGGGCTGGCAAGGTGAACAAGTTTCTGTGGAGGGGAAGAACATTAGCTGGCCCAGGACTGTGCAGCCATTTTTCACCAGTGAAATACAATCACTCATCCCCCTCCCCACCCTCTCAGACCACCCCAGCCTTGCACCTCACACAAGTTGGGGGAGCAGGTATGGGGCCACTGGGGAGCCTGGAGAAGCCAGCAGGGGATAAGAGAAGTGGAGGAAGTCAGGGCAGACTGTGGGTGAGAGAGCAGAGGGGCTTGTTTGCGGAGGGGGGAAGGGGCGGGTCAGCTCAAAGCAGCCAGGGCAAGAACTTCTCCATCTGGCCCCTATTTCCTGTTTCCCTTTCTGCTGCAGCTTTCACGTGTCCCCCTTCTGCTCCTCAGACTCCTTAGACTGCTTTAGGACTCAGACTGTTGTTGAGTTCCCAGGAAAACCAGGAACATTGGAAGGGAGAGAGCCCCTGTAACAGAGCTAACGTAGTGCTGTGCGTCAGCGCGTCAACTCTGGAGTAAACTGAACCTGAAGCTGCCCTGGCTCGCTCTTTACCCAATAAATGAGTATGTTCCACTCATTTTCCACGCTCACGGAATGCCAAATCAGTCTGTCACACGATTTACTCCCAGTGTCTGTCTTACGCTACGATGTCTGTGACTGTTAAATTTATCCCAGAGATTTGCAAGGAGGTTTCACCCACTTGTTCCAGACTGCAGTTGGCCCACGATCCCTAACCACATGATGGAAAAATAACACTTTTCAAGGCAGGGAATTAGCTGGCAATAATTCCTAACCAGATTCCCATTTCCAGAAGCAGGACCCAGAATCTGATCTGACATAGCTTGTGTGAGCACACTGCAGTCAAGAAGGCGGGCAGAGATTTTGACCTAAGATGGTTTGATAGTGAATTGGAAGGGGACAGTAAATGGTAATAATAATAAGGGTTTCCCAGTGATTCACAGATATTTGGTAACAAGGTGCTTTAGTGGAATGTTTTTGTTTCCCTTTGGGGCACTATTGCCCACCTGGATGCAAATGTGGTACTTATGAAGTCTCATAAATCAAATTATATTCCCAGCTATGCAGCAGTTTAGCGCACTGCTTCTTAGCGGTGAACCTCTTGTGAGAAGAGTTAACTTCTACAAATACATCATGTACTGCAGACCCAGCTAGCTCCTTACACATGCACAGTAGGTTTAGGGATGCCAGTTCTGGGTTGGAAGTATTCCTGGAGGTTTCCTTACATGATATAATCGTCCATTAAAAATTAATCTTTAATTCCTGGAAACTCCAGGACAATCCTGGAGGGTTGGCAACTCTAAGTAGAATGTTAAGTAAGGTCTTATTTTTGGATCAGTAATCTTAGTGCATTGTAAAATACCCATAACCACAAGTAATGTTCTATATTTAATAAGTAGGAACAGCATGCACAGGATATTCTTTCTGGGAAAAAAATTGAGAACACATGTCTACTGGGATACAAACCCAAACAGACAAAAGCCTCCTTAGCTTTTTTCAACACACATGGTGTGGGGGAAATCTAAATAAAGAATAAAGCTTCATGATGGTATTCAGTATACATGGTGAATGGGCCCAGTAGTTTGTTTTAAACTAGACATCCCTAGACTCATAAACAATAACAGCAATATTCTGATGTTAGCAGATTGGTGTGAAAATTGTATGGTGAATCCTGGGAGAAACACCACTAGTGAATTTCACTCGTGCCTGCACACGGACTATGTGTGGCTAAGTAACCCTTACATAATGAGGGTTATTATATGGTAGAGAATTCTTATCCTATGTGAATAAAAATTTTATAGAGGTAACAATCAGTACATTCCTGGTTCTTTAGATTCATGTTGTTATTTGCACCTAGGAGCCCCAGTCTCGGGCCAGGACAAATGCATCTTCTTATGATGTATTTTATGTTTCTTAGTTTTCAACCTATCTTGCCCAATCTGTCATAATTTTCTCCAAGGCACAGTTTGCCATTTGGACTTCTCATGTGACCATTGGTATTATAAACTGATATTCAGCATTTGAACTCGAAGCAAAGGTTCCCTCAGAATTCAGTCATTTTTTAAAGCTTAGGAAATACTATGAATACATTGTGAAATTCACTCGTATGTAAAGATCCAGCCCAATGCAACACCTAAACCCGGTGCTGAGGCTTCCGTGAGACATAAATTATGCATGAGAACATAAGACCTGTCATATTGGGGCAGACCATGGTCCACCTTGCCCAGTTTGCTGTTTCCAGCAGTGGTCGATACCAGAGCTTCAGGGGAAGTGTACGGAAGAGGGCATTTTTGGAATGATCCTTCCCTGTCTTCCATTCCTGGCTTCTGGTAGTCAGCGGTGCAGGGTTGTCCCGAGCCTGGTGTTGATCTTGACGAACCTATCCTCCATGAAATTATTCAGTTCTTTTTTTGGTCCCAATTATATTTTTGGCCATCACAACGTCCCATGGCAATGAGTTCCATTGGTTAGTTGCATGTTATGTGAAAAAAATACTTCCTTTTGTTTGTATTAAACCTGATGCCTACTAATTTCATTGGGACCCTTAGTTTTTGTATTTACTTTCTCTACACTATACATGATTTTATAGAGCTCTGTCATATCCCCCTTAGGTGTCTCTCTTTTCTAATCTGAACACCTCTAATCTTTTGTGTCTCTCATCATATGAAAACACTTCCATACCTTTGATTGCATTTGTTGCCCTTCCCTGAACCTTTTACAGTTCCAAGACCTTGTGTGCTGGTTCTCTGCACAAAGGTGAATTTCATCCTGTATACATAGCAGATGGGTGCATAGGATGAAAAATCATTGAAAGTCATCCTCTGAAGGGAATTCTCTAGAAAACTATCATCTCTATTACTCAACGAGGGATGTACCAGCTGTGCTGAAATGTCAAAGGGTTTGCACAGCTGACTAGTTGCTGAAAACGGAACATGGCAGCATCTCCATAAATTCTCTTTATCCAGCCAAGTGCGGCAGCTTAATATAGACTTAGCAAAATCTTTAGTCCCACTGTCTCTCTCACGCATTTAGATCAAGCACTGCCACGGATCATGACAAAAACGTGAACGTAGGGATTTAATAGCGTGTAATACCATTAGTAGCACAGCATTTTATACGTTTGTTTTCTGTAGGTTTAAAAAAATGTCTGAATTCTGCCAAAATTCTGATCAAGAAGAAGTCAGAATCGAGGACATTGATGAAGATGAAATCTTAGGAAACTTATCCCCTGAAGAGCTGAGGGAGCTCCAGTGTGAAATGGAAGTCATGGCTCCGGACCCGAGAGTCCCCGTGGGAATGATACAGAAAGATCAGACTGAAAAACCTCCAACGGGAAACTTTGATCACAGATCTCTTATTGAACACTTGTATTGGCAGAAGGCATCAAGACGCATGCTAGAAGATGAGAGAGCTCCCGTCAAGCTCTTGCCATCTGAGGTAATAAGCGAGAATCACAACTGTTTGTTATGCATCTGCTGTAAGATTTATTGTAACAGTATCTTGCCAAAGAGCAGTGCTTTGATAATAATAGGTTTGATTCTTTTGTCTTCTTCTCTGACAGTTCCTTCTGCAAATTGAAACCCAGCGCAGTGAATTTAAACTCAGTCAAATCTTGTTTCAGAAGTCTCTATAGCTATAGGATCTAACTTGAAAGATTACCCCAGGGTTTTTATTTTTACGTTTCTCCCCTAAATCATTAGTTATGCTTTCAAACGTAAGAAAATTAAATTTTTATTTTGTTGAAACCTATGACTGAAAAAATGCCATATAAAAGCAAATCAGAAAATATAACTGAAGCTTTTTATTTCTCCATAACATACATAAGACTATATATTTTGGCTAGAGTAATTTGCCCTTATAACCTTAATATAATTAGGAGGCCATAATAAACTCTAAAATTAGATAATAAGAGTAAGAATTAATAGAACTTAATGTCACACTGAAAATGTCTGTCTTTTTGACTGAGTTATACTCCAAGCTTCATGGGCCAAATACTCAGCAGATGTAAATCAGCCAAATTAATGGAACTACGCTGATTTACAACAGCTGAGGATCCAATTGTATGTCTTTTCATAGGCTGTGATTCAAGAGTCCAACCCCATTCAGCCATGCACTTAAGCACATTCTTAAGTCCTATGGACTTAAAGTTAAGCACCCACATAAATACTTTGCTGAATTAGGGCCATAGTCTTTATGCAGGTCAAATTCCCACTGAATACAAGGGGAGTTGTGCCTGAGTAAATACTTCAGGATTAGGATCTTTCGGCATTTTAAATGACTCAAGGGAGAAACATGGTGTGACTTTTTACCATCAGTCCAATCTTATAGAAGATGGTTGTATTCTAGTACATGGCAGTACAGGATACCACTGAATTCCACTAACAGTTTTCATGTCGCAGTAGCTCTTTACAGAGAAGATAAGCTGGAGCTTTATCATTCTTGGCCTCTGACAGGTTCATATATAAATGTGCTTCTGTTTATGCTTTGGGATGTCGACGGCTATTGGGGTTTCTTAAACTGCTGTTGTATGAAGTAAAGATGGGCCTGAGTTACATGGTTTGGATCCAGATTTGAACTGTTTCAAAGTTTAGGGTTGTTTGGTTCATTCCCAGCTCTGCTTCAAGTTAATTCCATACTCAGATGCTGAAGGGTTCATTAATACAGCCAACAGATAGTGATTTGTTTGTATTTCAGCATCTCCCACATCGTCAGTTCAGAACTTGACCAACAGCAACCTTCACTGTTACAAATGAGAAATGTAGATAAATGTCACTGTGGTCCCAATCCTGACCTCAGTGGGGCAGGATCACCACCAATATCTGTATCTCCTACTCTTGTACCTTCAAAGGGCCAGATCCTGCACTCCTAATTTTATATATAAACTCTCACTAGAGTCCTTTGGAGTTTTAAGCTGAACATGGACTCTGAGATCAGGCCCTCTGTCTCATTACTTACTAACAGCAAGCTACAGATTAAGTGAAATGAGTTCTGAGTAGTGAAATCAAATTCTTTTACCCTTCATGACTAAGGGACAAGAAAATTAAATTTTACTTGACATGGACCTTCAGGGAAAGTGGCTAACCTTTCTGGCAGAAACCGAGCAGAGGCCAAACATGAACTCATTACTGAAGCTAAAAGCACAGACCTTGCATCAAGCAGTGTTCAGAGACCACCTTCCCACCCCCAGAACACAAAAACAATTGAGCTAATATTCACCTACGTCCCCAGTGGTGCCTCCTGATTGCTAATGCTCTATACTGAAGCCCAGACTTCTAAGGCTTGGACACTAATAGTTCTACCTGTTACTATGATGTCTCCTCTTTAGACATCATTAGACTGAGCAACAGGGCCAAGATTTAGAAACTTATCTCCAGCGTTTTTGCTACATGAAAAACAAAGGTTTCCTAGAAATGCAGCAAACAACGCATTGTTACAGCAGAGAAAAGTAGGGCCTGATCTAAATCCCATTGACATCAATAGAAAGATTTCTCTTGCCATGAATAGACGTTACATCAGGAACCAGAAAGAAGCTATTGGCATTCTTAAAGTGTGTATATGAGAGTTTATCGTATAAAAGTAGCTAAGTAAGGAATCCTTGTTTATTCACAGTAGGCCAGAAGTACTGTAAACAATGTTTCTCTTTTTCTAAGAATATTCTCTCCTATATGATGTGGGGGAAAATAGAGTTATGTTAAATCCATTTGCTATATTTTTATTTTCGCATATAAGTCATATACCAAAATCATTTAAAATTATTTTAGCTATTAGCATTTTGTCTTCTTTAGAGAAGCACTACAGAGAAGTGTGAAGAAAATACTGGTGATATTGATGATATTGCTAAGAAAAAAATGGCAGGAGATACCACAGAAGCAGACCAAAAAGAAACATATTACAGAAATGAACACGTTGAACAAGCAAAGCCCTGTTCAGCACAACAATTGGGAGAAACAAATGAAGACAGAAGCTATAAAGAGACAGAAGATGATGAGGAGGAGGAGGAAGATGAGGAGGAGGAGGAGGAGGAAGATGAGGAGGAGGAGGAGGAGGAAGATGAGGAGGAGGAGGAAGAGGAGGAGGAGGAAGAAGAAAATGAACAAGAATCAAGAATGAAGAAACCATGTGGAGACAAAAACAGCAACAGTGATCAGATAACTAAGAAGCCGTGCACGGAATCAGGGGAGATTCCAGAAAACCAAGAGAAGAAAGTATCAAAACTACTTCTTCCAAAGAAATTAGCTGTAGATACTAGCTTCATTAAGTTAAGTGCGAGACCTTCAGGAAACCAAACCAATTTAGATGACAGCTTGGAGAAGGTCCGGAAAAATGATCCACATGTGAAGGAACTCAACCTGAACAACATTGAAAACATCCCAAAGGAAATGCTGGTGGACTTTGTGAATGCAATGAAAAAAAACAAGCACATAAAAACATTTAGTTTAGCCAATGTGGGAGCTGACGACAACGTAGCTTTTGCTGTGGCCACCATGTTACGTGAAAACAGGAGCATCACTACTCTAAATATTGATTCAAATTTTATCTCAGGCAAGGGAATCGTTGCTATCATGAGATGTCTGCAATACAATGAGACGTTAACTGAACTGCGTTTTCACAATCAGAGGAATATGTTGGGCCATCAAGCTGAAATGGAAATTGCCAGACTTCTGAAAGCTAACCCTAAGCTGCTGAAGATGGGTTATCACTTTGAACTTCCAGGTCCCAGGATGGTTGTTACCAATCTGCTCAGCAGAAATCTTGACAGACAAAGGCAAAAAAGGCAGGAGGAGCAAAAACAGCAGCAATTAAGACAGCAGAGAGAGTTAATAGCCATGCTAGAAAATGGGCTAGGGCTGCCTCCTGGAATGTGGGAAATGCTAGGGGGACCAATGCCTGATTCAAGGATGTGTGGCTCAATCCAAGACCCCAAGCCAGCTGTCCCTAAAACTATGCCAATGAGCAGGAAAAATGAACATGCAAGAAAGCCAGCAGCCCCTGAACAAAAGAGCAGTGAGGAACCTGCCTCCTTCAAAACAGTCAAACTAAAGAGAACTCAACGCAAGCCCACAATACCCGACTACGTGGAACCAGTCGAAAAAACCAGCATCAAAGACGTGATCAAGACGCTTAAACCAGTTCCAAGGAAACGACCATCTCCTCTGGTTGAGATCTCCCCGAGAGATAAGCTATTAAATGACATTCGTCAGAGTAACGTCGCTTATCTTAAACCAGTAAGTCGATATGAAACAGAATTGTAGCAAAAGGGAAATATTTCAGTCTTTGTAATTTAGTGTAAATCAAATCAAATATTCTATTTTAAGGGCTTCCACAAAAACATCTACAAAAATTGTGGGGATATTTAGCTGCAGACACATAAACATATGTTGCATGAAAGCTGGCATTTTTGTGAACAGATTTTGAGCATTTCTATATGTTTATATATGCACAACTGCAGACTTTTGCACAGGCAAATTAATGCAACCACAAATTTTGCAGGTGCATTTGTTAGTGCCTTGTGAAGATGTGGCCAGTAGGCTTTATGAATAGATTCATCATCATTTTAACATTAAGTACATTTGTATTATGAAATTTTGATAAAGGGTTTGTTAGGCCTGGTCTATGCTTACCTGGCGATTCGGCGGCAGTCAACAGGAGTTATGCAAGCTATGCTTGAGTAACTCCCGTCAACTGCTGTGCTTCCCTTCTGCGCGCCATCTTCACTGAACTGCGCCAACAGGAACCGTGATCCTGGCGACACAGCGCTACGCCTCTTGAGTAGTTGGATTAACAGTGTCAACTTCTGGGTCGATTGAGTGTGTCTTCACTGACCGCTCAATCGATCCAGATAGTTCATCTGATGGTGGTGACTTTGCCCTTAGTTGCCTCCTGGGCCATTATGAGCTGTTAGATGAATTCATATTTTAATTCATACGTCACATTTCAATAATGACCAACCACAGTTTTATTTCAAATGTGAAGAAGATCAAGCCCAATTGGAAATCCTTATATAGGAAAAACTCCCACTGAGTGTTCCTTTAGCAAGGATGGCAGGGCCCAAACCAGTATTTGCCCATAGAATGAGATTTTTTATGCCTAATTTCAGCTCATAACTAGACAAATCATAAACCACTGTAAATAGTAGTCAGTGAAATGGTACCATTGACACCAAGTCCTAAAGGGAGATTTCAAACCTCTGTATGCTCTCAATCATAAAGGTAAAAGATAAGGACTTTACCCAATAGATAAGCATGTGCACGTGTATGTTTGTGTTTCTTTTAGGATGTAAATAGTTGCAAGAATGATCTATTACTAATCTTCTGAACACTATACAGAGTCCTAAAACAATTTATGGCCAATCCTATGAGGTTCTGAGCCTCATATTAATAATACTTATCTAGCACTTTTCATCCATAGATCTCAAAGCCCCTTACAAGGTCAGATTGTTATCCCCATTTCACACTGGCAAGGATTATTCAAAGACTGATTTAGCTGCAAAGAAAGGCAGTCTTCAGGACCTCTTCTGATTTTTTAGAATGGTGTATAAGTGTTGCATTCTGGATGTTGTTATGCTGTCTGGAGTGGCTCACAGTTGTGAGTGCCAACCTCTGGTCAAGGCAGGCACCCCAAACGGCTGGTATATTCTATGATTAGATTTCACCAAGCCACTGACAGATGTGAACTGGATCACTGTTATCAGTCTTACCATGGAGACACAGACAGCCCCCTTAAACTCTCCAGCTTGTCTTGCCACTCAGACAAACTGGACTTTGTGATAAAAGGTTATATAAACCAAACATCACATCACATGAGGTTACTCCCAATCCCAAAGGATCAGTCAGTTACCCCAGATCAATTTGGTACTCTGGATCGCACACCAAAGACACCGCTGGCAGCCAATTCTCAGTAAACTAACAAAAGATTTATTAGCTAAGAAAAGAAATGAGTTATTGAGAGGGTAAAGCAGGTAAAATACATTAATAGGTGAGTCAAAGTTTGTAAATCCAAAATGCTGAGAGATGTAGTAATCTGCTAATTTCCCCAAAATCTTCCAGGGTTACCCAGAATAACTCTGGGGATCTCCATCTTCTTGTCCAGATATTCCACCTTGTTAGATCCAGAGATCAGGATTATTCCTTTGAATCAGTATTTATAGTTTCTGCTCACAGAAGACAATCTGAACAGTGTCTTTATCCACATTGGCCAATGAATTCCCACTGTTGAACACAATGGCCCTTGCTTTGAAGTTAGCACTCTTCTTCATTCACATTTCCAATGCTCCAAATCGCATGTGATGGGTAATTTAATTACAGAGAAACACACAATGTAAAAAGTAATGCAATAGCAAACAAGAATCTTTCATTAGTTTTCATGAAGTTTACACATCAAGTACATGCTCATTTTAATACTAACACGCACTTTTGATCTAGGGTTAACTAGTTACAGGGATGTACATAATATAACATGATAGCAATCAACGGGTTATGCATAAGTGAGAACAATGCCATTAATGTTTCCTTTGAACTAAACGAACACACCAGATCACACTGATTACACTACCTTTTGACACTACTTTGATTTCTATTAGCATATGAGTGAGTTAGCCTGCAGCCCTGTCTTGAGCAGGCACCAGGGTAGACAGCATTACAGATGCATCATATGAATAATAAATAGAGGGCCTACTTTTCAGTACATTGAGCAGCATAAATAACAAAGGTCCACACATGGCATGTCTGGGCAGGGGAAGTTTCCCACCTGGATGTGGGTTCCCATTCATGAACCACCCTCTCACATCCACTGTGTTCTCACTCTCTTTCACTTTCCCCTAAGGGAAATGGTAGAATCAGGTTGGTCTGTAGCTCCAGTAGCATGATATGTGTTTTGGATAGAAATGATTAAAAAACCTAAATATTTGAGAGCTCCAGGCTGCAGTATTGCTTTAAAAAATCATCAGGTAGGCCCTCACAAAATAATGATAGTTTAAAATAATAGATTTGGGTTTTGTTTTATTTGCCTTTTGGTATTTGAGCCTTTAGGAATTGCATTTTCCAGCTTCTCTCCACAACTGAGAGCGATAGAAAAAAAACAACAACCTTAAACTTTTTTTTTTTATCACTTCATAACAAGGCTCCACAAAGTGGGCGCTTTAAGAAAAACACCAAACATCTCAAGAGATGGCCACCCTGGGGTTGGTCTCTGGGTTCTTGCTTTTTATTTTACCATTTTCTTTCCCTCCCTCCAGTTGGGAGAGCTTTTTCTGGCTGGGAGAGCTCAAGCGTCAGCCATGAGAACACTGCAATGTGTGTGCAATGAGGGGGAATGGATTTCCAGGCAAATCTCCTCCTCTCAGTTACAAGGCTGGTCTGGGAACTGCCTACTGGAAAAAGTTGGTGTGCACCAGAGCTATGCCCTCGTGAGGTTTGCATGGCTCAAATATTTTCAGCTGGATCAAGGCAAGTGTGCCGCACCACTTAATCACTGAGGTCAGCCATTGCATTTATATTTAATGACGGAGCGGCAGGGGTGCTGCAGGTGTCATGTCCCAGAGAGGGGATGCGTGTGAGTGCCTGGCTCCTGCCTGCAGACCCTTTTGTCCTCTCTCCCCAGCTTCCAGGGTGGGCATGGCCCTTCTGCAGCCTCTTGACCATGGTGCTACTCCCCTCCTGCTAATCATGGCACCCTGGGCAGAGGCCCACCCACAAGGCCAGTCCTAGCCGTCCCCCTCAGGAAAAAAAAGAGAAAATAAATCAGAATCAGCTAAATTTCCTTTCCTCCTAACTTCGCCTAGCACGCGTAGCTGTTACCCAATATAGGGGAACTATTCTGTGAGCAGCTCTTGTGTCCCAGTGTCTGAGGTGCACGGTTTCCAGGAAGGCACTGGACTGTAATCACTGAACAGCCTACTGTCTACAGCAGAGCGCTGAGGGGCATTTCTAAATGTGCCCCTCAGCCTCGGTCCCCTGCTGTGGCTGCCAGGCTAGTAAATGATCCTGTGGGAAATTAAGGGGAGCTAATGCCCCGTCTAAAACACTGGCCTAGAATGGCCACTGTTTGTAGCCAAGGAAATAGAAAACAGGATCAGGCTCATATTGGAATCCTTTTTCCTTTGCCCCCTTCTGTAATCTAAAGAGGGACCGGACCAAAGTAAAATACCCCCAGGGGACAGGCCATTTTATTTGGATTCAAGGCATATGGGCGCTGTTCTCAACACTGCCACTGACTCTCTGTGTGATCTTGGCACGTCACTTGTCTGCTCTCCAGGGTTTCTGTTTCTCCATTTGTCATAGGGGGATAAAAAGGCTGCCCTCACCTTATAGCGCACTCTGAGATGTATAGGAAAGTGGTGTATCTGGGCTCAGAGTTCCTATTGATTGCTACACGATAATAGCCAACAGCTTTGTGAATTCTAAGTGAGAATGAAGTGCCAGGAACTCCTTAACCATTTTATTCACAGGATTTCCTGTTGCATTTTTAGTACTTTGATGTTACTGTCTGATTGTAATAACCACAGTTATTTTTGGATAGAAGAGCGGGAAGCCATAGTTTCCTATTACTTACACGTCATCTTATTGGTCTTGTACAGGTGCCACTGCCAAAGGAGCTAGAGTAAAGCACCAAGATTCATGTGAAGGAAACAACTTGAAATAAAGACACTTCAACTTTCACTTCAAAGGATGCTTTCTGCAGAAGCCAGGTGGTAGATATGAACGTGTGGGAGCAATGCGTGTAATATGCAGTCGGTTTATACAATGATGAAAAAGGATGGAATGGAACAAGTCAATGCTAAAAAGATTTCCATCAGCTGTCAAATAACGATGATGCCTTCGTATAATCTCTGTCTGCCAGTTGGATTCTAGTCTCCAATTTGTCCAGGGATATTTGCCCAAAAGTGTCAATAACTTGACAGTTTTTACAGATTCGGTCCGTGCGCCCTACTGCTTACATGGTACTTTCCGCTCTTAAATGCTCCTATGACACAATGCTGTAGTGTGACTTTTCTTCTTTATATACACATTTTTTCTTTACCCTGCTGTATGCCACTGCTTTTTACAACAAGCACATGTAATTTCTAGCTATACAACTTAATATTTTCAGTTCAGAATTACTTTCATTCTTAGACTGAGGAAACATTAACACACACACACACAATCATCTAGGAGAGAGAGCACCGTGTGCATTTCTTCCATAAACTGCAGTACTCTTAACAAAATGGCTGCCATTTACGCATCCAGGTAGAGTTCTTAGAATCTCAACGCCACAGTATACAGGAGAAGAAAAAGTTGTTTCAAACTTTATTCCGTAGAATGTGTTCTGACCCGTATTATATGGGGTTAGCACTTACCAATGACAAGGTGCTGTTTTGGGAGCTGTGCCATCTTTAGTTGCCTGCCAGATTCATTCTGTCCTTGCTCTAAACCTGAACTGTTTCTCCACCCCCTTTGCTTGAGCCAAACATTGCAGTCACCTTCTGAGAATAGAACTAGACTAGGGCAGGTGTCCTTCAGTATTACTGATTAACGGGCCAGAGGAGGTACTGGTGAGTATCCTAGGGGCCTTGCCCCCTTCCCTCTGCTAAGTAAAGAGTTTGCTAGTCGGAGGAAGGAACATGAATTGCTTGCATGGCAATGGCAGGGGAGAGCTGAAGGTAACTGCACTTGCCTATCCTTGCACAAGCTAATGGTTCTTAATGATTATGATGGAGGCAAATACTCTAAATGGCCATGGCCCTGAGCTGTGACTTTATAAAATCCAAATCCTTCACCAACTCCCACAGAATATGCTTAGGAAAGGAGGGTTACCTCTGATTTTGGGGAAAGTCTCTCTCCAAAAGCATGTGAAAGCCTCCTCATTTCTCTCATCTTTAATGAAGCCTCCTTTTTCTGGATGCTTTCCCTTGATACAAGGCGTGCAGTTGTATTTCCTCCCCCCACGTCTGTTTGTACCAGCTTAACCACTCTTTCCCTCTTGTTGGTAACTCTCTCTGCTTGATTCCTTATCTGGCTCCATAAAACTTCACCCAAACCAGTCTGACCAAGTCCGTTAATGGCCTCCTCCAACAGAGTTGAAGACATGCTATTTTCCCCGTCTTGGTCTACCTGCTCCTGTTGCTCTGGTTCTTGTCTATTTGACTGCATGTCCTTGGCCATCCAATAACCTGACATCTCCTTTCAGCATCTCCTTTGGTTGCTTCTCATCCTAACCTTGTTGCTCAATCTGATCTCCAGGGCACCCATATAATTCTTCTGAGAGCCAGCTGGCCCCATGGATAAAAGATGGGGAAGGAAATTCTATGGAGAAGAGGCTTGAATCTGCTATTCTTGATGGCATCAACCCAACCCTTGCATGTGACTGCAGGAGAGGTCAGTCGCTGTGGCCATAGGAAAGGTAGTCAGCCTCCTTCCTCTAGTAAGTAACTCAGCCCACTTCCCACCTCTTTAAGAGGCCACTTACAGTTAGTGCCAGGCCCTAACAATGTACACCCAACTTTTACCTTCTGTACTTCAAGGCCCAATGGATCCTGCTATGACCAGAAACAAAAACTTTGCTCTTTCCTCTCCCCCTCCCTCCAAAACCTGGTACCGATATCTGCAAATCAGGATTTTTGTTAAGGTAGAGCCTGTCTCATCTTGTAGAGACCCTTTGAGGACATAGAGCTGTTTACTTCTTTTGAGTTTGAACAAGAGCTGCCACCTTGGACAGAAGGCAGGTTGTTACTCTGTGGCACATCCTGTGCTGATTTACTCCCACATGGTTTGCAGTTGCATTAAGGGTTTTGTTTTTAAAGTTGGGAAGGGAAGGTAGAAGTCATCTGTCTTCAAGCTCTATCTACATCCTTTGGTCCTAGACGGCTAGAAAGTGAAAATTATTATTCTCATCTAGGCTGCTGGGGTTTGTACATGCAAGTTGCAGTTTTTGTGGAACTGGCTCTTAAAAAAAATCTTCCACCATGCCAGGTGTCCAATTACTGAAAAAGTTATTGGTGTAACAACTCTGCCTCCCCCCCCCCCCCAAAAGAACAAAAACCACACACCCCTAGGCAGCATTCAGCCTGCTAAGCATACCATTCCTCAACTATCAATAAAGCAGGTCAAGAAGTAGCCCTCTACTCTCTTCACCCCCTGAAAGACAGATATCCAGTGCTCCATGCAATGAGTCACTAGGGCGTATTCAGACTCAATTCCCTTTTTAAAAGGAGAAAAGACGACCCACACATCATTGTGTTGTGCTTTTGTTGAAGCAGTGACCATAGTTCAAAAACCAAAAGTTTGGAATTCAGACTACTCTGGGTCAGCTGGACTGCAGTTTTTGTAGAGGAATGTGATCTTGATTAAAGCTCATTTTTCTGCATGGATTTGTTTAAAAAAATGAAATAAAGGCACTCTGTTTTATCAATTGTTACAGTTTATTCACAACTAATTTTTAAAATTCTATAATGTAGCCATATTCATGAAGTCATAGGCCAATCTCTCCAGTAAGTGTAGCAAGAACTACTCATCAAAAGCCAAGAATGCACTACAAGAAAGAAACAGGTCATGGCTTCTTACCCTGGAATATACATGTACAGAGTTTACAGACAGAGCCAATAAATACTGATCACTAGAACATTTGTATGGAATAAGGGGTTCTGACTCCTAAACAATTCATCTTGAAGAGACTCCGTGTGTGAGAGCACATCTATCTACACAAACTTTGAAGAGGTTTTTGGGTTATCTGCTATACCTGCCATATAAATAGAGTCAGTTATAAATATTTCATAAAAAGGAGCACAGATGCAAGAGGGATGGTTGCACACTATGTTAATCTGCATAAGCTTTTCTTTGCATAAGGTTCAGGTAGCAGAGACTGCAGTCTAGCTGATGTTTACTGAAGATGCTTGTAACAATTGCTTTGAAAAAGTAATTTCTTGCATGAATTTGGAAATGGTTCTAAGAATGTAATTTATTTATAAGCCTGAAATCTAGTCTTGTTTCCCTCAAACAAACAGAGTCACACATGGAATAAGTTTGCAAGATGTAGGTTTTAGCCAGTGTCTGTTTTCCAGTTGAAATAAATCAGCACAATTTAGACAACAAGTCCTAAAAATCTTGAGGGACTTTTTTTTTTAAACATACACCAAACACACACCAAAAAACTTGTAAGTGTGAAATCCTGGCTCTTTTGAAGGCAATGGCAAAATTTCCATGGCCTTCAATAGAGCCAGGATTTCATGGAGACATTTAAGGCTCACAAGTACCTTCAGAGACATACACCTCTCCTGCTGAATTCAGTGACATTTGCACAGGTGTGTTGTGAGCAGAGATGGACAATGGGGCTATATAGTTGACGTATGTTGCCCATTTAGACTTGGGTCTCCTGCTAAAAGATATAGTTCAGTTTATAAACAGACTAGGGAGCATGTCAGGTGAGGGAGAAGTTGATGCACTCTGGTCAACTTACTTTCCATTTCCTACTTCAGATAGCAAGGTGGTTTGACTATAGCCCGCTCAAAAAAAAAAAAAAGTTAATAGGGCGGCACATCCCTTCAAGGTCTTTTGGAAGTGTGTGTGGGGGGAGGGGAAGGGCCATGAAATGAAAAAAAGTTGGTTGGCAGAGCTTTCTGCCAGTCTTAACTTTGCCAGATTGTCATGACATTTTTAGACACCTAGTAGTGCACTGAACAAGCCCCCCGCCCCAAACCCATCATCCCAACAAAGTGCATTATAAACACTTAGCCAGTGTCATGTTTAACAAACTGGTTCAAAGACTGCAAGTCATGTTTGGTTTTTTCCCCCCAGAAAAAACACAAACCAGTGCTTTAAACAGTGCATGTGTGTCTAAGACATTTTGCCATATTATAGAAAGGGGACTCTCCTCCGCACTCTTAGAGGAACTTTCTATACCTGTACCTTGCCACTGTCAATCTGGTCGGTACGTGCAGCTCGCAGACAAACTGAAAACAAGCTTTGACGAGAGTAAATAGCAACTAAATTCCTGCAACAGATAAGAAGGCCATGGGAGATGCACATTACTCCTTCACTTTAGCAATGTAATCAGCCAGTTTAGTGATGTTCTCTTCCTGCTGTTCAAGAGCATCAAGTACTATGCCCATAGGGGTCTTCTTCAAACCTATTCCTTCCATTTTATTCTCCAGTTTGTTCTTTATGTTCCGAAGCCTCAGAGACGCATGGATAAATGTCACTAAGAACAGAAACACATTTGTTAACCGACCTTTCTGCATTTAATACCTAGCTCTTTAGTACTCTTCCTCTGTACCTCTCAAAGCACTTTGAATGAAGTCATTGCTCCTTTCGAAAGGAGCAGGCATCCAAAAATAGGAAGCAGGAAGTCTAACACATTGGTACTGATATGGTCGCTTAAGTCGTCATGTAAGTACAGCCTATCTCCAGTATAGTTCGTTCTTAAAAGGAAAAAACTAGATTTCTTCAAGGCTGTAGTAAGTGAAACTTTAAATCAGTCTTGGACAAATTTTTAAAACCTCAAATTATATATTTTAAGTGACACTAAGAGCCAATTAAGACTTAACAGACTTGAGCTTTTACTTTTAGTCATGGGGTGGGGAGACTGTTATACTTACACAGTAGAGGAAATGTTATCCCAAATATGAACACCATGACACCTCCAAAATAGGATATCAAGAAGTAGCTAGACAGCAGGATAGCTACCACAAACGCAGTTGGGTACTGCTTCTTGAACTTGCGAAGGATGTCTTTGTTGTGTGAGGCCCACACAAAACCTGTGAATACCAGCACTACAACAGTGCCACCAAGGATCATATTCAGTGGGCTCAGAAATCTGGGGAGAAACCAAGGGAAAGTGTTTGAGCAAACTCTTCGTTACATAATGTAAGTTACGCATTCAGCTGGAGCGTCTCAATTCTACAGGTGGAAGAATGGAGACCTTTGACAAGGCCTATGCTTCAATGCCTCAAAACCCTCAGGTCATGCTTTGTTTGCATGACAACGTTGTCATGTAGAGACTAACTTAAGTGCTGTGCTGCATTAGTATTGTTTTAATGTGCATTTTACACACACT
The DNA here is from genome assembly GCA_007922155.1 of Mesoclemmys tuberculata. Lineage (NCBI taxonomy): Eukaryota > Metazoa > Chordata > Testudines > Chelidae > Mesoclemmys > Mesoclemmys tuberculata. The sequence goes on from ML677027.1 coordinate 7,813,612, forward strand.
ATTCTCTGGTTTTTGGAGATCAGTGCTCATGAAAGCAAGGAACTTGTCTGGCCAGAATCCTGACTGGAACCACTGTCAACACATCTAGCCACCACCCACCCATTTCACTCCTGGGCCTTTGTTGAGCTGCATCTGACAATCATGCCAGAATGTGTGATGACCTAGTACTCACCGGGACTTGTCTTTCCCACTTGTGGCTTAAAACAGGATCTAACTAACTCTTCACAGGTGAAAACAGCAATTCTCCACTGTACTGCTTTGATCCTTCAGATAATGGTCTGAACCTTATATTTCATTTGCTCTTGCCCCTACTATATTGTGCGGAGTGTTACTCTGACTTCTATTTATATTACAAATCTTCAGATACAGTAAGTGTAAGAGAAGAGATGCAAAGGTATCAGTATCAAAAATCAGGACGTTCTGTATCCCCATGAAGGTCAATTACTTTCGTCAGCATGAAGGAAGTGTGCATGTCTCAGGGCCAGAAGGAACTAGGGCTTAGGACAGACATCCTGCTGGGAAGCTGTAGGAACAGCCAAGTTCGGCATGAAAGCCAAGACTGGGGTTTAAGGTCCTGTTTCCAGAGACAATGACACAGATGACACAGGACAGACCTGATGGAATTAAGATCAACATGACTGAATTAAGTTCAATACCTTGCAGGGCCCACTGTATTAAATACACAATTATTTGTTTGTTATTGCAAGCCTGCATGTAATGTTGTATACGCTCATGCGCTTCCTCTGGTTATCAGCCCTTTGAGGCCACCCCCTGGAGAGGTTTGCATTAATAGTTCCAATTAGATTCTACAGGACCAACAGACAAAGGATTTTTGGATAAATAGCCTGGTTTTAAACTGGCTCAGGGCCTTTTATCTATTCCAGCACACAGACAGGACCCCTGGTCAGCTGCGGGCCCCAAGCCTTAGGAAGAGTGGAAGAACTTTGGCCTACTGAAGCCCCATAAAACTGAGTGCTAGTTCTGAGGTAAGACTTAAGAATTTGTGACCACAAGAGGGACCTCTTGCCAGTGCTGAAACGTCTCCAACATGGGCAAGGGACGCTCTGGTACACTTATTAGCATGTGTGTAGGTTCTTATATTGTTCAATGTTTTCTAGATGATCTTACACCGCAAGAATACATCCCTACCATAGCAATTCCAATATTTCAGGCCATAGTTCATCTCAGGCATAACCAGATGCCATGTCAAAGCTAAGTGACCAGCTCACACGAACACCAGCAATAATCTCAGCTTATCACCTTGGGCCACTGCTGTAACATGTGAGCATGCATAGTCGGTCCTTAACATGCAACAAAACCAAAACCCAGAGCCATTTCACACCCACTATCTAGTTACATTGGCAGTATTTGTAGCTGCTATCAATGCAAAAGGGTTCTTTTGGAAGGGAAAACTAACAGGAGTTGTTTCAGACAAAAGTGGTCTCCAGTTTCCTCTGTAGGCCAGCTGTCCCAACAAGGATGGGACAACTGATTGAAAATAAAAAACCACAGGGAGCTGCCCACCTGCCCCTGTTGCTCATGTCTGAGCTGCAACATGGCACACTGGGCCTCTGGTGATAGGGATGTTGCAAACAGGCCTGCCCTATCACTCATTGCAGTCAGCCACAGACTATATTTAGGTTAAAACAGCCTCAGGCTTCCAGGCTGGAAAAAGTGACTGTTACTCTGTGCAGAAGTTATTTTAAATCTGTGCTCTATTGCAGCAGAATTTGTGATCAGACTCCACGAGTAATTCTAGTATTTGTTTCTCAACTAGAAAGTGCCTGTAGCATTTAAAAAAAGTCTAAATGCACTCCTTGTGGAGGGGACAGGGAGGATTAACCTTGATACCTTCTCTGAGAAATGACCAGGTCTGTTGAATAGTTTGCTAGTAGCTATGTCATCAGATTTGGGAGTGGGCATTCGAGCCTCATCCCAAAGTTAACTTGGCTACAAATGTTTGATCTATTCCAGTTCAACATTCAAAGGCTTATTTATTTATTTTCTCCACTTTGAGTTTGGAAGTCACTTCCTCCTAAAAACACAACTATATTTTTATCCATATTTACAGGTAGTTCATGCAAAAATTCTCTGCTTCACAGGTTTAAAAGTTGTATTCTAGGGAGTTTGTGCAGTTGGAAAGAGCTCTCTGGATGAAAGAGAATCTGAAGTACATGTTTTCTGAAGTGGGATGAATTGCAACGGGGGGGGGGAGCACGAATCACACAAAGAAGCAGTGAGTACAAGTACCAAATGAGATCATTCAGAGCCATATGAAGGCAGATTAGTGGCAACTGCTACCCAAAGAACATTAATGTTGATGTTGTAAGCCACCTGGTTCAAATTCCACAATGCCACTGAATTCAATTTTGGTTTTTCTGTTTTTGCACCGTTATCCCCAGAACCTTGTTCTGAAAAGCTAGCTGCATTATGCAGTCCTGTTTCTCACACTGCATTGCCTGTGGGGCCTACAGCAGGCTCATGCTCACAAGCAATACCGGCCATCAGAGAGAAGGAATCAAGTGCTACCATATTTCATGAAGGCTGCATTCTGCTCCATGAGAGCAGAATTCAGGCTTGTGATCACTGTTACTAGATATCCTCTATATTTAATGCACTCCCTGTTTTAAGGAAGGGGTGAAGAAATGCTCAGACAATCCTAGTTTTCCAGATCGAACTGTTCGGGAGCAAACTATTCAGTTTTCAAGTTAGTCCAAGATATCCGAGAAAGTGACAAGATGATCATGGAAACGGAGTGCAGTGAGGCTGACTCACCTTAGGTTTAACTTAAGTACTGTATTTTGGAGCATAAGTTTATTCGGGTTCTTTGCAGCATTTATCCAATACCAGGGACTGGTGAAAATGGAGTCTGAGAGGACTTCCTCCCAACACAAAGGAGAATAAGTTAGTTGAATAAATTGAGAGGCTCAGAATCTCTTTCCCAAGGCCCAGATTTTTCTCTTTTACATCATTAAGATCTGAAGCATCTCCTCTGATACCAGGGCTATCCACACAAAATTATCAGAATCTGCCTCTGAGATGAACTGCATGAGCCGGCACCACTGCTTGTCTGTCTGTAGAATGGCAGCCGTGTGCTAGAGGAGCCTTACACTAACACCCAATGAAACATGAGCTGCACTAGTGAATGATAGCAGGGTGTGAATTAGGGCCCAGTACAGCTGCTCATTATTAAGGTAAGGAGGCTCTCAAACCAGGCACAAAAGCATGCAGCACTAGTATCTGAGAATAGGAGTTATTTTGATCCATATACAGTCTCTTAAAACTGTGTCCTGGAAGTTCCCCTGCCACATCACAGTAAGTAGGTTCTGGCCTTGCTTATTTTAATCACGGCCTTAGTGACTTTGCAGCCCTCTCGTCTGAAGCCTTCCAAACTTGCAGCGAGACTAGGTAAGTGAGCAGATGTAAGTTGATAAACCTCTACAGGGGAAATTAACTGTAATTAGGAAGTATATTAGGCATCTCAAACTTTTTTTTAAAAAGACATCTAATGGGACAGCAGCACTGCAGCAATTTGAGTTTCAGGTTGCTCAGACAACTTGAAAAGTAGAAGCTTGGGAAGAAGGCAACAACTGGTTCTTGTTTCCCAGAGAGAAGTTAAGTCAGGAATAACCGGGTCAAGAGGAAGTGTGAAGAGTACAGAACCAACTGCATGCTAATTGACACTGTATCGCACTGGTTTCTGGGATGGAGGCGGAGTGAGCCCGAGATCCAGGTCCAGCAGAGAATGGATGCGACAAATCAGCAAGGAAAAGCCAGACATCTAGAGATTAATTTCTCTGTCTCCTCATGATTACAGCAAGTACCCCACTGACTCCTCTGAAATAGTATTTGCTCTCATACAAGGTACAGTGAGACAGAATACAAGAAAACTAATATGGGAACTGACTCATTTGTGCTTTCAGGCTGGTAAGTCTGAGTGAAGGGTGAGGCAGAAGTCAGGGGTCAGGCACTATTCTCAGTGAGCGCCATGTGGATTCAGTTTGTTGGCTCGTGGTGAAGTGTGACACTATTGGATCCAGACTGATAGGCTGAAACTTAGTAGTGGTGCACAAGGAATCATGAGTAACTAGGCAGAAGGTATGTCTGACCATTGAGACTAGATTAAAATGAGGTACTGAACTGTTCGAATTCAGGTTTCAAGACTGAGGGCTCACACCATCATAGGCTTCAGGTTAGATTTTCCTATGCTTACACATTGAATTAGATGTGTCTCTCGATCTGAGAAACCCATACCATGCTACCTCTCTTCTTGGTAGCATATTTTCCATAATAGCCAGGTCAAGAAAAAAAGGAAAATAGTCAACTGTATGGAGGGGGATAGTTACTGAAAAACCAGCCAACTGGGCTAAGAACGGAAATAGTCCTTTTGTAAGTAGAGCCAGCACTAGGCAGAAGCAGACTAAGCAATTGCTTAGGGCTCCAAGCAGCTTAAATTCTCCCTACCCCCATTCATTTGTACGTGTTCTGGGGGAAGGGGTCCCAAAAATATTCCTGCTTAGGGCTCCCAATGGGCTAGCATCAACATGGCTTGTAAGTTAAGGATAGCAGAGAGAGCTCCAGTGAGTTTACTCATTTACATGAGCCCAGGCGGAGGGCAGTTCAATAGGCTGGATTGTATCAAGCTTTTAAAGTGGGGATGCTTTAAGAACAGCTAGATTGAGTCTCTGCTTTATTTAGCAGCTGTTGCATCTATCAGCTTGTTTTGCTTTGCATGTGACTTCACTTCAGGAAAGTCCATATAAAAAACACACCTGTAGAACCTGTGTGGTATTAAGTGTAGCTGAACTTTTTGCTAACTGCACCACGACTGACTAGGCTCACTCTCAAACACAATACACTTGTTTAGAGGGAATACGTACAAAAGGACATAGCCATTCTTTAGAGACCCAAGAAGGTGAGGCACATGTACCCCACCCTCCCACACACACCCACCCACCCGTGGATTTGCAGGCATAGTGTGGCTTTACTCACTTGTAAGAAATGAATTATTCCAAGACAGTACAGATCAAATTCTGCCCTCCGTTATACCTCTACAATCTCACTGAAGCCAGTACAGTTTGCATAGGTTTAATGGATGATACAATTTGGTCCTGCACATTTCAGTAAGCATGAGACTAGGGATGATAATGCCAACATTTGAGTTGCCACAGAGGTGTTGCTACTGCGGGAAATAAGTCTATTTAACATGTCAATAACCCCTAGCATCCCAAGATCTCTAAGATATTCACAAAATATGAAGAACTGCTTCTGAAGTGCCCTCTAGGAATAGAAACCCAAGAGACTAAATTCCTATGTCCCTCTGCTACAGACACTAGACACCATTCCCTTGTACGCTTCCCAGAATTTTGTTCTGCCATGTCTAGAGGCTAATATTCAACATAGATCTTTTTTAAGTAAAGAAATGGCACTGTTGTTCATGGTCACCGTTTTTATCCTTCCCATGATTTATAACCCAACTCCTCCAAGCATTAAAAATTAAGTGCCATTTTGCTGCTTTGGAGCGCTACCCTTGCATAGGGCATTATTCCAACAATATCAATCAGCTAGTGGGGGGGGAGGGGTGAAGGGAAGAGAAAAAACTTAATTGTTAATGGCTAATGGCTGTGCAGTAAGCTAATGGGATTCTAAAGAAGAGGAAATCAAAGGGGAGAAGTCAACATTCAGCAGCAAGGTAAGCAGACTATTAAGCTGTATCAGAACAGAGACACAAGATGGGGAGGTAATATCTTTGACTGGACCAACTTCTGTGGGTGAGAAGCAAGTTTTTGAGCTACACAGAGGTATGGGAAATGTACTTTGTGTAAGAGCTAAATACAAGATCAAACAGATAAGCAGTTATTTAGCTCTGGCACGAAGTACATTTCCTCCTACTGAACTAGAGAACAACAACAAAAGGCACAAGAGACAGTTAAGCACCCAATTCCCATTGATTTTAAAGTCCTAATCTGGTATGAAATATCTTGGAATTGCTACAAGGATTCTTAGGAGAGATATACAGCAATATAGCGCCATATTAAGAATAAGTTCAGCCTTGAAAGAAATCAAATTACTGTCTACAATGGTGTTTTAACACAGAGCAGCACTGTAATTCATTCCCACTGGCACTTTTATTGTATACGTAAGCAACTACATTAGCCAAGAAATGTTAGCATCTAGTTTCTGGATTCACAATTTTCTACTTAGTCAGGGAGGAGGAGGCTCACACATGAAAGAATGTTTGTTTTTAAATGCAGTTGTTGTAGCAGTCTTGGTCCCAGGATTTTTTTTTAAATGTCACACAGGAAGTGTGCACATAAGAGGCTGATTACTCAGTGGTCTTTATATTTTGCCATGCGAGACTACCACACATGCATATGTAGCTTTTATAGGATAAAATTAGCATTCAGATGGTAGAGTATCATATGAAGATTCTCTAGTGTACTAGGAGGAAGCTATACAACAGAGATAATAGTGCACTTTTACAGTGTGCTCAGAATGAGGGATACAATAGATATTGCTCCTTATACCAGGTAGTTTGTACTCACTCGAAGTTGAAAAGTTTGAGTTCCATCTTATCAGATGATATTTACAACCATAAAAAGATTTTTTGAATTTTACTAGCAATGTGTAAGATACACAATTCCTAAATAATGCGGATCACACTGCCATACTCCACCACCACAACTGCTACAGTTGTGCTACAGACTTTTACAGTGGAGAGCATAGAAATCATACAGCCCTAGGTTACAAAACACAGCCAATTTGAATGAAATTAGCTAAGGCTACTCGAAAACAGTAGATCATGGGCCAAATTTAGCCCTTCTGAGAGGGAGAGAGAATTTGGCACATTGCAATGCTTTTTGCAGAATCCTGTCCTTATAGCTCCTGTGCAAGTTAAATCTCATCTTCAAAGAGTTTTCTAGAAGGTGAGGTAGAGCTTTGATTCAGCATGGGATTGGTGCCCAGTGAACACTTAAACATGGAGAATGTAGACAAATGACTAAGTCTGTGACATATCAGCAGAGCTTTCTTTAGTTTTCCGGCTCAGCACACTTAGTATTTGAATTGGTGAAGTCAGTCACCATCTGTCCCACATTAAAAAGGACAGCTTTACATAATGCATACTCAGAAGTCTGGGCCTTGGCTTTCCATTAGGACTTGATCCTTGATTAAAAAAATAAATCAGTAGGGGAGTTGCACTGTTTAGATCAATGGCAGCAGGACTGGCACTCCTGGGAAGCAAAGCATTTGTAACTCAGGAGTAAGAAGATCTCAGATTTGCCTTACCCTGGTTTACAACCAATTAGGAACCTGAGGTAGAGAAGAACACCTGGCCAACACAGAGTTGCACTGGTTTATTTAAATGTGTGATGTTGCACCTGTTTAAACTACTTAACTGGTGTCACCACTTCTACATAGCTGTAATGAACAAAGGCAGACTAAAGTGCAGTAAACCAGTGCAGCCCCAAGTAGCCTGCTCACTGGGACAGAGCTGGGAAGACAGCCCAGGAGTCCTGCCTACATCAAATCACTTGAACATAAAACACCCCCCTACTCTTAGATACTACCAACCATCAAGCTTAGAGCAGGCAGAAGGAAAAGATTCTATTCCATGCTGCCAGTTCTATAGCCCTTATGCAAAGGAAAACGTCATGCGCTTATGAAGGACTACTTCACCTCTTGACATCTGATCCAAAGTTCATTGATGCCCATTGAAATAGAGTGTCATCAACTTTTAGGGGGATTCAGATTAGGCCATATACCTTAATAGCCTCAAGGAGTCTGACTGGATGTAGGTTCTTTGCTTTAGCTTGTTTTCATTCTGGTTTGATGTTTTAAATGAACCATCTGACATCTCTACAACATGCTATTTTATATATAGCTCAGGTCTGTCTTTATGTGCCCTGGCTCATAGGCTTAAAGACAGATCTGATTCAGACATATATATATATATAAATAAATAAAGTGAATTGGGGGAAGGGAGGATTAAGTGCTCTGGAATCAGGTACCTGTTGCTAGTTTACCTGCCTGGACATAACTGCAAACACCTTGGCTGGTAGATTAAGATGTTCTCCATTACTACGTTTTGCATCTGCTTCTAAAACACTCTTAAGACAAGTCTTACAGCAGTACTCCAGGGGGAGCCCTAACAAATCTCCATTTCAAAAAGGGGTAAAATATTTATTTTCCATACTTTCTCCAGGAACAGAAGGGCTCTATGGTGCAGTTGTGCCCACAGGGTACACAGATACCGTAAGATTTTGCATGGGGGCAGAGGCGGCAGAAGAGAATCTCAATCCTACTCCTATCAAAATAGGGCTTCCACCACTGACTGCTTTAGGGACTGATCCTGCTCTCCCGTAACAAACCTGGAGCCCTATTCTGACCATAGCCAGACTGGTGCAATACCATGACAGAGCAAAAGTGATCCTCTGCAGTTATATATGTGTATGTTAAAAAACAAAAGAAAAAACACACAAATACACCCAGCAGCCAACCAGACACCCTCACACGCCTTCCACTTTGTAGCTTGCCTGATTCTACCATAGGGCTGGTAAACCTTCAAGCAGAGAAAACAGATCCCTGCAGAGGAAGTGGTATGATTTTTTTAAGAGAAGCAAAGTTATGAAGAGAACTGCACAGCATCCTATTCATAAACTCATTTTTTAAGAGGCTAGGCAAATAAGAGTTTGACTGGATGTTAAGCTAAACTATTTAGATCTTTAAAACAAGCCACTTATATATATACATACATACACACACACACACACACACACACACACACACACACACACTATATATATAGCATGCACACAACAGCAGAGAAAGAAGGAGATGGGGAGGGGAAGGGTGGAGGAGAGCTGCTCTAGGACTCCTTCCACCACACAACTGTGCTGTAAAAAGGAAACCACACCAGCAAACCCTCCCTTGAGTCACACCCTTTTTTTTTGCCAACTCAAACCGGGCAGATGAAACGAACCAACGTCTCTTGTTTAAGTGAGACAAGTATGTTTGCGACCACCCTTAATCGGTCCAGGTTCTTACACGCTCCCTTTGCCCATCCCGGCTCATTCGGGCCTAGGCCTAGCGGGCACCAAAGGAGAGCCCTGCTCTCAGACACCTTTCCGGGCTGTTGCCTGTATAATGGTGCGAACCCTGCATGCCAACAAAACTTAAAGCCGTGAGAGTGAAAGATGGTCAGCCTTTAGACCCCAAACCCCTCCTGCCCCCCCCGGGCCCGGGGGGGGGGGCCCCGCCCCCCTCCCGCCCCCCCGTCTCCTGGACAGAGCGTGTCTGTCTGTTGTCTGTCTGTCTGTCTGCCAGCCTTTCGACCCCCCCCAGCCCGGGAACAGAGGCTCCCCGCCCCCGCGAAGGGGAGGGAAGGGCCCGGGCCCCGCCTCACCCCACGACGGCCACGGCGGCGGCGGCCAGCAGCAGGTAGTTGCTCTGGTAGTAGAGCAGGTTGCTGACCACCCTGCGGTTCCACTTGGACACGTCGCCGCAGTCCGGCCGCGCGAAGCGCTCGAGGCCGGGGAAGAAGTCGTCCCAGGCGCGCAGGGGGGCGACCTGCACCTCCATGGCTCTCCCGGCCGGGCCCGCCCCGCTGCTCCTGCGCCGCCGCCGCCGGCCGGGCTAAAGCGCGCCCCGCAGCGAATCAGGGCCGGGGCCGGGCGCCTTTCCCCGCCTCCCGCCGCCGCCCCCCCCGCCCGGGCTGCGGCGCGGGTCTCAGGGCCCGTTCCCGCGGCGCCGGGCCCGTCTCTTTCCTGCTGCCAAAGCGCCTTCGAACCGGGCCGCCGCGGGCCGCCTGGGGGTGGCCGAACGCAGGGCGCCCGCGCTCGGGTCGAGCGATGGGGGGAGGCCGCAGGCCCTTCCGGCCCAAACCCAGCTGCAGCGGGCTCCGGGCAGGGGAGGAGGCCAGAGTGTTTCCAGTGGAACGGGCGCGTCGTTGCACTTACTGAAAGTAGAGGGGGGGCATTGGTTTATTTAAAAACACCTTAGAGTCCTGAATACGTGACAGCAGGTTTGCAAACCTGTCACGGCATACGGTGCACATCTGCCCAGGCGAGGAGAGCACTGCTACTAACTGCACACAGCAAAGAAAAATGTCCTACATTTATTCATGGTCCCAAATAAATGAATGCACTACAGCAAGGTCTGTAAACTTAACAGTGGTATAAAGTGCGGATCTACCCAGGCTAGGAGAAGACTTTTATAAACTGCACACAGCAAATAAAAATGGTTAAAATTTATAGTCCTAAATAAATGCATTACAGCAAGGTTTGTAAACTTAACAGTGGTATAAAGTGCGGATCTATCCAGGCTAGGAGAACTTTTACAAACTGCACACAGCAAATAAAAATGGTTAAAATAAATACATAAAAAAGTGGCATGACATTTTTTCAAAGGATCAAATAAAGACATAGAGCACATGTGGAATTAAGGTAGTATAATACGTGAAATGTGTTATTTTTTCATAAAATATTGTAGACCGACGCTTTCGGTGTGTTACTGTTGTAATGGCAATCGCTTCATGAACTCTAAACTACTGGTGTTTCAGAAATGGGCTTGAGTTCACTGGGACGCAGGTAAGGCTGATGGCTAGTTCCAGCGATCAGCGCCTTAGCAAACGCGATTCCATCGTTAATGTTGTTAGCGGAAGTCATGAAGTGCGCGCGGCTGAGGGCACAACGCGCTGTTGCTATGCCATTGATCCCACTGCACAGTGAGTGCCACATCCACGCGTGGAATCCGAATAGCAGTGCAAGTGGCCACTCCAAACGCAGTCGATCTAGCCCTAGTAAAACACGGAGGGGAAATTCAATGAGCGGGAAATACAGGTGCCATGACTGGTGGGGAAGGGTGTCTAGAGTTATCTTGTTCTTCTTACAGCCTGACACACCTTCCGCTGGCTTTAATGGGACTTGGAGCAGGCCTCACTTTAGCTCTGGTTTGAACAAAAACTCTAGAGGCCTCGGCCACCCACCAAGGGCCTGGAGTCACTGCATCCTGGCTGGGGACATGGACTCTGGCAAGCCAGTGGATGGAGCTTTGGGTCACGTGACGTCCCCCGCGCCTGCGCCGCCAGGCGGCCACGCCGGAGGGCGCTCTAGCCTCCCAGCTGCTCTCTATGGCCTTCCCCCTTGGCGCTCTAGCTGAGCGGCGCCCATAGAGGCGCGGCCGTTGGCCGGCCGGAGGGAGCGGTTGGGCCGGCCGGGCGCGCGGGGCACTGTGGGAAGGGAAATATGGCGGATGGCGAGGAGCCGTAAGTAGCTGTGTGTGTGTGGGCCCCCTCCCCACCCTCCCCGGGGCTCGGTGGGCCCCGGGCCCCTCCCCCCCGGGCTCGGTAGCGCGAGACTGACCCTTCTTTTATTCTCTCTCTTTTAGGGAGAAGAAAAGAAGGAGGCTAGAGGAGCTGCTGGCGGATGGGTTAGTGCGGGGCCGGGCTGCGGGGCTAGTGCGGTGGCGGGGAGGGCCCGTGCGGGGCCGGGCTGCTGGCAGATGGGTTAGCGGGACACCGGCCTGGGGGGGCCATGGGCGGGGCCGGGGGTAGTGGGAGGCTGGGGGTGGGGTCGTGCGGCCCGTGGGGCAGTTACTGACGGGGGGGCCCTGGCCGCTGGGGCTTTTGAGGGCCGAGGCGGCGGGCACGAGGGAGCTGCTGGGGGGTTGGAGCGAGGCAGGGTCCCAGGGGGAGCTGGAGCCGTGGGGCTGGAGGAAGCGGCTGTGGGAGGGGTTTGCAGGCTCATGGGTGCTAAAAGGGGCCTTGACTGATGGGCTGGGGAAGAGAAATCTTTTGCAGAGAGGGGGCTGGTGCTTGGGGTACTGAAGGCTTGGCATGGGTCTGGCCTGAGGGAGGCTGGACTGCTGGGTGTAGATCTGAGGCGGTGGCTATTTTAGCTGCTGAGAATTACCGATCCAGGCTTGAAAAGAATTGCCTCTGCTTATTAAAACCTCAGACCCTCCGCATCTACCCTTATGCTTCAAGAAGTAATATAGGGGAACTCTCAAGTTGTATCCTCCCCTCTGCTTGCAGCCCTCTCCCTAAAGATCACAAAACAGACCTAATTAATTTGCCTGAGAGGTAGGCTCACAGGCAGTGCGTGTGTATGTTTGGGGTGGGATCATAGAGCTGCTTAGGTACATTGGATGCATGTTGATGACCGGGCCCCTCAGAAGTGTGGAGTGTTGGGCACTGCAAGGGAGCAGGAAAGAGTGTGGGGCCTGGGACAGCGTATGGACTGTGATACAGTTACAATTAACATGAGATTGAAAATTAAGAAAGAGAAATTAAAGTGGTGTAACACCATTGAATTCAATAGTTACCCCCCAAGGATGAACGCAGCCCACTGTCTGAAAATAGTCACAATATTGACAGCTTGTGAAATATTCAAACAAATCCAGTTTTAGGGTTTGTTTTACACTTCGTTTACTACAAGTTTTTGTTCCCAAATTACAGAAAGTCTTTTGCAGGGTTTATAGCTTATTAAAAATTACATCAAATACAATTATAATGGATATGATCCTGTTGGCTATGTTTTGAATTTTGAAAAAAGGCTATGCAATGTTTTGCTGCTTTGGTAAGGTTCCTTTTTTGTTGTTTTTGTTTTTGCCAAGCAGGGAGGGGAGAGACAAATAAGTCCTGGCCATTAATGAATTAACCTTATGGTGCATGAGAAATACAAAGAACACTTGTAGTAGAAAACAAACTAATTTTTTTGCATATGTCAAAGTTGAGTGTGCATGCTCAAGACTGCAAAGCTATTTTATAGTTTACACAGCTCTTGCTAGCATTGAGCAGTAATTATAGAGGCTGAGTTGAAGTAAATATTAAAATGGGAGATGTGCTCTGTCAGGGAGAGATTATTTGTTCTGTATATAGGTTAATTAAAAAGAGACAAATGATGATCTTAAATTAAAAGTGATAGTGAAGTGAGAATGCTGGTTCTGAAGTATTCCAACAAGATAGTTTTAGATAATTTTTTAATTTTATAATTATTAACTACTACAAGTGACCTGCAAAAGGAGAAAAAATGGGCTATGGCCTCTTTTTGCTCTATGATGTAAAAATTCCTTAAAGTTTAAAAGAAAATTAACAGTGCAAATAGTTTTTAAAATACTTTTATTAGAATTTCAGATTGTCTGCCCTGGAAGACCTTATGTTCAACTGGCAAATAGTTACAATCAAAATGGTACCTTGTTAGTTGAGAGGAAATTACTTTTATTCAGACAGTTGGCATTTTTGTTAATGCCTGTTTAAAATCCTTGGAAGAAAAACTATTAACACTCTACTCCCCTGTTAAGTGCTGAGAGTGCCTACTATGCCTTTCTGTCTCATCTAAGACGTTCGACTAAGAAAAGCAACATAGGAATTGACATTACTGATATTTCTAAAGAAAATTGGTGAGAAAAAACTCCTTCAGGCATTCTTTGTACATCAGAAACAAACAACAAAAGAACACACTCACTTTTCTTTCCTGGTCACCTTTAGTAAATTATAGGTAGTTAGCCAGATTATTTTCAAGCATCGACTTGTCTTTGACTTTGATGTGTAGTTAATGGAGTTACTCTAGTTACAAAAATACTCTCTGCGTATGTTTACACGTGCTTAATTAGAACTGGAGTAAAGTTAAACACATGTGGACGTGTGACCATAGTTTGGTTTTTTTTAGCACAATTGATGGAAAACAAGCTTTAGAGGTATGGCGTTTTCTTTACTGATTTTTGCAGCTGAATTTACTATGTTCTGTGCAGAATGGCTGTTGATGGTGGGTGTGGGGACACTGGAGACTGGGAAGGTCGCTGGAACCATGTAAAGAAGTTCCTCGAGCGATCTGGACCATTCACACACCCTGATTTCGAGCCAGGCACTCAAGTGAGAAACGTTTATTTTAAATAAAAATGTTTGTAGTGTTGTGTTGCAACTAATGTTTTGGTTTACCATCCAGCAATGCAAGATAACTAAAAATGCATGCAAAAGTGTGTGTTTAAAGTGAATAAATTTAACCGTACGATTTTAGAAGAAAGTACAGTGTCGTAAATAGACTTATTTTCACTCTTCTTTGTAAGCTACAAGTTTTCTCAATATTATATACATAAATTGTACACTGCATGTGGGGTATTTCCTGAAGTTCCAACTGGAAAATAGTAACTTTCTATTGGTCTTAGATATTTGAACAGTTGCTATGAGTCCATGTGTCTCACTCATGTCAACCTTGTAATTACATGGGTTGTGTCAGCCAGTCGTGTGTATATATATATATATATATATGTATAAACTAGCCTTGGCAAATACAAAAAATTAAAAATAAGTGAATCCTTTGATTTGTTTTGCCTTTTCCCCCACTAATCATTGTTCCCTCCTTTCTCTATCCCTCCTCCTACTCCCTTTTCACCTGATGATTGCTCATTGTTTTTTCTATATTGATTTTTCACTTTATAAAAATTCTTATTTCTTACCTTTTTTTCTTCCTTTTCCTACTATTAGTCAGGGTATAAGGATTGCATGGACCGAAAAACTGTTAATGTCCAAGATCAAAGAAAAGTTTATTAGGTGCTTAGAAGCTGTAAATTAATCATGTGATAAGTTTTGTGATGCAATGGGGAATCTTAGTTTTCTCCTGTTCAACATATTAATAGCCTTTCATTCTTTACAGCCTCTCGACTTCTTGTTAAACACATGTAAAGTTCTAGTTATTGGAGCAGGAGGATTAGGATGTGAACTCCTGAAAAATCTGGTAATTACTTTGATTTTTCTCTTTGCTTCTTGGAATCCTACTCCTTCCCTCAGGAAATTATTCATTCACTTTGACTGTTTTTGTGCTCTGTCATCTCATTCTTGTGTGTGAATGTTTGGAAGATGTTCTGCCAGTTTCTTTGTTCTGAGATGCTTCTTTCAGGAATGAGGAGAGGTGCCGTACTTTCAGTTTAATCTCAAATCAGATTTACTGTAGCAAGTAAAATAGTCAGCTGGTACAAAACACAATTTAAGTATGTTACATAGATACTGATGGTTCAATTTAAAATCTGATTTGATTTTCTTTAGACTTTTGGATTAATTTAAAGTGACAACTGAGCATCATCCAGTGAAATGACATGAACATGCCGCACTTAAATTCTCACTTGCTACTGCTGCTTAAGAACACATGATTTTACTTTTAAAAAAAATAGATTTTGGTTTCTGTTTAATTAGTGCTTTGAATACAGTTAATACATGTAATGTGGCTTCTTGGAGTTCATTTTTGGGTGTCAAATAATAAGAATGGTTTGGAAATGTTTTATATGTGTGAGAACATTGAATTTTATTCCTGTAAGAAATTGGAGGACAAGGTTTTTCATCAGATTCTGCAAATTTTATTTATTCTGCTTGATAGTTGCTCATTTTTGAGAGGCAATGTTGCAGCCAGTATCCTTGTTGCTTTTATGAACTGAACTGAAACCTTTTTGGAACGCCATAATTATTTTTCTTGGGACTCATAGTTATTGTGGCAGGAAGGTAACTGTCCAGTAACACAAGGCATTTTCTTCCTCTGAGGCAGTGCGCTTGACTTCATAGCATTCCAGTCCTTTTCACTGCAATTCAGACCCAAGTCTTCTGCGTGATGTCCGGGCACTGTGATTAAACTACTGGATCAGTCCCACGAATAATTTTGTACACACTCTTGTGCTTTAATACTGTTTGTCATTACTGGTAATGGGTTGGCCTAGCAACAGTATTTGACAGACCTTGAATGGCAGAGATATTAAGCCTGTTCAGTTGTGTCAAATAAAAAAGGTGATTTTGCATTCGTGGTTGTACTTCGGTATTGTTGACTATGAGTTCTTCATGCTTATTTTCAGCTCTGATTTCAGCTCAGACGTGCAGATCGGGGCTTTCCATTTATCTAACTCAAAAATATTTGTTAAAAGAATTTAAAATTGCTATCGAGTTAACTTTCTGCCTGAACATTTCTGAATCATGTAGGTGAGGGATAAGCGGATTAAGGTAGTTCTGCAGAGTTCACTCTTTTGCAGAATTTAACCTTAGTTTTAAAAAATTCTATGCCTTGTGGTTGTGAAGATACCATTCATACTGTAAATCAGCATGTTACCATATTGTTTGTACAGTACTGCCGTCAGATGGGCTAAAAAACCCATCAAGTGTTAATGTCTCATCTTAATAGGGTGCTAAATTCAAAATGTATTTTGATCATTTCTAATATATTTAACTAGTTTTTCCAAATACCAGCTTTTGTAATAAGTATTTTAACCAGTAAAATACAGCACATAAATTACTTACATAAAATGCACGTAATATGCATTATAGTGTCCTGTCACTTATCACATAAGCATTACACTACTAATATTGCTGATATTTTCTCATCGTTCTCCTGCAAAACCAGTTTTAAAGGGAGCTATCTCTAAAGCATGATGTGTTAGTTACACTTGCTAATTCTGTGACATCTTGCACTTTTTTCTGTTAGTCTAATACAAGTATGTTTATTGCAGGGGAAAAAAGTCAAGAGGTTCCATGTTATGTATGACCATTTGCCAATCTGTGTATACAATTCAATAAATTTATTGATTCCTTCAGATGCTGGCTTTTTAGGAACCCTCTTATAAGCTTTATTTTATTTCCACAGGCATTGTCTGGTTTTAGACAAATCCACGTTATTGATATGGATACTATAGATGTTTCTAATCTGAATAGGCAATTTTTGTTTCGGTGAGTGATATTTTTGATATAAATATTCTTAGATTTGTAAGCAAAAGGCATGTGTGTTATATTGTGTATGTGTTCAGTCCAGTAGAAATTGCTAACTAACTTTTTATATCCAGGGAATACTCATTCTTAATTAAGCCAGGGTCCAGATTCTGCACTGCCATGCACCTTTAGAAATGTTTTGAAACTATGCAAAGTGAATCTAAAATTCTTACTGTTCTGGTCTGGTGTTTTACAGTCAGGCTGGACTCAGTTTTCACAGGTTTCAATGGCTACACAAGATGCAAGACAGTGAGTGGAGATTAGAGTCTCTCATCTCTCAAAAGATGTTGGTTAATATGTGCAAGTTGATCATTATTGGAAATAGCTTCTGTAGCAGGGGTGGCCAAACTTACTGACCCTCAGAGTTGAATACAACAATCTTCAGAAGTTTGAGAGCTGGGGTGCGCTGCTGGAGCTTGGGGCTTTAGCCCTGTGGCTTAGGGCATGGCAGGCATGGCCCATGGGGCAGAAGTCCCAAGCCCCACCACCATCCTTCCATAGGGCGGAAGCCTAGTGACCTGGCAGGTGCCTCCCCTGGGGCAGAAGCCCCTAGCCCCATAAACCCACTGTGGGGCTGAAGCCCCTGGCCCCGAAAGGTGTGCCCCATAGGGCTGAAGTCCTCAGACCCCCCTCTGTGCTGGGCAGAAACCTCTAGCCCCACCACTCCACTGCATGGCAGAAGCCCTAAACTCCCCAACCCAGTCTGGTAGGCAGAGAATGGGCAGGTGGGGGGCATTGGGGACTCTGTGAGCTGCACTTTAACTGTAAGAGAGCCACACATAGCTCCCAAGCCACAGTTTGGCCACCCCTGCTCTATAGCAAACATCTTAATCTTGCCAATTCACAACTTCAGATGCTTTTTTAAATACCTTTTTACAGGTATAGATAAATGTTGAATACTGTTTTTAAACAGTATAAAAGTTATTCTTTGGAGATGTACCATCAAGAATATCCCAACGTCCTATAGAAAATAGTCCTGGATTGGTTGAGAGAGAGTAGAGCACCTAGGCAGGGAAGTGTATGAGTAAATGATGGCTTTCCTAGATTAAAAAATAAAATAAAATCTAATCAGTTGTGGCTATAGCTGCCATGGTAGAAAATAGAGAAAATGTTAATGCTCCTAGTGCCTAGAGACTTGCAGTGAGCATCTATAAATAACTGTACTGTTTGCTGAACAAAGTTCTCGTTGAAATATTGTTGTAGGCTTGATCTATGTCTACAGCAAATGAAATGTAACAAATCGAGTTAACTTTTCTAAATATCTCAGAACCAAGATGTATCTCAAATGTATTTTGTCAGTTCTAGAGAGACATGGTGTGTGAGATAACATCTTTCATTGGACCAACTTCTGTTGGTGAGAGAGACAAGCTTTTGAGCTTACACAGAGGTCTGCAGGTCTGGGAAATGTGCTCAGTGTCTCAATTAAATACAAGGTGGAACAGATTGTTTAGCATAAGTAGTTAACACACATTTCAAGGGATCAATCAAGGTGAAGTGGCCCATTAACACCCTCCTGTCATGGGGTGGGGAAATACATTTTTATCAATTCTGTCCTCAGTTGCTCTTGGTGTGGGAGTTGCATATGATGAATTGAGAGGAGACTTTGATCCCAGACTTATGGTTTAATACCTTCTTAAATTTTAAATTGAAATCAAATTATGTACCATTAAACAGCATACAAATAGGAGTTTTCTATTGGGTACAAGAATGGTGCTTTTCTTTTTTAATTAAATGGAATAAAGCTCTTCAACAGAACAAATCCGAGGTATCAATTCTAAAACGATTCACTGATGCTGGAGGCAAATAAGTAATATTAGTGAAGAATTTATACATATGTGTCAACTTCACAAATACCACTTTCTTTCCTAATAAATAATACAGTCTCCACCAATTTTTCAAATATTTGGTATTGGCAGCTGTTACAAAGATCTTTAAATGTGTTTAGTCTCATATCTGAAGTTTATAAGTAAAAACCATTTAACAAATGACAGGAATACTCCTAAATAGTCTGTTACTAGATTCTCATACAGTAACATTGGATCATTTGTAAATCATCATTTGTAAGATGTGAATTCTCAAAGGTTAATGAATGCTATTAGAATAAGAATTTTATAAACCTGTTTTTGCAGACCAAAAGATGTTGGACGACCTAAAGCAGAGGTTGCAGCAGAATATATAAATAACCGAATTCCTAATTGTGCTGTTGTACCGTATCCTTTTATAGATAAGTAATAGCCATTGAAGTTCATTGTGTTTTTAAGAATGCTATATGTGGTCAAGCTATTTAATTTTAAAGAATCTAACTTCATTTCTTTTCATTGGTTGAAAAAATAACTTAATTGGACTGATGACTTAGGTTCTTTCCCACGGTGGTGTTATCTTGTACGACAGCAAAAATGTGCATAGGCACAGAAGTATTTTTGGGTGTGTGTTTTATTGTTTTATTCCTTACGGTATGTAGTAAGAATCTGTGATAAATATAAACCTATTCATCAGCTAGAATGAAATATATTTGAAAAACTTAAAAGGAACCTTGCCAGCATGGAACCTCTTGGGCCCACAAGCTGTAAATAGCCATGTATGTTGGGGTTACACCAGCACCTATTTATATCCTTGTGCACTCTACTCAGGGTGTGTAAGGGGACACACCTTTAACCCCCACTCAGTTTCTTCTGACCTTAATAGGCAGCAAGTTGAAACTTGGCAGAATCCATTGTTACTCCCACTGGCCCCCTTTTTGGAAAGTTCAGTGTTTTCTCAAATATATTTTTATTATTCAGGTTACGATAGTTGAGGCTCTTCTGTATTGCTGTGGACCTTTTTAGACTATGGCTGCTTTTGGCACTATGACCAGAACTACATCAGCATTGATTTTTTAGACCTTTTGTGATGTCATCTCTGGTATCCAGCCTGTCTCTTTGAGCTACACTTTTAATCACTGGTCTAAGTTTTTTTGTACAGACTCTTCTCTTTTTATCTTTTTTCTTCTTTGGTTTTAATGGGGAATTCTCCCTTGCTCTCCTTTTCGTATATCTCCAGTAGGATTGATTCTGGGATCAGGGAACTCCCAGATTCAACCTCATTGTTATCTGACATCTGCTCCAGGTTCCCTCCTATGCACTTAAGCTCAGATCATGATCCTCATCACCTTCAGAGAAGTATGAGAGTGAAGAGACTAGACCGCACTCTCCAGAGGGGCTGCTATTTTTGTCTTCATAGCAATCTCATCACTAGATGACTTAAAAAATTTCCAGGAATTGTGAGGCTTCTGATCACTAATATAAATATCAATAGGGTGCTATATAAAATTGTCTCAATACATCATTAGGTCTTTTGATTTACTGATTTTGTATTTGTTAACCTAGATTTGAATATAATACTATAAAAGTATTAATTACCATAATATAATTCCTTTACTGCATATACATTCAGACATTTTAAAAAAATTCAGGATATGGATGAAACTTTCTATCGACGTAAGTAGCATTTGCTAATAAGCAAATTCTCCACTTGTGCTTTGGGAAAGCACTGGTTTTTGCTGGTTGCCATTTTTTTTATTAAGTCAGTTGAGATGTTCACTTTTTATTGTTTCTTTCGAGTGAGCAGAAAATACTATTCACTACAAACCAGTACCTTTAAAATAAAACTTTCTTATAGACTACATAGGATAGTTAACTTCATTCCAGTTTAAAAATTGTGAACAAAATATATTGTTTATTTAAAGGAAAACACACTGAAATTTTAAATAACATTTTCTCTTCTAGAATTTCATATTATTGTATGTGGGCTGGACTCTATAATTGCACGAAGATGGATAAATGGCATGCTGGTAAGACTTTATTTTAATCTTTCTATAGTTAATCATTATCATTTGCATATAGTTAGCTAAATGTAAGCAGCTTTATGCAACGTATAGCAGTAGTATGGAACAAAGGGTGTTAAAACAGAATTGTAAAACTGGTTAAGATACTGGTAAATATCTCTTTTCCATTATTTCGTATTTTGAGTATATTTTCATCTCGATGTATGAAGAATTACACCTCTAATTCCCTGTGTGACGATGAAATGTACTGTATTCCATTTTGTGAAAAATTACCCTAGTTAAAAGTTTTACATGTAAACTATAAATGGATTTTAATGCCACTGAAACCAGGTCATCCTTTTTTCTTAAGTGGGTTTTCTTACATGGGTTTATTTTTGAATGGTAATGAATTCCAGTTCTTGCTGGACAGCTATAAGCATCACAAAATCCACCAGTATACTTGGCACTAGTTTTTTTTGCATTCTGAGAGGCCAAGGGTTAAATGAGCATAGAAACTTAACTCCCTTTTCACACTTAGAACTGGTCCTTAGAAGTTTGCCTTGCTGCTGCCTGTGCTAATCTTGTTCTGTTAATAAACAAAGTTGTTTTCTGGGCTGTCAATCCAACACTTCTAGTGAGCATTAAATTCACTTCAAAACAGATAAAAAGCAGGATCTAATTATAAACTAATGTAAATAAGGGAATTGAAGTTAAACTGTTTTTCCATTACTTACTCAGCACTTTATTTCTTGTTTTTAGTGTTTATTCAATTGGCTCAATGGGATGAATTAAAGATAGAGATGCATCTATTTCTCTGAATTTTCTTGCTCTTGTTCTTTGTATTTATCTTGTGTTAGTTTGGATCTTATTCTTAGTCTTTTAAAAAAATAACCTTCTGACACTTTATTTGTGGAGACTTATACTTAAGGTATATGAGTGAGACAACTGATTTTTTTCCAAAGGCATTCTAGTGGTGCCAGACAAAAATTACACATTAAGTACCACATCCTGCTCTTCTTAAAAACAAGTAGTCACAGAAGTTGATGAGACTACTTGTGTACAGCAAGCAGGATTTGGTCCCAGAAAACTAATTCTTTGTTAGTAGGGGACTTTCTGATTAAAGATAGTACTCTTACAGGATGCAGCAAGATCTAGTGGACTTGAGCGTGGGACTTGGGAACCAAGGTTTCCTAAATTTCAATCCTGCCTCTACCCTGACTTGCTGTGTAACATTTTCATAACTCATTTAACCTCTCCAGACCTCAGAACAAATTAAGGCACTTGGCATACGTATACTAGTTTGTCTGCATCCACACCCCCTTAGAACTTAGCAAACTATCCAAGTATGAGTCTAATAGCACTTTCTCCAGCAAATAGCTCCATTTCAGTTCATGTGTAAACTTGAGATGTTTACAGCTGCTCTAGTTAATCAGTCCTCCCAACACAATTCTGCAAGTGCTCTTGCTCATCCTTCAGTTATCTCTCTAGACAAGGGTTCCTTGGCAATGGTTGGTGGTGTCTTGGAGACCTTAGAGTGCAGGGTTGAATTTCTCTGACTTCTCCACCAGCAGGACAGTGTTATCAACATAGTCTTGGTCACTGAACACTTCTTGACCAATCTTGGTTAAAATGTGTGGAGTGGCAAATGCCAATATCCAGTATACAGCTCAACAGAGCAGTGCCAGGGCAAGAATGCATGCCTGCCACACACCTGAGGTTGTGTAGAAACGTGGTGAAAGCTGTGAAGCAACACGCACTCGGGCACCAGTACCGCTGTGAAGATCACATACCTGATTTAGCAGAACATCTGGAATGCTAATTCCTTTCAGTGCAAACCAAAATGCTGATTTGTCCACTGAATCAAAAGCTGCTTTGTTGTCGAAATGTGCCATGTGAAGTAGGCAGTTAAATTCTCAGTGCAGCTCAGCCCGAAGCTGGAAGGTAAGGATAGCATCCATTGTCGACTGCCCAGCAGTGGACAGCTGTGGACAATGAGGTCTTAAAGGAGCAGCTGCATGCTACCATGTGCAACACGAGTGAAGACTTTTCCAGGGATCGATAGCAATGAGATTGGGATGTAGCTGTAACACTTGGTGTGAGATTTTTTTGCCCTTGTACAGGGACCCCATGAATCGATCTTTTTATTTTGCTAGTTTTTTGCCTGATGTCCACATTTTTAAGAACAGTTGACGCAGGCTGATGCTCACTGGTTCCAAGGCATCTTTGGCAGCTCTAGTGGAATATCATCAGGTTCAGTAGCATGTCCATTCCATAACTTTTGGATGGCCTTTCATACTTCTTCCAGTGACAGGATCACTGTTCATCCCCGGGTCTGCAGCTGTGCGGTTTGTCAGGTCACGTAAGCTCTGAACAGTTGTCATCAGGTGCGTGGGTCAGCACATTTTCATAATGTATTTTCCATCTGTCCAGGACCTCATCTATCTGTGAGCAGAGAGAGCCTTCTGGTTTCATGATGGGAATGTTAGAAGGCTGTTTATGGGTTGCCAGCCAGGTCCGTGATGGTGTTCTCCACTTTGTCAGCCAGGGAGTTGATGTAAATCTCACAGTGATGTTTTGTCATGTCTCAGAAAATGCCTTTCAGTTATTTATGTTCTTGGACATCTCCTTGCTTGTGTGCTTGTGCCTCTTTTGCTAATATATTCAAGGCCTCTTCAGAAAGGCAAGGATTCTTGCCCAAATGTCTGAAACTGATTTTTCCAGTAGCAGAATGTAATATAGCATTACGAATAGCACTCCAGAAAATGTCTGAGAGGGTTTTGAGGTTCTAAATGTGATCCTTAACTGTATGGCTTCAACAGGATCCTTAGATAGATGCTGGACATTGTCATGTTGATGGATATTTGGCTTCTGAGGAGATGGAAAATAGAGAGAGCTGAGCAACAACTAGTCAGTTGATACAGTAACTGCATTATGTGGATTTGCAGTATATTATTCTAGTTGTCTGTGCAATATAGATTTCTAAGTAGGATGTGAACCCTTGTAAACAAAGGAGACAAAACTGGAACTGTGAGAGCCAGTTTGTCTGTAGTCATAGCCATTTTCTTTATTAAACACCATTTACTTACAAATGCCTGTGATTCTATGTATCTTGACAATAACGGAGGGAATTCAGTGCAGACATACTATATCTATTTAATCAAATCAGATTGAATTGTAAATTCACACACAATGCTAGAAATGGTTAGCTGTAATGTTTAACCTTGAAATGGTTCAGTCACCTACCATACATAAGCTTTCTTGGTCTTTTTCCTCATCTCTACAACAGCGTGATAAATTACGTACCTTCCTCCGTGGATGTTTTGGGAGGGTGAGCTGGTTAATGTTTGTATTGCACTTTGCAGGTGTAAAGCTCTAAGTATTTAGGCATAATAAAATTTATCAGACTTAAATGGAAGGAATCTTGGTCTACAAATTCCATTGACGTCTGTATGATATACAGTACATAATATGAAACATTTAAATCTAAGCATAAAAAGCGGGTCACTTTGTATTTGGGTCAGATACAATGGCGGGTGCATGTGTCTTTTTAAAAGATTTCGGCAGGTTAATAACATTGCTGTTCTACTTGACTAGGAACAACATTCCACAAGAAAAGAATTTGAGGATTAAGTCTTAATGTATCTAATAACAAATATGAAAGCAAGAGGATTTATAGATTATTATAATTACAATATTGAATATTTCTTAGCGTGTCATGTTACATCTTTAAGTAATATGATCTCTAAGGAACTTTTTGGATTTGGTAAAATTCTGTTATGCTACTTGTTCAAACTTGTAATTTTAACAGATGTCATTTTTAAACTATGAAGATGGCATGTTAGATCCAAGTTCCATCATACCTTTGATAGATGGAGGGACAGAAGGTTTTAAAGGAAATGCTCGTGTGATTATTCCTGGAATGACGGCTTGTATTGAATGCACACTTGAACTTTATCCACCTCAGGTAACTAAAAGCATTGATTTTTGTTCTGTGTGTTCCATTTCTGCCACCTATCCCTTCTTCCTTTTCTTCCTCTTCCCTCCCTCACAAAGTACATGTTAAATCATTTTATGATCTTTCCTCATCAGATCAATTTTCCCATGTGTACTATTGCATCTATGCCCAGACTGCCAGAACATTGTATTGAATATGTCAGGATATTGCAGTGGCCCAAGGAACATCCTTTTGGAGGTAATTAAAAGATTGCATTTTATTTTATTTTTTTTAAATTAATGAACTGTGACTTTTAAATAATCAAAACATTTGCATCAAAGTAAGAGGTGTAAAATCATATTTGGATCCAGTAAACAGTTTGTTTTAATTTTGCACTCACTCTTACAAATAACCACTGGCCAAACTTCAGTCTTGGATTAAAATCCTACATGCAAGTTTTCAGCCTGAAGCAAGTATTTTACAACTGTAATAGAAAGAAAACAATAGGCTGATCATGTTGAATAAACACTTACTGGTCTCTTGTTCATCACACATTGCTTATGTTCTTTTTTTACTAATCGACAACTGCCATCAGCAGAATAAAGAACTGAGATGTGATTGTTAGCAGACAATAATGAAATACACAGATGTATTATTTTGAACTGAATTTGTCAGTTGTGCGACTGGTTCCATTGAGAAATGCCCTTTTGTTATGTTGAATGATTGTTACATTATTGAATATTCATGTTACGGTAGTTTATGGTTTTCACTGTTTGTTGCAGTAATTGTAAACTTAGTTATTTAGTGGTTCACTGACTTTGAACAGTTTACATTCTTTTAATGAGTTTAATACTATGTCATTTGATGAAGTATCTCATAATTTTTAAAACTGGCTCTTTTACTTGCCATTCACAATAAACCCTTGAAAGCTTAAATATTTTTGTTGAACTTTTGTTTCCCTTGTCTGAACCTATAACTTTGCTACTATGTTTGATTATGATTGATCATATTTACATACTTCCTGGGAGGGGTTGAATTTTGAGACTTTCAGAGGGTTTGAAGAGAGGAGCAAATTTTACAAAGTCCATGTAATTAGTTTAAAAAAATAAAAGTAGCTCTAGTATTTGATCTACTCATTTTAACATTGCTCTTAAAAATATTATAAGGTCTCAGCTCCTGAGAATGTGTAGGTTTTTTTCTTCCAGCAACAAAACTGTACATTTAAAGTTAAAGTTACACTTAAAAATTAATCTTGGAGTATGAAAATGCATGGTTACAGTCAGTTAACATTAACTCTGCCCCCTGGCCACTATCCACAGAATAAAGAAAAACCAGACAATCTTATCTTTAAATAATGCCCATCTTCCTCACATGAGTAAGAAAATTGAGAAGGAATCTAAAGTTACTGCCCAACTTTTGTTAATAGATTGATTACCATACCTTTTCTCTTTTAAGGTAATTGATAGATGTTTCTAGCTTAATGAAGTTTGTATCCTGGGAGTTTCCTTTAGGCCTTTAAAAAGGCATTGAGCAAAACCCTCTAGAATTTGTTAATTTGGAGGGATGGTCCCCCACTCAAGATAGTCTGCCTTGTCAATGCCCCAGGAGGAGAGTTAGACATATAGAGTGGATTGAATTGGAGGGAATTCTCCTCAGACCAATAAATGGAATACTTATCCTCCCTGGACCAGATCCCCCTTCCTATACAGGTTTTTTCCCCCTTTCTGTTCATACCAGTCTTCCTCCCCCGACCCACAATGTAGTTCTCTACTCATGGCTCCCCCATGCACCATGTCATGACCTTGCAGATTTTATAAACTATGCATCAGCTCATAAAATTTATGGAAATCACTTTTAATAACTAAAGTGTTTTGTCAACACCACCTTCAAAAACATCTTAATTTTCACCAAGACTAATGGATTAAAATAAATGTAGACTTCGTAGGCAAAAAAGGAGATGTTTATGAAAAGCCATTATGAATTTAGATAAACTTGTCTGTATATCTTTAATTTTCCTGTAGAGAGTGTTCCTCTGGATGGAGATGACCCTGATCACATACAATGGATTTATCAACAATCTTTAGAAAGGGCATCACAATTCAATATTAAGGGTGTTTCATACAGACTTACTCAAGGTAAGAGAGTGCAGTAGTTGGCATTTTGGTGAGTGTGGGGACAGTAACCTCTTGCAAATTGCAACAATAAATTCTAAGAGAAATGCTTTGGCACTTCAACAGTATTTAGATATTACAATGATGGGTGCTGTAGAAATGCCCAATATAGGAAAGTGTGTAAAGTGACTGTGCTGCAGCCAAAACAACCACAAATTTTATGTAACAAAGTCCTCTCTATGGGAAAACCTGGTTTTGAAGGCTTAATGCTATATGTTTTCTCTTCACAGGGGTTGTTAAGCGGATCATTCCAGCTGTCGCTTCTACAAATGCAGTCATTGCAGGTACAGTAATGCCAAAAGGAAAGCTTTGGCTTTCAGTAGAAGGTTCCCAGGCATCTGAGTACAAATTCTCCCTCCTTTTGTTTATTCATTGTGCGTAGCGAGTTTTTTCATGAGGCAGCAAGAGGGAATTCTGCGCCAAAAAACTAAAAATTCTGTGCACAATATTTTACTATTCTGCATATTTTATTTGTCAGAATAACACTATGTAATCACACCAATTTCAGTTAGTTTGGTAATTTATTTTAAAATACCTTTCAGCAACTGTGTAACAATACAGACACACACAAATTCCGCAGCAGTAGAGAATTAAAGAAACACCTATGACAAACCACTTCCTGTTTCTCTGCACCCGTCCCCCATTAGAGCCCATGTGGGGGGCCAGGCACCTGCACTCCCCCCCCCCTTTCCTCTAAACCCAGCTATGGGGTGCTCCTTGGCCCAGGCACCATTACCCCCATCCCCCAGAGCCCAGTGGCAGAGCGCCTCCCCAGCCCAGACTCTTGCATCCCTTCCCTTCCCAGGGCCCAGGGATCCAGAGGGAGAAACAGCCTGATGCTCGGTCCTGGGCTTGTACAGAGTTTCCTGTATGCCACTTCCTTCCTTCTGGATGTGCTGGGGACTGCAGATGCTGGGAACCCTCCCTGCTCTGTCCTTCTTCTGACAGTGTATTCTGTTTGTGAACTGGGGCACGGGGCTCTGCCAGTCCAGAGCCTCAGTGGTGGCCAACAGCTCTCTGATGCCAGTTTTGTGGGGAGGAAATTCTGTGCAGAACCCTAATTCAGCACTGCTGTCTGGTGCAGAATTCCCCCAAGAGTAAGTTATGGACTGCAGGGAAGGGTAGGGGTGTGGTAGGCATAGGGGTTTTCTGGTTAGTTAACTTTTTTCCTTTTTATTGTCCTGTTTTCTCTATGTGGCAGCTACACATGATTTTGCATGAATTCTGAGCACTTTCTTTGACTTGAGAGTAAACAGAAGTTTTAGAGATGGCAGTGCCATCTAAAAATGTAGAAATAAAAGTACAATGCAGATCTCCAAGACTGTCTCAGACGAGTGTCAAGTCCACCACATATTAGTACGTAGCATTACCAGCTAAGTCTCCGATGAACCTTTCAATCTGTAGGCATTTTGATTGTGTATTTTGTGTATGTTTTAAGATTGAGAACAAAGCAACTGTTTTTTCCTTTTCCAGCTGTATGCACCACTGAAGTTTTTAAAATAGCCACAAGGTAACTTGTTTTTAATAAAATATTTTCCACAAACTTATTTGTATAAACACTAACACATTTCTCATTACAGTGCATACATTCCTCTTAATAACTACTTGGTGTTCAATGATGTAGATGGATTATACACATACACATTTGAAGCTGAAAGAAAGGTTAGTACTATTACAGAAGAACTTCCTGGGCTGGGTGGGTTGTTTCCTGATTTGTCACAGCACCTACTGCAATGGCATCTAGGTACTTGGTGAACTTAAAATTCAATATCTGGTCCCCACTACAGTAGTATCTAAATATCTCCCAAGTTTTTCAAAATTGATGTAACAATATGTCTGACGTCTTTCCGCTGGAGGAGTAGCCTGATGAGTATACAGATTTTTTTTGCAGTGGGGTCGTGTGGGGGAGGGTGGTTTAATGGGTAGTGATGTGGTAGATCCCTAGAAAGCAGCAAGACTATTCAGCTTTCAAGGGGAGCAAGTTAAGGTCATTTGTTGCTAATCTGCAGGTACAGCAGATGTCTGGGATATGGCAAATGTACTAAACACTCCTACTGTGGGAAGAAATGTTTCCACTGGTCAGGCAACAGCTGCATTAGAAAGGGGAGCATTCGATAGTTGAGGAAGGCCTCAGATATATTTATCTCCCATTAAATTGCCAATACCCATCACAAAATAAATACAAAATACTGATGCCTTATTTAAGAAATACTTATCTGTTGGGCCAAAATTTCTCAATGGCTGGGAAAGTAGTTCCAGGTGCAGGGAGGATTCTCCACCAGCTATTTGTGTTGGGGTTATTGGCTGCATTCAGTGTTTAAAGTAGCAACCCCTTTCTAGAAAGGTGAGCCAGGTGACTAAATCCTTAACTCTGGCAATTGCTTTTGCTAATCTAGCTGGAGGAAAACCGTAGCTGAGCCTGGAAATCAGGATCAAGGAAATATTAACCCACTGACATCAAGAATCATAATTCACAGAACAAAGTACATAGCCTTAAGGACACAACAGCATCTGTTGGCATGAAGAGGTTAGGACAACATAGTTAATTTAGTAACATACAGGATTAATCTTCTTTAAACCAAACAAAATACAGATTGACTGTATCTTTTTGTATTTATGCAAAAATACCTAGCGACTAACAACCTGATTCAGAGCCCACTGAAGTTGATGAAAAAGCTCCCATTGACTTTACAGGGCATTGGATTGGGTACTTAATTTTCACAGAAGTATTAATTTTGCTAGATCCATGCGTTTATAAATTTTGCATATAATTTGTAACAGCAAAGGTCTACATTTTGAATCATTACTGGCACTGCCATAAGTGCATTTGAAAAAGTATATTACTATAAGCTTGAATACTGCACTTTTTTTTTTTTTGTAGGAGAATTGTCCAGCTTGCAGCCAACTCCCCCAAAATATAGAGTTCTCTCCATCAGCTAAACTGCAAGAGGTCTTGGATTATTTGACAAACAATGCTTCATTGTAAGTGTGCAGCTATTCTGATTTCTTTGATTGGTTTTTACAAACTTGATGTTTGCAGCATGTTAAAAATTGATTTTTCAAACTGCATTTTATCCTGACAGTGCTCATATTTTATTTTCATGTTTGTCATGCAGGCAAATGAAATCTCCTGCAATCACAGCAACAGTGTATGGGGGAAATAAAACACTCTATTTACAGGTGAGCAATACTGGTTCGGTTTTGCTTAGTTAATTCATTTTCATTTAATTTTGGCTAGGTTTAATTTAAAATGAAATGTTTTTATTGTATTTATTTTACAGACAGTAGCTTCAATTGAAGAACGAACAAGGCCCAATCTTTCTAAGACATTGAAAGGTATTGTCTGCTTGAGTCACACACAGAATATCAAGACATATATATAAATCAGAGAGATGGTTACTCAGTTCTAGGGCTCTTTTGTTTAATGTTTCTGTAGAGTATATTTATATTTGCAATAAAGGAGCACTTGAAGCAACAGATCTTTAAAATTACATGTAAATTAAATAAAATTTAGTACGAGACTAATTTCGGAGAGCTAGGTTTGTATCTGATGAAGTCATTTTAAGATATGGAAAGATGCAGATTGCTGGATTGTCATAAAGCTAATGGATTTGATTGATTTTTATCTGGGATTATTGTTTCCTGTTTCTTTCCCCTAATGGTTAAATTGGGATTTTTATAGAGGAGGAACTATATGGATTACCTACCACAAACAGGATTTTCATTGCAGTTGGCTGTCTGCTTCCCTGGAAAGTAAAACCAACTTGTAGAAAATGGGGGGAGGAGAGAATTCCCCCAGTTATCCTCTCTCTTTACATCCCCTCCACTCTGTTCCGCTCGTTTTCTGTTCTCTTCCTCCAATTCACAAACACACTTACCCCATAAACCTATAAGAAAGCAATTACTTACTCCCCCACTCACTATTTCCTGCAGATAATCCCTTTTTCTGTAGTCAGCCTTGCCCTTAAAATTATTTTGAGGTTTGGGCAGTAACTCCTTTAGTAAAATTAATTATGTGGGCAGATGTCACTAGAAAAAATATTTGAGTCAGCGAAGGATGTTGTGAAAGCTGTATTTGCTTTGTCTTAACAAATATCTTCTGCTACTCAGCTTTTTGGTTGAATTAACACTCAGGTTATCATAGCTAATGAATTCCATATAACTTAATTCCCATAGTTTAGTTTAAGCCTTTGTGGAAGTAATTCAGTTTTTTACTAAGCATAGATCTGCTGCACACAACTTTTTTTTGTTTGTTTGTTTCAGAGTTGGGGCTCGTGGATGGTCAGGAACTTGCAGTTGCTGATGTAACTACACCACAGACTATGCTGTTCAAGCTTCATTTTACTACTTAATTTAAGCCCGATTAATCTGCACATACAGTGAGAGAATTCTGCACACCGTGTAAAACATGTTGTGCTCTATGTGGATGTTAAAAGTAACCTTAAAATATCCCTTTTAGTACTACCTTGCTGGAAGTTAGATTATCCGAAGTGAATCACTCTTATTTTAGAACTGTCCTTAGAAGCCAATATTTGGTGGATGGTATTTGTATAAATGCTCATTAATGTACAGAACTTGATGTACAGCAATAATTTTTTCAGTTTGTGTTGATGCTGTTAAAATAATGCCAACACTTCTTCCTACACATGGACATTTTATGGTGGTCAAAGGGGGAGTTCTCTACTTGCATTTGAACACCCACATCTACAAAAGAATATCCTTTAAGGAGAACCATGATGATTTTAAATTAAATTTTAGAACCTATATACATTTGCTGGGTCTTATATAAAAACCTGTGGGCAGTAGAGTAAAATAAGCACTATATGTTTCCTCCTTTATTTAATATTCATTTTTATTGACCTGCTAAATGGATATTAAGTATTGCAGAGGGTTAATTCACTTTGTTTACAAAATACAGAAAGACAATATAATTAAAGTAAATGAACATCTGTGCATGAAAACAGTATTTTTCATGTGTATATTTGCAGTGGACTAGTGGCTACTATGCACAATAGTGCAGTCAGAAGCCCACTGATGTTCAGGATTGGTGAGTTATGTCGGTTATCATTGATGCTCTCAAGGTATTTATTAATAAAAATATAAAGATACTCTGTTCTGTAGTGTATTTGTGAGAGTTCAGGATAATACAGGACCAAAATTAAGAGAGGCAAAAGCATAAGTTTACATGGTACCTATTTGTCAATTAAGAGCTGTTTCTGTTACCATAACTGGTACAGAAGGTGTGAGAGAGAGAGAGATTTATGCACAAATTAACTTATGTGGATCTGAAATCTCTTGTTATAGTTGATACATGCCTTCCTTTCTCTTCTTAAAACATTCTATCCCCATCCCAGCTTTTAGAGATGTGTAAGTAGAAAGTCCTTGAGGACCATATGCGCTGAAAACAGTGACATAAACATGTCTTGCAAAATATGGCTGCATTTACCACCATTTTAAACATTAAAGATAGCTGAAATATTTTTAAATATGAAACTTAAATAAAAAAGGTTTATAAATTTTTACCAATTTTGACAAGCTATAATCAAAAGAGAAAAAGCTATTTTAGGCCTTTGAGTAAATTGCTTTAAATAATACTTTAAATAGTCATTATTAAAAGTGACACTTTCTAAAAATTGACACACCTTTCTAAATAAGGAACAGGCCCAGCTTTCTTTCTTCTGATTCGTGTAGGGAACATAAGAACAGCCATACTGTGTCAGACCAGTCCAATCTTCTGTCTTCTGCCAGTGGCCAAGGCCAGGTCCTTCAGAGGGCATGAACAGACCAGGTACTCAAGTGACTGAGGCCAGTTGCTCTCATTCAAAAAATGCCATTTCTCTACTCCTGCTCAAACTAATCAAATGGCCTGTTTCTGCCAGTTTTCTTGGCTCTCTCTAAAGCAGCATTGCCAGTTCCAAGCTTTCAAAAATCAGGAGTCAGGCTGCCAAAAAACATGATTTAATTTAATTTTCCTGTGAGCATTTCGTGCCTGTGACCTACACGGGGTGTGGGTGTTTATTCGCGCCCCCCCCCCCAGCAAGCAGGTGCACTAGACACTTCCCCTTTTTTAAAAATGAAAGCCGAGGCTCATATCATTACTGGTCAGAGCCACGCTAGGAGAACACCTGAGGCGTGGTCATGCAATTTGCCCCAGCTGTGCACCTCTGCTTGGCCCGCTATTGCCAGGCTGCCCGGGGCCTGGGCGCTAGGGTGAGCGGGCAGCAAGTGGGAAAAATCAGGACCCTGTTGCACCTACAAGATAATGCCCCTGGGCCAGCGCGAGCGGTGAGCCACCGTACCCTGGACCGAGGCGGGAGTGAGACTGAATGCGAGGGAAGGGACGAGCCAGGTGAGCGCGAGGCCGCGACCTTGCCGTCCGCCATGACACCTAGCGAGGCGGAACGCCCGTCGTGCGTTGTGCCGCGCTCACTAGGGCTGGGCCGGGAGTCACGTGACCCCACCGTCACGAGACTGCCGCGCCGCGGGCGTCCGCGTTGCCTTTTGTTTGCGCGAGCTGGCGACGTGGAGCTGTGCGGCGCGGCGTGCGCAGGCGCGGCGGCGGGGGAAGGCGGGGGGGGTCGGTCCTCCCTCGGGCTGAGGGGGGCGGCGCGCGCGCGCGCGCCTGTCTCCCGTCCCGTCAGGCCGCCCGCCCGCCCGCCCGCGCTCTGAGGGAGCCGGCCCGCCGCGGCGTCGCCGCCGGGCTCCCCGGGTCGGGGGATGAGCTGGTTCAACGCCTCCCAGCTCTCCAGCTTCGCCAAGCAGGCGCTGTCGCAGGCCCAGAAATCCATCGACCGGGTGCTGGACATCCAGGCCGAGGAGGGCTCCTGGGCCGAGGCCGTCCTGCCCGACGCCGGCGACGGTAGGTGGGCGAGCGGCGGGGCCGGGCGGGGCGGGGCAGGCGCCCTCTCCGGGTCGGCCGCGCCCCTCACCTGGGCGTCGGGGCCGGCAGTGGGGGCGGGGCACCCCGAGTGCGCTGCGGGCGGGGGTGACACCCCCCTTGGAGCCCCGTGCGGCTGGGGCGGCGGTGGCTCGCCGGGGGGGGGGGCAGGCGCCGCAGGGGACACGGAAAGGAGACGGGCTGCCCGCCCTGAGGGGCTCCCGGCCTGTGAGCCGACGGGCTCTTACGGCGGCGCCGCTTGGGGGTCTGCGGGTGGAAAACAGGCTGGGCAACCCACCCGCCGGGGCCGGGCCTGCACAGGGCCAGCCCGCTGGGGAGTGACCGCCCGCCCCTCGCTGTCGGTGTGCTAGTAAGTGCGCTCGCTGCGGGGTGGGTGACAACGTGTGCCACCCCTTCGGGAGCTGGGGAGCCGTTTATTGCGAGGGGGGTTGCTGAGGAGGCTGCCTTGAAAACAAGGCTTTTTCTGCCTCTCTCACATCTTCTGTTTTGGGTGGGGGTTTTTTTAAAAGCACTTTATATGGCCCCGCTGGAGGTGTTCAGAGCTCTTCGCCAACAATTATTTATGCTTCCTAATATGTGTACCATATTACAGGTGGAGGGAAAGGAGGCACTAATGCGAAGTGCTTTGCCCAGAAACAATAAGTAGGGCCCTGCTAATTTCAACGCATCAGGAACTGTGACAGTGGTTCTAGCCCCTGAAATCTGACCTCTCCTGTTCTGTTGGGAGTGCCCCTAGCTGCTAGCACCAGGCTGGTATGCTCCCAGGAAGCGATCAGATCCATCTGTGGTACCTCCCCCTGCTGCAGAAAGCTCCAGGACTTCCCTCATGCTGCTGCTTCCTGCTGTTTCTGGCCAGGGTGCTCCCTGCAGAATAGAGGAGACAGGAGTCCCCTCCTTGCTGCCTTCAGAGCTCAGAAGTGAGTGTGGCAATCTTGCCACGCCCCCCTGTAACTGGTTTGCAATTCCCATTTTGAGTTGGGACCCCCACAGTTACAACACTGAAAAATGCAGTTGAAAATATCAGAGTATGAAATTGACCAATTTTCAAATGGTGTGAGTGAGAGAGAGAGATTTTATTGGAATGGGCCCTGAATTTGGTAGGGTCCTAACCACGAGACATTGCTGGAACTGATACCAGACCTTTTTCTCTGCTCTGATTGATGTCTTATAGTAATACTCTTGATCTTATATGCATATTAACATTATACGCCTTGAGGATAAGCTTTTAATTCATGTACTCAAGAAATTTAATTCATTTTTGCTCAGTGAGGATGGCAGGTGTGAAGAGAGAAATGTCTAAGTGATATAATTTCCCCTCCACTCCTTTCTCTAATTCTGATAGAAGTCTCTCTCTCTGTACTATCATAGTTCGGGGGAAGTGGGGAATGGCAACCGTCAGCTGCATCAATCCTCCTTCAGATCCATAGAAATTCAGTGCAGTTTCATGTGGAAGTTAATGAACTTTGTTGCAGAATTAACTACTGCAACTTCCTGGCTCCAAAATGTCTATTAAACAATTAGATTTTAAGAAAGTTTGTCATAGTCTAAATATGAGGTGACATCTTCATATAAGGCACAGCATTAATACAAAACTTGAAAGAAAAGTTCATCTTAAAAAGTTCATCAGTCTTGAGTTTTCTTTCTAAGCTATACTTTTCAAGGTGAAGAAGTCCTGATAAGTAACACTATTTTAAAATTAGGGATGCAGGAAGAAGAGACTCAGGAAGCTTTAAATGATTTTCAGTCAATGTCCTTTGTACAAATGTTGTGTACATCTGGAGTATAATCTAGCAATAAAACGGAGATAACACTATGTTTACCAGACAGAGTAAACTTGAATCTCTAACAAAGGACAGTTGGAGAGCGTTTTCCAGGCTGATAGTAAAGTGTGCGTGTGTGTAAATAAGCATTTATAATAAAAAGCAGCAGCCACCTGTCAGATGGCTTCAGTGTCATATAAGTTAAATTTTTTGGGGGGGTTGTGTGCATAAAGGTTCCACAAAACTCAATCCCTGCTGCTTTTAGTATTACACAAAATCATTTTAAAATACCAGCTGAATTTTTATTTAAGGTTTTGTTCACATGCTTGTTGACCCCCTCAAAGAATTCTAGTAGGTTGCTAAGGCATGATTTGACTCCCTCAAATAATTCTAGTAAATTGGTGAGTCATGCTTTCCCTTTTTTAAAAAAAACACGTTGACTCTTATCCAACAAACCTTGCTCATCTATGTATCTGATAATTCTGTTCTTTACTATAGTTTCTACCAATTTGCCTGGTACTGAAGTTATGCTTATTGGTCTGAAATTGCTGGGAATGCCTCTGAAGCCTTTTTTAAAAAATTGGCGGCACATTAGCTATCCTTCAGTCATCTGGTACAGAAACTGATTTAAATGATTGGTTACATACCACACTTAGTAGTTCTGTAATTTCACATTTGAGTTCCTTCAAAACTCTTGGGAGGATACCATCTGGTCCTGGTGACTTATTACTATTTAATTTATCAATTTGTTCCTAAACCTCCTATAACGCCACCTGAATCTGGGTCAGTTCCTCAGATTTGTCACCTAAAAAGAATGGCTCAGGTTTGGGAATCTCCCTCACATCCTCAGCCTTGAAGACGGATGCAAATAATTCATTTAATTTCTCCGTAGTGGCCTTATCTTCATTGAGTGCTCCTTTAGCATCTCGATCATCCAGTGGTTCCACTGGTTGCTTAGCAGGCTTCCTGCTTCTGATGTACTTAAAACCAGATCACTGTGACTAGCCTTCTCTCACTAGAAGAAGCAGTTTGTAGTCTTTGTCCAGGGTCCCCTTCACTAGTTTCTTTGCCATCTTGGAATGAACCTCAGAATTGTCTTTTTGATTTTTAAAGCTCTATATGCACCAATTCCACCTTCTCTCTAATACTCATGTCCACCTTTATCAGCAGCTTCTCAGATCTTGGTATAACTCTTGTCTGCCTTCCTATCCTCCCAGTCCCATGACTCTCCATAGTTGCTGGGAGGAAGAAAGTCATTTTCGTCTGTGTTGCTCTACCTTTTTGGTATTCCTTCTGTACACCTAAGCCATTGAATCACTATTGTTCCTTTAAACTTTTCTCTTTGACAGTTAACTATAAAATGTTGTAAGGTTGTAATATTAATAAAAGATAGAAAATATGGATAGCTTTAGTTTCATACTGTATGTTCAACATAAAACTTTCTTTGCTTAATTCTCTATATTGTTGCATCTCACAATGGAAGTACTGCAAAATCGAAACTTTTATATTTTAGATGTTTTTCATATGGCTGATTTTCTTTATTTCTTGTTTTAGGCACAAGTTCTCTTACAAGTGGAGGATGGGATACTTCTACCTGGGGATTAAACTCAAATATAGAACCTCAAAATCAGCCAATATCATCACCAACAGCAATCACCAAACCAGTTAGGAGGACAGTGGTGGATGAATCTGAGAATTTCTTCAGTGCCTTTCTCTCCCCAACAGATGTTCAGAGTATACAGCAGAGTCCAGTGGTGTCTAAACCTCCAACCAAATCACAGCGACCCAAAGAAGAAGTGAAAAGCACTTTAAAGGAATCTCTGCATAACAGTCAGCCAGAAACGCTAATAGAAACAGAAACAGAGACAGAAGCAGAAGATTTCTCAGTATCTGCACCGGTGGACTTGAAAAACCTCGATGTACCCCAGGAAAAACTAGAAGGAAGCTCTGCACTCAAAACTGATGCTAAGCATGAAGAGAATACAAACCAAGGCACTGATAAGGCGGCCACTCCGGAACTTAAAGTATCTGAAGTTGCTGTTAATGAGAAATTTAATGCAGGAAATGATGGACCAGGAAGTGTTCCCGACAGCCCCACACAATCTCTTATTGCAGAGACAAAGGACATGGGTTTGGAAAGTAAGGAGCAAAAAAATGAGGACAGACAATGCAACACACCTTCACCTCCTATTAGCACTTTCTCCTCAGGGACATCCACAACTAGTGATATTGAAGTTTTGGACCATGAAAGTGTAATAAGTGAGAGCTCAGTAAGCTCAAGACAAGAGGCTACAGATTCTAAATCCAACCTTCATCTGATGCAAACTTCCTTTCAGCTCTTATCAACATCTGCCTGTACTGAGTATAATCGTTTAGATGACTTTCAGAAACTGACCGAGAGTTGCAGCTCCTCTGATGCTTTTGAAAGAATTGACTCATTTAGTATGCAGTCATTAGATAGCCGAAGTGTCAGTGAAATCAATTCAGATGATGAGTTATCAGGCCGAGGTTGTGCTTCAGCGTCTCTTGCTGTCAGCCCTTTAACACCCAAGACTGAGATGGTTGAACCCATGAAAAGTACATCGCAAGAAGAATTGAATGAGACACTCATTGTACATGCAGAGGAAACTGAAATGGAGGAAAGTGGGAGAAGTGCGACCCCTGTGAACTCTGAACAACCAGATGTTTTGGTTGCTGCTGTACGAACAGATGAAGGACAAACTGTCGAAGAGGAGGTTGTGATGCAGCAAAGTGCTGAAAAGTTGCTTGAAGTGAACTGCGAAAAGGAAGAGCTTTGCAAGGTAGCTATAGAATATGTTGCACAAAGACACAGCATGCATTCTGTGGGCTAAATTCATCCCAGTTATGAGTGGGTGAAGCTACACTTACCTTGACACCTAGGCACTGACTTTCACGTGGATCAAATAAGTCCATACTACGTTATTCTGTACTAATTCTACACTGTACCAGGTACACTACAGACTTATATTGCTATAATTATGTCACTCAGGTGTGAAAAATCCACTCCCTAGAGCGACATAGTTATACCAACCTAATCTCCTTCGTAGATAGTGCTTCTGCCAACATAGCTACCACCTCTAGGAGGTAGATTAGTTACGCTGATGGAAGAAGCCTTTCTGTCGACATAGTAGCGGTTGCACTGAAGTGCTACAGCAGCGCAGCTGCAGCAGTGTAGCTGTAGTGTTGTATGTGTAAACAAGCCCTCAATTTGTCAAGTGTACATACGCGTAGCTGTTCTGTTGTAAATTTAATTGATTATCAGATAAACAGTGAAAGGAGCCCTATGAAAATTTGTGACATTAAAAAAAGGAATTATCAGTAACCGTCAGCATTTAAACAGTAGTCAGTCAATTTCTGAATATACTTTGCTATATAGATGTTCAAGCTGTATTAAACTGATTATATGTAGAATTATCTTGAATATTTTAATACGTTTTCATAGACTTGTGTACATATATTGGCTTTGTAATGTAGACATTTAGTGTTAACTCATTTTCTGAAATGGCAAAGATTTTTATTCATCAGAAATCATGCTGAAAACATTCTGCATTATACAGTAGCTTAATTTACACACTATATCAGATGTATTTAAATTGTAAAAACCGCTGTTAGAGAAGTGTTACACTCAAAAGATACAAATGACCTAGTTTTTGTCATCAGCAAATACTTTAGCAAGAGTAGGTAAAGTAGGTTTTTACGGTCAAGAAGAGAAACATGTTAGTGAGTATTGACTAGAATAAGTACAAATTGGGTAGCTAACTTACTTATACAAAAAGGAGAAATGTAGAGAGGAAGCATCATCCAGCAGAGAGGATATTGGCCTGGAACTTGAGTCTTGGGTTCTGGTCTCGGTTCTGGCACTGACCTGGCACTGCTGTGTGACCTTGTGCAAGGCACTTTTCTTCTCTGTGCCTCTCCCCGCCCAGCCTTTGTCTGTTCTAAATGGTCATTGTGGAGTTTCTGCTTGTCAATTGGGTCCCAGTCTTGGTTGGGACCTCTAAGTACAGCAGTAATATTACTATTAATAATAACAATGGGAAAAGAGTATGTGGGAGTTTATGAAATGCCTTTAGTTAATCCCTTTTCAAAGAAAATGAAGAAGTGTGTTCCTTTTTAATCTCCATGTAAAATTGCAGAGAATTATGATGTAAACATTGCAGAAAAGTATACAGTCATGGGCACAATTACGTTTAATACATACCTGAGTAGGGAATTGAATAGGGAAGACTTTTTTTAAATTAAAAACCTGTAATTGTTCATGAAATATAGCAGATTTTCAGTTACATTTGCCTTAATTAGATTGTGGTACATGTTTGATGGACAGACTTTACCTGTTGTTGGAGATTGACTATAGTTGTTAAATGTGGCTTGTAGATTCTCCACTTGCATTTTGTCATGCCTCAGCTGCTGCTTGGTGGTGAAGTGCCACAACACAGTAGAATAAGGAGTATAAAGGAGTTCTTAATCATGCACATTTGTTAAAAATAAGTGTAGAGCCTTGTTTTTCTTGTTTCTTAACTTCATGAATGTCTTGAACTTGATGAATGTCTGAATTTGTCTGTTTTAGTACTTAAGCTGTGAAACAAGACTTCTGCTTCTTATTGTGGAAACTTAAAACAGCTGTTACAAGTGAAGCATTTTGGAAGCAATTATTCTTGCATTTATATACATCTTTATATTCTAGAAAAGTGAAAAAAGGATTGAAAATTAAGTTGTCAGATGCCACCATTGTAAGTTCTGTCATCTGCAAGTATATCTGACAAAATAAGCAAATAGGAAAATAGTTGAGACTATGGGCTCTATTTAGCAGCCTTTACTCAGGCAGAATTACTGTTCAACTATTATTGAATTTCATGGAAACTTTAGCTGAGCTTAGGAATTTTAGCTTCCCTTTGTTAAAAGTCTAGAAAACTAAACAGAGGGAAAAGGTCCAGATTCTGTTTCTGGTATAATTACATGTGAACTCTTAGTGTGAGGCTTGGCATTCTTCATTGACTTTAACATAAAAGTTCCAACCTCAGAATGTTGCTAGAGGAAAACCACCCTATTTCCATCATTTAACTGTTTTTCATCCTCATGTCTAAAATCTTATTCAGATGATTGATTTATTGACTGAAAAGCTGGAGAAGAGGGAAACACAATTATTAAGTATTAGTAAAGAGAAAGCAAGCCTGGAAGAAGCTTATGATAACCTGAAAGAGTAAGTATAAAAATAGTCACAGTGCTGAGCATACATTTTCTACTTGTAAGTGCCAAATTGTGCTTATGGCAACAGAAATGATGGGGGCTACTTAAATGGTGTGATACAGTAAAATCAAATATTTTTCGTTAGTGCTCAAATAACTGTTTAATATCAGACTGATTTCACAAATAGTGTGAAGTTGTCATGATTTTTCATTT
Source organism: Mesoclemmys tuberculata (assembly GCA_007922155.1). NCBI lineage: Eukaryota > Metazoa > Chordata > Testudines > Chelidae > Mesoclemmys > Mesoclemmys tuberculata. Next base: position 7,854,336 of record ML677027.1, read on the forward strand.
TCTTATTAAACAACTTAATACAGTATCAGTTGTCCTACATAATGGAACTCTTCTTGTTGTACCAAAGCTGTATGTTTACCCACTCGTTAGCAGAGCTTGATTAGTGTGATGTGTTTTAGATGAAATCATTGAAGTGTCAACCTTATGTTACACTACTAAACTAAATGAGTAAAGATCTTCTAAAGACCGGTGTTTCTGATGAGTGTCAATGACTTATTGTTTATTACTTGCTAGTTAAAGTTCTTTACAAGAGCTTGGTGAATGTGGTTTGAAATGTTAATATAACCATGGGACTATTCTAAAATGTCTTTAATCTAGTGAAATGTTTAGAGTGAAAGAAGAAAGCAGTAGCATTTCATCTCTTAAAGAAGAGTTTACTCAGCGAATAGCAGATGCTGAAAAGAAGGTCCAGCTAGCATGTAAAGAGAGAGATGCAGCTAAAAAGGTAATCTACTTCATAATTGAATTAGTATTCATAACACTAAGAAATCTGATTCCCTTGGGAGGAAATCATAAAAATGGAGTTTGGGAAAACATGAAACTTACAGGACCCAAGGTGATGTTACTTGGATATCAGTATAAAGGTTTTTGGGTTTTTTGTGTGTGGTGGTTTGAGAAGACGGATGCCACAAGACCTATTACAGACATTTTTGTGATTTTTATTTAAAAAAAAAAAAGGTTTGGGGGATTTAAACATTCACTGCTCAAACATGACAATATTTTGCTTAGGTGGTCTGTTCATTGTAGTCATTCTGCAAAACGAAAAGTAAACAGCATAATTGTTGAAAAATATTCTTAAAAATTTCAGATTTAAAGAAATTATTTATAATAAACACTTGTCAGTGTCCTTCTAAATGTGCATTGAGGCAGTAGGGTTTGTACTACTTTTTATGAGGAAGTAAGAATCCCACATTATCTGATATTCACTTGCTTGAATGAAATAGTTGAGTTTTTTTTTCTACATCACAAAGGCTTAAAATAGGATGAGATGTAGAGGCAAAAGAAAACTCTGGGTAAGAAGAGAAAATAAGGGTGTTCATAGATTCCAAGCCCAGAAGGGACCACTGTGATCACCTAGTGTGACCTCTTGTTTAATACAGGCTTTAGAACTTCCCCAAAATAATATGGGAGTCAGTGAACTTAAAAATATATATACTTAGTTAGTTGTCACCTTCTGCATCTTCAAGTTCACAAACAAATATTACCTAGTTCTTGTAGAATAATTTGTTTTCATTCTTTTAACTCTTGGTTTATTCTATTATTCTAAAATGCTAAATCTAAAGTCTTTTTAGGAATCTGAAAAACTATTGGTATACTGCATTTGGGGGCATTTTTATTTTTCTAGTGGCTCCATGTAACTTAACGTGTATTTTAAAAAGGCTAACATTCTTTATAAATAGATCTAAGAATATTTCCTTCTTTATAGGAAGTAAAGAATGTTAAAGAAGAATTGGCTACTAGACTAAATTGTAATGAAACAGTTGAACTATTGAAGGAGAAGGATGAACAAATCAAAGGACTAATGCAAGAAGGTAAAGTTGGTAAACACAGTGGTTATAGTAAAGATCTTTTAAAAGTGTCTTTTAATGCATTTTGTCTTATTTTAGACCTAACATGAAAATGTCATGTTATTTCAAATGCCTTCTTTGTGTAGAAAATGTTTAAGCAATGGCTGTTACTCGGACCCATATTTTTTAAACATCGAAGCGTGGGTATAGTGAACCCCAAATTTAGAAGAATTTGGGGTTTTCCATCTGTCTCCACTTCTTGATTTGACAGGGGACTGTGTATGTAGACGCCATAAATATTTTGTTCTGTCACAAACAAAATCAGATCAGTAGTATGGGGCACATGCATCTACACTAGGAAAATGAAATATTAGTAAGAGGAGGTGTTAAATTCTCTATCCTCCAGATCCCCTGAAGCAATGTTCAGAAAAAATGTCTAGTACCCTTTGCTTCAATGAGTGTTGGCCTCTGTCCAATTCACTATAACAGTCTTTCAGACCCGTTGGTGGTGTCCAGAGATGCCATATTTTAGTGACTTAGGACAAGAGAAAGGTAGGCTGAGAGCTGAATGGAGCTGTTTGTAAAGAGCCATTCACAATGCTGCTGAAGTGCCTGCTCCTGGGAAGTTTCTGGCGTGCTGCCGGGAACCACCTTTTGATGTTGCTGGTAGCATACATTTGGCTACTTACCTTTCCCTCCTGCCAGTGTGGATTGATTTAAATTAGTGGTTTAAATCACAACTTTAATCATGATTTAAATCAGCAAGCGGGGAGCCTTGATTTAAGTAAGAGATTTAAATCTTGTTTTGCATTTGTACTACTTAGTTCTTTTCCTAAAGCTTAATTCTTGTTAGTTGGTGTAACTATTAAAAGAAGTTGATTTGTAACCAGATTCAGCTTTTATACTAAATCTGGTTCTTTATGCTAGACAGGCAGATCCATTATACCTATACACATTTATTTAAGCACTTATATAGCTTAGTATGTGTTAGTTCAGATTCTTCCTTTTTTTATTGTTAGAAAATGGTGAGTGATGCATTTCTTCTTTACTAGGTGACTTTTTTTACTTGGGATTTATGCCAAGCTCCATTGGGATGGAAATTGGAATTGAATTAAATGAATATAAACATTTTAAACCATTTTTAATTGATTAAATGAAATTATCTTAATGTGTGGGTGCATAAGAAGGAAAGTAAATTTTATCAAAACATTTTTTGAATTTAAAACTGATTAATTGAATAAACAAGTATTAACTGTTGATAGTGAAACAACCTGAAACAAATTTCTCAACCTGGGCTAGATTTTCAAAGATATTTAGGTGCCCAAAGATGCAGATAGGTGCTTATTAGGATTCTCAAAATTACCTAAGCAGGTTAGTTGCTAATTCCCATGGTTGGAGTTGGGCTATGTCTATGCTAGCAATACTTCACTGCTGTAGGAATACCGGTTTATTATACTGTCGAAGTGCTGCTCATGTGGATGCAGCGATACCAGGAAAGCTGGGCTTTGTACTGGTAGAGGAAATCCACCCCCACGAATGAAAAAGCAATACTAGTATAGCTACACCTACAGTAGAATAAATGGACACACATCAGACATAAAAAACGGTAAGATCCATAAACCAGTAGGAGAGCACTTCAATCTCCCAAGACACTCTAATCGCTGATTTGAAAGTTGCCATACTTCTACAAAAAACTTCAAAAACAGACTTCAGCGAGAAACTGCAGAGCTGAAACTCATATGCAAACTTGACACAATCAAACTGGGTCTGAATAGGGACTTGGAATGGTTATCTCATTACAAGAAGTAATTGTCACTATTCACACATTCTCCCCTTCTAATCAATGGTTATGAATAGGCCTCATCTACTCTAGCAGAATGGACTTTGCTAACACCTACCCTCCCCATTGTTGTTCCTTACCCTTGGATGCATATATATACCCCCTATCTGATTTCTGTTTCTTGCATCTGATGAAGGGGGTTGCAGCCCATGAAAGCTTATGCCTGCAGAAATTTTAGTTTTTAAAGTGCTACAGGACTCTTGTTTTTGCTGTATACGGATTAACACGGCTACCCCTCTGGAACTTGCTAATAGTGTTACTCATTAAAGAAAACAAATCTTGCACTACATTGGATGATGGGAAGGATATGCTAATACTTAACTTCATACACATTTTTCTTTTATAGGAGAAAAGCTTTCAAAACAGCAGCTACACAATTCCAATATCATAAAGAAGTTAAGAGTGAAGGAGAAGGAAACTGAAAATATTAATGCAAAACAGAGCAAAAAGATTAAGGAGTTAGAAGAGGAGTTGCAGCATTTAAAACAGGTTAGCTATATTTACAATTACATTCTGTAAATCGTTTATTCTGATATTGGTTCCTTTAACTCTGACTATGCAAGTTGGTCTTTTTTAGAGATTCCAGAATAGCTTCTGTTCCCTGGTATTTCATTGTGGTTTGGAAATTGCTGTCTCTCTTCTAATTCTCAGTAGCTTGGGGCATATCGTTTCTGGATGCTTTCACTCAGTGCATTAACTGTTCCTCATCATTAGTTTCTAATTCTGTAGTTCCTCATCGTTTGCCTTCTTTCTCAGTCTTCCTTTTGGAGATAACCTCATGTAGCTTTAGTTAATTTTTTTTTAATGCAGTTTGTTATGGGTGTCTTTCTAGAAAACTTTCACTTAAAATAACTATTCATGAATGTTTCAATATTGCATTGTTGAGACGTTGAAATACCTCAGTGGTTGCCAATGTTATCCTGAGTGAACAGTGCCCATCTCTTATAACTACGGCTGACCCTTGTAAGCAGGTTATTTTATTGTGATTTCCTGGGAAAGCTCAGGACACAAATGTCACTTCATATTTTCCGAGGCTTAATATCCCTCCTGGCTGCTGTAACAGGTCGCTATTTTAACCTTTGTGATCAGATGTGGAGGTTTACAGCACTTATGAAGGGCTCGTTTTCGTATGTCATCTGCATTAAAGATATTATTGATTCTCATACCTTGGAGTAGAGATACTATTATAGTTCTTCATTGATGTTGCTGTCAAGTGTTCCTGCAGTGGCTAAAGAGCATGAGTACCAACCTCAGGGCAGACTGTCAAGAAGCAGGGCTCAAACCTCAAACAAGCTGAGAGTCTAAATACTTAGATTTCACCAACCAAATATGAGATGTAAACTCCTCAGGCACTGTAATAGCCTAATCATGGAATCAGGCAATCAAGGAATCATGGAATCATCTTGGGTATTCTCACTATCTTGTCACCAGGTCAAGCTTGCCTTTGTGATCGATGGTCCCTTACACCAAAAATTACAACAAATTCAGGTTACTCTGAGTCCCAAAGGACCAGTCACTTATTCCAGGTCAGTTGCACCTTAGATCTCACACCAAAGATAATACCTGTAGCTAATCCTCTCATGAAGTAACTAAAGGCTTATTAACTAGGAAAAGAAAGTTATTTACAAGTTTGAAGTAGGTAAACTTACACGCACACAAATGGTTAGTCTTAAATTTCAGAGGGTAATAGAAGCTTCTGTAATGAGCAAGCTCTGTATATCCTTTATGGCAAATCAGGCCAGCCACTGGTGAGCCATTTGTCAGTGTTCAGCTGAGACCTAGGAGCCTTGGCCTTGGCATGTGGTCTGCCAGTGGCACAGTTGTCACCTAATCTTGATGGCAAAATTTTACCTCTGATCAGAGTGAAGCTTCCACAGGCGGTCTCCTTATCTCAGTAGGCATCCCAGCATCCTACACCTCTCCCTTTCCTTCAGCTTTTGTTAAAGCTCCTCTTCAGGGATTTTAAGTTATAGGCTTTCGCTCTTCAGAAGTAATATAAAGACTGGTAGTTTGAGGCCATGTCTACACGTACAGCACTGCGGTGGTGCAGCTGTACTGATAGAGCCGTGCTGTGTCTGGTGAAGACACTCTGCCAACAGGAGAGCGCTCTCCTGTCAACATAGCGCTGTGTTCACTAGCATTGATGTTGGTGTAATTTGTCACTCAAGGGGGTGGAATATCCACACCCCCAAGCAACACAGATTTTGCCGACATAAGCGGTAGTGTAGACATAGCCTCAGTAAGTATTATTTGGGGTCTTGATACTTCACTCACTAAAATTGAAATTAGTGCTCAGCAAGGCTCTCTGTTGGCCCTGAACATGGTTGCCACCAGTTGCCTATGCTCCTGCCTAAAAGTAAATGTCACTCTAGAGGCCTATGTCTTTATTGACTTGTAGGTGTGCTGTGACCATTACAGTGCCAACTGTTGTCTCATTGGAGCTGGTATTTCAGGCTTTAATGGGATTTAACTCAGGAAGACTTTATAAAATGCTCCATTTTAAACTTGGAAGGGTTTTTTCACTTTTTTTTTGGGTAGACTGTAATGAATTTTTTTTCACTCCGATAGGTGCTTGATGGCAAGGAGGAAGTTGAGAAGCAGCATCGAGAGAACATTAAACAATTGAACAGTGTGGTAGAACGACAAGAAAAGGATATCAGCAGACTTCAGGTGGACATGGAAGAGCTTGAAGAACAGAACCGAAGTGTTCAGGCAGCACTTGACAGCGCATACAAGTAAGTGGATACTTGCATGCCAAAATAAACAAGTGTACATTTAGAAACTCCTCTGTGTAGTCCCTGAGAAATGTTTATAATATGTAGTAAAAAATTACTTGATAAGTCACCTTGATATGGTGTAAACTTTAAACATCCTTGTAGTTCTGCTGAGCTTGAATTTCATAATATAGAAATCCAGTGCCTTTTATTTTTGGTTTGTAGGGAGCTTGCTGATCTTCACAAAGCTAATGCTACGAAGGATAGTGAAGCACAAGAAGCAGCATTGAGTCGTGAAATGAAAGCAAAGGAAGAACTTGGATTAGCTCTGGAAAAGGCCCAGGATGAGGCCCGCCAGCAACAAGAGGCTTTAGCAATTCAGGTGAACTTTCAACATGGTGATTAAAGCTTTCTCTTCTAATTTGTTAGTTTACTTTGGACTTGTGGATGATGTGCACCACTGAAGGGAGCCAGGCTTTGTGCAAGCTGGGTGTCAAACGTCTCCTTTCTCCCAAAAACAGCTATTGCCAAAAAGAGCTTGAAAAAATACTTAAGAAATCTAGCACAACTGTTTTGTAATAGAAAATAGCATGAACACCAGATAAGTCATAAATTCAATTAACAATGGAGCAAAACATCAGAGAAAAGTCATATTGCACTAACCCGCTTGTCAACAGTTGTTTTAAATCTTGTCTACATGCATGATTATAATTTTGGTGGTAAGCCATAGTTCATGCTTGTGACATTCTCTTATTGTGATGCAGTGTTGCTTCCTTGAACAAGACACTGTATAGCTAGTGAGTGGGTAGGTAAATTTAGTAAAACTGTTACACATATGCTATAAGTGAGTATGCGTAGCTGGCCGGTAAAACTCATCAGTGTACAATATACACTGATGGAAATACGTGTGGCTGTAGCTGTAACTAAAATTCTCCATTAGGAATTAATTAAATGTAGTAATCGTCTACTTCCTGCTGATACAGGTGGCAGACTTGAGACTGGCGCTTCAGCGAGCCGAGCAGCAAGCAGCAAGAAAAGAGGACTATTTGCGCCAAGAAATCAGTGAACTACAACAGGTTCAGTAACAATTGTTGCGTTGATATTTCTACCTGCTCTGTGTGCATTTGGTTCAAAATAAAAAATGCAAGGATTGCACTGAGACAAGGTGGGTGAGGTAATATCTTTTATTGGACCAACTTCTGTTGGGAGTGGCAGCGCTAGCCCATTGAGGACCCTAAACAGGAATATTTTTGGACCCCCTCAACACATACTAAAAAAGTGAATAGGGGGCCTCTGTGAGCTGCTTGGGGCTGTAAACAATTGCTTAGTCTGCTTATGCCTAGCACCGGCTCTGTCTGTTGGTGAGAGAGAAGTTTTCAAGAGAAGTCTTCTTCAGGTCTGGGAAAGGTCCTCCCAGTGTCGCAGCAAAATGCAAGGTGGAACAGATTGCTTAGCATATGTAGTTAGCACATATTGTAAGAGACCATTCAAGGTAGAGCAGCCCCTTAACACCTCTGTAATTATGGGACAAAAAATGAGAATTAGTGAGTTAGATTGTTGTAACAAGTCATAAATCCGGTGTCTTTTCTGAACTCCCCACGTCTGGCCTTCAAGCAAACTCCCCACAGACTACGACACAACTCCTCAAAGTGGCACGAGACCCCACCAGAACAACAGATGCAAAACCTGCCAATATATCTCCACTGCTGCAATGATCAGCACACCCCACCACACACCTTTCAAGATCTGTTGATCCTATACATGTGCACTAAATTGCCCCAGTAACAACTGTGGGTGAAATCGGACAATCCCTACACTCTCAAATGAACTGACACAGGGAAATGATACAAGACAAAACCACCTTATCGCTTTTCACAAAGAATCGCTCTATATTTGACCGAACACTCCACATCCTCAAAGGAAACCTGAACAACACTTTCAAAAGACAAGTCTGGGAACTTAAATTCATTACTCTCCTAGACACTAAAAATCATGGACTCAACCGACACACTGGATAGATGGTTTATTACAACAATCTGTAATCCACTAACCTCGCCGCCCCTCTGCTTCTCCCCCCGTTTGTCCTATGACTGCAGAGATGCCACGGGCCACTCTGCCTTGAATGGTCCCTTACAGTATGTCCTGACTACGCATCTAATCCAGCTGTTCCATCTTGCGTTTTGCTGTGATGATGGAGTATTTTTCCCAGACCTGAAGAACTGTGTGTAGCTCAAAAGCTTCCTTTCCCAGCAGAGGTTGGTTCAGTAAAAGATATCACGTCACCCCACCCGATACAGCTACACTGAATACATAGCACAATCCTGAATCATTTACTTGGAGGGCTTCTAAAAGCAGAATACGAAATGCTAAAATTACTTTAAAGTTAATGGGCCGTAAGATAGTTGTTTGGGTTGATACCTTTTAGACAACATCTAGTGCAGAAGAATATAGGAGCAAATGTTAGGGAAAAGCCTTTAGTGATACTTTGATTTGCAACCCATATATTTCTTTGAAAATCATTATACCAGCTGTTTAAGTGTGACAGATCTTTTTAGTATGAAGCAAAATGTAACCCTTAAGGTTGTGATTATACTTCCAGCAAATGGACACTCAACCCATATGGTTCCAGCAAATGGACACTTCAATGCCTTTCTACCTTCCTTGGAAGAATGGATGACTACTCCTCTCAGGAGTAGTCAAGAGATGAGTCTAAATGTAGCTTCTCTCTGGGGCATAGAGAGAGTATTGCCAAATGAATCTGTTAGCTCCAAAAGACAAAGGTGGGCTTAATAGCAGATCCTGTTGGGGGTGTGAAGGCTGGTTAGAAATGAGGCAGAACTCAAAAGTTGAACTTTTGGCAGGGATGAAGATGGAAGAGAGAAATCCCCCAAATTGGCGTATTCTTCTCAGATAATGGCATTTTTAAAATAGAAAACATATGCTGTCAGCTATGAACTAGAGCTTGCTAGGTAAGGCTTGTCTTCTGACTGATACTGGAAACTCCAGTTATATGCTAAAACAACACTACTATTGGAAAAAAGATCCTTGACAATTAAATTTTCTTCCAATATTTGAATTTAAACACCAGGTCTGTTTCCTAACCACATCTAAAAATTTCATTCCAGCTTCTTGATGATGTATTATTCTCCTCTAACTTTTTAAATAAAAGTGCAGATTGAATTGTAGTTCTTGTAGACGTATAAGGATTGTAGTTACATTTTTAGCTGAGTTTTGTGAGAAAAGTTAAACTGATCATGTAACAGTAAGATTTAATGGCATTTAACTAATTCAGAGACTCCAAGAAGCAGAAAATCGGAACCAAGAACTGAGCCAAAGTGTTACATCTGCCACAAGGCCACTTCTTCGGCAGATAGAAAATCTGCAAGCAACGCTGGGAGCACAAACCTCCTCCTGGGAAAAGTTAGAGAAGAACCTTTCTGACAGGCTTGGTAACTCTAGCTTGTAGCTTTTAATGTACTTTCTGAATGTGGTAGACACAATAGATGACAGTAGTATAATGAGAAGGGCATAGTCTTATGTCTGGACTCTAAGGCATGGGGCTGGAAGTTGGGAGATATGGGTATCTGTAAAATAGGATGATACTTAGGCACATTGCAAGCGTTCTGTAAGACCTGATTTACTGAATTTGTAAAAGATTTGCAATCGTGATGGAGGTGATTTATATAAGTTAGAAGCACTGTATGTCTGTATAGAATATTTAAAAGGAAGTGGGCGTGGGAGGAGTGGAAATGCGCCGACACCTTGAATTGTCAGATGTGGTATTTGGATTCCGTGACCTGAGCTCAGCTAGTATAATTTACTATATGACTATCCAAGGCTGTTGAAACACACACATTTGAGCTGAGTTGAGAGTTGTAATGGAAAATTATTGCCCCTTGGATGAACAAAATGACAACAGAATAAAATGTCCAAAGCCACAGGTATAGTGTATAAATGTTTCCTAGAGATTATTGTTTCAGTCCTTTAATTATATACTCTTTAAGAATAGAATCCCAAATCCTCCTTGTCTGGCAGTTCTTTACCTCCAGTTGTATGTTCTTGTTTGAGGACAGGCATATTGCCACCAGCCAGTTCTCAAACAGTGCTGTATCTACTAGTCCACAATGAGGCCTTTCCCTGTTATGTGCTTTTGATGGCTAATGCCAAAGTGTAATTGCTTAGCACATTTTGAATTCTGTTTAAAAGACTCCATTTCTCTTAAAGCCTGGAAATAGTACAATAAACCTTTACAAAGTTGGAAACATATCTGAATTGCATCGAAAACATTTGACAAATATGCCTAACATTTCAGGTAGACACCTAAATAATTGGCTTAAGTTATGGCTTAGTTGAATTTTAGGCCAAAATAACTTAATAGTTTTTTGGTTTTTTATAATGGATTGTGTATTTATTCTTTCTTGGATATTAGGTGAATCTCAAGCCCTTCTGGCAGCAGCAGCTGAGAGAGAACGTGCTGCTACAGAAGAACTTCTTTCCAATAAAATTCAAGTGTCTTCCACTGAATCACAGAATAGCCTCCTGAGGCAAGAAAACAGTCGCCTTCAGGCTCAGCTAGAAGCAGAGAGAGCCAAACTCAAGAAACTGGAAAATGAAAACAATAGGTGAATTGGCTTAAGTCCTTGGCTCATAAATATTTCTTTAGGTTCATAAGAAAATGAAAGGAGGAACATACCATCTTGTATAACAAACTACTTCAAGTTTTTGAGTTTGAATAGGAAGACTTGACCTTTTATATTAATTTGATTACTACCGTATAAAATACTAATAGTAGGTGTTGCTGGACAACTTTTATGAAGAAAGACGAATACAGAATCCTTTTGACTGCTACTTTCAGGTTATTTCAGCTCTTCTGGGCTGCCTTTGTACCCTAAGGGTTCCTAATGGCACTTTTTATGGGTAGAGGCTTACATCTCTCACCTCATCCATGACCGGTCACTCAAATCTACTCTATTTGCTTTTGACAAGTCTATTAGTTAGTGTTCTCTTTGACCCTGCACTTGCAAGCTGCTTTTTGCAGTTGCAGTCAATGAGATTCCATGCAGGCACAATGGTCCATCTGCACAGAGCAGCTTACAGGATTAGGACATTAGAAAGCATCCAACATCTTCAAAAGAAACCAAATCAAATAGTTATCAAATGCTAAGAAGTTGAACTGTGGCAGCGATTATTTTCTCAAACAAATTCTTGCTTTTAATACTAAAAAAAAACATATCTCTGAAAGACTAATGGTTTTTGGTGGTGCCATGCCCCTCCTCGACTTTTGCCCTGATGCATTTCTCCCAACATCCAATCCATGATTCCCACCTCTGCCTCAGCACAGGCGCTGCTGTAGAAGCAAATCTGTGAAGTCAATAGCAGAAACATTACCTTGTGAAATTCTTTTTCTTAACTAGGTCTCTGACAAATTGTGTGTTTCAAGTAGGGTGTTTTCTTTTCAAGCCCCAGGCTGTTGGAGGGAGACGTGCTTTCCTGCATTGAGATTCCAGTTGATACCAGGAAATTCCGTTTTCAGCATCCTGGTGGCATATTGGGAGGATCAGAGTACCTTCTTGATCTTTCAGTAGACTTCATCCTGTCTAGTCAACTGTAGTTTCTTCTCAGGAGTCTACCAGTCCTAAGAAATTCTGACACCTGGGATAGTTTTGTCTTGTAGCTTCTGGGTTTCATTGTGATAATTTGAGGAATCATATGCCCACTTCTGTAGTATGTTTACACTACTTTTGTACACGCTGTAGTTAAAGAAAAGTTATTAAAAGTAGCTTTAAGGTTAATGTGGTGTTGGTTCACACAATGATAGAGCAAGTACCCACAATACTAAAGCAGCATGCACACAACAAATAAGGCGTAAGGGGATGTTGCATGGAAATATCAGAAGTGCTTAAATGAGTTCTTCATTCAAGTACTCCCATGCTGTGCTTGCAAGTCAGCATGAGGGTATTTTCTAACATAAAAAATGTTAGTTCTCCATTGGGTAATACAGAGCAGTTCTGTTACTGATGCAGTTAAATACTAAGCTTAGCTATAGATATATATTTGTATAGAAAACAAATACAGTGCATTGTGCTTTAAGTCATTTTCAGTAAATTATTTTTCTTCGTGTGAACCTAAAATAGAAACACAAAGAGTAGATTGTCTTTAAAAAAATTACATTACCTCTCTCTCTCTCTTCAATATAGGTATGAGGTTGAATTAGAAAACCTGAAAGAGGAGTATGTGAGAGCTCTTGAAGAAGCAAAGAAAGAAAAGGTATCAGTTAATTGGATATTACATTGCTTCATGATAAAATTGAGTTTGCAGGGGATTAACAATCCACGTTTCCTTCTCCTAGACGCTCTTAGCTACGCAGTTAGAAATGGAGAAAATGAAAGTTGAACAAGAAAAAAAGAGAGCTATTTTTGTACAAGAAACAGCAAAGGAAAAGGTATTGAAACTTGCTTTAATGTAAATTCATGTATTTTAAAAATCTTATTGGGTCACATGGTGACAGAGCATATCTTAAACACTAAAATATCATATAAACAACAAACAGGGATTAAAAGTATATAGTATGGTAGTGCTATGAAGTATCTGGGACTTCCCCACATCTTTTTTTTTCCAGTGAATTCAATGCTTATGTGAATGGTGCTGTAATAGCAGTCCTGAATAATTCCTCTACTTAGCCACAGAATAAATGAAACATGGACAGTGGCAGCATACATTGAGCCACACTGCTGCTACACCAGTGTGTCTATTCTCCTTACGTTGCGGGGCATGGAATTCAGTGTCTGGGCCCATTGGAAAAATGGTTGCCTCTGCTATGACTACCAGCAAGGTGCCAGTTAGTTCCAGTTGTGATGTGTCTTTGCAATCTGGTTACTGGTCCGTTAGACTCAGACTCCACTTTGTTTAGCATCGGTTACCAAATGGCCGTCAGTTGGCAACAGTTTCATTTACTACCAATCAGCAGTTGCTATTCTAATACAGCTATGCCCTCACTGTTAATCTAGTTGCTGCAGTTCTGAAACCAAAGTCTTGAATTAAGCTATTTATTTCATCTTTCTGAAGCCAGTATGTCTTCAGATACTGACTGCAGAGGGTATCAGCCTATTCAGAAAACTCACTAGTAACAGAGATCCTGAATTTGGGTATTGTAACACTTTTTAAAAATCTCTTCACATTCCCTCAACCAGGGAAGAACCTACCTCTTGTTTGGGGTGTCATTCCTATGAGGCACATGATCTCCGCAAGAATTATAGCTGTCTCTAGGGCTCTCATACTTGGGTAGTCTTAGGTCAGCATTATGCAGTGTGGCTATTTTTCAGTAAGTAGCAAGTTCTGCTTCTGCAAAGCCAAGAAAACCTAAAGAGTTGAACTTGGGCATGATGTATTAGCGAACTGTTAAATCCACTTCACTGTTTAAACTTCAATTACTATTAAAAAAAAAAAAAGAATTTATGCTCTACATTTGGGAGTGAAAAAAGAGACTCCATTATATGCAAAAAGGTTTGTTTGTTGTCTTCTTCCTCAGCCATCTTTGTTCCTTGTATTCGCTTTCTCTGAACTAGCTGTTGTATTTTTCAAAGGAGCGTAAGTCATTTACCTTATCAACAATGGAAACTGTTTCGAGTACTCCGACTCTGTCACGCTCAAGTTCTATAAATGGAGTTGATATGGCAGGGCTTCAGACATCCTTCCTCTCTCAGGTAATGTATAAATTGACGTTTCATCGTTAAACCATTTTCATAGAATCATAGAAGATTAGGGTTGGGAGGGACCCCAGGAGGTCATCTAGTCCAACCCCCTTGCTCAAAGCAGGACCAACCCCAACTAAATCATCCCAGCCAGAGCTTTGTTAAGCTGCACCTTAAAAACCTCTAAGGATGGAGATTCCACCACCTCCTGAGGTAACCCATTCCAGTGCTTCACTACCCTGCTAGTGCAAGTGTTTCCTAATATCCAATATAGACCTCCCCCACTGCAACATGAAACCATTGCTCCTAGTTCTGTCATTTGCCACCACTGAGAACAGCCTAGCTCCATCCTCCCTGGATCCCCCTTTCAGATAGTTAAAGGCCGCTATCAAATCCCCCTCATTCTTTTCTTCTGTAGACTAAACAAGCCTAGTTCCCTCAGCCTCTCCTCATAAGTCATGCTTCAGCCCCCTAATCACTTTTGTTGCCCTCCATGGACTCTCTCCAGTTTGTCCACATCCTTTCTGTAATGGCAAGCCCCAAACTGGATACACTACTCCAAATGAGGCCTCCCCAGTGTCTAATAGAGGGGAATAATCACTTCCCTCAATCTGCTGGCAATGCTTCTACTAATGCAGCACAATATGCCTTTAGTTTTCTTGGCAATAAGGGCACACTGTTGACTGATATCCAACTTCTTGTCCACTGTAACCCCCAGTCCTTTTCTGCAGAACTGCTGCCTAGCTAGCCGGTCCCCAGTCCATGGCAGTGCATGGGATTCTTCCATTCTAAGTGCAGGACTCTGTGCTTGTCCTTGTTGAACCTCATCGGATTTTTTTGTCTGATTTGTCTGTTTGCTACCTTGTGTGTGTTTGCAGTGAATCATGTTGGTCTCTTCAAATAGTTTTATTGGCATGTGAAGTTTATCTAGCTAATAACTACTTTGGGGAAAAACGTGATTTCAGCTCTTCTTTCTTAAACATACTTACAAAATGTCTAGATTTGCACCTGAAGGCAGGTGCCTGAGAGCATATTTTTAAAAAAATAGTACAGTTATATGCAGACTGTAAATTTCAAGTGTTATTCATGTAATTTATTCCAAGGTACTTTATAAAATAAGCAGACACTATATGTAGGGCTGGCTTGACTGACTTTTAATCCTGTGATTCTAGTTTAGTACACCACTCACTCAAGAGACACTGCCACTGTGTTGATGCAACCTGTGCAAAGGCTATTTCTTCTGATGATTTAATCTATGAGAATATAGAGATCTGTACTAGCCACATGACAGCTGTAAGGGTGACATGAGATCAAGCAAATGAGTTTAGCTATTCAAAATGAGCTTTAGTTTTGAATAAATATATTTAAAGCATTGAAACGTTTGACTGTGATGATAATCAATTATAATCAGTAGGTTCTGGCTTCAAGTGCCAGAGTCTTCAAACATGAAACAATCTCCATGTCCAATCTTAAGGTTGGTTAACTTTTTATTTGTAGGATGATCCTCCTGATCATTCCTTTGGACCAATGTCTACAAGTGGGAGCAATCTTTATGATGCTGTAAGGATGGGAGCAGGGTCAAGTATAATTGAAAACTTGCAATCGCAGTTAAAACTGAAGGAAGGAGAGATTTCTCACCTACAGGTATTGTGAGTCTCTTGATTGTGTGTGTCATAAGTAGAAAGATTAATGTGATTTTTCCTTTGCCAGCTTTGTTTTACAAACCTTATTTTACTTATAGCTATGTAGGGCCTGGATATGTAAGCAATGGTTTGGTCTTGCACTGATGTAGGGACGACACTCCTCTCCCATCCCCCAGGCAGCTCTGTTAAAGTCATGATGGACCATCACTAGAGATGTAAGCAGTTTTTTGGATGAGGTGGATCAAGTAGATTCTACCTGGCTATCTCAACATTGATCAGGGTTCTGGGGAAAGGTGAGGAGTTGGTGCTGAATGCTGTTCCAGAGGGAATTTAATTGAAGATGCTTTAAAAGCAGTATATCAGAGTCTCGCCCCCTGCTTATCTCTGTGTTACCTGATTTGATGGCTCCTAGTTTCTACTGATCTGGGAGTGAAAATCTGCAAGACTTACTCTATCTTAAGCGTAAGGAATACGAATGTGAACTTATGTGACGTGCAAGTTGATAAATGCAGAAACTACTTAAACATGTAGTTGTATTGTGTCATTGGAAACGGGTCTTAAACATGAATAACATGGTTTTCCATGTTCAAGGTGTATGCATTCACTTTAGCACATTAACCTTGAGCTTCAATTTTGTATGAAAAACAAGTATTTAAATTTGACACCACTTCACTTTTATAGTAGTATATATATATGTATATTTTGCCCACTGCCAATACTGTCTTACCTGTTATTTTCTTACTTTATAAATCTGACACCCACTTTGTACTGTCTGTAACAGTGATGCTGAGAGTGTGGCTTGCGAGCTGCAAGTGGATCTTTAATGTCTTTCCTGTGGCTCTTTGCAACACGTATTAAAACACTGTGTGATTTAATTATTAACCAATCAGGATTCTTTTACTATGTTGTTAAACAGTTGTAATTGATAAAATAATACTTGATCATTCATTTTGCAAATGAAACAATGAATTCATACTAATGTGGCTCTTTTGGGTAATGTTGAAAGCTAATTCGGCTTCTGAACTGCCGAGGTCCGAGAATCACTTATATGTATAATAAATTGACTTCCAAGTCAATCGTTCTGATTTTTGTAATGGAAAAACAAAGTTAGCAATTCAATAGGTTCTGCTCAGTACAAAGCTCTAATTATTAAATGCCTGTTACCTCAGCTGGAAATTGGAAACCTTGAAAGGACTCGATCAATAATGGCAGAAGAGCTGGTTAAACTAACAAATCAAAATGATGAATTTGAAGAAAAGGTGAAGGAGATACCAAAGCTACGTGCACAGCTAAGGGTAGGTAGCTTTCATTTATATAAATCAGATGAAAGACTGACATATGATTTATGGAAGGTCTTTTTACTAAGTTAAAAGATATACAGATAATGTAACTTCTGTAGGTGCCCAAAGTGATACTTTAAGGAGAAAAGATTTTGCACTAGGTTGAAAATGTGGTAAGAATCACAAAGTACCCTGAATTATTAAAAGTTAGGCCATGTAAAAATAACTGTGAAAGGAATATAATTTTAGACTTGAAAATTAAGTGCTCTTTTTACAGCAAAACTCATAAATTGCTTTGCAGCTTAAAGACAGATAGATTTTGTGATCAGGTTTTGCTGTATTGCAATTATCAGTTACTTCCAAAATTATCAGTTACTTCCAAAATTGATTTTCAATTATCAGTTACTTCCAAAATTGATTTTCAAATTGTTATTGTAGTAAAAATACAGTTCAGTGAATGTACATGCCTATAAAAGAATCCATGTTAAGTGTCAGGAATTGTGATATGCAGATATACACAGCCATATTTTCAGGATTATGCCCACTGTCATGAATATTAAACTGTGCCACATGGTCAGTGTAATTATATGTGTAAATGATGTGTAAATCATAGCCATATAGTCATTTGCACATACAGTTGCAATACGTGTCACAATTACTTCATTCTAGAAAATGATTCATTTTTTTGATACATGGAGATGTTAAATTTCCAACTAGAAATGTTTTGAAGCTAAGCTTCTTCCTACAACAAAATTTAGTGATGTTTTGCTTAATGTTCTACCCTTGACTCCTCTTAAGTCATGAACATTAACAGTTGCACAATTTTCAGATTGCTTTGTGCTGTGCAAAAATGAAGGAAAAATACTTCTTAAATTGGTTTAGTTTTCATGTGAACAGATGCTTGTAAATTCTGGGGAGGTGTTGGGCGGGGAGAGGAGGGAAGAGGTGAGACAGAATCCACCAGCATGTGCGTCATGCCCCAAGCTACAGAGGAAGGCAAAAAAATGCTCTTTGTAGTTAAATAAATAAATAAATAAATAATCCTGCCTTTGAAAGTGTGCTCCAGTTCCTAAGAGCATGTTTAACAATATTCAGGGCACAATGCAGTATGTGTTTATATGGGTTATCATAAGTTTTACTTTTTTTATACTTAAAGCACTTTAACTTGGTAAAATAGCTGCTAAAGCGGTATGTTACACAAATAATGAAAATGAATATGAGGCACTTCTTTTAAATTGGGGAAACAGCCAAATAACCAAAAATCAAAATGTTGTTCTAGGATTTGGATCAAAGATACAATACTATCCTTCAGATGTATGGAGAGAAAGCAGAAGAAGCAGAAGAACTTCGACTGGATCTTGAAGATGTGAAAAATATGTACAAGACTCAGATAGATGAACTTTTAAAACAAAGACACAACTAATTCCTGCTGAAACTGTAACTTTACAACAATGACATTTAATTGTAAAGAGTGGTGTTTATGTAAATGCAGAATTCAAATGCCTTGTAAAAAAATTGTACTATAGAAAATGGGATTATACTGTAGGGTTCTTATATTGGAAAAAAATCATTATGCTTTAACAATGTCTAGTTCTGTTCACAGTTAAATTATTTGTGCATTATTTAAAGTGTTTTAAATAAAGCCATCCCTCTCTTCATTTAAGGTTAACCAAAAGGTGGACCATTATGTTCAGATAGTTGCACAGAGATTATTTGATGCATGTAGCATTACCTGTAACATGTAACCATATAGCACTGGAAGGTGTAAGAGGACTGTAGCATGAGGCTTTATTAGAACAGCCTCTAATAATTTTCAGATTACTGTTTTGCACACTTTCCTGCGTACAGATCAGAGTTTATGTTCAAGGCATTAAAAAAATCTTTTGATGTTTTTGTATAATTTTATAGTACAAGTAATAGGTTTTTTTTAACATAACTATAAACGTCCGTGATTAGCGGGTTGAAATTAAAGGGGTGGTAGATAGTTCAGACTTAGCTTTTTTATGAAGTGAAAATTTCTGATTTGTATTTCAGGGATCTGAACATGCAAGAGTAACAATTCCATGTTTGAAGGCACAATTTTGACTATAACATCGTTTACCTTAACTCCCCAAAGCAAGGAGATGGACTCAAGACTGCCACTCTTGTTCTTAAACCTACTGCTCCATCTTGAATACTCTGTGTTGCATTGCTAAAACGTAATGGGGCCATTTAGAGACAGTTCCTTTTAGAGTTACAGGCAAATCTAACTTCAGCTTCAATAAGCAAGACAGTTCTTTCCGTGCTTCTAAGTTTGGCTGCTGCTTTTGAACAGTTCGGTTTAACCACACACAAAAAAAGCAGAAATATAAAATTCTCTTGACACAAAATAATTGTTCTACTTCTCTGTCACCATTCATGGTCTGGCTGTCTTTATAGAATTTTAAAATTGGATTCTGACGTAGGATATAAGAGCCTGCAGTGGTTGGAAAAGAGCTCCCATTTCCCAGTTGGGAAAGGCATTGGCTAGGAATCAGATAACCTTCACATAGCTTAATGTTTAAAGAGCTACATTTGGGGTCATGTGTCGGAGGGAACTTCTGAATCAGACCCTTGGGAGTGCTGAGATTTAGCTTGCTGCTTCCTCTTTGCATTCCAGAAAGCAAATAGCTCATTACATCTCAGATATGTAGCAATGATGCATACTTATAGTGTGAACTATGCTGCATATGAAATTCTCTGCTTATTATACCACTGCTTGCAATATGAGAGCTTTCTCTCCCTACCTCTAAAGTTACAAATACATATTAAGTGTCAGAGAATAGTCCCCCGTGTTAGAGCTCTGCATTAGTTGGACTTAAAATGGGATGTTGAGGTTTGATCTATTCTAGAAACCTGTATTGGTATAATTACATTGTAACACGGTTATACCAACCTAACTCCCAGTGTAGACAGTGCTGTCAGCATCTCCCATTGAGATAGCTACCATCTCTTAGGGAGGTGGATTACCTACCCCGATGGGAGAAGCTCTCCTATCAGCATAGGTAGCATCTTCACTAAAGTACTGCAGTGATGCAGCTACATAGGTGCAACTGTGCAGTTGCAGCCTTTTAAGTATAGACAAGTCCTGAGGAATCAGCCTTTTCTAGAGAGATGCTTCTCTAGTAGGGCTTTCCTTCTCAGGGCCTGCCTGCATTAGGGATTTCTGCACTGATGTATCTACATGCCTATAAAACCACGTTAGCACTGGTGTAATTTACAGTTTCAAACAGAACAGATCAAGATCGGAGATTTGCACTGGAGCAAATCTCTAATGTTAGCAGCATGGTTAATAATGAGATATTCTAATAAAACAATAGAGAATTGTAAGGACTCTAAAAGTTATGAAACCCTGCATTTCTTATAATAAATTTTAAACAATTTAAATAGCTGTTTTGGTAAAATTAAGGAACTCTTATTTTTGCAGGTAGTGAATCCTTATAGTTTCTTTATTTCATCTTGGAAACGGATGTATTTCTTATACTAAAAGACACACTTTGCTTTCTTAAAATGACATTTTCAGTTGCTGGCAAATAGAAAATATAGACCAAAAATGATGTTATCTAAGCCTATTTTGCAAAAGTTGAATCATCTAATGGTTGGTTAAATCATTTAAAATTCTGATGTGTAAATATTTAAAAGATTGAGCCATTTTTAATGGAATCAATGTTGTAATAGAGTTAAACTTAGTTTAGGGCACCAATTAAAAATTGATTTCATATAGTAGTTTCCCATTACAAATGAGACAACACTCATCTTGTAGAAAGAATGAATAGGTGTCTAAAAATGAAAATAAATTAATGGTGACTTATTCTTCTAGTAGACAAGTCAAGGACTACTCCCGAGAGAGACGCATCTAGTTTTGTTGTTTTTATTTGGCATACGATTACAGGTGCTTTTCTAAGGTAAGTGTCCTTGCTTAAAATGTGTGTGGGTAAATTTCAATCAAAGAGCTGACATAGCAACTGCTCTATTCAGTAATAGCTGCAGATATATTTCAGATGTTCTTTTTAGTGTTGAAGAGCTTGAATAGTTGGGGAGAAATTAGTGTACACTCTAGTCACTATTTCTACATTTGTTTTAAATATAAAGTGATATGTCACGTACTTCAGGTCCAGAATTAAAGTTTTAAAAAACTTGATACAGAGATTTAATAAATACTTCAAATTCAGTGAAAAGATGGCTTTCTGTTTACATTCAGCCATTTTCATGCGGTGAATATACTAGCGCATGAAAATTAGAAAATGAAACAGTCTAATATACTTTACTCATCAAAGTCTTGTGAAACAAAAAGTAAATAAATTTTCAAATACAATTTTCACTAAATTTTAAAAGTTCTTTGTTTTAATCATCTTGGGTGTAACACTGATCTCTTAGATGCCATTGTCCATTAAATGCAGTGCAGTAGGGATTCTGTCTAAAAGTAATATTTGGGGTGGGGAGAAGGGATTATAAAAAGACTTTTTGGAAAAGTCTAAAATATATTCAAATAGATCAAAATATTACCCAAAGAAGTAACTGTTTTCTCTGTACCTGTTACAGTTTCAAGTAATTACTAGATGAGTGTGAAGAAATATTACCATTTATAGACTTACTCAAAGTACCTTTCTCCAGTGGGGCCTGTTCTATAGCCCCCTGATGGCAATGGAAAGAGTCTTATTGGCTTCGGATTAGCCCCATGATTGTCTGCCTGTGTGCAACAGTAGGGAGAAATTAAGGTACAATCCAACACTCATTTACTTTAATGAGCATTGCATTTCATCCTTAATGAACATCCAGAGTAGATGTTCCAATTGCTATCTACCTGTGTGTGTGCACATGTACAAAAAAAAAAATTCATTTTCACTACAGAGAAGTTAACTTGTCCTGTTATGAGACTGTTTTTGCTCTGGTTATGTATGTATTGCAAAGGGCTATAACTATCTTGAATATGACAGAAAATGGATGAATATACTATGAAAATTGAACATTTGAATTCTGATTTGTAAAGTAATGTAAATAATTAACCTGTATAAAACATGGGTCTGGGTAAAATAAAATGTGTTCCTAGTTTTCTTTAATGAAGACTGAAAAATAATTGAAGGTGGTTCTTTGCCGATGTCAACATGGCAGCCTGCAAAGAGAATGTATCAGCTAATTTCAATAAGCAGCCCTCAAAAATGTGCACAGTTGACACTGAATTGAACCAAGGTTTCTGAACTGGTCAATCTTGCAATTTTTGTTTGTGCCGCAATATATAGGCACAATAGGATGGCTTAGCAAATGTAATTCTGAATTTTAATGCTGTTATAGGATTAAAATAGTCCAAATCCCGCATTAACTTTCTTTTAGTCTGTAAATGTAAAATCATCTAATACCCCATTACAGTTAAAAGGACTTAAGCTTGTGCTTAAGTGCTTTGCTTTGCTGAATAGAGATGGGAAGATGAATGGTCCAATGTTTAGGTTGCTAACCTGTGACTTGGGGAAGCTGGATTCAGTTCCCTGCTGTGGCACAGATTTCCCCTGTGATCCTTAAATCACTGTGGCTGTGCATTTGTACCTCATCTGTAAAATGGGGCTAATAGCACTTCCCTACCTCACGGGTGTTGCGATGATGTATTAAATAGATATGAGGTGCTCAACTCCTATGGGAAAAGGGGTGCTATATGAATCTCTAGGAATGGTTTGCTGATTTGGGCCTGAGATATCTGGCAATGTACCCAATGAATGTTAAATAACCAATTGTTTGTAATGGCCTAGAAGGACTGATGTCTTTCAAAAGCTACTGTCACTTGAGGAGTCAGGCTCTAGGTCCTCATGCAGTTTGTTCATTAGTAAGCAGTTCAGTAATAGCTCCCCCAGATTGGTTTTAAAAGTTCCTCTTTATTTGAACTTTTTCTCACTCCAGATTAAGCCTTGAGGGCTGGAATTCAAACCAAAGTGAAAAGAACCTATTCCAAACCACGAGCAGACTGAAAGGATTGAGTTTTGGCTAGTGAGGTGCTGTGCATATTAAAGTCAATGGGAGTTTGACTAAAGCAGAAGCAGTATCAAAGTAGAAAAATAAGTTCAAGATTGAAGGAAATCAAACAATGGTGTTTTAAATAGCTGTACTTCCTGTTGGGCCACCAGAGGAAAGGCCCTTTTCCGGTACACCCTGAAAAGACCATCCTTATCCTATCATACCACGAGGATAGCTCTGTTATAGTACTTCATTTATGTTCTGCTTTGTAGGTGGGTGAAGGGAAGATAAAGGGAAGGTCTGAAATATACACAGATTTTTTTTAAGTACTTAACATTTGCATTGCAGTAGCAATTAGATGTCAAGGTTCACTCCCCCCACTTTTCCCTCTTCTCCCTCCCCCCCTGCATTCTGTGCAAACATGGTAAATAACAGCCCTTACTGCAAAAAGCTATGGAGGGTGGGAAGGGGCTCTATCCCCCTTCAAAATTTAGAAATTGCATTAACGAGACACACCTTGGAACAGAAGCTTGTTCATCTCACTTTATATTTAAAGGTGCACAAGTTCGTTTGGTGCCCAAAATTCACTGGCAGTACTTACTCAATAGCAGTTTTTTAAATTCTAGCTCCCCTCCCCCGCATTAAAAAGGAAAGTGGCTCCTGCCCCTACCACTCCTGCACCCCGCCAGGCCAATCCGTCTGCTCGCCGTGAGCAGGACGGCTGCCAGCAGGCTGCCGGCGCCGATGCGGTGCGGGGGGCGGAACAAGCCGGCTGGGTGCGGGGGCAGGATTTACCCCCACCGTGGGACCCCCCCGAGGTGGCTGCAGCCCTAGCGATGGGAAGGGACCTTGCGCACGGAGAGCGGAGTCCCGCCTTCGCCGGGGCTGGGTGCGGGGCCGGGGCTGTGCGGGCCGAGGCCTGGCTTGCGCGGGGGGTGCGTGTCGCCTTATTTGCCGACGGACCCCGGCGGAGGCGGCCCCGCGGGTGAGGCGGCGGGGCGCGCGGGCCCGGCCCAGGCCTCGGCCTCGCGCCGGCGTGGGCGGGACCGGCTGAGGGGCGGAGACGCAGGGGCGCGGCCTCCCCCTCGGGGCGTGTCGAGCGGCTGCGGCCCTCGGTGCCTCCGGGCCCGTCCGGCCTCCGCCTCCTCCTCGCCAGGCCGGGCGGCGGTGAGCGCGGCGGGAGCCCGGGCAGGGAGCGAGCCCCGGCGGCGCGGCCGGGCCGCCCCTCTCCAGCTGCAGGTGAGGCCGGGGGCGCCCCCTGCCCTCGCGGCTCTCCCCGCCCGGCCGCCCGGCCGGGTTCTCCCGCCTCTCGTGGCCTGTGAGAGGAGCAGCCCCTCGGGTGCCCCCGGAGCTGACAGCCCCGGCTGCTGGGCACGGGCGGGCCCCGGGATGTGTGCGCTCGGCGGCGGCTCTCCCTGGTCCCGGCCGGGCCCTGTAACGAGCCCGCCCCCTCGAGGAGCCCTTCAGAGGCGAAGCTGCAGAGCCCCGGCTCGGTCTCCTCCTGTCCAGCGCCATTGGCGCAGTTCCGGGGCGTCCGCCTCGCCTCAGTCACAGCAAGAGCTAGGGTGACACCCCGCTTTGAACGTCCTCCGCGCCCGGTGCGTGCGGCATGGGAGAGGCAGGACCAGGCCTGCGCTCACTGGCTTCCCACTGCTTTACGGGATGGCCAGTTGGTCCTCAAGGCAGTCTGCTTTTGTGAGTGTCTGCGACGCTTTGCCCCTTGCAAGGCTGCCCCTCAGTGCCTTAGGTCAGGACATTTCACCTGTACTCCCTGAAAGACTTCATGAGTTTATATTGCCCATGCGTTATATGCCTGAACAGACCCCCTAAGTTTGCATGGAGCCCTGCTAACTATATTTTCCACCTCTGATATCTTGAACTTAAAGCAACAAGTAATTTCGAAGTTCTGTTCCCTGTGGTGTTTGGTAACAAAGTCCCAAACCCTTCTGTGCTGAAAGGCCTCTTTTTTTTTTTTTAAGAGCAGCATTTAATTTTGCCTCCCAGTTAACTAATTTTGTTTTTACAGACTGTAGCTGTTCAGCTGCCGCAGTTACAATCTACATTTTCTCATTCATTCAAGAGCATGAGTTATTGTGGTCGCAAACGATGATTGTAGGTGCAAATTCCAGGCTTAGAATTGAATGTCCCTAAATGTTAATTGCACTGATCCTTTGGAAACTGGTAACTGTAGAAAAGGGAGCTGTAGATGGAGAGTTCATCTCAGAATTATAAAATAGGCAGCTGGCTTTGTGTTTGACGATTTTTGAGGGTGGGAAAGAGTGGTTGTAGTAACACTGAGTTTTGCTTTTGTCTTCTGAAGATCCTTGGAGAACCATAGTAATAAATGTTGTAGGAAAGGGAAAGATTGCTAACTGAGAGCTTTTCAGCAATAGGAGTATGACTCAGAGGGGTTGGAGATGGCAGTATTTAAAGCTCTATATGGGACTTTTGTGCACAGCTTTAACAGCTACAGGTGTTAAATTATTATTTAAAATGTACTCACAATTCTGCGTATTGTATTGAATAGTCTCAAAGTATGTTACTTTGTGTGCGAGATTTTGTATACAAAATCTATTTAATTCTTCCCTGTAGGTTTATGTAGCCAGAAAATCTGGAGCAGTTCTCATTGTATAGACAGGTAAGAGAGACTGCATCATAAGAATATTGCTAATGGGCTTTAGTGGGTTACAAATGCATTTATTTTAAGACCAGAAAGGACGATTATATCATCCAGTCTGATCTCCTGTATAGCACAAGCCACAGGATTTCCTCCTGTTTACTTCCGTATTGAGCCCAATGACTGGTTTGACCATTAAAGTGTATCTTTTTTTAAATGCATCCAGTCTTGATTTGAAGATGGCATATGTGTATATTACATTGTTATAATATACTAGTTGAAAAAACACTATGTATGTGTTAATAAAATATAACTCTGCTGATGCATTCAGAAGCTCAGATGTCATTGAGATTCCTTGTAATGTTTCAGAGATTGTATGTATTGCCATTCAGCTAAGCTGGTGCATTCCCACTTTGTGCAAGGGAACAATTTATATTTTCCAGCATCCCTAGTTTAAGTTTATTTATAGTCTTTTAAAAAAAGTAGGCAGTTTTCTAAAGCAAGTGCTTCCTACAGTCCAGATATAGTATAATCTATATCTAGTTCCCTGATTTGGACCTCTCAGGATCCCTTGGGACTTGGCGAAAGACAACACACCCATTTCACATTGAATTTGAATTGGTAATGCTTAACAACCCCTCATGACTAATGATTCATACTTCAGACAATCCAGGGACTGTACAAACCAATCTTAGTGCGAGTTTGCCCTGCCTAGGGAAAAGCTGCATGGTCCAAGACAAAATGTTTAAAGTGTGTGACTTAATTTGACAGAATATTGACCGATAGTTCCGTTATGTTACTGTCTCTCCTTTTTAACTGCAGGACTGGTTGGCTGCCATGCTAATGTTGCTTGCATTTGGAGTGTTGCTTCAAGAAATCCTGGCTAGTACCCAAGATGAAAATCTTACTGAAATCAAAAGCATTCCGGAAATGCAGTTATATAACTACAAAAGTATTAATGTACCAGAAGAGCATATTCCTTACTTTCTGCACAACAATCTGCATATTGCCACAGTCTGTAAGCAGGACTCTCATTGCCCATATAAAGTAGGTATTTCTTTCTTTACTCAAATGTAATTTTGGGGTTGCTTATTTTTAGAATAATAGAAGTTAAAGATGGTAGTAAGTTGGTTTTCTTGCCAGTGGGTTGGTCATCTCAGGGGTTAGAACTACTCTTCCTTAAAACAACTAAGCGGTGTTCTTTCCTGACTCCTATGCTGTCACAAGAATGGTAGTAAATCAGGATTTGATATGCAAAGAGTTTTTTGTTAAATACTGTGACTGTCTGTACCCCTGTATTCACCCCTTTCACTATTATAATAATCTTTGTACAAGTATGCCTTGCAAGGTATTGTCTGAAAACTCGTAACTCGCTGGTCAATATTGTCCTGATAAAGTATGCGTGGCAACATCTGTAAAGTTGTCAGATTCCACAGCAAGGTGTTACTAAGACACTTTCCAAGTCTGTGGCACAGCGAAACCAGTTACTCAGAGACAAAAGACAAGCTGACACTTCAGCCACATGTCAGCAAGGTCTAATGAGCCATCACCTGCTTAAGTGGCTATTCATTGGCAGGAAAAGGGACATGGGCAAAAAAATTTACGTCTTAAAAAGAAACAGCTTGGGATTCCTGCCCACACAGACATTGTGTCTTCTGAACCTCAGCTGGAGGTGTTTCTTGAAGAAGGGAAAGAACTATAAAAAAAGGGAGGGCAGATGCCCCATATCATTCTTCCCTTTCTTTCTGCCCGTGCCCATCCACAGCACCCGAAGAACAAAGGAAGCAGCATTGGATTGGGAGAGGGGTTGTGACTGAAAGAAATTCAGGCAGTGGGATTGCTGAAACATGGTGGGAGACCTTGCTTTGAATTCATTCTAGTTTATTAGGCATTAGTTGCATTTTACTTATTTTCCTTCTAACCGATTCTGATTTTTATGCCTCATTACTTAGATTCCCTTAAAATCTATCCTTTTGTAGTTAATCAACTTATTTCATTGTTTTATTTAAACCAGCATTTTAATTGAGGTGTTTGGGAAACTCCATTTGGCATAACAGGATTTGTGCATATCAGTTTCTATTAATAAAATGATGGGCTATATACAAGCTTCTGTACTGCCCAGCTTTCTCCTGGACAAGAAGACATATATTTCTGGGGAAAGTCTGGGACTCGGAGTTTGCTTGCTGGTGTCACTTTGCAGTGTAATCCAAGAGTGACTGGCTATTGCACTCAGTGTAACTGGGAGAGATTTACAAGCTGGAGGCCATGTGTGAGTAGACCAGGAGCGGTAGCTGTCACAACAACAGTGTAAAAGGTACCTTAGATTAGAGACCTTCTGGGACAGATTGTACCCTGGATGTGGCACAGTGGCACAGCAAGCAGGGTGTGTGCAAGGCTTGTTATTTCAAATGAGGTTTGTACTTTAAGCTCTGGTATATTGATTTTAAGTGAGTCTCAAGTGTGGTGGCTGGAAACAGTCAAAGAAAAGTTAGAGTTGGTTGTTTTCTGTTTGCTTATTTTGGATAATTTAAATAGAAACAGTAAACCATAAAAATGAGCATCCGTGAACAGCTGAAAAACTACAGTTAGCTAGACTGGCGAGAGAAGGAAGGGAGCAAGAACACAAATACCAGAAATGAGACTGAAAAAAACAGCTGCTGCACTGGAAACGGAGGAAGTTGCCCACAGGTGAGCCATGGAGCTGAGACAACAAGAAGTTGAAGTCCATAAAAGAGCTCTGTAGCTGAAAGACAAAGAGGTGCAGGAGAAGGAGAAGAAATGTAATCTGGACCGGAAAGATCCCAGAGTTACCACCATCTCTCTCCTCTCAAGGAAACCCTCAGTTTGGACAAGTTGTGTCCTGCATACATAGTCAGATTGCACTGAGAAGTATTTTATCACTTTTGAAAGCCTGTGTGAGGTTCACAATATTCCTAAGGACAAGGAAGTCCCTACACTGATTGCAAAACTGTTTGGTAAAGCTTTAAATGTATTTAATGAAATGCCAATTCAGGAAGCTTTGAAATATTCTGAATTTGAGAGCTGTTTTACAAAGGTTTCAAACTACCCCTGAAGTGTGTAGTTTGAAATTTAGAAATCTTAAAAAGGATGCTGAAATGAGCCAGTGAATATGATTATAAAATGTGTGACCTAATGGAAAAAATGGGTAAAAGGGAAGAAGTCTGAGGATTATGACCAATTGCTAGATCTTTGTTCAGGAATATTTTATTAAATATATGCACAGGAGATGTAAGGAACTGCATGTGGGATAAACCTTTAAAATCTGCATTAGAAATGGCCACTTTGGCTGATGCCTTTGAGCAAGCCTAGGTGTCCAATGAGTGCAAGCCACAGAATGAGAGGCGCAAATGTAAAGTGGGGGAATCCCCTTTTGCCCCTGGGAAAAAGAAGAGTGGTTGGGAGCCTGAGTACTCTCCCCCTCCCCCCTGAATCATTTCCCTCTTAGAAATCCCCATCGCAAACAATTACTGTACAGCCAAAAGAGAGACTTGTTTATGTTGAACAGCATCTTCATACATGTGAAAGAAGTTCTGTATACTAAATACAGTTATTAGAAGGTTTCTAGACTTGCTTCCAGACTGGTGTACTTCATCTCAAGACTTTTATGTCAGGCGTATTGAAATTTTAAGTGTTAAGTCTCTAATCTTACAAATATTGTGCACATGTCTATAACTCATGCATATAGTCCTATTGAAGTCAATGGGAATAATACTTGTACATAAAAGTGTGCGTTTGAAAGACTGGAGCCCAAGATATATGCAGATAATCTAAGCAGTTCTTTGATTGGGACAAAGTGGTGTGGGAAAACGTAAAATTGAAAGCTTTTGATGCAAGACTAGTTTCAGAGAGAGGTTATTAGCCAACTGTTTGGAAGTCAACAGAAATTTGTTGAAATATAACATAAGTCAACAGTTTTCAATGGAGGTCTTCTGTGTTACAGAAATACTTGAAGAAACTAAAATCCTGCTGGGGCTATGAGAGATCCTGCAAGCCAGAATACAGGTTTGGTTACCCGGTGTGTGATTATGTTGAAACGGGATGGTAAGTTTCTATTTCAAATATACAGAAATGCAGTATGTCCCTAACATACCACATTCATGTTTGTTAGGTATTGAGTTAACTAAAGCATAGTGCAGTGTTCTCTGTGTAAAGGCGGATATTGTCATTACTCTAGTCTTTTTCCATGGAATCTTGCATAACATTGAACTTTTTCAGAAAAAACAGTGTTCTTTGAAGACTTTCATGTCACGATATTTCTGCAGACTGGCTTTGTTATAATACAGCCTTAAATTCAAGCCCTTTAAAAAGACCTTGGAGTACCTTTTTCATAGCTTTAAAAAAAAAAGAACTTCTGTTGATGTTTTTGCCTATATCCAGTTTCCTGTTTTGAAATTGAATGGAAATGAAAATAATTCCCTGGCTCTCTCTTCTGTTGTGGTTTATGTTTTAATAATAACTTCATCTTATAGAGTAGACTCTCTCTCCATGTGTGATTGACAGATCCCTTCTATGGTTATGGGAATGATGTTTTCAGTTACGCACCATATTTTCTGCCCAGTCTCTGATACACCTTCTAAGGACAAAATCTGTAATCTTGATTTCTGTTGAAATTTGGCCTGAATGAGGGCTGCTTGTTTGCCCCTCTCATAATCCCAGTGCTGGATTCACATAGTGGGGGTAATTTTGAAGGATCTGTACCATCGTAACTACCATTCTTTCCTTTTACTTTGTCTCCTTTTTATCTCTCTTTAATTTTTACTGACCTATTTTTATCCTCTGTCTAGCCTGAGATTCAGTTGTAGGAATAAAAACATAAAATAACCACCATTGCATTGCTTCCTCTCCATTGCTTTAGTTACAGGAGGCAGAAATGTTGCTTTTTATGGCTCTGTTTTCATAGATTGATAGATTCTAAGGCCAGAAGGAACTGTTGTTATCACCTAGTTTGACCTTTTGCATAGCACAGGCCCATATACATCCCCCCAAAATAATCTTTGATCATAACTTTTAGAAAAACATCCAGTCATGATTTCAAGATTGTCGGTGATGGAGACTCCATCGTGACCCTTGGTAAATTGTTCTGGTGGCTAATTACGCTCACTTAAAAATTTATACCTTATTTCCAGTCTAATTTGTCTAGCTAATTTGAGATCTCGTAGAACATGAGGATACATAAAATAATTTCTCAGGCATCCTCCTACAGTTTGAATTAGAAGGCCATTTAAAAAAATGTATTAAATGAAGATCCTTGAATTTTTTCATGCATCAGGGCTAGTGACATTGAGACAGCTCAGCAGATATTCTGGAAACAAGCTGACTTTGGTTATGTTAAGGAAAGGCTGGGTGAAATGAGAACCCACTGCAAACCTATAACAAAGGTAGGTGTTTTGAAGGTTGCACTGATTATCTTACAAGTTTTTAAACATAATGCCACTACGTGAGCCCCTTGTATACCCACACCTGGAATACTGCGTGCAGTTCTGGTTGCCCCATCTCAAAAAAAATCTATTTGAATTGGAAAAAGTACAGAGAAGGGCAATAAAAGTGTTAGGGCCATGGAACAGCTTCCATTTGAGAAGAGCTTAAAAAGAGTGGGACTGTTCTGCTTGGAAAAGAGATGACAAAGGGGGGATATGATAGAGGTTTATAAAATCATGAATGGTGTGGAGAAAATGAACATGGAAATGTTATTTACTCCTTCACATAACACAAGAGCTAGGGATCACTTGAATAAATTAATAGGCAGCATGTTTAAAACAAACAAAATGAAGTACTTACTTACACAATGCACAGTCAACCTGTGGAACTCCTTGCCAGGGGATGTTATGAAGGCCAAAAGTGTAACTTTGTCTTTAAAAAAGCATTAGGTAAGTTCATGGAGGGATAGGTCCATTATTGGCTATTAGCCAAGATGGTCAAGGACACAATCCTGTGCTCTAAGTGTCCCTAAGCCTATGACTGCCAGAAACTGGGATTGGAGGATAGCAAATGGATCGCTTGATAATTGTCCTATAGTGTTCCTTCCCTCTGAAGCGTCTGATGCCAGCCACTGTCGGAAGACAGGATACTGGGCTAGATGGGCTGCTGGTCGGGCCCAGAATGGCCATTCTTTTGTTCTTATGCTCTTAGTGTTACTTTCTTTTAATCAATCCCTACTTGTTCTTTTTGCACAGGGCGATTCATCTCTGGCCTGCTCACAGTACCTCCAGCATTGTAGAGCAACAAACTTGTACATTGATTTAAGAGCCACAAAGCGAAACCATGACAGGTCTCTGAATTACTTATGTTCCAGCAGTACCAGGAAACTCCAGGGAAAATATACTTCAAAATGCATATTTCACAGATCTCCCTCTCTGCACACATCATCATGGTACCTGGGAACCAAAAGCTATAGAACCAAAGACTAAGTGTGCTGGGTTCTTCCCATATTTACTGGTGCAAACCAGTCAGCTTATTGGGGAGACTTGGGTGCTGATCCTGCAGACAGTTAAGCATGTGCTTCACTTTGCACATGGTGAGTAGTCCCCACTGAAGTAAGTGGGATGATTTGCAAAATTGTGCAAGTCGTTGCAGGATCCGGATATTGGCTATCAATCACGGGTAGATATCAGGAAGGGGAGTTTTGGCCTGTAGCATTTACCAAGTATGGCAGCATGCTCTCATTGAAATTCTCAAGGAATCAAATTGTAGGGCCACCCACATACTGTTTTTTTTTTTTCCCTGTTGGGAGCGATTTGGGTTTGGGAAATATGTAGATATCCTTTTTTCAGTAACAAATATGACCATTTGCAAAAGCAATTTAATCAATTAAGTCTGTCTAAAGTACACATTTTAACAGGATGCAGTTAACTTGAAATCTAGACAAGTTTAAAAAAATGAGTTGTAGGTGGTTTGTTGCTACACCTTCTGTGAAACCCTGTCAATATTTCTTGGATTCATAATCTCATTTTCCAATTTAAAAATATATATATCTTTCTTGTCTCTATCTATATTTATATATTTTCTTGCTATATGAAGTGCTTGGTCACATTTACTAGAAAGGCTACAATTATAAATAGTTTTAAAAGGGTTAATTTACAATTAATATGTATTTTAATAAATGATTATAACCCAGTAGATCATCTGGTTGCTTTTACACCTTATATCACCTACTGGCATATTTATAACAACATAACACATGCGACTTGTGTCTGTAACATGCTTTTATCACTTGTTAATCATTTCTTGGTAAACTCTTTGTTTAAGTTGGTGTAATATAAAGTGTGCCCGAGTATTCACACGCACAGGTGAAATTAATGTCCATATCCTGTGTTGAGCTCCATGTGGGTGCAGCGATCCTCCCATGTTGCATTCACTACAGAATTGAGGACTAACTGATTACACAAGAGGAAACTGTGTAACTGAATAGGCAATGTCATGACATGCACAAATTAAAGACATTTAAAGAATTGAGAAAAATGGGGGGATCTTTTCTGGTTAATCTTGGATACTTGTTATCAGAGAAGAGAATATTTCCACTCTGAAAACATGCTTTTAAAAAAAAAGTTACTGATGTCCCTTTAATTAGCACACCCATTTAAACCTACTTAAAAGATTTAATATTGGTAGTTGAAAAATATCCCTATTGATATTAAAACTACAGTATTACTATGTTTTAATGCTATTTTGACCTGTTAATACTGTACCATCTTTATTCTTGTAATAGCATGAAATATATTAATCTGTTCAAGGGTATTCTGTGTTGAAACAATCTCCATTTTTATCTGTAGTCTGTTCTATCACTTCCTGGTAAAATTCAACCCTCTTGTTCTGTATGAAAATGGGTAATACTTAATTTATATTAAGTGATTTTTGTGAATGAATATAATGTTCAGAAAGTGAAATGAGACCCCCAGTTCAGCAAGGTGCTTAAATGCATGCTTAACGTTAAGCACGTGAGTAACTTTATTTAAATCAGTGGGGCTAGTTGTGCTGAAACTTGAGCACATGTTTAAGTATCTTGCTGAATTGACCTAGCACCTAACAACATTGGCTTGAGCAAATGCTGTGCAAGCTTTCCCATGTAGAACTGCAGTGTACCTCCGTACTGATCTGCATCACTCCTGATATTACAGTCTTGGGCTGGGCCCCTCTTGAACTGATTACACTGGCGCCCGGTACTTTTATGTTAATACGTTTTTATTCCTTTGCATCAGATTCAAGGAAGACTTTTTCCAGAAAGGAGAAATAGGAGGCTATTGTAACTTCGACAGTCAAGCATTCATGGCTGAAGGTCAGCGCAAGAGCCCTCTGCAGTCTTGGTATGATTTGGAGTTGTAACTGTTTCCAAGTTAGGGTTGCTTCTTTCTGTCTGCCTTTCTATGGCACCAGCGGTTTCAGTGGGCCATTTAATGCTAATGCATGTCATACTGGGAAATGCTCTCGGAAATATGAAATGAATACACATTGAATCCCACGTGCAAGTATGCATAGCAGAACATGGATGTAGTCATCCATTTGCTGTTTTCGACACGGATGGGGGCAAAAGTCTGTAAATGTCCCACAGCGTTAAGTTTTAGTAACTGTTGATCCAACAGTTAGCTGGAGGAAAGGATATTGTCTTGACCCAAAAGCCGCGCTGTCATTTTGTTGGAGATCCACTTTCAAACAGTCTCTGAAGCAAACCAAAAAGGTGAACAAGAAATAGACTGAGCACAGTGCTGAGCGTCAGAAACCTGGCTTCTGATCTTTCCTTTGCCTTGGCCTAGCTGTGTGTCTGAGTACTGTCCCTTAACCGGTCTGCACCTCAGCTATCCCATCTGTAGAAATAGGCAGTAATGCTGCTACTTTTGTCTACAGGGCTGTAAGGTTTAGGGATGAGAAGCACCATTATTTGGGTCAGCCAGGGACTTAAGATTTGAACGTAATTGCTTCACTGAATCGGGGCCTACATGATGTCTGTGGTTTACACTCCTGTACCTGCACCAGGGAGTTCATGCTTGAAATTATGAGATAGCTGCAACAATCTGCGGGGCTCGGTGATGGTTGCAGGGAAGTGCTTTGTGAGGACACTCCATCCTGGAAACCAGACGGATAGCATGGGAGGCACTGCTCTGTTGTCACTTGCAGTGGTGCTGTCGCATTGGGTTCGTCCGCAATGCAGTTTAAAAATCTGCGTCTGGCCCCGTGCCAACTGACTCAGGCTCGCAGGGCTCGGGCTATGGGGCTCTAGGACCATCCCACCTTAACTGCCGTGTAGACATGCCCACAGTTGCAGGTTACTCTCTAGTGCGGGTGGGACTGGAGACCTCAAGTCGCATCTAAGGATTCAGTTTCCTCCTTGTCACCTTCCATTTGTTGTTTGTCTGATCTCACCAGTTGCCTTATGTTCCCTTTTCTATCCATGTTTAACCTCATTGTCCCTGCTGTGATCAGTAATCTCAGTGCCATCATCTGAACCTCTGATCCATTTTCAAAAGATGGCAGTCAATATGCAGGCTGTTCGTTACCAGCAAGATGATTCCTCCTAATTGGCTTCAGATTTAATGAGCCTTGCACCTGCAGGCATTAATCTCACCAAAGCATTGAGGTCTGCAGTGAAATGCCTTTTAAATTCTGATCAACAAGTTGGACAGACATGCAAATGTATTCACAGTAACTGCACCCTAGAAACATGGATGGAAGGAAAGACTCTTTTCACTGTTCTTTGCTGGGTTAATTTGTAGATCAAAGATGCTGCTTGGTCTTGAGATCAAAGGCAGAGTTTTTTACCTTTTCATGCTAATGACCTAAAACCCTTCAGTTACAATTAAAAATTATTTTTAATTGTCATCTTTAGCAAACTTTGGCAGCATTATTAGATTAAATTTACATTGTGACCTATTGCTGAACTGTGTGTGTGTAATAGGTACTTATATTCAGGCACATTATTTTAAAAGCACATGTCATTGAATAATTTCAGGTTTGCTGAATTCCAGACATATACTTCACTAAGCTTCAGACCCATAGAAGAGGGCAAATGTGACATTATTATTGAGAAACCAACTTACTTCATGAAATTAGATGCCGGTAAGAGTTTTATTTTTCTTTTTCATACAGTGTGATAATGCAGCATCAACTTACATGACATTTTTAGGGTGTGTGTGTGAAAAATTCTCCCCGAACATGGATGTGATGTTTATAGATTGTAAAACTTTCATTCAACCAAGTCTGGGAGATTATTAATAGTACAAAACTTGCACTTTGTTACAGATGCTTAAACAAACAACAGAAAACCTTCACACCACTTCCATTACACTTTGACTTGACTCTGTCTCCTGATGACTATTCTCATATATCACTTGCACATTAGGGAATAAACATAATTTATTACTGGTTCTATGAGCTCACTAAGTGCAGCTTCTGCATACATAGAATACATAAGTTATGGAGGTGGCAGGTGGAAGTCCATGTATTTCATGTATTCCTGTTATGCCCTCCATTACCAGTAGGAATTTGTCTGCAACCCCCCTCCATTACTTCATAGTTGGATAGCAGAGGAGCTTGGGCTGGCCACGGAGCTGGAAGCTGATCTGGGGGGGGAAGCTGGGGCTAAAGACGGAGCTGACCTGGGGGCAGAGGGAATGAGGGCGGAACTGGAATGGGGCTGGGTGCTGGGAGCAGAGCTGCAGGCAGAGTGGGGCTGGGTGGCGCTCCCTTCCCACCCACAATGGGGGCTGGCCCAGGCCCCACGGCACTGAACGTTCATCCAGGCGTGTCACAGAGTTTGGGGACCTCTGATGTATTTCAAGAAAGAACCCAAGTAAATAACTTTTTATATAGTTATGTCACTTTGAAAGCTATTTTTTTATACTTTAAAAAATATTTTAGGGCTTTGAAGTAAGTGAAAAGCAGCGGCAAAGTATGTAATATCTTATCTACTTTAGTATGGGAGAGCCCTAGTGATTGCTATTCTGCACCATATTAAAATTCATGAGAGGCTTGAAGTGGCTTATGAAAGTCTTGCCGTCATGAATATTTTAGCATTTCTGCAATTTATTGATCTTGGCTTTAATGTTCTTCATTTTAGAGATGTAACATTAATAGGGAGTAATACTTAGGCCATGTCTATATGTACAGCATTGCAACAGCATCTGGGAAGCTCTGTGCCTTTTCTCAATGAAGTGATGTTGGCGGGGGAAGCTCTCCACTGATGTAGCACTGTGCACACGAGAGCTTATGTTGGTGTAACTTATGTCGCTCAGGGGGAGGAGTGTGAAATAGTCACAGCCCTGAGCAATGTAAGTTTTGCTGACGTAGGCTGTCGTGTAGACATAACCTATGTCTGGTATTTAGACAAATGGATTAGGCTTTTTTTTTAAATAGGAGTGAGTAGAAACACTATGATCAGAAGTCTGTTTGAAGCAGGATTTGAAGTGGGCTTTGGAGCAGGTGCTAAATGAATAACATTGAGATGGTGGTGTTAGTCCACAGCCCAAGGTGAAGTTTATTGTACTTTTAAAAAACAAACTGAAAACATTCTGCCAAAGTCCTAATATTATTGTTTGCTCTGCGCAGCTAGACCTTGCAGTACCATTAATGTGGTAGTGACTTAAGTATATAACGGAATCACAATAGCAAGTGTAACTTCTTGGAAGCTACAACTTATGGTTTAATTTCTTACTGCATTTGGTTGCTCTGCCAACTGGATCTTTTTGTGAAATGTGGGCTTACTTCAGAGTTTTCTTCATGTGATTCCATCCCTACTGAAGTTCTGCATCTCTAAGGCATATAAGTTCTCAGTCACACAAAAAGTAAAACTAATATAAAACACAGACCTTTCTTTACACAGGAACAGGGAGTGTATTCAGTAATTTCCCTGTGAATAGTAAGCACAACTGTTTGCAAAAATGGGAATGAATAATGTAGTATCCTGCTTTATTAATAAAAAGTTTTTCTTTCTCCTGTCAGGTGTTAATATGTACCATCACTTCTGTGACTTTGTCAATCTTTATATCACTCAGCATATTAACAATTCGTTCAGCACAGATGTCAACATTGTCATGTGGGACACTGTAAGTAGGACTTGCTTTTAAACTGTTTGTAGCAGTTACATCACACAGTGTCTCTCCCCCTGTGCTTATCTTCTAGCTAAGCCCCAGGTCTGCCTTAGAATGAGCCTTTGCTTATTTATTAGACAGGCTTGAGCATTCTGAGCAAGTCATTTGGTAAATGATACATTTGAGACTGTGTCTTTAAAATATGGAATCCCAAGGCCTAAAAATCCCATCTGTCCTGCAAAGATTTCTTGCCTGCTCGCTTGAGTTTAAAGCATCACTTAACTTGAGCCAGAGATTTTTGTGTAACCGTAAGAAACATATCCTGTGACTGACTGCATGTGGTCATGCCACTGCATCTGCGCACAGCCCCACTGGTGGCAGAAATACCTACGTAATTTTTAATCTGTCGGAGCCTGTTTGTTTTGCAGTGTTTTTGTCCCTCTAGAGGGAGGTACCATTGTCTGGTGCTTGGCACACAGGCTCAGGAGCATGGAGACTTGGGGGCAGATGTTTCAGAAATGTGGAACCACCCCCGAAGCCTGTTGATGTTGGTGGGGTGCTGGATATCCTCAGCACCTTGGAGGATCACATCACAGGTCTCCACCCTCCTACTCTTCAGCCCCTCTTAAACCATAGCGCCCACTGGAGAAGATCCTGTCTTGAAATACTGTGCTTAGCTTACAGAAAGCTACACTGCTACAGCACTGAGAGAACAGCAATCCTTGTCATGCTGGAGTTTTATTAAGTCCTTCCTCAGTGTTGCTACTGTTCTCCAGCTCTCAAATGCCAACTGTTTAGTTTCCCATTGTATATAACAAAATCTTTCTTCTTTTCTCTAGCTTTCACAGTCCGATGTTACTTCTTCAAAGTAGAATTTCCCCTAAGAACTTTCGGCTAGATTTAGTCTTATGGAATTTGTAGGTATGAGACATGGAAATACAACAGTTTGTATTGTTTTCCCCACAGAAGTAACATGCAACCTGCATTTTAGAAAAAACCCAGGCAAACAAACCCTAAATATTGCCAATTCTTGGCTAGCACGTGAACGGTCTCATTGCAGTCAATTCTCTTGATCACCAATGTGCTACTGTAATGTTAAAAACTCATCTAGTTCCACACTACTTCTAAATGAAAATTTGCAGTGGCTCTGCTGACTTAAAACTGACCATTTGTGTCTGTTAAATGTGGGGAAATGAACTTTATTAACCAATACTGAGTAATATAGTACCAGCTTTTTCCCAGTTGGGTGAAAAACTAGCCATAACACCGCAATCCAGAAATTCCACCTGTCTAAAACATGGTCTTTAAACCCATGCAAGATTTTAGTTTCTAATAACTATTTTTTGCAATCTGTGTTCTAACTCATCTGAATGTTAACCTTCGTAGAATTGCCAAGTCTCTGGGGGGGGTGGGTATATCTCTTTGCTCTTCAACAGGAATCCTTCTTGACAAATCAGACAAAAATAACCTGTTTCTAGGTTCTCTGATATATTGGAAGCCAATACATATAAAATATAACCATTTGTCTGCCTTCACATATAGTATCTGTAAGTTTAATAGGGACATAACCACCAATTGTGTTCTTCCTAAGAGATCAAATATATCAAAGCATGATCATCCTTTTAAAAACAGGGATACTTTTCCTAATGTTCGTGTATCACTAATGACTTAGCATTGTATTACTTCTTGCAAATGCACAACACAAAATAAGTACAGTTTTTTATGTAACAGAACTGGTACATTCTGTTGACACACAGATTTTATTACTTCATGCTACCAGGTGATGGCACCAAGAAGCTTCCTGATTTGCTGAATGGTGTCTGTGATACTAAAAGACAGACTCCAGCTTATTATTAATTCCCTTTTTTTCTTAACATAATTAGATAGGCATGTAGTTTATGGCTACTGTAGAATTGCTATCCTGTCCTTATTAAACAATAATGCCCTTAGATGTAGGTGGAGCAAAACAGAAAATTAATGGGAAATACATTGGGCATATATTTGCAGACTCTACCCTTATCCCCATAAAAAAGTCATGTTTCCAAATTCCCCTACAATCTGTTGTTTTATGGAGAACAGGCAGATATAGGAGTGGAGCTTTCAGCTTTGAAGATCAGTGCTTTGCTCCTGATCTGGAAGAGCTGTTCGTATAATTCAAGCTGCCGGAGAATAACATCGAACCTGAAACTCATTAAAACTTCAGTGCAGCAGGGGGAGGGGAAGCAAAGCTGCACGCTAATGAAATATGCCATTAGATTCTGTTACATTTCACTGGCTGCCTGTTCTGTCTTGCAGTCTTTTTGGGTCTGTTTTTAAAAAATTAGTTTTAATAAATGTTATTTTCACTTGACATTAAAGACAGACTGACAACGACTGCAACACCCAAAGGAAGTGTACGTGTTGCAAACAATCTGCTTCCAACTTCTTGAGGCCCCGTCTAGCTGCAGTGCGAACGACAGCACTGCTGCCTCTGTTCTCTGCATGTTAGTGATCTATTAATATCTGTGGAGAAATGGGGGGGATGTAATGACTTTGGCAGGTGATTTAAAGGGATTGAACCCATAACCTTTGGGTCTGAGGGCTTTAGCTGCTAGTGCTTGACCTAAGGCCTGTCTCTTAGATGTCGTCTATGCTACAAAGTTAGGCTGATGTAAAGTGATTTATGTTAACTAATTTGTGCATGTATCTCTACTCTGATTTAACTGGAGTTTTATGTCAGATTTGTCTGCAGTTGACAGAAGTGGATTTACTGCATTATGGCGACGCAGTAAAACCAGCTCCCCAAACAACGTTGAGGCCTAGTCTACATTATAAAGTTAGGTTGATATAAGTTCTACCCCAGAGTAGACTGTAGAAATTTGACAAAAGCCATGGTGCTGGATGGTGGATATCTACTTGTGATGCACCACTCTTTGTATGGACACAAGCACTCATGGTGAGTGCATGCGGCACTGACACTGGCAGCCAAATCTGCTTGAGCGATATACTGACTTCAGTAGCTGTACGCCGACCATGTATGCCGACCAAAACATACTTGCATTGACCAAAGTTTGCAGTATAGATGCAATCTTATGGGCTTGAAGGCAGTAGCAGGTTTCCTAACCTCTTCACATGGTCCAGTCACTAGAGGGGAAATATAGGCACTCCTATGTAATGTTTTTTGCAATACTGCAGCAAGCTTGTTATAGGTAGTGCTGAATTCAGTCACAAGTTTGTCTGTTACTTCATCCAGCAAATAAAAGTATTTCTGTCAAAGGCACACTGGCTGAATCAAGTAGCCGCTCTTTGTGTGTCAATTTTAGTTATCGTAAACATCTGTGGTTTACTCCAGGCTGAGTCCTGGCTACTATGGTGATGGGGCCAATATAAGTAGATCCCTGCAAATCCATGGGTATCCACTTTATATCTGTGAATATCTGCATCTGTGGATGTTTACTATCTTTGCAGTCACTGATTGGATGTGGATCCAAATGTTTGTATCTGCACATGGCTCTAAATATAAGAACCTGAACTCATCTATAGAACTCAGATTGTTTCATGAGTGCTTTTATTCATTGTATGCATATATGTCTTCTCCTCTCTCCTAGAGCTCATATGGCTATGGTGATTTGTTCAGCGAGACCTGGAAGGCATTTACAGACTATCACATAATACACTTGAAAACATATGACTCTAAAAGGGTATGGAATTGTATATTAAGCTATAATAGATAGTGACTATGTAATAAAAGGTGCCATGATGGACTTTTCCAGCCAATCCAAAAGCCAATATTTCAGAAGAATGCCTTACGCTGATTACAAAACATAGCTAAGGTCAAGGTTACCCTACAAACTAAGATCAGGGTTGAAACCTGCTTCCCTGAAGTGGCTGCAGCTGTTGCATAGATAGAGCCATACTTCCATGGCTCTGTCAGAATTGATATTTAAAGATTGGGGTTTTTTTGCCTCAGCAGCTCTCATTTGAAATGGGTGTACATCGGAGCTATGGAGATTTTAGCAAGTTGTAGCAGGGTTCACACAGTAAAATAGTGTATGGCAAACTATTGCGCTGTAGATTCACACCCTGGCTTCCCATGCTAACTTGCCATATTAACAAACTAAGGGTTTTCTTGTGTTATCATTCGTTCTGAATCTTATAGTTTTCATTGGATTACATGTCTCATTTATGACTTGATATATCCTTTATGTTCCTTCCCTGCCCCGTTTTACCCCACCTCCAAGATATGAGAACTGTGGGCAATAATCTACCCTTGATTTTTGTTCTCAAAATCTCACTGCCTTCAGTGGGAGTTCATCTTATCCATTCTTAAATTCCTCCTTTGAAACCTGCTTCCACCATGATGCCTCTAGATTGCTGCCATTGGTTTAGCTAGGTGGACACCTGTGATTATTGACTCCTGAAACTGCAAATGCTCCCTTGTCTTCCATCCTACCCTCCTTTTTTTGTCTTTTTCCACCGGTTGCGTCTTATCAAAACCCTAGATGGAGTTCTCTGGGATAGCAACTGTCCTTGGGTATGTCTGTACTGCAATTACAAAGTGCTGCGGCAGCTTGAGTTGACATACCTGAGCTAGCTGTAATCTAGATAGCTATGTCTACTCAAGATGCAATCACACCTTGTAATTGCATTATAGACCTATCTTTGGTTTGTTAGTTTGCAAAGTGCCTGAATCAATGGTGTTATGATCCTTGAGTGGTGGCTCTAGTTGCTACCCCAACGTAAATGATATCTGCATTGAGAAAGGGTGGAATGTGCCCCTTTAACTGTATATTGGAGTACGATCATAACTTGTTAATCATCTTCCCTTTTTCAGGTCTGCTTTAAAGAAGCAGTGTTTTCGTTACTGCCTCGAATGCGATATGGCTTATTTTACAATACACCATTGGTGAGTCCTTTTTACTGTCAGTGTGAAACTAGACATCTGTGTTTGTGTCATCATAGAACTTGAGCAAACAACTGCTGGAAAAACCTAGCTGAGTTATCATAGGTATATAAATTGTAATATAAACTATAAGTGAAGCATTTGGTAATATTATAAATTGCCTCTCTGATTTCAGATCTCTGGCTGTCATGGTACAGGATTATTTAGAGCATTTTCCCAACATGTGTTACACAGATTAAATATCACACAGGAAGGACCCAAGGTATTATTGATACAATCTTGGTATGAAGTTTGCATTTCTTTTGTTTAAGCAATCAAAGTTCTTACCCCAGTAAGTAGAAGTATCTGGGTGTGTCTGGCGGAAAATAGTGGCAAATATTACTATATTTTGGTCCTTTGCAGTGGTGTTTTGGTTCCGCCTTTTGTTTGCCCATTTGTTTCATAAAGTTATTTTAGCAAATATCTACACGTATTTGGAAAAGGCTCCTCTGTGTTCTTTCCCACAGGAGGAGGCCTTAGAATGCCTCTTCCCCGTTTCAGCCCTTCTGTCCCAAGTACCTGCGGTATGACAAATATTCTTCCAGGCCAGGAGAGCTGGATATGTGGCTCTTTTTGGAGCCTATCAAGTGCTGCCCTTGAAAACCTGAAAGAGCACCGCAAAGCCATGCAATGTGCACTTCCTTTCTGCAAAAACTCAGGTGCTGCCTCTCCAGAGCCCCACGGTCCCTGATGACCTGGGAGCAGAGAAAGGAGCAATCAAATCTGGCCCTCGGATCCCTGCATGGCACCATCAGGCTGGCCCTAGGCATCTCAGTTTTTTAAAGCATTTGTTATTTTTTCAGGCCATTACAGTGGCTGCATTGATGAATACAGCAGCTTTTGATTTTCTGAAGTATTTGCCAGAGAGTAGCCTACACGTTATCGCTAAGGGATATACTTTCAAAGCAGTGGACGAGCATTTAGCTGCGCATCTCCCACTGACACTAATGGGACTCATGCAGTTAAATCTCTGTACTCCACTTGGAAAATTTACCCCTAAGGGTCCAACTGATTTTAAAAGGCGAGGGAGGGGGAACTGCTCTACAGGCAAAGTAACTTTTTTCGACATGTCTTATGCACAGATTATTTCCTGTCTCTTTCCTGCTTTCAGATATCCCTATAATGAGCAATGCAGTGATTCTTTTGTATCGAATAAAAGTATATAAGTTTAAAAATCATTCCATTGTTACTAGGGTCAAGAATTCTGCAAAATATATTAAATGTTTATTTATTGGTAAACGCTAATTTTGGAGGGTATGCCATGTCATTTTGGCCAGGTCTACACTACTGACCTATATTGGAATAACTGCAGCTCAGGGATGTGAAAAATCCACACCTCTTAGCGACGTTTTAATGACCTAACACCTTGTGTAGACAGCATTGTCGACAAGAGATCTTCTCCCATTGATATAGCTTCTGCCTCTCAGGGAGGTGGATTAACTACACTGATGGGAGAAGCTCCCCCTTTGGCATAGTAGGGTCGTCACTAAAGCACTAGAGGGACACTGGTGCAACCACGCTGCTGTATGTGAAGACAAGTCCTTTGTCTTTAGCCATCAAAGGCTTTTTTCTAGGGTATGGAGGCTGCTCTTGTATATGGCACTTATCTTCGCTAGACCTGTGTAGACATTATTTAACACTCCAAGTAATTGTTTCCTTTAAAAATGTCCTGGCAATGTTATGGTATAGTTTTGGTCAGTCTGGCTCTGCAGATGGGGATATATCATTGCAGTTTCTCTCTTCTGTCTTTAGAATGGAAAAATTCGTGTCACAATACTTGCACGCAGTACCGACTACCGGAAAATACTGAACCAGAATGAGGTTGGATTTTTTTCCTTTTTTTAAAAAAAAGTTTGGTAAAAATTAATCTTACATATTGTGCATGATGCATTAGGATTTTCATATGAAACCAATATGCTGTCTATTGGTAAATCTTGAACAGGCTCAGTGGTAATATTAAATTAACCTGACAGATGTTCTAGCCAGAACCCACTTCTACATCCCTGGCTGTGAGCCTTGCAGCC
Source organism: Mesoclemmys tuberculata (assembly GCA_007922155.1). Classification (NCBI taxonomy): domain Eukaryota; kingdom Metazoa; phylum Chordata; order Testudines; family Chelidae; genus Mesoclemmys; species Mesoclemmys tuberculata. The sequence goes on from ML677027.1 coordinate 7,898,573, forward strand.
CTTTGTAGAGTTCCTTTTGAAGATTGGTGGTGGACAACTGCCAGATCAGAAGTGCCTGGCTTTAAATATAAAAAAATGTGCACAATCATAGAAATGTTGCACTGGAAGGGACCTTGAGAAGTCAAGTCCAGCCCCCTGCACAGAGGCAGGACCAAGTAAGCCTAGACTACCCCTGACAGGTCATTGTCCAACCAGTTCTTAAAACTCTCCAGTAGTGGGGACTCCACAAATTCCTTTGGAAGCCTGTTGCAGAACTTAACCTTTCTAACTATAAGGATAGTTTTCCTAATATCTAACCTATATCTCCCTTGCTGCAGATTAAGCCCATTATTTCTTGTCCTGCTTTCAGTGGCCATGGAGAACAATTGATCACAGATCTCTTTATAACAGCACTTAACATATTGGAAGACTGTTACCAGGTCCCCCCTCAATCTTCTCAGGTTAAAAAAAAAGGCTATATTTCTTCTTTTCTTCATATGAAATGTTTAGAAAACCTGACCTCATTTTTATTGCTCTCCTCTGGACTGTGTCCAATTTTTTCCACATTTTTTCTAAAGCATAGCACACAGGATTGGATATGGTACTCCACTTGAGGCCTTACTTCTGCCAAATAATGCATGACACAATAACAACCTTTTTTGCAACTGCATCACCTTGTTGACTCATGTTCAATTTGTCGTCTAAGATGAGGCCTAGATCCTTTTTAGCAGTACTACCATGTAGCAGGTTATTTCCCATTTTGTAGTTGTGCATTTGATTTTTCTATGCTAAGTGAAATACACTTTTTAATTTTATTTTGTTGAACTCAAGACCAGTTCTCCAGTTTGTTCATGTCATTTTGAATTCTAGTCCATGTCCTCCAAAATGCTTGCAATCCTTCCCAGCTTGGGGTTATTCGCAAATTTTGTAAGCATACTCCCTACGCCATTATCTAAGTCCTGAACGAAAATATTGAATAGTACCAGACCCAGAACTGAGTCCTGTGGGACCTTACTAGATACGCTTTCCTAGTTTGACACCGAGCCTTTGATAACTACTCTTTGATAAGTCTTTCAAGCAGCAGTACATCCACCTTACAGTACATTTATCTAGAATTCATTTGCCTAGTTTCTTTGAGAACGTCAGGTGGGATTGTGTCAAAGCCATACTAAAATCAAGATATATCATGTCTGCAGCTTTCCCCTATCCTCTGCGCCTGTAATAATGTGATTGTAAAACAAATTCTCTTTTGCTGAATGTTGTTCTTTAAAATTTCCTTTTCTGGGCACCCCACTTAGGTTTTTTTTTGACAGAGGCTGAAAACCAGAAGACTAATGAAATGTTTTATGTTATGTGGATAGACAAAACTGTGCAGGTGATCATAGCTGAGTACATGTACTTGTACCGTACATCGCATTTTCAAATCACATAATCAAGAGTGCTTGCAATGACGTACTCCTATAATTATAACGACAACATCTAGCATTCTTACTTTTTAAGTGCTTTACAAGGGTGGATAAAGCATTATCTCCATTTTACAGATAGGGAAACTGAAATGTAAAGATCACACAGCAAATCAGTTGCAAAACTGGGAATAGAACCTACAGCTCTAGATTCCTAGTTCTATGCCCTATCCACTGGACTACACTGCCTGCCTATGCTGACATATGTAGAATGCTTTCTTATAATGGACATATTCCAAGAAGAGCAAGGATAGCATCTTTTCTTGACCATACTATTAAAGGAGAAAAAACACTCCAAACCCCTTTCCTCCATCATCCCGTTTTCTTCAAAAGCAGTAATAATGGCCGTAAAAGCCCAGAATTGCATCTGTTCTGACCAAAAGCAAAATACTTCTACTAAGTAGCTTGGAAGGTAATTGTCTTGGGTAAGCCAATGACTTTACTGTTCAAGTTCTCTGTAATAAATTTGTGAACTGTACTTGGTTATAAATACAGAAAACCTTTGTGGCTTCCTTGGATAGAGATTAAGAGTGACTACTGGGCACCGTGGCAGATAAAGATCAGAAGGCGTGTTTGATTTCAGGCCTTGAATAAACCAGAGCTGCTGTTACTGTCTGCTGGCTGGCAGGGTAGATTTTAATTGCAGTGCATGGCATTAGGTACCTAAAGCCCTGATTCAGCAAGGTGCTAAAGCAAGTGCCTAACATTGCGCATGAGAGAGATCCTGTTGCATTCAGCCAGTTTCTACACCTTGCTCATTGGGGCCTTAATCCCTACATTAAACACTGAGGAGCAAATTCTCATCTTTGCTCCTATCACTAACTGGCAGTAATTATATTGATGGTAAATAGTCACTGTAGTGTAGAACTGGATTAAGCAAAGACAAGTTGAGGCTCACTGGATTTATACTGGCATGACTGAGACCAGAATCTTGCCCTGAGAGCTAAGAGCTAGATTTTCGTAGGTACTTAGGTGCCTAAACATGCAGAGAGGCACTTGGTGGTGTTTCCAAAACTCCTAATTAAGTTGGGAACCAAATTTCCATTCATTAATTTACTTTTCCATTGAGTTAGGCATCTGTCCTGCCTAGGGACTTCTGGAAATCCCAACAGGTGCCAATCTGCATTTTTAGGTGCCTAAATGCTTTTGAAAATCTGTCCCTAAGAGTCCAGCCCTGACCCCATTCAAGACCATGCCAAAACATCCTTTAGCTTCAGTGTTACAGAATCAGGCCTGATGGGTTCATGTAGGAGATAATTGAATCAGATCTTCTGCAGCTTCAGAGACTATGTAGTCCATTTAATCTCTCTGCAAGGAGTAAGGTGCTGAATTGTAGGTGGGAAGATGCTGGCACCTGAGATGCAGAGACTGAGGGGAAAAAAAAAGATATAGCAGTGGGAGCGTGTGCTGTCATTTCTGGTATAATTCCTTGGGGATGTGTGGAGAAGGTAGAAAGCAGCGGGGGCTTGGAAAAAGAAATTAAACAAGTACGTCATTAAATTTTCCTCTTTCTTTCCTAGCTTGTGAATGCTTTGAAAACAGTATCCGCGTTTGAGGTCAAAGTGGTAGATTACAAGTACAAGTATGTATGTTGGTAGTGAATCATAATAGTGTCTGTATTATTGGCTGCGCTTGATTACAGTCCAGTAACAAATGGAGGAACTGAGGTCTAACACCCGCCCACCTACCCAAAGATCCCTACCTATGTGCAACTGCTTCCAGAAAATGCAAGAACGATAAATATAAAGAGTAATACTGTTACTGAGGAATTGCAATGTGAACAAATTAAACTCTCCCCCCCTGTTCCACAGTGTGCTATTAAAAGTGTCTGTCAAGGTTTCACAGGCCCCGACTGAGCCCACTGTAAGAATAAAAAATTTTGAAATCCCCCAAAATCATTATGTAGCCATCATGCATCTGTGCTTGCTGATGGTCACTGCTAGCTGCATGTCTCAGGAGACCTGTGAGGCATGAGACCAAAGGTCAGTTACCTCCAGTCCCCTTTAGTAGATTATTTTGGAAATTTCTTCATGTTTGTTTTTGTAACAGTTAGATAGTAACCTATGTCTGAACTGTATTGGTGGCTAGATATTGCAGCCCCATTTGCTAGGCACTGTATACACACACACAGTAAGAAACAGTCCCTGCCCCAGAGAGCTTACAATACAAATAGACAAAACAGACCTCAGAGGTGAAGTGACTTGCCCAATATCACCCAGCAAGTCAGCGACAGACCCAGGAGTCGACTCCATCTGCTGACTCCCAGTCTAGTCCTCTGAACGCTAGACCTGTGAGTTGAAGCGCAATATCTGCACCATCTGGAGGGAGTCATGCACTTTCATAATGTCCATTTTAAAATATTATTTTTTGTTTGATTTGTCTCCTGTGTAACTCTTGTTACAAGAAGGTCTAACCAATAAAATAAGTGTCTGAATGTAGCGAATGATCAAAGAATCATTATGGGAACGTAATTAAATGTCATAACCTATCTGGAAAAGTTGTAAGTCTGTAACAGTCTTACTAGAATGAAGTTCTGAAATCTTCAACTTTGTAATTCCATGTTGAATTGGTTCTGGGCTGAGGAGTTGCCATTTAGAAGACTGTTTGAAATATATCCATGCTTTGGAGTGTTCCTTTTTTCAGAATTATCCATAAGTTATTTTTGCATTATCTGCATGTAGCTAATTCTTAGTAAGATGGGTGAGCATGCTGGAGACCCACACACATTATGTTGTCTGCAGGGAACTTGAATTTTCAGAGCAATTGAAAATCACGCATAACTCTGACATACTCATTGGAATGCATGGAGCTGGACTTACGCATTTACTCTTTCTGCCAGACTGGGCTGTTGTGTTTGAACTGTAAGTCTGTTTCTCTTTTTTAAGCCTATACCTTCCAATGTTCTTTCATGCATTCTATTGTAGCACTCCGTTGTTCGTATTTTAGCATTTATAGCAACAGCTATAGGATTGCGTGTGTGCTTCCATTATACGGGCCCTACTTCAGCTGCTCAGTACTTTCACCTTTTGGGCTGACACATTTTAGGCATGGTCTCTTGCTAAGGGTAGTTATCTTTTTCCAGGAGGAGTGAGGTGTGTATGTCTAATCTGTTACATGATGAACTCACCATCTTGGCGTGTGACTTCAACAGAGCACATGGCTAAGCAGGGAACAGCCTGCTCAGTAATTGGATGGGAACACTCCAACGAAGGGAGGGGTACTGGTTGGATTATTTCCGTTGAGTCAATGTCTCAGCAGTATTGTGGGGTAGGGGGACATTGTGGTTATCCAGGGGAGTCAGTTAGATGAGATGGGAAATGGAAACCCTAACTCTTAAAGATTCCATGACTACGTTTGTTGCTACATGAGTAAGGACATTAGTGCAAGCATCCCGGCTAAATTCCAGCTCTGTTGTTTGCTTTCTGTCCTACCTACATTTGTCTAGTAGTTCCATTTAAATATATTTTTTGCTGCAAAGTATTGTTATTAGACACCCTTACTTTAAAAACAAAGGACAAACATACAGCGTTGTATTAAGCACGTTTATTTCCGCCCTGGGCAATCCTGTTTTAAATCAATAGGATTGCCTAGGCTATCAGTCACAGTAGGATTTGGCCCATTGCCCGTGGTCTTTCGGTTTTATACATTAACAATGAATGTGCACACTGTAAACCTTTTCCATCTTGATAGACTGCTAGGCAGTCGTTGTGGGTAAATGTAAAATGACAATGATGCTGCATGTCCCCAGATACAACTGTGAGGATGAACGCTGCTACCTAGATTTAGCAAGGCTGAGAGGCATCCATTACATTACCTGGCAAAAGCAGAACAAAGTGTTCCCTGAAGATCAGGTAACGTTTAGCTGATGGGGGGGGGGGGAGGCCACCTTTTTCACATTTTAATTGTTTAAAGGTAGATTTGTTTTTACTCCTCTTGATGCTTGTACATGAAATATTATTTCTTTGCTTTAGCCCAAATTAACTTTCCTTCTCTGATTAAGGAGTCATTTTATTTTAATAGCTGGGGGAGAAAGAGAAATGAAATTAATTGGCCATTAAGTCAAATTGTCAATAACTCTATTGTTACACAGTTACTGACTTGAACTGTTGTTTTAGGGGAGATCAATGGATTGAAGATTATAAATTAAAATGAAGATCATTTAATTTGCTACTTGTTTTTCAAATGAAAAGTGCCTTATTTGCTTGTATAAACCTGTTTCGTTTTTCCAGGGACACCACCCAACTCTGGGAGAACACCCAAAGTTTACTAACTACTCCTTTGATGTGGAAGAATTTATGTACCTTGTGCTCTTGGCAGCTGATCATGTATCTCAACATTCCAAGTGGCCATTTAGGGTAAAACATGATGAATTCTAGGTCAAATGTAAGGGTTAAAAACTTATTTTAAGCAACACTTCATAAAAATGTGTTAAAAAAGATAAAAATCCATGCTGGTGTAAAGCTTACAAACTTCTAGGATGGGGTGGGAACCCTACCAAAAACACTCCCATAGCTTGTTACTGTATTTTCATATTCTATCTTCAGTTCTAAATTTTATTCTAGGATTTTTTTGTTGGTGATTTCTGTTTATCAAGATTATTTTTTGCACTCGTTTGCATTGCTAATTCTCACTACTTGACTTTTTGTATAGCGATTTGTCCATCCATTTCAGGTTATTTTTGTCTCACGTATAAATTGTCATCTTCTAGCAAGCTGTGCATATTTCGAGAGAGGAGGGGTAAGGGTGGGGAATGGGGTGTGTATGTTGTGGGAGGATTAATACAGAACTGTTTCTCAAGTTGGTCCTGGTATGAATGACATGCATATTCAAGTGTAATAAGGGAAACAGTTCTCCAATCCCTCCTCTAGTCTCAACAATGTTTTGGTCTTGAAGCTTCTGTGTTGCAGTACAGTACGTTTTGCAAATATCTGGGTAGGAATTGACTTCCTATCTCTAGATTTTAAGCCATTCCTTTGTAAAGCACCTGTTGGTATAAAGCAGTTGCTGGTTGATACGGTGTATACCCTAAGGGTCAGATTTTAAACTCGGAAGCATTTTCCAGATACGAGTATTGCACCTGGCATCTTTAAGATTAAAACCTAAACATTACAAAAAGTAGCAATAGTTTGCTTTAATTTTGTGGCTTCTCCCCTCTCGGGGGGGGGGGGACAAACTATAAAACTTTAAAAACTTTAAAACTATAAAAAGCACCAGTTCTGTCAAAGGCCCCCATCTGGGTTAGGTCAGGTTTTCTCTTCCAAGAGGTAAGAAACCTTTCTTAATTATATATTGAGGTAATTCAGTTAATTCCAGGTGTTTCCAAATCTTGCACAAAAGCAGCTCTTCTGTAGCAGATAACTTGACAGTCTGAACAGTATTATACATACTCTCTTTGAGGAGGCTTATGAGAATTGACTGTCTTTTTTTATGGCAAAAATGATAGGGTAATGTAGCTCTCAACTAAATTGAAACAACTCAATCATGAAAAGACCATTATTGTTCTAGTGGAGCCTGATCCACAGAAGAACTGACTTCAGTGGGATCAGGCCCTGTTGATGTGCATTTCAAAAGTGCTCTATCTTGGTCTAACTCAGCCCCATTAAAGTCAGTGGGAACTTTACCCTGGACTTCTGCGGAGGCAGAGTTGGGGCAGTGCTGAGTGTGTTCAAATATTCCACTGTAGGGGTGAAATCCTGACCCTGTTGAATTCAGTGGGAACTGTCCCATTGATTTCAGTAATGCCAGGGTGATGTGTAAAAAAAACAAAAACTTGTATAAATATCTAAAGATTGAGGTCAACAAGACAAAGGACAGTGTCCCATGTTATACTGTGGATTTTTTAGAATGAATTCCATGACATTCTTGCATTATAACAGTACAGTGTCTCAGTTGCCTGAGGCAGAAGATATATTTGTATGCGAAAGCAAGAACATGTTACGTTAAGAGTAAACACTTGAGTGGTATAATTGTAGATATTATTGACTTCCATTCTGTAACAATCATAGGCAATTTCACAGAGTGTAGGCATATTTACTGTCCTGCCTATAATGGTAAAGATAAATTACTGTAAGTATAACTTGCCTATAGATCTCTCATGACCTTAAAGAGTGTATAAAAAGCTAGAGATCTAAAACAGAATGCATTAAGATATTTGGTGCAATTCTTAGAGTAGGTTATTGGGTAACTGACAAATAAAGTTGTTTTACTTTAAAGGAACTGTATAAGCAAAATTGCACTTCACATGAAAAATGCCTTTTAAAATACAAATATCTAGGAAATACAGAGTTCTTGTATTCATGTGTTTTACCTCATTTTTTTAAAAAAGAAAAATGTATAAGAAATATAAGTTAATACAAGTGTACTGAAAATTCAAAATAAATATTTTAAAACTAAGGAAAATGTAACTCTGAAATGTGCACAGATATACTTGATAAAAGAGAATTTTTTTTAAAGCACAATGCATTGCAAAAAAAAAGAATGAATCACTCTTTTGCTTGGGCTGGAGGAGGAGTTTCATGGGTCTAGCTGTCTGTACAGGGCCTTTTCTTACTGTGACAAAGGCCAGGGGATTTGCTGAACTCCCTGGTGACGGACAAATTTGAATATCTGGTTGTGTCTACACTTGGATATTGAACTCTTGATTGTTATACTAATGTGGTTCTGCGTGAATTAATAAATTGCTGTTTGGTTAAGAATAAGCAAGTGTCCTGACTTGAGAAATATTGTTCACGTTAAAACTTGACCTGAAAAGAACCCAGCATTAAAATTAGTAAGCTAATGCCCCCTGACTCAATAAAAGAAGGGATTATCCTTAGATCCCATTCTATATTGACTGCAGCAGTTACCTGGTTGGCAAACCTAGTTTGTTAGATTTCAGCTTTCAACTCTAACTGGCACCTTGGCAAAGTCATAAAAATTGACCCCCTTTTCACACTTACGTAATTATTCCTACCTTGTTCCTGGATGGTGCATGTGCTTGGATCCGGTAGGTCTGTGGTCTGACCTGTGATCGTTGTCAGAGGACATCAGGGGTATACTGTGGTAAGCCTTGAGCCTGCAAAGATTTAAGCACGTGCTTAACTTTATGCATTGCAAGTAGGGTTAGTGAAGTCAGTGGGAATACCCAGGGTACATCTACACAGGAGCTGGGAGGTGCTTCCCAGGTTGGGTGGCATGCACCCATTAACTCTGCTCAAGCACGCATGTTAAAAACAGCAGTGTGGCAGTAGGGGCATGGGTGGTAGCTCAGGCTAGTTCTAGTTGCTGGAGAAAATGGTGACGTGTAGTGTAATTCTAGTTGCACTGCGTACATGAGTTAGCATCATAGAAGACTAGGGTTGGGAGGGACCTCAGGAGGTCATCTAGTCCAACCCCCTGCTCAAAGCAGGACCAACCCCAACTAAATCATCCCAGCCAGGGCTTTGTCAAACCGTGCCTTAAAAATCTCTAAAGATGGAGATTCCACCGCCTCCCTAGATAAACTATTCCAGTGCTTCACCAGCCTCCTTGTGAAAAAGTTTTTCCTAATATCCGACCTAGACCTCCCCTACTGCAACTTGAGACCATTGCTCCTAGTTCTGTCATCTGCCACCACTTGGAACAACCTAGCGCCATCCTCCCTGGAAAGAGGATGTTCATGTCAAAACAAGGTAGACCAAATCACCAACAAGCTACCCCAGAAACACAGATGTCATCACTCCCTTCATTGCTTTCTCTCCAGATCTCCAACTGCCTCAGAACATTGTCTCCCCTTTGAAGGCTAACAAAAGCCTTTGGCTTCTCTACCTGGGAGATCCCTAATCTTGACCCTTTGCCATAATGCCCCTGCTGTCAAACAGCAAGCTCCAGAAGCTGGAGGAGGTCAGGTGTGGTGAGGTAAATTTGTGAGCAGTCAGCAAAGAGAGATGATAGTCGAATCCTTGAGAATGGCTGAGGTAAGGTATATAGGGAGATGAAGCAGCAAAGAATAGAGCCATGAGAGAGTCCTGGTGAGATGATGGGAGTTGCCACTGTCAATGAAAAGTTGAAAGATTTGTCCAGAGGAAAGGGCTCCTGAAAAGACAGGGCCATAAAACCCAAGGGAGGGTAAGGTCTTGGAAGGAACGATGAAAGAGTTTGAAGGCTGTGGAAAAGTCAGAGAATGAGAACAGTGAAGACATCAAGCCTTGGCTAGGAAGAGAGGCTGTTTGAGGCCTCAATGAGCATGTTGATTAGTAGATCCAGGAGTGGGAGGAAAGAGGAAGCTGATGTATGCATCAATTGCCCATGCAAGGAGCTATTGTATGAAGGTTAAAAGGGTGCATGGGTGGATTTCTGAGGATGGGAGAAACTAGAGAATGTTTGTGCACAAAGGAAATAGAGCCAGATGAGAAGAAGGTAGGTGCAGCAGAGATCAACCACAGAATGGGCAATGAGGTGGAAGGACTGGAAGTGCCTTTATGGGTGGTTATGAGTGTAATGTGAAAACTCACCTGTTTTTGAAGTTGATATGTGTTCTGCCCTCCTAAAATGCCATGGCTATTTGAGATCAACCTTATACTGCTGTAGAGTACCAGCAACCCAGTTTTAATATTCTGTAATCTAGTTTTCCAGTTTTAGATTCCATTCATTTTATGTTCGTGTTCAAACTGTTTTCATGTTTGAAACAAAGCGTTACTCAAATTACGTGAACGTTGTAACATTTTTGCTTTAAGTGAGCAGGTGGGTTTCTGAGAGATTAATTAATTAATTAAGATTAAGCATTAATCCTGATGACTTGCACGAATTATAAATCCATCTTTCTTTTGTCGTAGAGCAGATTTTGATTTCCATGTAGTTCCAAAGGGGAGTGTGTGCTTGGGAATACACTAAAGACTACAGCACTAGATGGCAGTAAAACACTTTCAAATGGCATATATGATCATGGTTCTTTAAATGGTATCCCATTATAAATTCAAAGAATCAGCTCAGAGGCACGTACAGAAGTATAGGTGATGGTTTTGTTTTCCCCTCTCCCTACTTTTAGGGAGAAATTGTCTGAAAAAATAATCTGGATGGTCTTCAATTTTAAATGCTGGGTTTCTCAGATGCTGCGACACTGCATTTTTTTTCCCATCTGTTGGTACCTTTATGAAAAAACTTAGCTGGGCTTAGAAAACAATTTTTAGTGAACTTTCTAGCTCTCCCTTATTTTCTTGTGAAAGGGCATTTCATACTAAGCCATCACTTGTTTTTAGCACTTAACACTTTTCCTGTTCGACTTGGAGGCTTAATTTCCATTTATGCCACAGCATTACCTAGGTTGCATGATCCATTATCTATCATCAGCTACATAATTATCTCTACCACTTAGTTCGATAGGGGTTGTGTTTGACGGATGTGCACTTGGCGTGGTGGGGTTTAGAAATGAGGGCCGACTGACACTCTCAAATCAGAGTGAAAAGACTGTAGGATGGGTCTCTCACCCTCGTGATGGCTTTATTATGAGGTAAAAGTAACTGAGCGGATTCATTTTTGAAGAAAGATACTTGGATGGATTTGTGCTCTTTTTGAGAGAATTTTGGTGTATAGGTAACCTGCAGTCAGAAGGAAAAATGGATTAAAAGTCAAATTAACGTGCTCCTTGACCACTTAACTTGATTCTATAGGGTGGTGTTTACCTCCTGGGAGGTGCAGAATATTCACAACTCTCACTTGTTTATAAAAGTAATTGGGAGCTGAGACACCTCAGCGCTTGGTAAGATCAGGCTCGGAACTTTGTTTAGCTGAATGAAATTAAAATAGACAAGTAAAGGAGGGGGTAGTTATTTGAATGAAAGGCAAGAAGGGTCAAAGCATAGGTGTCTTTTTCATAATATGGTGTAAGTATTGTTAAGAGGTCGATGTTATGGCTAAAATGTTCACAGACAAGCTGATGAGCTGGGATTACCAAAACAGCCTAGGGGAGTGAGAGGTTCAAAACTATTCCCTTGTCAGTAACACACATGCTACACATTAGGGATGTATACAGATAGAGCCCCCTGCATTTATAAGAGTACAGTACAGTAAAATAACAAACAAAAAAAACCAGCACATTTTGCACATTTGATGAAATTTAACATGAAATGAATCAGTCACTTTTCATCCGATGAAGATAGTTACCTTAACATTGTCCTTTCTTTGCTGCTGTAGTCCGACAGGCAACCCACTGTTTGGAAGGGAATGTATTGCTACTGACTAGGCAGTGGGAGAACTGGTAACAGGTGGGCAGGCAGAGTTTATGGGGGGATCTACCTAGCTGGTTATTGATTTGGGTTATTTAGTTTGGGTGCTAGACAGATGTGCTTGTTCTTTGATTATCACAGCTCTGAGCTTTGGGGGGGAGGGATGGCAGATTAAGTGCATTCTTCCCTATTTTATAGGGGCAAAGAGACCAAACATTTGCTTGTCTGCAGCAAAGGGAAGGTCATTCCCAGGGCACAGGGGCAGTAGTATATTTTTGTGTCTAGGTACACTCCTGGAGACACTCCGGAAGTTACTGTTTTCTCCTGGTGATTACAGGAGTTGCATCTGAAAGAGGCAGAGCATTGCATGAAATGGGGAGGCTACCTCGAGCAGATTCTCGGCAGGTGTAAATTATGGTATTTCCACTGATACCCAAGGAGTTGCAGCTACCTACATCAAGTGAGGAACTATCCCTGATTTAATCCCTTTGTCTTGGGGTTTGATGAACATTCATTTACAGCTTTGGGGGAGGCCTTAGGTGAGGATCTCTGGTTGTAAAGTTTTGGGGCCTAGAGATAATTGCAGGATGGATTTAATTATCTGTAATGTTGAAACTTATTGACAAAGATGCAGCCGCCTCCTCCTGCACTGTGCTGCTGCCCACTGATTCATTTCATGGGGCTTATCCACAAACAAAGAGCTACCATCTGCTAGGTGATAAAGGAGCAAGGTGTCTGCTCAACAATGATTGTCATTGGACATCATTAATTATTCCATCAAGAATGTAGCGTGTCGGTCAATGAAAAGGCATGTGCATTTTCAGAGTTAACAACTCTGAAGTGTTTTTTCACGAATTGCCATGCCAAAGCCCTGATGACACGATGAAATACGCCTTCTACCTATTATTTCATCTTTGTCAAATTGCACAGACATTCTCAGTTTGTCATAACGGAAAGAACTTTAGCGGCATTCAAAAAATATTACTGCAGAGGGATCTGTGGAAGGCTCTGAGGGGGAGAGAGTCAGGATGGATGTTGCTAATTGAAGATGTCTGAGCCCCGATGAAAACGTCATGTTTGAAAAACACTGGTGAAAGGGCCAACCCCAAATTCTGCCTTCATGTGAGCACAGGAGAGAGAGTGGTGGTTTCTCCTCCCTAGCCATCTCTACGTGTAGAGTTGTATTCAGCCTCCCTTATCATTTATTTATCATGGTGTTAAATTACGCTAAAGTATTTCATCTTCCCTGTCTGCCCTCGTACATTTACATCCTTTGATGCATCATAATTCATTATTTAAGAAGCACGGATTGTACTTGACTTTTTAAAGCTATTTACTCCCCCTTCCCAAAGCTTAATGTTGTTAGGGATAATTTGCATAATCATGTCAAAAGCATTCCAACAGGCGACACATGGTGATGGTTCGTAATATCCCTCTTAAATTCCTCAGTCCAGTTCCCATTCCACCTCTCCCCCCAATGTCACCTGACAGTAATATGACATCAACATAGGTCTTTGAGAACTTTAAAAAAAAAAAAACATGGAGGAAGGGCAGCAGACCTTGCAAGAGACTGCCTCCTATGCTGAAATATGTTCAGCAGAGCACTTAAATATCTGCTTAACTTTACGTATGAGGGCAAGTGCTTTGCTGAATAGGGACTGACTTAAGCGCATGCTGAATCAGAGCCAAATGCTCCTCTACAAGCAAGAGGATGGAATGGGTTAGTGGTAAATGCACGGGAGTGGGAATCCAGAGACCTGGATCCTATATTATTGGCTGTATTGCAGATTTTTTTGGTCAAAATCAAACACTGCACCTTTGGTCAAATTAAATCTTTCTGTGCCTTTGTTTCTCAACTTGTAAAATGGGGGAAACTTACCACACAGGACTGGTCTGAAGCAAAACGTAATCATGTTTGTAAAGTGCAATGGAATCCTCTGATGGAAGGCATTGTTGGTGTACAGAGTAATCTGTATTGTTCTTAATTACTAAGTTGGATAATAGCTATCAACAGAAAAATTGCAGCTGAAAAGTGCATCAGTACATCTTGAAGCTGAGAGCGGTGCTATAATTTGAATTGGAGTGCGTAAGCCATTTGTTCATTGGGTACAGTGCTTGACTGAATGCCAGATGTGTACATTTTGTTTTGTGTTTTTTCTTGAAGCTTTACATGAAAACTCTGTGGGATGTGTATGTTACAGGTAATGGTATCTTCAAAGTGGATCTTAATTGTTCATGCTATGTCTTTTTCCTGACAAGAGAACTGCAGAATTAATCCAATGCAGAATATTAAACATTTCATTAAAATACTACTAAGTAAACCAAGAGTAATACAGATGATCCAAATCTCCTTCCAATGCCCTTGGTTACTATATCGCCCTTGATATTATCTATTCAGCATTTTTAACATTCAACCCTGAGAAAAAATTGGGAATACTAGACCTTTTCGTTCATGCTTCAAAGAAAACATTTCTGAATGTTATGTAATAAATCAGTCATTACTTACTAAGTAACCTTAATGCTTTCCTTTGAAGTAAGAATCCAGGAGAGAAACAGGGATTTAAAAAAAAAATGATAGCTTTCTGGTCATTTGATGTAAAGTGTGTTTTATTGATCAGATTTGAAACAGTATTTGATATTAGTGCCATGCAAAGACATCAATTCAGCATGATGTTCTCTTTAGAAACAACACTAGAAAATACGAAATCCCCGTATGTCCTAGAAGCTTGATCTTTCTGCAGAGAGGTGTGGTACAATAGTATTTGAACATTTCTCAAATTCCACTCACTCAGCTCTCCACCAGACAACATGTCTTTTCCCAAGAGTTTTCTGTAATGCAAACATTAGATGATAATTTTTAGGGCTTTTGGGGATCGCCCCATCTTGATAGACTACTGTTTACTTGTTCAGGATCCCTCTGTTTATTATCTAGCAACACATCTTCACTGTTTGCATAACCAGCATTCTTCACCTTCTCAAATTAGTCAGTTTTTTTCAATAAAAAAAAAAAAATCAGTTTTGAAATGTTCTAGAGCCATAGAGTTTAAGACCAGAAGGGATCACTGAATCATCTAGTCTGACCTGTATATCACAGGCCATCAACCCCATGCAACACCTGCACAGAAAACCCAACTACCGAAATGAGACCATCATATTATAGCCTACAGGAGACTAGACGATTACGTGCCGCAGGCGGTGAATACGAGAGACCAAGGTGCACCAGTATCGGAGGTCCCCACAATGGCAGGGAAATGGTTACATGAGAGAGATCCAGATAATCCTGGCAAGCAACCCATACCCACATGGCGCAGAGGAAGGCAAAAAATCCCCCCGGTCACTGCTGGGCATGCTGAGAGGAACATAGGAATTGCCATCATGAAGCAGAGCGGTGGTCCAGCCTGTCTCTGACAATGGCCAGGACCAAATGCCTCAGAAGAAGGTACAAGGATTCCTCTAAAGGACACTTTGGCATAACTATACATAGATGTTTCTACCTAATGCCAGGCACTTAGTGATTGGCTTACACCCCAAAGCATCACTTACACTTACACTTACACTTCTTTATCCTGCTAGCTAATGTAACTATGGATGTTCTCATTATCCATGTACATATCTGATCCTTGTTCGAATCCTGCTAAGCTTGTGGACTCCAAAGCTTTGTAACAGCAAGTTCTGCAGATTAATTGGTTTGGTTTTTTCCCTATCAGTTTTATACTTGAATTGACGTCTAGTTTCTTGAGCTGTCTCTTCTCTCTGTGTGATGAACGCTGTTACAAAACTGCACCGGATTCTTTACGCCATTCATTGTTTTATATATTTCTATCACATTCTCTTACTCATCTCCTCTCAACTATGCAGCCCCATCCTTTTTGACCTCTTCCCCTGTGGAAGTCTTCCCAGGTCTCTTAATTTTTGTTGCCTATCTCTGTATGCTTCCTAGCTCTGCCATATCTTTTTCTGAGATTAGGGGTCCAGGATTGAACGCACGGGGTGAAATCTTGGCTCCATTGAAGTCAATGGGAGTTTTTTCCCATGACATCGGGAGGTAAGGGGCCAGGATTTTATGCAATATCCAGGGGAGGGCACGCTACCAGTTTATAGACTGGAACGGGAACATTTTCAATCTTCTTTTCTCACCCATTCTTTAGATACCTAAACAGTTTACTTTTTGATGAGTGCTTCATTTGGAGGAGTTTTAATTGGTCTGTCTACAATGACCCTGAGTTTCTTTATTTTTCCCAGAGTGCTGGCAGTTCATTTGGAACCCAGCACTGTGCAGTAGTTCAGATCTTTCCTTCCAATGTGTATTACCTTGCATTTGTCAACAATGTAATTGGTCTGCCTGTTTGTTTACCTCTGTTGGGTTTCTTTGTGCTCCAGTCTTCTCAAGACTTTACCACTTACTATTTGTCCCCTTTTCCAGCTCATTGGAGAACGTATTAATTAGTGCAAATAACAGCTCTTTGGGCTTCTTTACTGTTAACTCTTTTTCAGTGTTGAAAATTGACCGTTTATGCCTAACTTTAAATTTTTCTCTTAACCAGTTTCTGATCCACGACAATACTTTGTCTCTCACACCATGGCTACTTAGTTCTCTCAATAGCCACTTGTGAGGGACTTTGTTCAAGAGTTTTTGAAAGTCCACATAAAGTATATCTACACTTCTCCTTAACCACTATTTTGGGGAAACACTCAAAGAAATCCAGCGTGTAGAGCCCCAGTTTTCCTTTTTCTGAGTCTCGGAATTTTAATTTACACAATTTTGCCCTTAAGGATTTCTTGACTAGCTTCCTCATTATTTTTTAATTCTCCCTTTCTAAAATTATCACCAGGCTCATTTTAACCCCATCCCTCCCCCAGAGACATTGAACTTTGTCATCTTGTTGTCACTATACATTGCTGCCCTAATACTTAATCACCCAACTATAGTTATGACATCGTTCTACACTGAGGAAGTTGGGATACTTCAGTTCAAGACTGAATTTCAATGTTTGGGACTCTGAGGCCTGATGCACACTCAGTAAAGGAGGTGACCACCTTGGCTTGGATGTGGGTAGTGAGATTTTCTTGTGTATTGGAGTTGACTAAAGTTCTAGCCCTTCACTGAAACCATAATCGGCTGTGGGGAGAATTTATTCCCCAGACTTTCAATGGCAGCACAAATGACAGACAGGCTGAAAATGTAATGAGACTTGTAGTGGTATAAATTATTTAGCAAACTATAGATAGGAAGAATGCCATCTACTGCAGTGTGCTTAACAAATCTATTGCAAACGCTTCTATAGTCATGCAAGATTATTTTAAATGAAATTTTTTCTCCCACATATTTCTTGAAATATTTCTCAAGAACATTTTGTTTGCAAGGAAACCCGTTCCTAGCACACCCTTAACATGCAGTTGGATATGGCAGTAAATGCCTGTTTATATGCATCATCGTTTTGAGGAAGGCATGTGTAGTTTTTTAAATAAAACTGTTATATCATTTGTCGTAGAGGCCTTCATTGTTTTGTACACCCATATACTAAGCTTCCATATTTTCTGGAATGTGCTGTTACAGAAGTTCATCAATTAGTAATAAAAAGGCATGTGGAAGAGAAAATCTTTGGTGTTAATTTGTAATAGATACAATGCAAGCTCTTCCTACTGACATTATACTTTATCAGTTGGTGAGGTTAGACTAAGGTGATTATAAAGGAATTCCTACCATTGGTTTTCCTGGAATAATCTTTATGCAAGGGTCAAAAACGATGAGGATTAACAAAGCAATTAGGAAGCAGGTACAACAGGCCATTCTGTTTACCTACCGTTTATAGAATCCATTGAAGGGGGATAAATCTAGACTGAAAAGGAAGGCCCTTAACCATTTTAAATTGAACATAGTCACAAAAAACAGATTAATCTGTGGGCTTCAGCATTTTGCTGACCATTAGGGGCTTGGTCCTAGTCCCACTGAAGTCAATGCAAAGATACCTCAGGATTTCAGATTCCCCCTGTTGATTAAAAATAAAAAACCCATCAAATTTAAGACAACTTAACCTTTGACAGACTTTTTAATGTGCCTCTCCCTAAAATGCAGATCAGCTGTGTATGTACATCTCTTCAATGTGAGTTTTATTTCTTTTTACATATAGAGCATGATGTGTGGCCCCCTCAGTTCTAATTTTCCTTAGGGAATCCCATAAACAAAGGTTTTGGCAGGATTTTACTAGCAGAAAGTTGGTTACCTGAGGTAATGCTGAGCTGTCATGCCTATGAGGAAAGATGTGGAAGACCATGCTAAAGATTTGTCAGGATGTAAGGTTTGCTATGGAAAAAGGGTGTACAAATATTTGTCCTGGGAAATATTTATTCATTGTTTTGTTTTTGAATTGTTGTATTGAGTAGAAGCTGTGTATTCACATAATGAAAAGATGGCCCTTGCCCCAAACAGCCTACACGCTAAAGCCCTGATCCCACAAAGACATCTGCACAGTTTTAACTTTATGTGCTCCTTGTGGTTCAGTTGACTTCAGTGGGACTGCTCCTTTTGCATCAAGTTAATCACATAGTCTTTGTCCTCTTGGTGCTGTTAAAGTTAAGAAGAACTACACCAGTATTTCACCATTTATAGTCTAGTAAGGGCATCTAGCGGAGGCTTCTGGCTCTTCAGCCTTCACTGGTTTGGGTGAAGGCATGCATCTCTTTCTCTCTGTCTTTTCCTGCCTCCCCCCATGTCCTGACTAGGATAGTTCCAGGCTGCACAGCTCCGTCTACACTGTGAATTCCCCAGGAAAGTCAGACTCCCTAAGCTGGCCTGCATTACTTTTTGCCTTAGAGATAGTAAACGGTGCAATTGTCACAGTTAAGTTACCACCCAGCTCTTCTTAAGCAAGCATATTTATTCTTAAGGTAAAAGCATTACAAGAATCTACAGGTTTGCCAATGAGCTTACCCGCCATCTCCTCGGACTCCAGTATGGGCTCTGGTTGATGACCTTCAAACTCCACACGGGTTTCTCCTGTGGTTACAGGTGGAGCCTTTGCCCAGAACTAGCGCACAGAGTGGGCCAAATCCTGCCAACCCTTCCCAGGAAGGATGTGGGGGCCCCTTGGACAGATGGTGCAGTGTACGTGTTTGATCAGAAAGCGGGCTCCGAGTCAGTTTAAACTCAGGCTATTTATTCAAAGCCCCTTTTCTTTGTGTGCTGGGCTCTAGAAAACCCTGTTTGAACCAGCAGAGGCATATCCCTCCTGGTGGTGGTAGCTCTTTATACGTGTTACTATCTGAGTGAATTTGCCTAATCACCCCGCACTGTTCTTAATTCTTGAAGGGCTGTGGTCTCCCTCTCCTATGGAATTACAGACAATCTTTGGCCCTATAATACATAAATATTTGCATTTTTATTACAGTGAGCTCCTAAAACATGTAAATTCAAGGTTTAATTTAATTCACTGAGGTTAGTCCTATTGTGGGAAATTGTCATCTGTCACAGTGCCCTAAATCGATTGCTTAACAAATCTCCTCCCTCAGAATTGTTAGTTGCCCCAATCTGCACATTGTGCTATGCAAAGAGCCCTCAGCGTGAGCGTGAATTTCACCCCGCTTGCAGAGTGCTGTCAGTCATTCAAACAGCACAGCATTAAAAGCCCAGAGATCAGTTTATCATCCTGCAACATTACATTGGCCCTGAATTCTAGTTCTGCTGCACTGAGTGCGTTATTAATAAAATGTTAACATAGGCAGCCTAGAAGATATGCTAACTGCAGTAGCTTTTGATTACGCCCACTGTGAGATGCTTGTGTTCTAAAGAGGTTTCAGGTTCTAGGAGGTTGGTATTAACTGTGCTACACACGCAGCTGATCACATAAAGAAAACATCTGGTGATAGTCCATACTGAAAGCTTTAAGTTACCTGGGTTAATTAAAAGATAATGTCAATGCAATTGAATGGTGTGGCTGGCACCAGGCCTAAGATAAACACAAAAAGAAAAGCAAGGGGATTTGTAGAAAATAAACTTGGGAGTGGTAGAATGCTTGTTTTCAGAAGTAGCAACGCCCACTCCCTCACCCTGTTACATTTCATTAACATTTATTAATATGCCATACGATGTGCAGTATATTTAGCACAAAAGAGTGAATGTAGCCCTTTCACTAATCTGGTATGTTACGCTCTATTTAATTGGAGATACGGGGCTCAGAAAAGCACATTACTTTTGGGTTTCAAAAACAGGTAAGTCTGTTTGTGGGGAATGTGGACCTTTTTCACACACGGGTTTACTGTGCCCTTTAAATGGCATCTGCTGTTCGGTGCTAAATTTCATGCCCAAAAGAAAGTAGTTGGAGTCCCCTATAAATAAAGCTTTGTTTGTCCTTTTTAACTGAACCTGATGCCTAGAATACGACACGCTCAACATTTCCATAAGGGGGGGAAATAACTTGGTACAAAGACACACCTTGTAATTTACAAACATATCATACGTAATAAATGAGACCTTGCCTCTGTGTCCATTTAAAGTGGGGTGATGGCAAAAAATGTGCAAAATAAAGCTCCTTTGAACACAGATACTAGACAACACCGTGGAACAAAATCTTGTATGGAACTTCCAGAAACTGCTGACTAGGAATTCCAGGGGATAGAGAGAGTCTCAAAGAGGAAATATCCAATGAGCTGATTTAAGCACCCCTTATTTTCAGCTTCTGACCTCGTTCTCAGAGTCCTATCCCTTTCTAAAAGGTACAGATCCTTCACCAGCTCTGTGTGAGGGGAACACCCCACAGCAGTGGTATGCTACATCCATGTGTCAATGAACTTTGTATTGGGACAAAGATAGCAGCAGTAGCAGATTGCTTAACTAAACACAGTGCCAACCTGGAGCAAGGAATGCAGAGAAGGATTTCTGTAAGAGAGGAAAGGTAGCTGAATTGCTGTTGTATAATACTCAAACTGGGATGCATATCGATCACACTGCCTATAAATTGAGGCAGGGCTGGTTGTTGAGAAGGGTCATCACATCACAACCTATAACTGGGGCCTTCCTATCCTCTCCCCAGCATCCTCCAATTCAGGAGAAACCAGTTATTCCAATGACAAGGTGGCCAGTATGGGCTGGAATTTCAGAAGTGACTTTGGGTGCCAGCTGTTTACTTCACTGAACATCAAAGGCAAATTTAATGGGGGTTTCTTGGCATAAATATACTCTTTACAGGAAATATAATTTTTCTGTACTGTTGACAATTGGACATTATATTGACCTGTACCAGCCTAGAAGGGCTGTGCTTTTAGTTTCTGAAAAAGTTCTCTATTTCTCTGCTAAAATGTTTGTTTCAAAGAAACCCCCTATTTGCAACAGCTGTGATAAATGTTTGTTTTAACAAGTGGATCTCCTGATCATTCTCTGCGGTGACTAATGTCTTGTTTAGCTCTTTGATATTTTACAACGTGCTGTTTTCTGATATTTGCAGCTGAAGGTATTTTTAAAGAACCTATTCCTTTAAAAGATTGTTTAAAAAAACCAAAAAAAAAAAAAAAAAACATTTGGCATTCAGGTTTGTGATGAATTTTTAATAGTTTAAAAACCTAGCCAGAGAGCAAAGAAATGATTTAATGTTGTAAATAAATCTCTTTGTGGGGTTTAATGTGCAAAAATGGACAGCAACAGCTTTAAAAACTTCCCACAAATGCTTAGATCTATGTAACAGTACACTCGGTATATGTTATATTCATAGCCAGTAATGGTTTGCTGTATCTTTTTTAGGCAGTGAAGAAAGGTACTAAAACAATTTTCTCCTCCAGGACTTTGCATAACAGCCATTAGGTTTGGAGCAGGTAGTTTAGATCTTCTGGGGAATGTTCATTGAGGTGAGAGTTCACCGCTGGAGCCCGGGTTCTCAGATCAGGGCTTGAGGATCACAGATGGGGCCACATACCTCTTCGTGGGAAGAGATTGGGAATGTTGGGAAGGGAAGCGACGTCCACTAAAACCCTTTATTTTTACAGAGCGATGCACAGAATTTAACACTGGGGATCTCGGCCCTGGAGTAAGCACCAAATTGAGACAAACCTGTGGTTCCTATGACAAATTTCCAGATTAAAACAGATGTTTTTCTGCTACATTTTGTGCTTAAAAAACAAACCAGAAACCTCTCGTCGGTGACATCAACTCATGACAAAAGGTAGAGAGACTTCCTTGAGGAGGAGTTAATTGAGATCAAATTATTCATAGAACTGATTTAGCATGCTAGTTTAAAATGGAGAATAAAGATAACTAATTTTTTTTTTAAATTAACCAAATTTATTGGGCTGCATGTAGTGTGTGTGTGTGTGTGAGAGAGACAGAGAGAGAGAGAGTTTTCAGAGGGTGGGTGCTTAGCACTTTTTGAAAAGCCGGGCCTTTAAAGTGTGTCCAAAATCACTAGTCACTTTTAGAAACATAGGTGAGAGAGAGAGAATTACCAGGACTGTGATGCAACCGTAACTATCAAAGTATGATGTGCTTTGCCTGTAATAGAAATATGAATTACTGTGGCACTTTGTGGGTCAACTCAGACCAGGAAGGGATTCTGTCACCCACTGCCCTGTACCCCTGGGCGCCTCTGTGCTGCACCACTTTGGCTCAGAGCCCTGAGATCAACTGTCTGCTCACAGCACAACAGCCTCACCTGGCTTCCCTGTGCAGCCTGGGTACTCCTTCCCATCCTAAGCCTCTCCTGAACCATCTCCCTGCCATGTCCAGTCCCTCTCCCTGGAGCATGCGTGAAGCCGTATCAAGTTCGCTGCTCCTTTAAAAAGACAGTGCACAGCACCCGCTTGTTAGTGTGACGGCGGATTTTGCTCTGCATTTTGAAATACAGCACTGACGTGGTTGTGCAGTAAAACAAGAATAAGTTAATTAACGAAGACCAGAGATTTAAGTGCGACCCAGTAGAACAATTGGGCTAGAAATGGTTACTTGCAAACAAAAGTCAAAATACATTTCTAAAACTAAAACCCAACCCAAACTAGAGGCTTTTGTTCAAAGTAGTTTTCTCACCAGAGTTGTTCTTCCAGGATGTCTGGCCAGTTCTTAGCCAGGCAAACACACAGCCCAGAGTGCATGGCTTCCTCATCTCCTCAGGTGAAGGGTAACTGAGAGGTCTTCTGGTTCCCCTTATGTTGTTCAAAGTCCAGTGTGTCTGTCTCAAGATCCAGGAAGATTTCCTGAGGGAGTGCAACTTCTGTCCCTAGTATGGTCACAGAACTGTTGGCCCTCTTGGCTTGTGTGTAAATGGGGTTTCCGTTATTTTGGTTCCACAGTGTTTAATTTACATTGCCTCCCCTTCTTCCTGGAGGAAAACTTGTTTCTCCCTTTATTACAGGCTTCCAGGGCTCGGAGCAAAGCGGGCACAGCACAGAGGCGCCTATGGTTACAAGGCAGGTGGTGACAGAACCCCTTACAGATCTGGGTACCTGCTAAAACAGAAGAACCACCAAGAACCAATTCACTACATTGACCTAATGTTTCCCACCCTCTGTCCCCACCCGTCCCCAAGATAACAAACCCAAATAGTTTATGGTCCTGCACTCCTCATGCAAGGCACTCTGCCCTTTGCAGTGATAGCCATGTTATGAAAATCTAGACAGAAATCTAAAATACCAAGCTCTGGTTTATGAGGAAAGCATAATCTCAGCCCCCAATAGAGAAGATATGAAATAGGTCCACCCTTCTTGACCTTAATTGCCATGGGATGTATCTTAGCAGCTGGTCCCATGGCTAAACCGTTGCTATATTATTTCATTGGGAGTTTCTATAAATATCCCTAGTTAATTTATGCAAATCTCTTCTTTTAACCTCCTCTAACTTGTCAATATCTCGCTGGCAATTGGGTATTCAGAACGTTATATAAGGTACAAGGAGTGGTTGCACCAGAGCCAGATTAAGGCATAGGCACTAAAGGACTTTGCTTTGAGCCGGAGGTCCTGCAGTCATATGAGTACATCAGAATCTTAGTTCTCATTGAAGAAGAAAAGTAATTCTCTAGCCCTCATGACTGAAAAGAAAAGCTCGAGAACAGGACCAAAATGCAAACTGAAGCCAGGATATTTGCCTGAGTCTGCAAACAACCTGAAACAATAAGTAGGAGAAGTGGGAATTGTACTATGCATTTGAATGGATCTTAAATCCAGGGCCCCACCAACATCACCCCAGCAAAGGATTCTGTGCGTGACAAGAGGAGAAAACTGCAGCAGGCCTACTCACTTGTACAAGCAGATATACCCTGGCTGCTGGTAAATACTGAGCTCCCCCTGTGTGTGGGTGGGGGGGCAGCTGTTGCCACTCCTGGGGTGCAAATGAGACTCCATGCTGCTGCCCTTGTTTCACTGATAGAGGGTGAGTGACCCAGTTATCACCATTCCTGGTGAGAGGCATCTGTACAGGGAGGAAGAGGGGGTCATCGGTGTGCAGCCAAATGCTGGTGTGTTTAAAGCCCTGGATTGCTTTATTCCAGCTCTGGGTTGCAGCAATATTCTGCAGTATTCTGGCTGAATGATGTTTGATCGCTTTATCTGCGGCAGCCCAAAACCCGTATTGGCCTTTTTTGTCCAATGTCCTGTTGCAAACTTGTGTCTAATCTGCTGTCCACTCTCATCTCCAAGCCTCATCCAGCAGCACCATTTTCCAGGCTGGTCCCTCCTGTTGAATATCTGTGTCTCATCTTAGATCGTGCATGTGTGGACTAACGTAATCAAGTCACCTCTTAACTTTTTCTTTGGTAAGCTATGTAGATTGAGCTCTTTGAGTCTGTCATTATAAGGCATGTTTTCTAATCTTTCATCATTCTTCTGGCTCTTCTCTGAGCCCTCTCCCATTTATCAGCGTCCTTCCTGAATTGAAGGCACCAGCACTGTACACAGGTTTCCAGCAGTGGTTTCACCAGTGCCAAATATAGAGGTCAAATAATCTCTCTCCTCCCACTCAAGATTCTCCTGGTTTATGCATCCCAGGATCTCATTAGTTCTTTTGGCCACAGCATCACATTTGGAGCTTCTAATTCAGCTGATTATCCACCATGCCCCCCAAATATTTTTCAGAGTCCCTGCTTCCCAGGACAGTGTCCTGTGAGTGTGGCTGACATTCTTGTTCCCAGATGTATACGTTTACACTTAGCCTCATTAAAACGCATATTGTTGACTCCTTCTTTCTTTCAGTGCATGCAAGAGCAGCAGGATAGGGTTCCAGATTTCTTACTTTCCCAGATTTATTGACTTCTTGGCAGTTTGTACCGTGGTGTTGCAGCTGCCTGTGAAATCATTCCTTATCAGTGGAGCTCATGTCCCTGGTTACTAAACATCCCCAATTCTCTCATTCAGTTTTGCTCTATCTGTAGGGAGAGCCAGGAAGGTTTCTGTGGTAAAAGCATCGACTTTTTGGATCATAGATTTAGCTTCTATGTCATTTAGGAGCCTCTTGGAATCATGTCTGGCTGTAATTGTTGTAACATAACGATAATTATCGAACAGTCCAGTAGCAGAGTCCTACTGACATTTCACTTTCTCATGCCTTGTGTTTCTTAAAGAACTTTTTCCATTTTGCTCATCATTGCTCTTTACGCAAGCACATCCATCAGTATGTGATAGTCATCATTACAAAAAGGTTAAGTCCAGGTAACCTTTATATCCAGTTCTCCTCTTGTAATCCACTAGATCCAGGAAGGAGTAAATTATTTGATAAACAGATTTGGCTGGATATTTGAATAGGGGGGAGAGTTTCAGGTTTATTTGTATTGGGGTAGCATTCAATGAAATAGCTGGGCCCCACTGTTCTAGAAACCTGTATGCATTTATAAGATAAATATTAAACTAAAGACTTGGTGATAGTGGTTAAATCATTATGTATCCCATCACTGATACAAAGTTCAGCCATCAGATGCCTATATTTAAAGACTAAGGTCCGGATTCTGCTCTCTGCTCGTCTGGAATAAATCCGAACGAACTGCATTCACTTCAGTGGACTTGCTCTGGATTTACAATAGAATAACAGAGAGTGGACTTTAGCCTCTGGTAACTCTCATTATACCTTTCCCTCCAGAAAGGAAGATTGTTTCCAATCTGACTTAAACTAAGCAGCTTTAATCACTCAGTTTGGACAGCACCAAAACTGGTGGGGGGAGAGGAGGAGGAAAACACCACGGACATGAGAATCCTATAATCTTTGGTTTAGTTGTAATGAAATTGTCCGAGAATGAGAAGGAAACAGATGGATTCTGATTAATTTCTTACTGAGAAAGTCAAGTATAGACCTCAGCATCCAATGTTGACATGAGTGAGGTGCACAAATGTCACTCATGCATTCCGAGAACAGAAAATATCGCTATTACACTGTATTTCATTTGCTTGTTAGATACTGAATTCCCAAGTGTAAACGGATATTATGCATTGCATTTAGTTCAATATACAGACATATGTAATCCAGTATGCCAGGTTGCTTATCAAAATTGAACTCGATGAATGGAATGAAAGATGTATTGCTGCCATCTTTTCTTCTCATTTGAGAGTCATTATTTATTGGTAGATGGAATATTAAGATGGTAAGATACTTCTCCTAGAGAATATTTAGCTGTCTCACTATAGAGTGTGAGGGAGGAAAAGTAACACTGCTAACTCAAATCTGTCAAATGATGGGCTAGATTTTGATCTTACGTCAATGTAAACCAGACGATAACTCCACTGTTGCTTCATTTGGAGTTATTCTGTGGTTTCACTCATATAACCTAATCGGGTTGCCAACCCAGCAAGACAGTCTGGAGTCTCCAGGAATTAGGGTGACCAGATGTCCTGATTTTATAGAGACAGGCCCAATATTCGGAGCTTTCTCTTACATACGCATCTACTGCCCCTCACCCTTGTTCTGATTTTTCACACTTGCTATCTGACACCCTACCAGGAACTAAAGACTAAGCTTTAATTAAAGATTATGTCATATGATGAAACCTCTAACCGAAAGCGGCAACCCTACCTAACCCATATAATTACATGTTTAAGACAATGTAGTTCATTCACCCATTGTTAGGATATGATTGAAGCCAGATGAATAGACAAACCCACCGCTGCTTGCCTTACTTATCTGCGTGGTCCCACTGAAGTTGGGGGACTATACAATGTTAATAAAGTGAGGGAGACTTGATCTGTGTTGAAGAATGATGTTAATGAAGACTGTCTTAGTCTGTTTTAGTTACTGCACTTCCCTGTTCAAAAGGATGTCATTTGCATCGCTACCAATGCAAGTCATCACACAACTCGACGCTAGAACATAGAAAGTAGGGGAATCAGATTTTTTTCTGAGCTTGGCTCTTTTTTTCCTCCTTGGAAAATCAATGACTTTATATTGTACATGGGCGTTTCCCAAGCTTTTGAAAGCTCTCCTTCAGGAAAACGAAACTCGAGGGACTCCTACTTCAGCCCCGCCATGTGTTGCTAAATGTCTGCTCATCCTAACGTGTACCTTTCCCAACTTCCCTTTTGCAGGATCAAGATTTCTTAAAAGTCACATTTTGTTGCAAGTTAAAATAGATCTATTTATTTTTAGAAGCTAAGCTAATTCTAGATGCTAACTTCTGGAAGTAGAATCATGGCTGTCCTACAGGAGAGGAAAATTTAAAAATCCGGGTTTGCCGCAATCTTTATTTTAAAGTCACTTAGCCATATCTTTTAACGGGGAAAGTTTTGAAAATTGCAGATGCACTGAATCTTGAGAATAGCCCTGACATTTTAAAGTCATAACCTTCATTTTAAATGAGTCAGGCTGTTTGAGAAAAACTTGATCCTGAGGTTCTTGGGGTTTGGATTGTTTGACCCCGTTTTGCCCTGTGCTGACATAGTCGCTTCTTTGCTTGTGAGACACAGAGGAAAGATTTTTTCTCAGCTTTCGTGCTTATTGGAGTACAACTCGTGGTTTTTATGGCCATAACTGTGTAAGATTCTAAACAAGATGAAGCCTGATTTTCAGCCAGCTGAGGGTTGACACACAATTAACAAAATGTTGTACACTCACAGGGATTCACACCCATTTATGGCTAAAGCTGCCAGAATAATGTGCCCAAAGTTGGTGCACTATTTGTGCACCTGCAAATTTTCTGAGCAGCACCATTCTCATTATTGATCTAGGGATTGTTATCACTTCCTCCCGCATTTCATAGTGCTTGATTGATGAATGATTGGGGATCCGGGACAAGACACTCTTAGGCAAACAGCTTCCTGTCCGACTTAATTGCTGGTGATGAGATGGCATGCTGCCTTTTTATTGTGTCACCTGTAGTGGTGTCCATGGAGTGGCTGATGGGCTCTTTTGGGACTACACATTATTATTATTAATGTATTTATTTATTGCACCAACAGGGTGCTAGGCACACCCACACAGGTTCGATTTTGACCCTCCAAATATCCATTCAACCAGTGGTTTTCAACCTGGGGTCCACAGACCCCTGGAGATCTGCATTCTATGTCTAAGGTTTCCCAAGGGGTCAGCACCTCCATTTGAAATTTTTTAGGGGTCCGCAACTGAAAAGAGATTGAAAACCACTGTATTAAAAAAAGTCAGAACGTCGGTCATTTTTACTGGACCAACTTTCATTGATGAAAGAGTCCACACCAAGCTCTTCCTCTTATTTTATCCTTATTTATTTTAATCTATACTGGCAAACTACTTCAGTCCCCAAGCTCCAGTTCTGCATTAAGTCTCCTATCTTAGGGCCTGATCCAACTCCCACTGATTTTATGTAGCCCGATTTATGTCACCTACCATTAATCTTCCACATCTTTCTGCCCCCCTCACCCCGCAAAGAATGTGCCTCTCTTTGCAATGACAGCATAATCCATTCTTTCTGTCTAACAGCCCTCTCCCTCTTGCTGTCAAAGCTTTTATTTGAGGCTCTTTCACTCTGTACCAAGTCCAGGTGGTCCCCTGCTGCCTTCTTCCTTTGTTTTCTTTCTGTGCACCACTTAAATCCCACTCAAGTCCTATTCTGAAGATTTAAAAGGTGCATTGGCTTTGCTGCAGGACCTCTGAAAAGGGAGAATTTCATCCTACTAGAAGAATAGTTATCTCCTACTACAGGCGACACAATGCTTTTCTGATTCAATACTGTGTTGCCTCAAGACCTCAGATGCTCCCCGCACTTCAGGACAAGATACTTTATTAATGGCTTGGTGTACACCCTGGACACAGGTTTCTTCATCTGCAGTTTTCACTGATTTTTCTTGTTTTCTGAAAAATTTTTGGATTTTACAAAAACTTATTTTTACTGATTTTTTTTTTACCCAAATTTTGGACCACTCAAGCACATGAAAATACTGATTATGTTAAGAAAATGCAGTACATTACAATAGGTAGATCTGTTTATGTTCATCTATAGTCTAAGTGTAAATGGGAGGTTTTCTGTTAAAGTAAGGCAAGAAGATACACACACACACACACACACACACATGTATGAGCTATAGTGAACAGGTCATGAAATAAACCAAAGCATGAATCTGCTTTTACTTTTGACATGCTTACTTTTCTCTTTGTTGCTTTTTTTCCTGTCCCCCACTATTAACTCGACTAAATATCCAGAAAACAGTGAAGTTAATTTTTTGCACTGATTTTCAATATTTAAAAAATAAATTGTAACAAACACTGTTACCTTGCCAGGAAATTTTAAACAAAATAAAAACTGAAAATGAAGGACCTTGCTCAGGCTATAGAGGTGAAGTAATGCAAACCCAAAAGAAGAAAGATCTTGCTCCCAGCACCAACAAATAGGCCTGGGGAAGGATGTAAAGGAAGAGGAACACAGAGCAGTAGGAAGAAGTGAAATCAAGTAGAAAGATCAGAGATGGCTTTGTGATGAGGCTAGCGTTATGGATCCGGAGCTTTGAATAAATTAATTTGTAAAGTGATAGAGTAATGGACTATCTAACAACTGCAGAAATGGATTGTATCTAAAAATAGTTAATCAGTTAAACTGAGAATATACTCAGTCAAATGTAGCCATTTTCAAGGTACAGAATGATGAAAATGGGACGTGTCAGGTTGCTTTTGTCTCTTTATGTAAGCATTACACCTGAAAGTCCTGATTAACACTACCTCCTGTGTACAAGCAAGCCCGTTTAGATACTAAAATGGGGTATAATGATGAATGAAAGTGTGGGATATGGCTTGGTTATCTGAGGTTTAAAACGTATCATTGAATTATTTTTGTAAGCTTATTGTAAGACCTTTGATTACTGGCTTCTGGTTTTAATTAATCAGCTTTCTTCTTGCCTTGGTATATTATTAGGCTGTTCATTAGCATTCAGTAAGACTGCAGAAGTTTGACTTCTGAATAAAGTAGTGTGCAAAAGACAAGGGAGGCTTTTTATCTAACCACTTAATAATTGAAATGGAACTCTTCTTTAATCATTGTTTAGCTGCACAAGCGCTGTTTATTTAAAATGTGCATCAGCTAATTTTCCAAACAGAAAAAGACAAAATGGATAAACATGTTTAGAAGTAATGAGCCTTTTAACTATTTAACTATCAAAAGACGTAGACCATAGCCAGCTCTTACTCTGGTTCATCTTGGTGAGACAGTAGCACAGTCCTGTGGGGTATCAAAAGATACAAGCCAACTTCCGTTGGAGGGAAGCCGTGAACCTTGGTAACTGGAAAGCTAAAAGCTAACTGGCAGTATGAATACTAGTGGCATGGCCTCCAGCTGTGATGATTGGGGCTTGTGAAAGACCAAGAGGTGGTCTGATCACAGGACTGGGTACCAGGGACTAGTTCTAATTCTCACTCACCTTGGGCAAATCACATAGGGCTAGCACCCACAGGGACTCTCCCGTTGATTTAATGGTGCAGGATTAAGGCCTCCATCCCTTTGCTGCGTGTCTTGTCTGTAAAATGGGAATTAGATCCCCCCCACAGGGGTGTTTTGAAGATTCAGTAAGTTAATATTTGAAAAGTGCTCTCCGTGTCCTAAAAACAGTGAGCATCTGTTCAGCATTTGTATGTTGAAAG
Source organism: Mesoclemmys tuberculata (assembly GCA_007922155.1). Taxonomy (NCBI): domain Eukaryota; kingdom Metazoa; phylum Chordata; order Testudines; family Chelidae; genus Mesoclemmys; species Mesoclemmys tuberculata. Next base: position 7,929,190 of record ML677027.1, read on the forward strand.
TGCTTTACAGCCATTACCCAATTCATCTGGACAGCGCCCCGTGAGATGAGTATTAATATTCCCATTGTATAGATGGGAAAACTGAGTCGGGGCCAGAGATTTGCTCAAAGACAGAGACTTTATCAGAGCTGGGATTAATTCTCAGGTCAATCTCCTGCTCATAGCATCTCCCCCACAAATGCTGTGTATATCCTAGTATTCTAGTACATTGTATAGGGCACATAGATCTGATGGCAGTGCAGACTAACACAGAGTGAAGTAGCGACAAGATGAAATTGTAGCTCTCAAGCAGCTGTCAATTGTCCACACAGCTGCCGCCCACTAAAAGTGAAATTCAGCACAAGGCCTAAGTGGGGTATAAGTAGTGTATGGGTGTGTGCTGTTCTTCTGGGTAGGGGTGAAGGTCACCTGAAGAGAACAGTCAGGACACCCCATTTTCACCTCTGCAACCAAGAGTGGAAAAGATAAATAGATTGCGTGCGGCTAAATTTTCAAAAATGACTAGCAATATTGAGTGCCGCCAGTTTTGAGTCACCAAGGTAAAATGCCATCCAGAAAGGCCGGATTTTTAGAGGGTGGCTGGTCAGTGCTTTTGAAAAGTAGGCCCCTCTAAGATACCTTAAGGGAGGCACCCAAAAAAATCCCAAAATCATGAGCCACGTTTGAAAATTTAGGTCTGTCAGTTTATATCTCGTGCATCAATCAACACTGTGCCTGTGCAAGGGTATTGGATTGGAAAGAGAGTGTATTTAAAACGTAACTTGCAGTTAGGCGCAAAGTGCTTTTGCACTGACCAGACCATATTGGAAAAGCAGGACAAAAAGTTTAAAGCGAAGCTGTACATTTTTTCTCTATAAAACAGTTGGCCTAGAACACATTTGTAACATAACAAACTGTCTTACCATTCCCCAGCCCTTTGATATTTAGAATTTTGCACTGATGTGCAACCTGATTACAATAATGATTATTTGTCACATGCTGCCAGTGCTGTTGGCAGTCTATGAGACACAGAAGATGTGGGCCCAGCCCTGAGGGAGGAGCTTACAACTGAAGCAGAAGAACAACACACAATGCACAGAGAGAATCTTCCTCTGGCTCTACCTCAAATCATTTACCATATGTATAAAGGGAGAATAAGTGGATTCTTCTTGATGTTCTTCCCTGAGGGCTTCACAAAAATTTGGAGGCAGGATTGAAAGAGAAAGAGGGTGGATACCTGGAGCACTAAGATAGGGATGGAGTCCCACTCATAATAGACTGCATGGAGGAAGAAATTAAAAATGACACGAAGGGCTTTATCCTGCTCCAATTTAAGTCACCCTTAAAACTCCCCTCACCCCCCAGAATAAGACTGAGCCCTAAAGACATGGGAGGCACAAGATTTATTGGTGGAACTGGATTCTGTGAGACTCTCATTCTCAGCAAGATTATCTAAATGGGTTGGATTGGTTACTGTATATTTAATAATACAACTGATTGAGCTCTAGGAGGCACAGTGATTTTTGGTCTTGCCTATGGTAATACATACTGGAAAAGATAAGCAAAGTCCATTTGAAGGACCATACCTAACTGAAATCCACACTATCAGTAACCAGCTTTACTCAAAACACTTGTGGTGGTTCGTACAGTTTGTCCACTGTTTTTTTGCATTACATGATGATGACCAGTTGTTCTGCAATAGTACTTAAAGGCCCCAGCCAAGATCAGGGTGCCATTGTGCTATGCACTATACTCTCACACAGTAAGAGACAAGCCCTCCCAAAGAATATTAGAGTCTAAATAGACAAGGCAATTAAAGGGAAAAAAGGAAAGGGAGCAGTGGAGTTGCCCAAGGTCAAATAGTAGGTCAGTGGCAGAGTCAGGAGTAGACCCCAGATTTCTTGAATCCTGCCCCCAGAAAACAGTGCCAATAAAAATCATTTTTCACTAAATGCCACTGAATTTTAATTCCTAAATTTGACAGTCCACTTTCTCATGGAGGCAGTGCATTACTGACCAGACTTGTGACGAGAGGAGGGTTGACAGGTAAAGCCTCTGACATGTTATAACACCTGCCGAGTTGCCAGCGTTTTCGAAAGAAGATGCTTACAGTATTTGCAGACCAACCCTTTGCTTTGGGAAATGGCTTTGTCCTCCTCCCCCAGCTAGGGCATGACCATCTCTCTGATCCTAAAACAAAGCAGTGGCTCTGCTAGATGGCTAAAAGCTTGGGCTGAATGGGGGAGCAGCGTGTGCTGGGCAGCCTGAGAAAAACATTGAGATTTTTCACTGTAGCTACTTGGGTTTCCTCACTAAGCAGGGCTTTAGGGATGCAGCACGAATAGGACAGGGGACTTCGCAGAAACAAAAGGCTTCTGCACTTTTAGATCTGCACTGACTGTGCGGTGTGTCTGTCATGCGATGGCAGGGGCAAGAGGAATTGGGAACCTTATAGAGTGGAAAAAAAGGGAAAAGAAAGAGAATGGGGGGGGCCTTAAGAAGATGCTAAAGGAAGAACAATAGGTCCTATGCTTCCTTCTTCTGCTGAAGAGGGAGCAGGCAGAGGAAATCAAGTTCTGTTTAAGGGAAGGGTTAGTGCATTTGGGAAGGTTGGTTGGAGCCTTTGTGGCTCAGATGAGCCTCCATCTTCCAGGATGATTATCTGAGCCCGGAGTCTGTGGAGTGCCCACATCCCTTGCTGATGTGTGAATTGTGTTTGCAATCCTGAAAGTGGAGACTTCTGTGCCGAGAGGATCGGGCCCTCTTGCCTCACTGTTTATGTCGAACCCCGCGTGTTGGGGCGGGGGCCATGTAATGGATAAAGGGACCGTTTATCAAAATGGTCCTACTTTGGGGGCGGGGTGGGGGGAGAGACAAACGACCAACTAGTGAGCAAGGAAAATTAACTGGAAGCCAGATCATTTTGTAAATAAAAAGGGGGCGGGGAGGAGTGAGAAAAAGGTGGTTTAGGTCTTCTCCCTTTGGATGTGACTTGCCCATCATCCTTACTTCAACATCTGCTCACACTGAGTGTGGGTTTCTCTCTGTCTCACGTAACAAGAGATGCAGGAGTTTGCAGCGGGTAGCTCCTTAGCTTTTCGTATAGACGCTCCAGGTGCCGAGGCTGTCAGCGGGGCGGTGCTGGTTACACTAGACCAGTGGGTCTCACCCTTCCCCGACGACTGCATCCCTTCCAGGCGTCTGATTTGTCCTGGGCCCCCCGAGTTGCACCGCACTTAAAAACGACTCGCGTCCCCAGCCATCAGACACCCCGAAGCGCCACAGGCCGGCAGACAGAGCCGTGGGACCAGCCATCGCAGGGCACCGGGGTCCGCACGGCGTCTCCCTCGGCGCCCGCTGTGAGCAGGCGAGCGCCCGGCGGGCCGATGTGCCCCCGCGGAGAGCCGCGGCTCTCGGCGACCCCTGCTGGCTGCGAGGCGGCGGGGCCGCGGCTCGGTGCCGGGGGCTCTGGCCGCCCGGCGGGCCCAGCAGGGG